>JBCEWE010000261.1:912500-1535000 GCA_039877035.1 Silurus lanzhouensis
GTGTGATTTTTATTTTATTTTTAAATTATGAACAAAGAATAATCTTTCATTAAAGTTTTAAAGGTGTGAATTGTTTTCTTAAATTAACCAGGTTTAAAATTTTTTTTTTAAAAAGTCTTTTTTTTTTTTAAGAATTGTAGTAGGGATGCAATAGCTGATTGAAATATTTGGCCATACACAAAAAATCTAAAAGGCAAAGCTCCTAAAAAGCTATAAGATATATATAAAAAAATATGTTTTGTACCCACAGTTGGCCCAGACCCAGTGAGTACAGACAAGACCAAATTTAATGCTAGTATGCTTCTAGATTAATCCCAAGAAGCAACTCAATAAATAATAATGCTAAAGATGAGCGAATTGGGCTGTAGACAGGAAGAGAGGAAAAAAGGGATGGGCGCAGTAAGGGGTCGCGTGGAACGAACGCCGCGAGCCCGAGTTTGCAGCCTGGATGAATTTCGTCCTCTTTCATCTCTCTCATTAAACCCTAAGCCAGAACAGCAGGAGTCTTCTCGCTACCAGCTTCGCAGGATGGAGGTGATGTAGATCAGGCTGCCTGCCAAACCCACACACACACTTATGGATTGGGTCCCAAATCATACTGTTTGCCATGAGTTTTAAAAAGGTCGTTAATACATATTGAAAAGCTAAGCATTAAGAAAAGGACTGGCGGGAATGACCTAGATGTCGTTTTGTGTCCGTGCCAAGACCTTCAACAAGGTCATGGTATGACTCGATATTTTACTCACTTTTAGTAAGTGCGTTATCCTTTTAGGGTCAGTGTGGATCTCGGTAACACTCCCTGAGGTGAGAATACACTCTGGATATGATGCCCATCAAACAAATTCTCGTTCACACGTAGGAGGCAATTTATCATCAGCAATTGAATGCAGTCCAGATTTAGCTCACACGGTGGAGCGCTTGCTGAGCAGAATCGATTCTCCAAACCACATTTCAGTGGTGGTGGTGGTGGTGGTGGTTCCATGATTATGGCCTTGCTTTACTGATCACATGGGCAGGGGTTCAAGCCCCCAAGCCGCCACTGCTGAGCCCTGGAACAAGCTCCTTAATCCTACCTGCTACCTCCTGGCACCATATCACACTGACTCAGTGCTCTGTCTGGAGAATCCTAATAATCTAGGATATGTACAGGGTAGTGTCATATATTTGTGAGGAATAATGGCTGTTCCTGGCTTTTTCTTTTTGGGAAGGAATCAGGGAACCCCCACAGCTAACACATGTAGTTACATGGGGAACATTCACATTTCCAGACAGGCAGTAAAACCAAGCTCAGAATCAGTTGTAAGATGGTAATGCTTCCCACTGTGCCACCCACACTTGATTATGATTTGTAGTGACACTTTATATTTGTTCTGGCATTCAAGATGCTTCTTGAAATTGGCTAAAAGCTTTAATATAAAATACTAACAAAAGATGATGGTAGTGGTGGTGGTGTTCCACTCTTGAAGCGCACGTGCCACTCAGCGCATGTCAAACGCATGTCATGTCAAATGTCTCTGTGGCAGATTTGCCCAGCTTCACACAGAATTTAACGTTTTGCTCTAACTTGCACGTGGTCTGAATAGTACCGGTTAGTCTCTGAACTTTTTGGTACCACCTCGTATACACCAAGCCATGAATGCAGAATTCAAATGAAACAGTACTAACATGACGCAGAGGTCATGTATCGCTGTGGTCTACGGCCTGGTTAGGACCAAAATTTAGAGCACACAGGGGGCCCTAAAGAAATACATTCATTGGGATGCTTCTGGAAATCATTTGGGTTAAGTGTTTTCCCCAGACAAATGCTGGGGCTGATAAATTAAGCATGATGTGATTTGAAATCCACCCGCTCTGCCTCGCAAAAGTCCGTGTGAGACATTAGTTCAAAGCCTTCAGCCATTTTTTTATACCCTGTGCCGGAGATATTGTATTAGAGATTGGTATTCATGGGCAAATTTCCGGACTCATTTATCACTCGAAGTTGCAGTTTCCCTTCTATTCCCGCAGTTTCCATCAGAAGTCTGGAATGTCACATGGAAACCATAAATACAACATGCACATTCAATATAGCATTTCTTAAAGCATCATGCTGCTAATCTATAGCAGAACCTTGTAGCCAGTCTTGTCCATTATACATATTGATTTTAAATGAGGTAAGGATTAACCTGTAGAAAGCAATGTTCTGTTCTTTTAAAATCCCTATTCAAAAAGCATTTGGTTCAGGGAGGGGGTTCCTCAGGTCCCCGCAACCCTTTTCCAAAACCATACACAATTTTCTGGCTCCGTTAAAACACTCACAGACGTTCACTTATAACCGAACAGCTGTGCAGCCTTGAGAGCACAGAACGAGGAGGAGAGGATATTTGTTCTATCCTTGCATACTTTAGTGCGATCGATTTTTGCAAAGATGTCAACTTGATCGATTCAATCGCCTGAGCTAAATTCGCATTTTCTTTTCACCACTCGAACCCCACATGGCGACTTGTTGGAGACGCTTTTCTTTGGTTTGGCAAGTCAGAGTTCTTTGTTCAATAGCACTTGTTCAAGCTGTGAGGTTGGATTGACCTAGACGGACCCCTTTCTATTCAATGCTACATGCTATAACTGGAAAAGAAAGCAAGTCTGATAAAGGAGTTTGTGTTAAAGTTAAAGTGGTCTGCAAATTTAAAATTTACCGTGTGAACTCTAAAATCTGAAATAGCAAATGCAAGCAGAGTGTCTTGACAACCCAGTGCTCCCCAGTATGCAGCTAAACTATATTTCTAAATATTCTCCTTTGTCTGTTTGGTTTTCTCAGTTCAGAAACATGGATTGGATATGATTGATTTGTTCTAGGTGTAAATGAGTGTGTAATGGTGTGTGGGTGGTATCCTGTAATGAACTGTCATCTCAGTCAAGGCTAATTCCAGTTTTATGCCCTGCACTGCCAAGCAAAGCTCCTATCCAGGGTGTATTCCTGTTTTGCTCCCTGTATCCCCAGGCTACGTCTACACTAATTCGGATACATTTAAAAAACGCGTTTTTCCGTCAAAAATGCTTTGCATCAATACTTTCGTTTTCAGCTATTTCCCAAAAGTAGATTTTCCACACTGAAACTTCTGAAAATGCTTACGCCCCTGTACTGCGCATGAGCAAAATGTAAGTCGATTCGACCTGCGTCATGTCCGTCTTTTTTCTACTATTTGAAACATTGTCGCAATTACTAAAAAGGCATCATCGTTCTCGAAAGCCTCGGATTTTCACAGTCCACACTGCGACACAAGAACCTTTTTTAATTGATTCTGGTTAAATGCTTCATGTCCAGTCTGCACATGGCCCAGGTGAGGCTTCTCATGGACTGGTGTCCAATCCAGGGTGTTCTCCGGCTGTATTCCTGTCTTCTGAGATTTTCTTCTGTTGGATCGGGGTCCCATCCAGGGTACATTCCTGCCTTACATCCAGTGTTGACTCTTGAATCTCCAGATCTTGAAAGACTCTTGATTCTCTAGACCATTGGTCCCCAACCCCCGGGCCGCGGTCCGGCACCGGTCCATAGGTCAATTGGTACCAGGCCGCACAGAAAGAACACATAACTTATGATAAAGTCTGTTACACTTACATTATTTTTGTTTTATTTATTATCTGATTCTGAACGATGTTTTATTTTGAAAAATTACTGGATTCTCTCAAGATGCCTTGGCCACATGTCTTACCTACATCCGCTACCTTCTTAAAGGGGCTGCTCCGGCCGGTAACATAATACGTTACTGTTAAATTAAAACCCCTAAACGAGCAAAATGAACAAAAAACAACACAGTGGATTCACGTTTATTATTATATTTAGAAAATACCAGTTTTTATGCCGGTCGTATCATTTTATTTTGTTGTATTTATCCACCACACACTAAAGGCCATTCTGTGAAAATATTGCCCGACATTAATCCGGTCCGTGGCGCAAAAAAGGTTGGGGACCGCTGCTCTAGACAATAATAAACAAATTACAGAGAGCCACGTGGGACTTTCATTCATTCATTTGGTAACATTTTACATACCACACACTTCACACACTGTGTTCTTATTAACAGTATGTCAGTAGATTGTTTGGGGGTTTTTTGGTATCACGTATTATTACTCTTTATCCTCCACCCAGAGAAATTCCTTGGGAAATTCCGAGAGTCCTTGAAATGTACTTTCCCCTTTAACAGCCCAACTGTTTCTATCACCATGCTAACAATTGGTATATGGAAAATTCCAGACACTCAAAGCACTTTTTAATGTAAATCGTGGAATGCAGATGAGGAGATAGGAGCATTTGTGCGATGTGCCCATCCCCTGTTCTCTTAGGCTCAGGCAAGAAATCGTCTTTTGGGGGAGGGGGGACAGAAAGCTTGGCATGGAATTGGTGGACAGCTGGTGACAGACTGTTTGTTCTTCTTCGGGAAAGAAGCCCAGCACAACCAGGAGGAGGTCACCTTCTCTTCAGCCAAAGCTTTTGGAGAACCCTTGATTGCTTTGTGTGCTGACGGCAGTGGGTTAGAAATAGAAGCCTCTTGGCATTGCCATTTTTTTTCCTTTTTGGAAAAACATAATAGTAATTTAGATTAAGAAAAAGTTAACAGGAAAATCTAGACCAAATAGCAGTGGTGTAAAGTATTTGCGTCAATGTACTTCGTTACTGTAATTAAGTCATTTTCTGGCTACATTCTAGTTTTTCTGAATATCGAAGATAGAAGCAACTTTTACTCTCTACTCAACTTCATTTAAGATTCAATAAATGTACATTTTACGCCATTATATTTTATTTTACAATGACCCATTACATAACTTTATCTCGAATCATTTAATTTCATTTGTTCATTATAGACGAATGGCTAAACCACTTTGTGACACGATACTGTAATTTAATTTATTAATTGAAGATATCTTTTTAAATTGCTTTTTTACTTTGTCTTTTTTTTGACTGACTTGTTTGTTATTTATTTCATTCCAGCATGTTGAAGGAGGCTGTTGTGTCGATCTTTGTTAATGCAATGTTGAGGTGTACAATTTGATTTGTTTTTAGGTAATAAAACCCCACAAATCAACCGCTTACATGTTGATCATCTTGGTGTTGAGTGCTATTGCATCTTTGAGCCTATGTTCAATACAAGTCAAATACTCAAGTACTGTTCAAATCAGATACTCGAAGACTTTTTCTCATATTGTCATATTAGTATTGGTGACTTTTAACTTGTAATGGAATACGTTTTGCTGTAAGGTATCTATACTTTTACTTAAGTAAACCTCTGCAAATAGCATTAGCCTGCTTGGGGAGAAGCAGTAATAGATCTGATCTGTACAATAAATATAATTATTATGAAATTATAATTTTATAATGACTTGTCTTTTCTAAATGGAAATGCAACAAGAAAAAAACAGAGATACACCATGGAACATAACCCCCTGTATTAAAAGCTATTAGAAATCCAGACCAGTTACCATTAAATCATGACCCTTCTACAACCCTGATATAATGACAGTGATGATGCTACAGTAGAGCTATGTGGTACATTTGTAAAGCCTTATTACAGTTTGAAGAGTTATATTGTCTGAAAATGGAACAAACCAATTAAAACAAAACAAAACAAAGCAAAAAAAAAAAAAAAAAAAAAACCCAGACTGTGGAATCCATTCTAAAATGTTCTGGAGAAGGAATCATTAACATTTTATGAAAGCCTTACAGCTGAATGCCATGTTGCCTGGTCAGGTTTTTTTTTTAATACAATGGTTGTCTAGGCTTTGGCCCAGTTTATATGTTTGGGCGTCAGATCAACAACGACATACTGCTTTGATGTATTGAAAGCTTTTATCGTCATGGACAAAGTAAGCTCCGTAGAGAAATCTTGTAAAAGGATACACATACACAGAGATGGCCTAAATACAACTGCTTTTGCCCAAGTGAGGCCGTATATAACCTAAAGTAAACATGGAAAACTAACCTATAGAGTATGCTTATATACAATATATAAATTTGTGGACAGTTTGTGACCATAAGATTCATATATGCTTTCTGAACATCCCGTTCTACATTGAGTGAAGAAAAACCTCCAGTCTCCTGTATAGACGTTCAACTAAATTTTGGAGTGTTTGTGGAGATTTGTGAAACTTCATTCAGCCACAAGGGTGTTAGTAAAGTCAGGTACTGATGAAGGGTGAGGAGGCCTGGGGTGCAGTCAACATTCCAATTCATCCCAGTGGTGTTAAATAGGGTTGAGGTCAAAGTTCTCTGTGAGGTGATCTTCCACTTCAACCCTCTTGTGTTTTGTTGCTCATAGTACTCATTGTAAACTGATCAACATACGAGGGGTTTCCCTGCTACATTTATACCCTTATCCCAGCGTTTAACAAACACCTGTATAGATTCGACACAGAAAGCTTTGTCAGTATGACTGAACCGTTCAAAGACGGCCTGCTTTTCTTCGTCATCAGGGAACCACCGCGACCGGGATCGTCACTGACGGCCATCTTTGAAACGTTTACACCATTCAAATGTCTTACTGCGACTAAACATTTTATCACCGCACTGTTCTTGATGTCTCCTGTAGATATCCATGGGTTTTACTTCCTCAACAATAAAGCAGCTGTCACTAGCAGCAACCTCATTTTCCATTTATCATTCAGCGTGGAGAGTCCAGGCCCACATCCCACCGCCCAATTAGACCCCTACTTGAGAGGCAACAAAGGCCCCCTAATGCCATCCCTTTTAGTGCTGTTCTGAATAAAAGGGTACATTAAACTACAAGGAGGAAAGACGGGGCCCTTCACAAAATGTCTGCTCTGAATTGGGTTTTGTATAAACACTTAACAAGAGTGAAAGAAATTAGTAATGAACGCTGGCAAGTGATATTTGTAATGTCTGGGGGCTTGTTTGTGATTCGCAATGGGCTGCTCAGTATAATTGTTTAATTATTGATTATAAGTTAAAAACATTTTGCTTATTCAACTCAGCTAAGGTAATTGGAAGGTAATAGAAATGCACACGAAGGAAAAATCCAGGAAGGCCTCAGGTGACACACTGACTAGAACACAGGAACCATTTGCATAATTTGCGTTAGTTATTTTATATTGATTTTCTTTGCATTTCAGCGATGGGACTTTTTGGGATGCTCAGGGATACCTAATTAAATTTGACCACAAAGAACTGCTGAATTGTAAATAAAAAATTACAGTAATTTATTCCGGAGATTCTGGAGTTTGAGGCTAAATTATGACAAAGAAATGCATCCGAAATTGTATAGACTGACGATATTAATACATTTTACGCAGCACGCATGGAAGAACTGTCCAAACAGGATAGTGTATGAATAGAAACTGTAAAAAAAAAACAACAACCCCAAACCCTATAATATTCCAGTCATATCTGATGACAAGCAAGACAAGAGATCGGAAACGACATAATTATCCTCATTAGTACAGCGAGGCCATTCTGACAAATGCAACGTAGATTCAATGGAGTGAATACATAATAAATCGCCCATGTCGTTTTTTCCAGCACAGCGGTTGTTAATGCCGATATTGCACTGAATGCATCACAGGGTCATGGTTCAAAACGCACCCGTCAATTTGATTTATGCCAGTGAATTCAATAAAAAAAATGGGAGGAATACTGTCAGCGCTGCATTGCCACAGGGGCCGAGACCATCTGTGGTGTGGAATTCTGGGTCTAATGATCCAATCCATTTCAAGCAGTGTGTTTCAAGAGGAGGCTTGAGGTAATCGTTGGACCTACGTCATACCCAAATCAGACATATTTGATAAACGGCTGGGTGGCTAATGGTTAACGATGTAACATGTAACATGACAGATATGACAACATGTAAGTTAGTGTTTAAACCCGAAACCCCAAAATGGAAACAAATAAATATATTTGAACTGAAATATTCTTGAGCTGTTCTATGATTCTGATGCTGCTTCTTTTCCACAATGATGCCACAGAAGGACAGTATTTTTTTATTGCTACAAAAGTTACAATGCCATTAAATTGGAGACAGAATTTATATTCCTTTAAAAGTGTAATAGTTAGACAGCTCTACCTCTGCCATGTTAATCTGTATTCTGTGTGAGTCTCCAGACATGCCTTGGTCTCCATAGTGTTGGAAAACCTCATATTACGGTAGCAGCAGTGATGCTGAGAGAACGCACTTAAGAAACTGTTTAGCAAGGAGAAATCAATCTACATATAAAATATTGGTTACAAGTTATTAATCACTTACTAAATAATACAAGTCTAGCACATCTATTAATAATTCAATATAATTAATCGTTTTTACCGATGCAAATATGTTAAAAATGATGCATCGCAATATAAATGTCAACTTGTATCCCATGCACATGTTTAGTCCTTTAGTCTGTTCATTTATCTCCTCCTCGTCTGTAACAGTAATATACAAGATAACCAGTCAATGAATACATTGTTCCACCCACTTTCCCCTAAAGTTTCAGTTTCATTCATAGTTTGAATCTCAGAAAGAATTCGCATTTAGAATTAACAGTGCAGTTATTGTATAACCCATTTATTTAATTACTTTCAAGAACCCAAGATAATTTTGTCCAAATGTTCTGCACTACATGTTTTTTCCTCGTATGTACAGTTTAACCCAGGTGTAAACCAGGCTAGCTGAAAAGGATTGATCTCTGAAAAACCCCAAGCTTATTGACGGCATTCAAATGCTAATTTTTTCCATTAAGAAAACACCAAAAGGATGGCAAAAAAAATTGACTTCCAGGCCTGGAATGTAATGCCCTTAATTCATAAATTGGCCAATTTAAATGCTCCAAATCTTCTAGAAAAGAAGAAAGGGCAAATCAGGTCATGAGATAAGTATATGCTACAGAAATCTAAAAGAATCCTTATCTTTACACAGGTTGCGACCACAGCATGCTTTTGCTAATGCATGCCTCGTATCGTGTTAATAATCTAAAAACCCTCCGACCGTAACACTGTTCATTTGTGATTTATCTTGCTGCCGAGTTTTCCTGAAGGCGTCCCTAATGCCCCAAGCTACCTTTTATGTGATTATGTACCCCCCCCTCACAAAATGTCATTTCTGACTTAGCCCTTATCAAATCAGCACACAGGCCAAATGTGTAACTGCCTAGCTGCGCCTTGATCACGTGACATGCTGATATCGGTCTCCTGGTGGGGACAGTCATTGTGTCCCTACTGTTCCCTGTGGATTTCGGCTCTCCAAAGCCAAAGCCAAATTGTACTCGTGGGTTTTTCATAGCCGCACAAAATCAGTTGTGTGTGTTCTTGTCCAGTGCTTGAATTTGATTAGTCTGAATTCTTGATATTCGGATGCATTATTGTTTCTATAGCAACAAATGACACACAGAATCGAATGCTGGATGTGGCACCTAATCGAATCGAAACGAATAATATCCAAAAAAAATTATATTTTAAGGAAAAACTCATTTTAATCTTTATGTTATCTGAAAGATGAAAGGAATCTCCGGTATCTGCATTGTTTTGTGCACTTTTGACCACATTCTCATTTTTTTTAGGTCTTGTCGGACTTTCCATGTTCTTTGTAGCATGACATCTTGTTTGTATAGTTCATAGCTGCTATAATGCTATAATGCTATAAAGTGATAAAAGAAAGTATCAAAATCGTGGAGAAATTGCTGTGGTGCAAGATGAATAAAGCACTATAAAAAGTGCAGTTATAAGAAAATGAAGGAACATTGGGATTGTATCATAACAACGTATTATCAATAATTGCTGTTGATTATATTTATTTGATAAAAAACATCGAGAATGTAATGCATAAATAATAATAATGATAATTAATAATTGTTATTGTCCCTCCATGGAAATCATTATTCTTTTCTCATTCTTGGAGCAGTCCTCTTCTGACAGCTGCTCTCACCCACTTGCTCTTTCTTTCTTTCTTTTTTCTTTCTTTCGCTCCCCTGCTCCGTCCCCGTCCCCACCCTGGAGCAGCTGCTCCCCTTGCGCTCTGTCCGCCATGTGAAACTGGCATCAACTGTCTGCAAAGTCGGCCTGCTGTTTTCTGACAAAACACCGCCTGCACGGCTGCACACACTCGTCTCGGCACTAAATGTTCCACATGCCGCCCTTAACCCTCCCAGCAATGGCATTCGGTGGCACAGTTTTCGACTTGTTGAAGGTTTCTTGCATTTAAAAAGCAAAGCTTTCAAATTGAAATGGAGCTCGAAATTAAATCCAAGTTTGAACATAGAGTTCGCTGTGTGGTTGGTTCTTTTGTTCTTTCATTTGAGGGCCACTTTATCTAGCTTTTGTTTTTCAATGGTACTTACTTGAAATAACTTGAAATCATTATTAAATATGGACTGTATTGTTTCACAAAGAATGCAATTTCTTGTGATTTTTCGTTGCAAATATTAGAAGATTTTTGACCATTTTTGTGTCACACAACTAGACTGAAATTTGCTTGACTTTCATAACTTCTAAATCTCCCACCAAGCCATCCATCTGCCCTCTGTAGCCATATTTCGGCCAACCGAAGCCCTACTGTGCAAAATAGAATAGCCTTAGGGTCCATGTACAGCTCACTATGAGCACAGCTGTAGCTCGCCGCCTTAAATATCACCCTGATTCGCCTTGCCGATTTCGGGGTCTCGCACACAATTCATTCAATTTGAGCACCGGGAGGTGGATGCAATTTTTCCAGGTTCCCGTAGCATTTCTGTGACACACCCTGTCCCCAAAACAGCTGAGCTATAATTGCTTTCTTCACTCACTGCTCTGAGGGCACTCCAGGGATAATTCTGCTGAGTTGCTCTTGACGCGTGAGAATATTGTAAGCCACATGTCTGGGGCCTTGGAAAAGCTGACAGTCTGACCCAGGAGTAGTGAGCAATTTGTTTTCTTTGTTAATGTGTTTATGCAAGAACAATACAGGATACTGGAAAACATGTACAGTTGTGGATTCTGAGCTACAATCTCATATAGCAAGCTATAACTTGGAATCCGCTACAGTATGCATCTTTGCACCATCCATAACCTATGTTTATCATTGCACTACTGTAGATTCCACCCATATTTATTCTGTATATACTGTATCATACAGACATTCCTATGATACAGACATATATACTGTATCATACAGACATAACATGATATGTACATCATGTTATTTGAGAATGTTTACGTGTATACAATTTCACATTGGTTTTCAATCAAAAGTCTAGTATATGTTTGAAGGGGAATGTTGTCACCCCCAATGGTTTTGAGTAATGAAATAATTGGTGAATTATATAAGTAATTACATTATGATTTAAAAAGTGTATGAGAATTATGATGATTATTAGGAATTTTATTTGTCTTCTTAATTTTTTGCAAAACCTCCTTTTGTTGAACTGTAATAACATAAAGAAATGCAATTGACCCCATCAGAGCTATTTGCTACCCGATTCTCCAAGGTAAATGGTGAGGCTCGTTTTTTTACGGCTGTGAATTGTTTAACTGATTAAAAATGTGCCACAATTCTTGCTGGATGCTTCTTATTGTGTCCACCTGGATCCCTCAGAAACCCTTTAGAATTACTAGCAAATCCCTTCTCGCCAATCCATCCATCCACACATCAGCATCAGTGAGATCTTTGCACCCGTTCAATCAAATGTCAGTTAGCTGTGATTCATTAGCTAATTTTTGCCACTTCAGTGACTGGAGGTCGCTTGAAATGTCTGAGTGCCCTAAGGGAAAGACGTCCACACGTCCCCAGAGACGACATTTCTTCTAGAGCAAACAATTCCCACGCAGACACGGTGGTATCCCTCAGCCCGCTACTGGAGATAATGGCCCTGACGTTGTCATTGAGGAATCCAGAGGACAATGGACTGGAAAAACGACACCCAAGAGAGCGAATTTCAGCCTTTGCACAGGTTACTGTTGGAAAGAAGTCATAACAATGTCACCGGCAGCAAACAAAACTGGTTTTATTGTGATCAATCAGGGTGTTTTATGAATGTTGGCGTACCTGCTACGGTGTGCGTTCGGATGATGCCTTCGGCAATGTTTCCTTTTGTTGAGAAGCAGTTCACATACGCCAGGGTTGTTGTCCCATCTTGTAGACATTGACAAAGTAATTGAGTTGCCATTCTGTGTTAGTAGGGAAACGAGAAGACAAAAAATGCAAGGCTTTTACTTGAACGACTAAGCTGGTTTTTGTGTGGTGATGTGGAACCTGACAATACATCAAATTTTTTCTCACATGCTATCTGCGTCCAAAGCATGTAGTGACAAGAGCCCTGAGGAATAAATCTTAAATTAAGCGACGCATTTATGCCAAACATCCTTTTAGCGATAGTCTTCTTTGGTTGAACTCTCACGTTTCCGTTTAGTGTTTGGCTTTGGTGAGTCTGGTGAGTCTGACACCCCTGTTGTGACAACACACTGCTCCTCGGTCTGTGAAACTCGACCAGGCTGAAGGACTTTCTGTCTTGCTGTGGGCTACAAGGAAGGAAACAACCAACGTAATCACATTACAGTCTCAATCAGTAGATTGTAGCACGTTTAATGTCACTAGATAATTAAGGTAAATCTTTACTGCTAGAAACGCATCATTGGCCCTGTCTTTTCACAGTATCAATGAAAAACCTGTGTCTAATTTGTTCCACAGTAGCCTCTTTCTTTATCTATATTCAAGCTGCAGGCTCAGAATCTTGTCCAGTTTTTTTTCCAGGGATCAAACAGTGTTGAATTTTTTTTGGTGGATAACAGAGGCTAGAAAGAAAATGGGAACAACTGCGAGGGAGAAAAGGGCAAATTTTTGAAATTGAGTCATGAGTGTAAGAATAGAAGTAAATATGGCTAGCCTACAGCAATGGTATAAGGTGACTAGACGCATGTGGGATCTGAGGTGGCTTTGGGCAAGAAGAATGGCTTTATGAGGAAACAGAACACACAAACACACATATACACAGCACACTTTCCATTCTGCTAGCATGAGATCATCTCACTGGGGGGTCTTAGTCAACCATTGATGCTTTTCTCGGCTGAGCTTGGCCGGGTATAGATGTAAACACTGATAACCGGATAAAGCTGGCACAAAGAAGTGTACACCTTAGTTCAAGCCTTTAGAGCATTGTCTTTTTCTGTTTACCTTTTTTTTTTTTTGAAGAGAGACATGCCCACAACTGGGAGATGGTGTAAGAAAAGCAGATAAAAAGTGCAGTTTAAAAAAAAACAAAAAACTTTACAGTGATTTGCTGATGATTTGTTTTTAGAATAGGAAGCTGTATTGCATTAGGACCTTCTCTGATGTTGGCAACCTTGGAGATTATGGTACCATGATCATGTTCATGATTATCAGAACACATTTTCAGGGAGGACTTGTTGAATTCATGATCTCCACATAAAAGTTTTCTCATGATCACGACTCGTGATTTTGACGTAAAAAAATATGAAATCTCGCACCTTGTGAATTTTTCTGTGTATGCCATGGTGTATGCATTGGCATCTGAAATCTCTATCAAAGTTACTTATTTCTAGCAGCAAATATGGACTTTATCTCTGCATTGAGAGAGAAGGGTGTCCCAGAGGAGAACCTGACAAAAAATGGAGGAAGATAAGCAAAGCCTAATTAAGTACTGATCACTAGGAAACGATGTGATCATGAGAAAACTCGTTTAGTTTAGAAAATTAAATGAAAAAACTAGAAAGAAAAAATATTATAATGCATGGCCTCTTTGGACTTACATAATTTCCACTATACCACAGTGATGTTAATATTTCAACTTGTTTTTACACATTCTTATTTCAATAGTCACATTCGTTTGTAGGTGTCATGATATGGTGATATGGTGTCGTTTTTCTCTGAGGGAAATCTTGGGCCTTTTTTTGGAATGAGTCTCCAGTTCCAGCACATTATTTAACCCACAGATCAACTATATAGTGTATCGGTAATTGATTTAACTTATGACTGTTTAGAGCTTCTATAATGTAATGCAAGCGATAACAGGAACTCGTTTTGTGCATTTAATGTCATTATAAATTAAACAAATGTATTTGTATCAATGCAAACATAGAATCGCTATACAATAAAGTGATCATAATCACTCGTGTTGTTTATTTGTTCTATAATAAACAAATGTATTATAGAACAAATAAAGCCAGGGTGTTCCACAAATATCAAATGCATGCCATAATGCATGATAAAGTCCCACCTGTGTGCATTTGCCTTAGATAAAGCCAGTTTGCTAAACACTTGCTTGTGAGGACTGGAGGCTCCCTGAACTTTAGGGAGGCTATTGTGGTTTGTTAATGGTGTTTACTTTGTAAATCCAGATTGTTTTCACCTCCTATTATCCCTGTCTTCTGTGCTTGCCCTGACCAAACACTACAATGAGACATGCAGATGACTAAATAAGATACAGGAAAAGATAGAGGACAAGTAGAAGTGTGTTTGCCTAATGAGAGGACAGAGAGATGGGAAGGATTGAAAGACAGAAAAAGCTAGAAGTAGATGGGAACTGGATTTAAAACAAAGCAAAGCTGATTGTAAACAGAAGGTTTTGCTTCTCTTTCTATTAGAGCAGAGGTACACAGGGGTCTGGAGTCAGCTTCAAAGCCCTACTCTTTTTATGGAGTCTCTGAAGAAATACAGTTTCCTTCATGTTCCGACTCACGCTTAAGAGCCTTAAGGCTTCACGAGAGGAGGTTTTCTCATTCTGACCTGGTTTCAGAAGCGCTGTCAGGTCTTTGCTCTCATTTTCCTCAGTGGCGTGTCAGTTAAGGGGCTGTGTTTAACTGCAGGTGGACAAACGCAGAGGAAGTGCTGACAGATGGAGTGAACGACTCGGGTGCCCAATGCACTGCGTTCATCTGGTGCATTTTATGGTTGGCAAAGCGACTCAAAGGCTTTAAATATGCCTCATGAGTCAAATTTGATGAAAAACACATTGCAAGTGTACAGTATGCAAGTGTGCCAGGGTGAAACTGAATCCCCACCAAAAAGTGGTTGTTGTTTAGTCTTAGTTTAAGAAATGCGGCAAAATGTATGGACGCACATATTGTAAAGGAAAATGAACAAACAAACAAATAAAGCCATTTTAGCTTTCGCTCCTTTTTGCCTGGAGGACAATGTGTCTCAGTGTTGGTTTAGGAGCAAGGAGTGATGTATGGTGTGAGGGTTGGTCGGACAGCTGGAGTGACCTCCCTCAACTTAACTCTGACACACACACACACACACACACACACACACACACACACACACACACACACCGATACCCACAGCCCTGCAGCTGTTCTCAAAGGTGACAGTGGAGTAGGGAAAAGCAGCAGGGGCTGGAAACAACCTGCGTTTGGAGACTCTCCAGTTCTGGTCAATCCAATCTCAAGAACAACGCGTCCTATGACAACACAACTTTCAGTGTCTGCATTCCCACTATAGCCCCTATTCAGCTGTGGGAAAATAATAAAGGTCCCCTTCTTAGCCTACATGTTTGTGGGAGACTAAATGTTTGCTAATTGACTTTTATTAGCATTGTGTAAAAAGAAGCTTTAAATAACATCCCATAATTTTAACCTTCTTTTTTATACTGGAAAAAAGGGGGAACCAGCAGTCTTAGATGAGATGTCTAATTAGATAGAAGACAGGGCTGCATCTGCAGAATATCTGATTGTTTCATCGTTGTTGCTTGACTTAATATTTCATGACAGTGAGGATTTTAAATCAACAACTACATGTGTAGTAAATCCTGCAGGATTGGTCAACATATAATTAGATATATAAGAAATGTATGAAGGTATAAAATCTCCCAAGGCACATTTCAAAAACAACTTTTCCCTCCTTTATTTGTGTTATACAAGTGTATAGCCTAGGGTTATCAGTCTCTCCAAGTCTGATGATGTCTAATAAATAAAATAAAATCTTTATTTTGCATCTTTTTCAATTGCAATACAATTACACATTTTTATGCACTATTGTTTTACAAATAACAACAGCTAATACAATAAGATCGTTCTCTTTATGGATTTCAGATTCAAAAATGAGTCTGTATGCAGACGGATAATCTGCTGTGGCGCCCCCTAATGGGAGAAGCAACTGACAGAAAGAGGGCCATATTGGCCTAAATATTTAATGCAACCATTGTTTACCAAATTACAACAGCCAATACAATCCAGTGGTTTTCTGTATGGGTTTCCTCTGGGTTCTCTGGTTTCCTCCCACCTCAAAATGAGTCCAGGTGGGGTGTGTTCCTGCCTTATATGCAGACAGGAGTTCCTGCGATAGGCTTTGAATTCATTGCGATCCTGACATAAATAATATTGTATCTGGAATTTTTGACGGAAAGTTGATGATTGTAATGATGTACTATTGCACTGCAAGGTGGCAAGGATTTCCTCACCCTGGACCAGTCTTATAACCACACCCATGTTTTTCTTTTTTTCCCTGCAAATATTTTGAGTTGGAAAGCCAACTAAAAGAGCATACTCATTTTCCTTCTCACTTTTCACACAAGGAGGTTATAATAAGCACAATGTTGTAGCCAAGAGAGCATTTTTCGTGCAACTCGAGCTGCTCTCCGCCCTCTAGCACGCACACACACACTCGCATGCACACACACACGCATGCACATACACACACACACAGCCCACGGCGCCCTGCACAGTCGCGTGCTCGGATCGGAACGCGTGCACACTTTGTTTTCGTTTCTCTCTCACCAAATTGCGGGATAAACCTGAAAGAAAAATGGTGCCAAAGAGCTCGTTTGCACTGCTCGCGCTATTGACCTGTTTCGTCTCTCAGGAAGGTAAGCCGTTTTGTGTCTAAGCGCGTGCAAAATAGAAGAAAACTTTTGTGAGCGGAACGCGCGCGCACCTAGCCGGGATGCGCGAGAGCGTCCTAAAGCTGAGGCGATTCTGCATCGAGTCGCGCGCGCTCGCTCGCTCGTGCACGCTTTTAGTTCCTTGTCTCTTTTTATTTAAATGGAAAAAAAATTGAAACCAAACAAAAATTGTGTTTTGACAGTTTTTTAAGTTGATCCTGAGTGTCTTGTATGTCTTTTTACCCCCCACACTTCTGGACTATGACCTGAATGAAAACACGTTTCCGAGCTGTTGTTTGGTTTTTACACCAAAAAATAGACAAAAATCTTCAGTCTAAATCTGATACCTTTTCATTTTTGACAGAAATTCACTGGAAGGTTGTGCAGATTAGGTGATAACGCTGTTTTCTTTAAAAGACCAGCATGTTATTGAGTTCATGAAGCATATAGGATGTGTTTTTGATGTAAATGGAAACAATGCAGTTTTCTGGTACCTCAGGATGCTTAAAAGATTTTTCTAAAAAAAAAAAAATGTACTTATACATTTGGCATTGATATTTTTTACTTTATACAATTTTGGTTTATAGTAGTATTTAGATATGTAATAAAGTGTTAGGTTCTTTGGTATTGATGTTCTATTTGGATAGAGTTAGTTCTACATGAGGAAGTGAAGAAAAGTTTCTTGTTGAGTTTCTTTTTTTGTCTTGTTTGCGGTATCAGGTACCTCAGACTGCTCAGATACGAAAGATTTTTATACCAAATTTACTTATACTGGCATTAACATTTGAACTATTTTCAGTCATTTAAGTCACAGCAGTATCTTTGTTATAGTGCCCTATTCAGACGTGGTTAGTTCCACGTGGGGAAGTGGAATAAAGGAATTATTACCGGAGAATCTTTGGGATTTTTGTCTTGTTTGCAGTATCAAGTACCCAAGATTGCTCAGACGTGAAAGATTGGTATTACTTTGGTATTAATGCTCCATTCAGACAAGAATAGGTCTACATAAGGAAGTGAAGTGAAGTGAATTTTTGTCCTATCTGAAGATTTATATATCCTGTACAAAAAGATGTGTTATATCCTAGGAGAAGATCTTTTGTATGTTTTTCAACCAAATAAAAAACCCTAGGATGTGATCCTTTCTCTTGTCTGACGCCGAGTCCAGAGCGAAACCAAGTATTCTCGCTCAAATGTTTGCGATTTTACTTAAAAAATCCCATTTGAAAGGATGTGTCAGAGTAGCAGTGATTTCGTAGGTTTTGGGTAAAGACTATGAATACTAGGCACTGGTACACCCTACCGAAATGGGATGGTCATGTGATCTATTCTATTGTGTAGACATTTCTATCATCTGTGTGATTAATGTAGACATCACTTGCCTCAAATGTAATTACTGGAGACATCCTCTAACAGGATTATTTAACAGGCATATGATGGAAAGTTATTACTCAGATACAGGTTTTCATTGAAATAATTTAGATGTTGGTTTTACCCAAAGCTGCTCAAAATTATGGCAAAATATAATCAAATATAATTAAAGCTGTGCAGTTGTGGATCAAAATTTATTTTAGATTAATTGCTTTGATTGTTTGTTTATTTATTGTTTATTTTCCTTCTCAATCACATTGTCCTGAGGGCACAGGATTAGAGTACTTAGATAAAACCACACTAATCCATGTTCCACTTCTCTTCACCTTTCTTTCTGTCCATTTTACTCAGCGGACCCCTCCCAAAATCTAGCTCTACCCATTTCTCTATCTTTCCTTTCTCTCTTGCCTCATTCGTTCCTCGCTCAAAACACTTCTCTTCCATATTAGTTGTTCCCCAACGCATTTAGGCATTTAACAAGTTTCTGTTTTTCGCTTCTGGTCATCTTGGATTAATTAGAACCCCCTTCTATCCTTGCTTCAATTTCAAAAACCTCTCATATGCAGGACAGCCGTCTGTTTTGGGATTATTGAGTGGACCGTCATGAGGTACCCCCCTGGGTAGGGGGTCCTTGTGCCGAAGAGGGTCACCTTGTGCACTTTGCCAGAGAATGCTGCTTTTCATTCTCAAGTCGACACAGATACTGTCATCCTGGTAAATGATGTTGGGCAGTGCAGCACCACGGGGTTTCTTAATTGGGTTGAGAACTGGAGACTGATTTACAGTATGTCTCTGGTAAGGTTTCTGCTGATGCTTTCATGAGGGATGGGAAACAAATGTGCCGAGCCTAATGGTTGACTTAGTCTTTTTATTTATCCAAACCTGACACCTGTCCAATATAAAATTATTGGACTTGAGTTTCATTTCAATGTTGCAAAGGCTTGAGAGGAGAAATGTCTCTCTGTCCATATCTGAGAGCAACCATGGATGAAATTGGTTAATAAACATGGGTGTACATGAAATCAAATGGGGAAAAATATAGTCTTCTGCTAAAATTTCTTTTTTTATCATTATTATTTTGCCTGGTTTCCATTCTTCTTGGTAGGAGAAAATCAGTATTTTATTTGAATTTGGAAATGAATCTAATAATAAAAACTCAAAAGTATTCCAAAAACCTTTGTGTGTTCGACTGAAGTAGATAAAAAAGTGTACCAGATGTGATGCGCATGCATCGTTAGCAACGAAAAATGTTGTATTTGCCATGTGGTGTCTTAAAAACGAAGCAGCAGCACAAGGCTTTATTTTAAACATGGCGAAAATTTGCCAGACACAGAGATTTTGCTGCTTTCACAGCTATTACTGGCATAAGACAAGAAACATGTGGGTGCGGGAGGAGAGCCAACAGTGCACTATGACTATTATATCTGAGCATTCATTACAGTCATGGATGGTGATGTATCAGAAGTCTGTCACTACACTATGACTTGACTAGGAGCGTAGCCAAAGGATGATAGAGACTTATTTATGGAATACATTATGAGGGTGCGTTTCTTTTGATATGTGCACAAAAAAGTCAAAAGCTTTGGAAACATAGCAGTTCAAACTCTTCAATGTCCTGAATTTTTGCCCAAATATATAAGTTGACGGAATACCATGCAGATGGAATACCAATTTTTAGCCACTCGTTTTACTCTTAGATTCACTTTTGCCTTGTTAGTTTTTTTGCCTTATTATTTTCATCATATTTTGAATAAACCTGTGTACTGTTATTCAGATGATGACAGAGTAGGATCTGATGACTCACTTATCTACGATGCTGTTGATGTTGATACAGGAGAAGAGTATCATATGCCATCAGATTGGAGGCACGTATTTGTGAGTCAGGATGATGCTATGAATACACAACACTAATGCTTGATGTTTTCTGTCCCATGGGTTCTATAAATAGATAGTATAAATGCTCGATGTGACGGCAGGAAGAGTCATCCTTAACTTCTTCTTGGAATCAGCATTTAAAGTATCAGTATTCAGATTTTAAGGAAAGGGAAGTATTGGAAAACTATGACCTGTTCAGTTATGATTTCATTGGTGATTGAATTGTTATTTCAGTATTTTCAAGTCAAGTGGGGGTGGTGCTATCAAGGGTTGATCTTGGGTACCTTTAATTTGTGTTCTTAAGCTGTGCTTGGTGTTACCTTTAAATATTACTGTTACAACTCTTAATTACAAATATTGATGAAAGTTTCAGAAATAAAATGCTGCAATAGCGTATTACACAGAGTGATAATATGTAGTTTAAACAGTGGCTTTTTTGATTGGATTCACCACTGGTTGATGCTGCTTCAAACCCTATCCTTGAAGTGAAATTGATGTTGAAGTCTTGAGTTTCAGTGCTTGGCTCCAGGTCCTGGACATGCAGCTGTGCAGGGGGTTTTTCCACATGCCAGCGCACACTGTGCAGCTGTGTCACCTCGTCCACATCATATTCCTCTATTCGAGTAAATGACAGCCATGTTTAAGCAAAGCCAGGTCTGATGGTGGCCAAGAGCTTTTGTTCATTGAGTTTTTACTTATGTGCATTTCTGTAAGGGTATAACTTCTACATTTATCTGTTATGGAGTATGTTATAGAGCTATAGGGATCCTCGAACTTTTTTTTAAACTTTCAAACTTTTTAGTTGATTCTTTTGTCAAACACCATACAAACAAATAAGCATTTGGGTATGACATGCTGGATAATTTTTCATAAATGCAGACTTTTTCTGCTTCCATGTTGCCTGCATCCTCCCACACAAATAGATGTGTGATTAACAGGATTAAGGGATCTGCTGCGCATTTCCTTTTAGACTTTATTGGTTTTTGTTACAAAGGGGTTTCCTCTACAGAGAAAATCAAAGATGACTGAAGGCTTTGTAAAGACTTGCAGACTGAGAAATTCTTGCAATTATGTGTACAACATTGGACCAAAATGTTCAGCCAGGTGGAAAAAAGACCTACTATTGAGTCACCTGTGAAGTACACATAACCACAAGTTGGCGAATATATTATCATTATTATAATCCATTATTATATTCTTTGATCATAAACGTCATTGGTTATACAGTATGTGCTCTACTCAGGCCCGGTCAGCCATGCCAGGTCTCATTCAGTAGGCTTTTTGATCACGTCCCGAGCCCGAAGCTTGCTGTGCCCAGCTCGCTAAGCCTTGATTAGGCGAGACAGCGACTAGACAGGAGCCATGCTTCCCGGTTTTTTCAAATCAAACGCTTCAGAGCGCAGCCAAGACAAAAGGACCTGGGATTCCTGAGCCGAGCGCCACCATGACGCTATTGTATGCGCATAATGAAAGGACGATGATATTGGGAGTTCCTGTCTGAGAACCAGCTGGTAGGTTTTGGATGAGGGTTGAGATCTTTATTTAAACTTCGGTCTTATCGAGGTTGCGCCATTGAACGACAAAAATACCCTCAATATACAGATATACCACAACATTTTTTTGCCTTTACCCAGGAAGATGGGTGTCAATACTTCTCAGGACAAGACCTAGTGGAAAAAGTTGGATGCATGTGATTTGGTTTTGGACTTGGTAGATGGGGTCATTTTATGATTCATTGTATGGCCCAAGATGCATGTTGGATCAAGCTTTGGCTCCGGATTTGCAGTGTGGGTATTTGCCTCTTTTGGATATTACCGCTGTTAAGCAAAAAAAGCTCGACAACAGTTAGACACAGTTCCAGCTCATTTTGGTTAAGAAGGACAAACGCAGAGGTTTCGGCCAAATGTCGGATCAGGTTTGAGCGTTGGCTTATTTATTAAAGTCAGTCGTGGAGGCTAACCGCAGTGATTGGGCATTAGAGCAAAAGGGGGTGAAGAATTTACAGTGGACACATGCCAGTTCTCGCTTTCACTGTATAATTGAAACAGAACAGAGAAAATATGAGCACACATTCTGTCAGCGCTTCCCCCTTAAACCCCTAAAAGGCGTGAAAGGGAAATGAAATTGGATTTATAACACCGGAACATCCTGTGTTTATTATTGCCTCGTCGGACGTCTTTGACTAATCCAATATTGAAAATTGGAATTCATAGTTGACTAGTTATATTGCTGTTGAAGGTGCTGTGTGGACGACTTTATTTCCGGCGAAATACATTGTCCGTCCGAATGGTAAAAACAAAAAGCCAAACATAGAGATAAAAGACTTTAATTAGCAGGTTATGTCCCCGGCGATGCTTTTAGCCATATCTCGTTATTATTTGCCACGGTTCTAATCAGCTTAACTCGTTTTTTTACAACATGCAGTATTAAATGGCCAATCAGTTTTTTGAAGGCTCCATCTGGACCATTCAGTCGTGTCTGTGTCTGTGTCTGGCAAGAGGCAGATCTGAGATCTGGCAGAGATCCCAGAGTTGTGTGGAGGGGAAAACACCCCCAATGTAGTCTTTAGAACCCACATCTTCATACCCCATAAATCTTCAATACCATCTTCGCTCTCGCCCAAACTACTTTCTTTCTTTCTTTCTTTTTTCTTTCTTTCTTTCTGTTCAACAGCTGCACACACCTGGTGCCCAAGCTGCTCTAGTCACATGTAGGTGGGTTTTCATCTGTGCAAGTGTGTGTGGGTGTATAGGAGACGCTCCCTCAGGTTACAGAAATCACCCGAGTCCCCATCCTCCACAGTTTCACAGTTCTTGCTCACTCGCTTGTGCCCAAACCCCCCTCCTTCCCCCTTCCCGATTTCCACTCAGCACTTGGCAGGGAGCTCGTCCTGCCACTCCGAGGGGCATGAAGCCTTAAGCCCATTGTGTAAATAAAAATTTTACTTTACTTTATTGTAACAGACGGTCAGACTATGTCGTCAATCCTCGATATTCCATCCAAGCTTCAATGCCAATCCTTAAGATTCGATGCCGAGTATGAAACACACTCTATTCCAGTTTTACTCGCCACAAAGCCCTCTGAAGTGTGTAGATGTGCACACATGTGAACGCGCACACGTCTCATTATGCCTTTGAAAAGCATGGGATGAATTTCAGCAGTTTTTTGAAATTCAATGCATGACATACTCCATAGTCATAGAACCCTGCCACATTTGAAGTGTCCTTTTTCAACAAAGAAGCTGTCAATATGTAACGTTTAGGTCCCTCTCCAGTCACCTTAGGCAACACTAGACCCAAAACATGACATACCCTCCTTTTGTCCTTTAATATGGTCTAATCCTGTGACCTTCTCCTTTCACCCTTCACAGCAAGTTCACCCAGCAAGTTCTCAACTTACTTTTCACTACAGATATGATCTCTCCTCCTGTGATGCCATGTTTTAATAATCAAGTAGCTAGCTCTTTAATTGTACCATCTAAAAGGAAACATTGCTTTTGTGAACATCAATATAGAGTCTTGTTTTTGTTATTTTGATCCTTCTTGTCCCCCAGGCAACTACGAATTTCCTGGACATGATATTCGCTTCTCTGGGGGCAGCCCCTACCTCAAAATTTTCCTTTCTTCAATCGCAAAAATGTACCATCCATTTGTCCTAACACTTCTTTTGCTTTTGAGACTTGAGAGTTTATACTATCGAATAAATATTGGCCAAGCACTTGTTGCCTCTCTGGCGAGGCAGCCTTTCAAATAAACACAGCATTTGCTTTCTCCGAAATGTCAAATTACTAAATGTCATCCCAAACCACGTTAACCGGCTGCCCTTCTCTTTCCGACGCTTATCACGTTTGAGGTTGGCCTTTAAAGGAGAGTGGCCTGAAAGCCGTAGCAAGCCTTCACAAGTTCAAAGAGTGTGGTTGCTTACTATGCACGTTGCTGCTCATCCTAAAAAAATAAAAAGAAGTGCGGCATGCCTGTTTTCTACCCACAGGGGAAAGTCCTAATCTTATGTTGGACCAGATTCCACTAACAATGATCTGAAGACTGAAATACGATTAGCGTACATTCAGTACAAGGTAGAAACACTTTTGTCATATTGAGGAATTTAAGTACGAACATGGACATGTGTCGTTTGATTGAGGTCATACGCGAACTCTTTAAATCTTGAATCCCTGGGAATCAGTTCTATGTAATATAAATGCAACTTTGTGAGTCAAGAAGACTCAGTTGTTGGCCTTGAGATAGAATCTCTGAAAATACCTCTTACTGATATACACAGATCAGGCATAACTTTATGGTCATCTGCCTAATTTTGTGTTGGCCCCACTTGCCCATTTTTCTGGCTTCTTACACATCAACTTTGAGGACAAAATGTTCACATGCTGCCTAATAAATCCCACCCACTAAGTTTACTGGTAAGTGGTCATAAAGTTATGCCTCATTGGTTTATAATCTACTTGACCAATGTGTTGTGGCCAGGATTTTGTCCAGTTCTGTGAAAGTTGTTTATCTAGTATTACATTTACATTTAAGTAATTTGACAGGTATACAACTTACAGTGCATACAACTTAGCAGTTGAGGAGTACAAGCCTTGCTCCAGGTCCCAGCAGTTGGCATATTGGTGGTACTAGTATTAGAACTTATGACCTTTTGATGTAAAATCCAACAATGTAACTGGGAACTTAACTGGGCAGGTCCTACATAAGAACTTCTAACTTTCAAAAAGGCTTCTAACCCTTATCCGTTAACTTACAACAACAAAAAAATAAACGTACTCTAAGAAAGTGTCCGCTAAGATTTTATTTGTTATGAGCAGCCTTTGGAAATTGGCATGGTGGGCAAATGACTTTTTCTGGTAAAAGAAACCCACAACAAACCTCCAGCAGCCCTCGCTGGCACGTTTGGCCCCATGCCAACATCCTGCCACCACCATCCATCTCTCCACTCCCTCACAGGCTCCCTGTAGATCTCATAATCAAGCACAATGAGTTTGTAATGGCACATGCGGCACGTAAAAGACGAGCTTACATATGCCCATGCATATTCATGTGTGTTCCCCCCCACACAGACCACTGACTGTTGTTGCAGGAATTCGCTCCCTTTGTTCTAGCTCCACCACTGACAACTGAATAATTACGTCTGGAACGATGGTTTGTTTAGCAAGGCTTTCACAGTGAACACAGAAAAACCCCGATTCATATCTGTTTTGTGTAGGAGTCGTTTGGCTAAAAAGTCTGTAGGGATAGGCAAGCTAGCCAATAAACATAATTGGAGACTCACATGGACAACTAAAGCTTTGTGTTGAGACACATACAGCCAGCAAAAACACTATATTTGTGGTCTTGGGTGTGTGCAATCAGTAGCCAAGCCACAAATTATATAAAAAAAAAAGGCTGTGATTCCATGTGGCTAGTGCACACACATATATATATATAGTCTGTGTAAGTTACATGTCTGGGTGAGAAAGACTTCATCTGATCTTTTTCCATTCTTTGACTGTAGCATTTTAGTCAAACCGTGCCTGCGGTAGTCTCAGATTCCTGTTCATGGCTGAAACGCTGTTTTTGCCCATCTACCTCAGGGTATGACATGTTCTGTCATCTTGAACTCCTCGTCCCAATCTTGTAAGGCAGCACGATTTTCAACTAAACATTTCTAGCCGCATTCACACTGGGTATATGATGCCGGATCACTGGATTTTTTTTTTTTGCTTTTCACGCCATTTTGTGTACACTTTAGAGCCTGAACACCAAAATACCAAACAGGGATGGTAAGTTTCTAATTATGCATCCGCAGAAAAGTCAACGCAGTGGTGCATCTGGGAAAAACGATTTATTTTTATATCATTATTAGAAGATGCGCAATACTTTTATAATATAGGAAGTGACCAGTAATTTGTAACCAATATGTAATGTGTAGATTGATTTCTCCTCGCTAAACAGTTTGTCAAGCTCGTTCTCTCAGCACCGCTGCTGCTACTTGAATATGATGTATCACAACACTGCGAAGACCGGGGCGTGTTCTGAGAGTCACATAGAATACAGATTAACATGGCAGAGGTAGAGCTGGAAACAGAACCGCAAAAGCCTTGTCTCTTTTGCACTACAAAGGCCTGTTTGTGAAAGACTCATGCGTTAGAAGTGAGAAAACACCTAAGTAAATTGATTTGCTGTTTGTCTGAACCAAAAAAATATTTACCATGTTAAATTGCAGAGCATCGTAATTTATCCATTGCATCATATTTCATTGAATAGAATTGTGTTGAATCGAAATCGGATCGCATTGCATCGTAATAGGGGTAAATCGTATCGCATTGGTAGCTGCTTCATGTGTATGTTTATTGTATAGAATCATAGGCTATGCTTCGAGAGGCGACTCGCATCGGCCTAAGTGATGGAGATGCACCTTCCTGATATCAAACAGTGTAATTTACTGATCGAAACCCAGGCCAATAAAATGTAATGTTCAAAAGAGCTTTTTATGTACGTGATAGTGCTCCTAGCTTATTTATGGCCTCCATACATGTCATGTCATGTGCCCTTTTACTGTTCAAGCCCATCTTCCACAGCTGCAAGAAGCTGAGGCAGCAAAGGCTTATAGTAAAGAGAAAAGCATCCTTTTATAGTGGAGATTTATGGCATGGAAACCACATGTACAGTATGAAGACACTCACCTTATAATATCCTAACGTCCTGTTTGAAGAGAACTTAACAAAACTATTTACGTAAAGAAAAATACCTGAGGCCAAATGGGTCAATCCACACTACAGCTGGTTTGATTCCAATTTTATTGCCAACATCTAGACCTTTACTAGTAGTGCAATTGATGATTTTCTATATATTTTTAATAGCATTTCTTCCAATGATTTATATTTGGTCCGTCTACTCTGTGTACCATCACTGCCTTCTAAGTCAAGGAAGTAAGTACATTATAATCAGGCTTGTTTTTCATTGCGGTTGAAGATAATCACTGTGGGGGAAGTTATCTAAAGGGCCAAAGTTACACAGTTCTGTTTCTGACTTTTGGAAAATGGCAGTCTTGAAACCCAGCATTCCTTTCAAACGGACAATGTTTAGGACACATGACTCAGAGCGGTGTGTTGATATGAGGTGCAGGCTTAAAAAAGAAAAGAAAAAAAGACAGGCACAGTAAAACATTTCAAATTTGATCCACTAGAACGAATTCCCTACATGGCATTTTTACAGAACGAACAGATGGTCTGCTGAGCCTTCCTGATATTAATCATGTACACAGAAACAACATGATCGGGTCAATCGATGTGTTTTATTTAATATGTGACGGCTTATGCGATGCTTAAACCACGCTTTTAGATGTTGCTCGGTCGATATATCCGCAAAGCATTGAAGCGAAACATGCCCTAATGTGAGTCGGTGGTCCTGAATAACAAAGCAGAAGCAGCGCCAGAGCCGAGCGCCGTCAGGCATAATGTTTAACCTTAGACAGTGTTTTGGATTCCGAGAGCATCCACAGAGAACTGGTCCTCCAGGGAAGAGCAACGTTGTTTGAAGTGAATCTTCTCGACTTCTGCAAAGACCACGACCACCAAGACGCAAAGCTTTTGAAACGAGTGTTAATGTAGCTCTGTTTGTTTTAATACAGCGAATGACTGAGAGGTAAATATCACACTTGCGCATGAAGGAAACTTTTGCGGTAGTTTAATTTCTAGGCCTGGAGAAGTGATGTAATTACTTTAGCTGTCTGTTATAGATATACATAATAATCAGTGGTGGAAAGAGTACTGAAAAATCATACTCAAATAAAAGTACTAGTGAAAATGTGAAAAAAAGTCAATAGGGTTTTTTTTCGTGCTCTTAATAATCTAGAAAGGAAAAAAACACGTAAACCCGTACTTTTATATGGTGTGCTTTACTTTACCCTTTCATTTTCTGGACTGTAAAAAAATCTAGGCTTGGGTTTTTTTTGTACACCACTGCTCTCGTCTCATTGGCTGCGACAAAGTGGGCGGGGTTTATATTTGATCTAGGAGGCAAATCTAGTTTGGTTTTTGGTCAAAGTTTAGGAATCGGTCTTATGTGAAGCACCGCATTAGAGACCGAAATAAAAGAGTAGGTTTCAGCCATAGTTCTTGGTTCTCGTTAGTGTTCTAAGTGAAAGGGAGAACGTCTGAGAACAGTCAATCATTGGGAAGTTAAGTGCTCTTCACAGTGTGTGAAAATTCCAGGCCTATAGGCTGAAGGGGGTTTTAATGGAGCAGAAAGTTAGCTAAGTTTCACATTAGGGTGAATAAAAGAACCATTTTGGTGTATCCCGTAGCTCGCAAATTACACCGAGACACAGGCCCTGTTTTTTTCTTTTTTTTTTTTTTTTAAAGGGACTGAGGGTTTTTTGGTGGTTGTTTTATTTATGCCTTTTATCTTCAGAGATAAACCCCTCACCCCGAAGGTGTTAACTTACCGAGACGCACTCGCGGGACTTCCAGCTGTCCTTGGCTGCCTGAAATTTACAGCACGTTCTTGAAACAAGTTCTTACCATAAGAGGGTGGAATTTTTGCTCGTCTCAGACATACATGCGCTAGGTGCAAGGGCTTGGACTGGGTGAATCAGACTCCCAAAACACCATGTTTCTTGGTGTGTTCTGGAAGAAGTGTGTGAGAATGACGTCGAAATTGGAGCACGATATAATGAAAAAGTATAAAAAGAAATGTTTTTTGCACTGTAACTCCAGTTCTCTGTCGCTTTCATACAAAATAGCAACAGACGGTCTTCACGCTTATCTTCAGGAATCTTATTTTCATGATGTTTTGAACAGGCTCAGGGTCTTCATTCAGAATTGTTCACACTTGTATGTTTGGCAAGCATTTTGAAAGTCTGTTTGCATGCATTCTAGCTTGATCGCCTAGCATTCGAGTACAATCGGTGGCATCAAGACCAAATCTTCTGTCTCAACCGTCTGGACACCAGTATCCGTTTTCTTGTTAGGACCGTAGCTACATGGTCATGGTCATTTCATTGTGACTCAGCACATTTGCATTTCCTATTCTTCCTTGGTCTATGAAGGCCAGTCATTTTTCAACCCCAGTTTAAGAGGGTCATACCCTCTGTGGTTGTCAGGCTGGGTCTTCTCATTAAGCAAGCCCATAAACCTCATTTATATGCAAATATTCATTAAGGTAAACACTCGGAGCTAGAGAAAAGTCGGAGTTTTATAGCCGTTCCCGGATTTAACATGCTTGAATTAACTGTAGATATTTAAATGCTAATCGTTGGTCATTGCTAATTTGTAAGAAGAAGAGCTCAAAATGAGAATTTCATATCAAGCTGTTGTTGATTTTTTTTTTTTTATTCCCCTGGATATATGTGACTTTAAAAGTGAGCTGTAACTTCGTCAGTTATGGGAGCTTAGTGTGTCTTCTTACACAGAGTCTTTTGATGGGCCCACAGAGCGCATAAACCGACCATTCATGATAAAAATGTCAACACAGTCGACATGAGCTTACAGACAGCGCACTGTGATAAAGCCGTTCACCAAAGCCACGTTTGAAGCTTGAAAATGGAACGCAGTCGGTGTCTCACTCGTCTTTTTTAGACCTGGTCCTGTCTAGTCATTGCTCAATTACAAGGATTTTCCCCTAATGAATTCAGTGACGTCCTGCATGACCTTTTGGGATCTCCTGTAAGCTGATACCATTCCCTTGGACTAACCTGCATTCAACAAATCTGCGAGGTTAATCCTTTAGTCTGATATAAGGCTAAACATCCTAGTCCTGCCCAGGAGGCCAAGTTGAACCCCATAATGCAGATGGAGTGGCTCAGAACCTTTATGAATAAATAAATTGAACAAGCTGTGTAAACTCCATCTGATATCGGATTATGCCACTTTATTGGCGTTATTGATCACCTCCATGACAGCCCAGATTATGAGCCGTGAATTATAGATGTTTCCAGGAGCGCAACAGTTAGACACCACTAATTCCTTTACTTTGGGGGGAGGGGGTCACCTACAAGTATATGCCCCATTATGTTTGCTAGGTTGGGGTGCTACAACATTTGCTACAACAAGTATACAACATTTAAATCTGAAACAAATCCCCATTTTTTTCATAATATAATAATATTAAATTATTACAAACAGTCCATTTATTTCCATTCCGATTTTTTTAAATGTAAAAACTTATTCTAGCAGTAATAAAGCCACAGGGTTTCCTCAGGGTTTTTTACATTCAAAAGGGTCCTACTTTGAACTCTAGAAGAACAACCCATTGTATGAACGTTACGGGTTTCCCCAGAGGGACAATGTGAAAAATCTTCTTTTTTTTTCCCGTAAGCGTGTCGTGTTTCTCATTGCCATCTGGAGAACATGTTAACGATGGATATTGAGTGATCGAATAAAATGTTGTTCACTTTGTGTTTGCGAACTGCGCTCCGTCACAGCCGTGCTCATTTATGATGTACGATGAAAGATTTCGAAACCTGCTGTAGATACTTCCTGTTAAAAAATGTCAACAGGTCCAGCGAGCGAGTGACTAAGCTACAGCACAGCAGGTCAGCTCCACCCCCAACTGACCAGCATCTGCTCGTGCAGATGACTGAGGGAACTGTAATATTTTCAGGAGATCATGCCAGGAACTGTGTTCATTTGAGGAAGAAGCAAACGTAAGGGCTTATAATGAAGAGACATGACTTAAGATGTCCAGAAATGAGTCAAGGTGACGGCATATGTGATGTTGCCATTTGTAGAAATTTATATTAAACAAGCTGTATGCTTGTGATTTCCTGGTATAAGAGTTGTTGCCTTGGTTACGTCCAGTTCAGTGAAGGTTCCATGTAGACCCGCTTCAGAAAATTGATTTTTGATCAATAGGATTATCTTTGTAGTAGTTTTTCAAACATTTGAATCGAATTTAGATACATAAATCTTGAATTGAGATTTGAGTTTGAGATTCGAGTCATATTTGCCTTTTCTTCAGTTTTTTTATTTTGTACTACCTTACAAGCCAATCATTAAACAGATCCACAGTAAGTTTAATACCCAGAGGCAACACATCTCGAGAGCAAGCGGAAATTCGCTTTAATTGCAGCCTTGATCAAAGAGCAACAATTTTTCCTCTTTTTATCACCCCATTGACATTAATGGTGTTGACAATAAATCAAACCTCAATGAACCGGTGGTATCTAATGACATTCAGAATCCTAAAGTCTTCCCCCGAGGAGAGAGAAGAAGAAAAATAGACATCAGTCTTTTAAGTTTTTGACGGATCCCTAAACAAACAGAATTCTGGATTGGAGCCAGAACAGCAGGGTGGTGGGAGCAGTGCATAGTGGGAATGATGGAGGGTATACAAACTGGCAGGACTTCACAGGGAGACTGTTTCACAGTGAGACTGACTAGAGACCTACAATATCAGCCAAGAACGATGACGATCAGATTTGTCCACGCTGTCGTCCGACTGGCAATTCTTATAAGGAGACTTTGTAAATCAGATAGCACTTAACAGTAAAAAAATGGGTCAAGATGTCAAAGCGGTGATTAACCAAGAGGAACCAAGCATGATGGAATTCAAATCAGTGACATCCCAAATCAGAAACGCACTATCGATACTAAGAGCTCATACCGATATAGTACAAATTCTATTGTTCAGTTTTTAGACTCGCACAAAGGGATTGCTGTCAGGCCTTGATGAAGACTAATGAAATGTTTTCCTTTAGGGTTGCTTTGGATGAAAGATCAAGGCGATCTTTGGTCTTTATCTTTGAACTCCATGTTTCAAAGAGCTACTTAAAGATTAAGGGCCTCTCCTCACTCGCCGCAATATTAGACGCTGTTAAAAGATCAGTTGTGCGTCAGAGCATTGAGAGCGGATCGTCCAGAATTGTAGTTATCCAGTGAACATTGATTTTCGGTTTCAACGGCCGACGCAAAGGTTAAAGCGAACGGGTTAATGTGATGATATAAAGCGATAGTAATTGTTGGTGTTGGTTCACGGTTTTCTTTCTTGTTCTTGATTTATTTTCCATAAAGAAAACTTTCCACACACCCGTATCTTACAGTTATCTAAATAATACAAGTAAGCAGTTAAGGGTTTAGGGCCTTCCTCAAGGGCCCAGGCGCATCATAATGGAGGAAATTCCTGCAAGAATTCTTTGTATTTACAGAAATACAGACTGCATTCCAGGTAGGAAACATCAGAACAAAAAAATGTCTGCCGCAATGCATTTTTTGTTGGCGTCTGTAACTTTCCCAGGTTGCACCTCGTTCCGATCCAGCTTCTCTCATACCCTTTCTGTGACAGAGGTCATCGAAAGGAAAGGAAAGCGCAGCTTTGGTCTGAGGCAAAACATGAGGCTTGCGTTTGTCACTCGTAATGTGTGAGGTCCCCCTAATAAACAAGGGCTTCCCATGACCTGTTGCTGTCTCAGCAGCCAAAGATAACCTCACAAATCATTAGGCAAGTTTCTCTAGGAACAGGTGTGAAATGGGGCTCAGGCAGCTTCTCCAGCTGCGTCTGTCCTTTACGTGGCAATCCGAGAGGCGGATAAGACTCGACCTTTGTTTCCTGACCGTTAAACTATCTCTTCTTCGGCACATGGTGATCCATCACAGGCCTGTTGCAGGGTTTGCTGGAGAGGGTAGAACCAGGGCTGAAAGTAGCTTCTGTCCCGGTCTTAGCTTCTGCTTTATGTCTTACGTCTTGCCATCCAAAGGTGCACATTGCACAAGAAAGTTAACTCAAAGTCTGTCTTCTATTGTAATACTGTGTAGTAATGAGGAACAGGACAAGTTTGTTGGGATTACAGCTGGACATATCACATCTAAGCGTCAGAAAAGAACAAAATGTCTTAAAATAAACAGTTTTTGCACTTCTGTTGAACCAGAAGTTTACATCCAGTCAAATGTGTACATGTACAGTATTTTTTTTTTTATTTGTATATGGACAATCCTTCTTGGACAACCTTCCGTACTCCTCAGCGCTCTTATGTTACTATTTTTCCTTGTCTCATGTTGTCTCTTGTCTTTTTTGTGCACTTTGTGTTGTTAGTTTGGAGTTTTGTGTTCTTTGTGTTCCTTTTGTTAATTTATGTTGTTTGCCGGGGAAACGTTGTTTCACTGTGTACTGCTTTGTATATAGTTGAAATGAAAATAAAGCCTACTTGACTTGAGATTTAGTATAATTGACTTTAAACTAGCTTGTTAGTTATTTTTAAACAGTTTTCTTTCCTTTATTTGTGTAAAAAGATCCTAAAACCAGAGCTACTAAACATAATTCCTCTTAATTTAATTGTCATTATATATTTCATCTTAAAATGAGACAAACATCTAAACTAGTCATAAGTCATAAGTATGATTATTAATAATTTTTTACTGGGCATTAAAACCAATTATTACAGCTAAAATAAAGCCTTAAAAGGCCTTGTAGCTGGTAGTTAAGATCAATTTGCAATTTAAATAAATAACTTTAAGCTTCACTAACTAAGAAAAAAAAAATCTTTCACACAATCAGCTCTTGTGTAGTATCTTAAAATTAGATCAATAAGATTTTTAGGCTAGAAATAAGATTGTATGTCTTGAGTTTTTGCAGTGCATAAAGCATAAAGGGGTCAAAAGTTTATGTCAACAGAACTTGGTGCTTGAGACAGTGCTGCCTTAATTTTGTCCCACATGGAGTTCATTTAAAGAGGATCCCTCATGAAACATGTGTTTTTAGACAAACCATGGGGTGAACAAGGTTCAGCAGTTAGAATTGTTTCTTATATAGCAGCACTAAGAAGCACTAAGAAGCAAGTGCATACAGCTTCTTCAGTGCCCAGACTTCTTTCAGAGTAAGTAGAAGCTACCAAGACACCCCTTAGGCCGTGGTCTACATGCTTTGTTCTCCAGCATGATCAAAACCGCTTGAGATAAAAAGGCAATCTCGCCAAAGTCACCCACACTACTACCCAGGCTAACCCCAACCCATTAAATTCTAATGGTAATAAAAGATTAGAGCTGAACCCACTGAGACTTTCTCATTAGCCGAGTCAAGGGTTATCGAAAGGGAGGAACGGAGCAAAGAAGTATTGCACTATCCTCATTAGCGACCGCACACACCTGTGATCACTCGGCTATTCTCTTTGAGGGTGTTCAGGCCAACCCAGCAGGAGGGCAACATGCTGCTGGAGCAGCCACTTCTCCACCCTCGCGACCCCCACACCCTTCTGACGAATGCGATAAAAGGCCTGGTAGGACATGGACTTGTGCCTTTGTAGCTCGCTCGTTACAGCCTGTCAGACTGGTGTGCCAAGGAGTTAAGCAGGGTCCTCTACGCACTCTTGGCATCGTCGGATCTTCTGGGATTTTCACAGAACGTGATTTGCCAGACTCTGAATTGAAACCGAGCACGCCAATTGGCTAAGAGCTGGCTTGCAAGCTGAAGAAAAAAACTATAGGCCTCGAGTGCTATGGGTTTTCTTTTTATAAAATCGGTCACTTCCTTAATTCAGTTTCAACACAAAAGATCAGAGTGATGGAACTTGATGAAAAATAGAGTAAAGCATACTTTGTTACTGACTGCAAGAACAGGGAGAACTCGCATAATTTTTTTTGAGCCGCTCTGCCACTGAAACGTTCCTCACACCCTTTCTCTCCTGCCGGCTAATCCATCATCATCGAACCACACTTCCTTCAAACAAGAGGCTCTTTTGTTTAAGCCAAGCTATCACGAGAGCTGACGTCGCGATACACGCGAGACGCTATTCCTGGACGTGTAATAACCGAAAAGCAGAGAACGGCTGATCTAGGTTTCATATTAGACCTTGGTTGAAAGCTGACCTTTTCTGCTTAATGTCATAGCTCAGCTAATCCATCTTGGTGTGATTCTGAAAGTGAGATAACATGCATACGGGTGAAGTGGCGCTATTGTGTAACTCTGGCTGGCCATCGGTTCGTGGATGCCGAAACTCAAACTGAGACATTTATAAACAATCAGTGGCAGCTGGAAAAAGTTATGCAGTGACAATTTTGTGGTGATTCAGCAATTTACTTAATTGCGTGGAGAATAAAAAACAATCGCGCTTGCTGTTGTGGGAAAATGATCAGCAAGGAAGTAAAAAAAAAAACGAGGACGTTTAGCATGATTCAATAGGTTAAACTTGCACCTTTCGGCTATTTAGAATAAAATATTCATGAAGGTATATATACCCCAATAACTCATTTAATAAATGCATTGTATAAATGTTCTTGGAATATAATACCTATAACCTATTTTTTCTGTACATCCCGTTCCTGCGACTGGTTGTAATTTTCATCTCAGTGTTTCTGGTTCATTAATTCAACCTCCCACTTGTGCTAAGTATGAAAAAAAAACACTTTCTCCGAGGATGCCAAATTGAACAAGCCGAAAACGCTCACTTGTGCTATTTCACCTCATTGCCCCATTAGGCAAATAGCTTTGCCCCTCTTGGCTAATCAGAAGGCTGTTATAGACCTGTCATTATTTCATTTACTCATGAGCATTCTTGATTGCCTCGCTTTGTAATGCTAATTTGGTGCTGATTAGCCTCTTGGGCTTCAGCTTGTGTTTGGTGTATTGTGCGGTGGTGCTGCTGACGTCCCAGCGGAGCCAGGCGGTTCCTCGCGGTACATACCGATGAACTCCCCGAAAACTCTGCTTAAGGTTTACAGCGTGCCCAGACATCTACATTTACATGCTCAATTATACATTAAAGACACCTTCTGCGAGTGTAGCTCGAACAAGATCTGGCGAGTATTCATCCAAGCGCATTCTGTAAATAAAACATTTGCTCGCTCCTCAAAGGAGAAACAGCGAGCAGGGAAGACCGATGAAATATTAATGGCGAGGGGTTAGATCTGAACGGAGGAAACGTCGGGCTCAATTTGGAGGGGCCGTTCATAACAAAAAAACAAATCAAGGTAAACATTAAGCCTGGCGTGTAATGAGGAGTGTTTACAAAGTGGTTGTAATTACCTCAAGATGGAATGAGCTTAAAGGTGAATGCCAGACTAAAATGAAATCTACGTAGTGTCATCTCAAGTGCAGCCAAATTAGTTAAATTTAATAAGCCTATGGGATGTTACTACCAGGTTAGCATTTTCCCGCAACACAAAAGCCAATACTGACTCCATTACAGGCAAAATTTTTCATTTAAATAGGCGAAAAAAATTTGAGCTACAGTTCATTGCAGCCGTATTCCTCCCGCTTGAAGTTCAACCCTGAAACTATAATGGACTTTAAATGTGCCAAAATGTGACCTTTGCTACTTACGTATGACACCTTCACTTCGTTGTCCTGTTGCAAAGTAAACCTTTGCCCCAGTCTCTTTTTCTGGAATTGTCCTGTATCCTGTCCCCTTCCATTTTTTCCTTATTAGGATTGCACAAGCCAGTGCACTCTTAGTGCCGGTCCTAAGCCCGGATAAATGGGGAGGGTTGCGTTAGGAAGGGCATCCAGTGTAAAAACGTGCCAAACCGAACATGCGGATCATGAATACGGATAATCCGCTGTGGCGACCCCTAATGGGGGAAGCCGAAAGAAAGTTTTAGTCTCATACAGTGTTACTCCAGCATCTGTTAGCTAGTTAAGCTAATTAACTTTGTCGCTTTAGTATCAAATTGAAGAAGCCAACTTTAGCCATGAATATTAATATCCCCAATTCTCTGACTGATACTATGTGAAAGCAAAACACAAAACAGCAGCTATCTAGATGCAATTTACAATTTAGTGATGGCAATCAAGGCCAAGCAGACTGCTTAATCAGGAAAAAAAACACCGCAGCTTCGTACGAAAAAATCACCTGATAACAAAGCTTTAAACTGCTAGGGGGAACCAACACTGAGCAAACAAGGGAGGTGGTTAGTGGATGACACTTTACTTTGGATTCGATAGTCGTGAATTCTCAGCCACACCAAGCGAGTCGAGGACTTCAATCTAGTAGCTGCTTAGTTGTACAGATGAGATAAATGTAAGGCGCTAATAACTGCTGCTAGCTGAGGAAACAAATACATCTGCAGACAATGCTAGGTGAGTGAAAATGATAGCTTTTAACTCAGTATGCCCCCGAGTCAGCCACTAGTGCTTGGAGCAATAAAGACAAAGTGTAATTTATTAGCTACAGTTATGCTAAAAAGGACAAGTAGGTTAAAAAAACGTATGTGGTCATGCGTATTTGTGCCTGGTGACTATGTAAAAACAGACATGTCTCATCCCGCAGCTTTGTAATGCTTCGTAATGTTTTGGAAACCTGGATCAGTTCTGTGAAGTGTGCTCTCATTGTCCAAGGCCCTGCGCAGGATTGGGTTTGCTACTGGGAACAATAAGGGATTTAGATGTTTGATGTTGACCCTCCGTAAATGAGTGTGTGTATTGGGAGGGGAATAAACACAGCATGTGCTACTGAATGACTGTCAGACTCAGGAAACTTACATGTCCACATGAGGATTTGTGCCAGTTCCCAGTCCACGGAGATAAAACGGATCCAGCCGAGACGTTGAATCCCTGAAGCCTCTTTAAAGCAGAAGTCTGGCGTTTGTAAAAGCGAAACCTAAGCACTGTGTCCTGTCCCTTTTTTAGACACACTTCCCCTCATCTCAGTCTACTGCATCTGTAACATGTGTGTCCTTACAATGTACAAGACTAGAATGCAAATTTCCTTGTCCTGAGGAAAGTCGCAGTGCAGTTTGAATTGACGCATTGATTAATAAATAATTTTTTTATTGGCTAATTTGATTATGAATTGGATTATTAGTGAAGTTATTTGATCGTGCATTTTTTTTTAAGTGGTTTGTCTGAATGCTTGATTCTGATTGGCCGAACATGTTTGGGATGAATTAGAAAAGCCTCCTCACATCACCTACATCAGTGCCTGATTTTCCATACACCCTTGTGGTTAAATAAGCACAAATCTCCACAAAATCTAGTGGAACATCTTCCCAGTTTAGTGCAGGTTAAAGCATATACAAAGCTTATACTCAGGAAAACACAATAAATATTGAATCGTTGCCGTAAGAATCGAAGTTGTATTGTATGATTGGTGGAAGCTTGGGGTTTAGACCCTCAAATGAAAGATTTCAGTGAAAACCACACGTATATGGATAAAGATCAGGTGTAACAATTTAGACGTTTCTTTTAATACGTAATGGCTGTAGGAGTGGGTATATTATGATGATTTTGATTGTGGTGGAATTGTGTATAAAGATGGATGGATAATAAACGGCAGCGCTGTGATGTTGCGCGCGCGTGTGTGTATGTGTGTGTGTTACTGATGTCTCTCTGCTCCCTTTGATCTCAGGTGTTCAAGGAGTGCCAGGTAAATCCCTCGCTGTCAAGAACCGTTACACACTTTGCACACACACATTCTCAGCTTTCTCTCAGGCAACACAAGGCCAAAAAAAGAACGTCTAAAAAGTGTAAAAGCTGAATGTACAGATTAGCTGGCATTCTCCTGCATCTACGTATGATCAAAGCTCCTAAGATGCAGTGGATATTTTTTGGAGCAGGTGATGTATAGAAACGACTTCACACTCACTGGTTTTGGGGTTTTGAGAGCAATACTAGATAGATCTTCTTGGGCGGTCCGGTTTGGCACATTAGAGCCAGAAACGTTCCTCAGCGAATGAGGGAGGGCACCATATTGAAAAACTGCCAAATTTTTTTCCCACAGGATGTGCAAGTCTCAGTGTGTGTGTGTGTGTGTGTGTGTGTGTGTGTGTGTGTGTGTGTGTGTGTGTGTGTTTTGGAAGGTGTACACATTCTTAGGGCTCATGCTTACTCTTGCAGCTCACAGGTGTGTTAAAATGGCACTCTGCGAATACGCACCATCCAGATAGCAGTCGATTTGCTGATATTTTTTTGCCATTTGGTTTTCAAATGCATGAGAGGCTATAATTTAGCACCAATGAGGAAAAAAAATTGCAACATTATTTTGGCATCTCATTCTTATTATTGTATCACTTTACTTATTTATTTATTTGTCTTTCTTATTTACAGTATTTCCACAAAATCCTTAAAATTAACATTTCATTTACACTGTATTTTATTATATGCTGTACCATACACTCACATGAGTTAATAGTTACACCTGTACAAGTGCTCATTGTCAATGATGTAGAAGCAGCACTGGAAAAACACATTTGCCTGGTCTAGTTCCAGTCGTGCAATCATCCAAGTTTGAGACTGTGAGCCCTGTCCTCGCCCAAAAGGAATGAAACCTGCAGTGGTTTTCTTCTGCTGTAGCACATCCAAGTCAACATTTGATGTGTCCTGGAAGGCTTTTCTGCTTACCACGGTTGCAAAGAGTAATTAAGCCTTTATTAGCATACCATTCTCAACATTATAGAGTACAGAACGACCGATAGTGGATTTTACCAATACCGATTGGATTGAACAAACAAACAAACATAACACTCCATATAATATAGTATTGAACTTTATTACAAAAAAATTATTCAGGAAAATGTGATAAATGAAATAAATATTAATATATTCATTATATTAATAAATAATGAGTAAAAAAAAGATATGCATTGAAACTGAAACAGAAAGTAACGCAGAATGAATAAAAATGACACTTTCAAAAACTGCACATAGCATCAGTGATTCACCTCTAGAGGCCACTCTCGTACTGTATAACGCAACCTGGAAAAACTATCGGTTAGGATTTTTGCAGATAGCCGATAGTTTCAGCACTTAACTGTCAGTTAAATCGGTTGACCCCTACAATTCTAAAAAAATTCCTGCTTAAGATGATCCAAGTGAGACACTTTATAAAGTATAAATTATTAGCTATTTTGCATTTCATTTGCTGCCATTGTTATTTCGTTTGAACTGTTAGTCCTTTATCAGTATCCAAACATTCTGAAATTTCAGGCATTCACACTCTTCTGTCAGCAAGTGCAAATATTCACCATTTTTTCTTTTTTTTGTTTTTCCATAAGACAATCTTGGCCGACTCCCTTCACCGTTTAGCAGCTCAAGGTAGCAGTGCGAAGTAGGCAGCCCCAGGTATGCTGCCTTCCCCTTCCACGTCTCTCTCTTTCTGCCTCAGATAAGAGAATGCGAGCACGACTGCGAATCCTAGCTCGAGAAGCCGCACGGCAACTCCGTTAATCCGATTAGCTGAGAGTTATCAACAAGAAACTTCAAAACATCCTTGCGAGGACTGTCACAAAACATTTCATAAGAAAGTCAACAACAAACTCTGAGGCGATTTGAGGAACTTTTATGGTTTTTTTTATTTTCTGTTTTATATTAGAAAGAGATCCACAAACAAGACAGAAAAAAAGTTAGCTTATACATTTGGGAAGAAATAGATATATAGGAAGATGTTTGTCCAACTCCAATCACAAAAAGGTTGTGACACAATGATTTGCTAATCTCATAAATCCATGTTCTATTCACAATAAAATAAAACACAGATAAAATGTTTAAGATGAGGAAATTGACTATTTTAAGGAAAAATAAGGTCATTTTGGTTTTGGATGTCTGCAACACGTCGCATTAAAAGTTAGGACAGGGCCATGTTCACCACTGTGTAGCATCACGTCTTCGGTCCATATATATCTGCAAACTGAGGAAATGAGTTGCTGAATTTTTGAGAGATTATTGTTGTCCCATATGTGTCTGATGCAGGATTATAGCTACTCAACAGTTCTGGGTGTTCTTTGTTGTATTTTTCATTTTATGATGCACCAACTTTTTTGAGACGTTTTGCAGTCATCAAATTGAAAATGATCTTATTTATTCCTTAAAATTTAACATTTTCTCAGTTTAAACATTTGATATTTTTTCTGTTTTATTGTAAATAAAATATTGGTAAATCATTGCATTCTGTTTTGGAATTGGGGTTGTAGATTGCATGAGGTTAGATTGCTTTTGGTGACTCAGAAAGTTTCTTCCTGATAGACCAACATAAATTTTGTCGAGCTTCAATAGAAAAATGCCTCCTACAATTTTTTTTTATATGAAATTTATGCAGTTGGTGTATGTTTATCTATGCAACGTGCCTTCTTACTCGATAAACAAGTTGATACAGTGCCAGGTTCACCACCTATTACTTAAGTTCAGGTATATACCCTAGGCATTGTGTTCTCTTGTAAAGATTAACACAAGCACATTTCAGAAACTATCATTTGAAAGTAAAATTCATGGCTCAGGTGCTTAAGCTCCAGAGAGAGAACGGTGTAAGGGTGTGTGGGTTCCCCAGGTGTCCATACAAAAGCCATGGCTCACATAAGAAGTTATGGCTGGATGGACACATCCCTAGGCCCCCACCTTCTCCTCTGCCAAAGCTGGAAAGAGTGAATACGGCCAGGGTTTGGGAGCAGAATGAGCCAGGCGTTGATGGAGGGAGGGAGTCGGAGACAGGGAAGTGTCATGACAATGGCAAGAGGATGATGAATGGGACCAGTGGGACGTGACTGTGTCTGACTGCAACCGAGTTTAAGAAGGCTGTAGGGGTACTTGTGTGTGGCGAGGACGTGAGCAGGTCGTTTTTGACGGATACGTCTTGAGCGGCACGTGTTTTATGGGCCCGTTTTTAATAGAACGAAAACGGCTTCTTGCATCTCATTCGATTATCTACATCGGAGATATACGACTGGCTGAGTGGACATTTGATAATGCTGTCAGCTGCAGAGTTAAAAATGACTCATGAATGATAAATGATTTCTGTATAGTTAGTAATTTATGTAGCACTTCACTAATCAGTTTATGAATCAAAATGTGTCCAAAAAATAATACCGTTGAATAGGTTGATTTATTTATTTATTTTTTAATTAGGGACATCAGTGAAGTAGAACTCTGTGCTGCAATAAATACTCAGAAAGTGTCTGAGGGAAAAACCCTTTTGAGCTGGCAGGATATTGTCCTCAGTTGCTACTCAGTCACTCTTTATAACCGTGTTGAGCAGAAAAGCATCTCAGAATGCCAAACAGCAGTCAACATCAGGTTCTAATCCTGTTTGCTAAGAACAGGATCCTGAGGCTACCGTTAGCATAAATTCACCAATACGGAACAAATAAAGATGAGATAATGTCTTCAAACTCTTGTTCTTGGCTGACAGGATCTGGACACCAAACAAGGTTTTTTTCACTTGCATAACAGATGCTCTCTGGATGTTATTTGAGACAGTCGAAGTTAGGCATCAACATCCCATCCACTTCATTTTGATGTCATATTTCTCTTTTCAGTCCGTCTTAACACTAATGCATTTTTTAACACTGCCCTCCTCTTATGTAGTACAATAGTGTGTCTGTCTCCATGGAAACCCTGGAGTCGTTTTAAGTTTTTTTTTTTTTTGTCATGTTCTGCCAATTTAGTTTTTCAGTTCCTGCATCCTGAGCAAATGGAATATATGTTAGTTATATGTTCAGATAAATATCAGAAGTGCTGAGGAAAATAATATCACAACCCACTTTTTTTTATATTTATATTGAATACGTAATACGGTTTGGAGACGTTTGCGGTTCCTGATAACTAAACCTCACAAGACGAGCAGATGAAGACACATCCCCTGCGTCCCCTTGCACACTCGTTCAGCAGGAGGTTGCTGCTGACCTTTACACTAAGGAAGCCGAGTGAGAAGGTCGTGGTGTGCTGCATCTTCACCCCTGAACCCTGGACTACAGTCCCCCCTCTCCATTCCCATCACTCACCACGGATTCGGATATCCCATAATAGCGCCGTCTCCGCGGCACCCCGCTACTGCGGCGCCCCCATTTTCCCAGATGTTTCCAATTAAAACGAGGGCCTTTCAGCGTGAGGCTGTACTCTCCATGCTGAGCGAGAGAAAGAGAGAGAGAGGAAGAAAGACAAGGGCAGGCAGAGTGAGAGAAAAGGAGAGAGACAGACTGACTGATGGTGGGGTGGAGGGATTGTATAGTGGGTGAAGAAGGCTTTATTTTTTTTTGGACTGAAAGGGGAGCTTGGAGAAACAAGACGAGCAGGACACAAGTGGGTGGCTTTTAAAAAAAGTTGTTGGGGGAAAAAAAGGTTGTTTTGGTTGTAGGCTTTTCATGAATGGGATTAGGAGGGTAATCAGTCAAATCTCCTAAGCCACAGAGCCTTGGATTTAGTTCAGAGCAGTAAACATATACGTGGCATGCAGAAATCAGTGCTCTGTAACATCTGAAATGATAAGTTTGGGTGCTCTATCAGATGGTCTGTTTGCTTCGCATTTTTCAGAAGCTTTTTTTCTTGGAATGAGAGAGATAAGGGTTTAATCTCTTCTTTTGCCTCTTTTTTTTTAAATACACTGGAAATAGCATTATATCATTTCCATGATGAGCAAATCAGTTGAAATTTGGACTAAAGACCAGGACTTGAGCTACACAAACCATGAACTTGAGCTAAAGTGGAGATATACCCAATAAAATATTACTTCAGTAAAAATAAGAAAAGTGCTGGTTTTAAACGTTGAGTAAAAGTACAAAAGTATTTGCCTTCCAATTTTATCCACTTATACATGAAAAGAAACGACTCATTTCGCAAAATGTGGTTAAGTAAAAAGTAAGATATTTGACTTTCAAATGTAAAGTTTAAATAATAGTATCCCTGAATGTAAATACTTCAGTAAAGTACAGATAAATGAAAAAGCTTATTAAGTACAGTAACAATTTACATTTACTTCCTTACTGTCCACCACTGGAAATCAGTGAACTTGCACACCAGGGAACATCTGTTCAGAATCACTGGGGCCTCTGATTTCTTGTGTACATGAGATAGAGTTTATTTACAGTAAAAAGAAAACGAAACCTTAGCAGACAACATTAACTATCGAAAATTGTGGTACAAATGCGGTCGAATGTTAGCTGGCAGAATGTTTGTAACCAACCGTTTGTCCGAACTTTGACCAGTTTGGTACCATGGCTGCACGAGCAAGAATGGTATTCATAAGCATGGGTAGTAAGAGCATAGTTCTTTTAGCAGGTTGCAAGTTCAAGGTGGATTCACTAGACTGGCAAAAATGATCAGGAGAACATCCTTATTAGTGGTGAATAAACAGATTTGGAGGTTTGTGGTCTCCATCAAATCTTTGAACTGTTCTTGTGGAAACTTTTTTTTAATTGTGTTTATTGATGGAAGCCGGATGTTTGGTTTGAGATCTTAGGCAGCAACTAACGTAATTTTTTCCCAGACCTGTAGAGCCACCACCGTGTTGTGCCGTTGTTTCAACATCGACGCACAGCCGATTGTGTGTTTAAGAAAGCCAAGCACTTAATTCCACATACGATTGTCTAATGGAGCTGTGATTGACAGGAGAGGACAGCCCTCCCTCTTGTTCAGAGAGGGTTGTATAAAAGTGTCAATTATGCTCTCTTGGGTTCCAGACTTTGGATGGATGGCTATTGACTAGTTTGGCAGCAGTTTCCCAAGATGCTAACCAGCAGATATTTTGTGTTGTCAGCGAACAGAGCACATTTAAACCAATTGGATCAAGCACATAAAACTACCCTAGTGAAGCTAATCAGAATATGAAAAACAACACTAGCTGTAAAATCTGAAGCTATGCAATCTAAGATTCATTCTCTGTGAGGTTGTTGATACAAATTATTGTACCAAATCATACTGTATTACTTCATTTTCTCAATGAACAGTTTTGAAATGAGCTTAGCATTATTTTACACGTAGCTGCTGGGATTGGCTTCACATGGGAATCTAGTGGTTTTGTTTTACTTGTTCAGGATGTCATGAGATGGAGAATTGAGAGCCAAGATAAACATGGATCTTTCAAATAAAGGAAAAGGAAAGTTGCTGTCAAGTTAGAATAGAGCAGAACCCCAACAGCTAACTAATCAGAGTCAGTTATTCTGGAATGGCTGTACAAACACTACACTGCCAGATACACTTAAGTTTTCTTGGAATTGTGTTAGATGTATTAGAAACGGTTAAAAAAATGAAAGGATGGGAAATAGACTTGTTTTTACATCAGTTTTTACTTCACGCATTTTGTCTGTTCAGTGTTTCTCCAAGATGTTTATGAAGCGACATGACATACATTTGACATATAGCGATGCCGCAACGAGTCGTTTGAGGTCTTTCGAACGGCATACGCGCTTCAAGAGAGCGAAAGAACATCGAGAAATCATAAAGACCTTCAACAAGCTCAGCCCCCGAAAATGTCGAAACCATTCAGCAACTTGTGCATGATGAACGTCGGAGATCAAGCCACATGATCTCTCTTCCTCGCTCACCCTACTCGCCAGTTTCTCTCGCCAGAGAATCGCACAAGGTGCTTCGAAAAGAAGCTTTCCAAGACATTCCAGAAGTAGCAGGAACGCTATGAGCCCTGTATTGCAGTGCAAAGGGACTATTTTAAAGGTGATCGTATGTAAACATAAACAAAGTACTTTCTTGTAAACAACGCTAGTCTCAAAACTTTGATACCACTTTCAATAGTTAAATCTTTGGATCCCGGGTAAAGAAAATACTTTATACCCTGGCTTCAGTTGATAATCTTATGTGGATACTGTAATCATAAAGCCCGAGTTTTGTTGCCACCCAGAGAAGGATAAAGTTTCCTTTTTTGATACAGTTTTTTCTAAAACCATCGTTGACGGTACAACTGGCAAGATAAGAAATTGACATTCTGATTTTGTGTGGCAATGTCTGTTGATAAAGGTGCTAGCTTCAGGATGAACACTTCTTCAGTACACTTACAGGTGCTCCTTTTTGGCTTCCCAGTCAGTGCTAAATTGGGATTACAGTTCTGGAACATTCCTAGGATGACATCTTCGACCCTCTGATCTCGTTCCAGGGCCCTCGAGCAGTCCAATGCTGCACTGTTAGCAATTGCAAGCATGGGTCACCAGTTACAGGGGTTTGGCCGACCGCGGATCAGTTTGGCAGGGGGAATGTTTCACCCTTGGACAGTCGATGGTCATTCATGATTACATTGTGGTTCAGTTCAAAAATGCTAAGAATGTACTGGCAAAAGAGGTCCAGTATTTCAGTCTCATCTATGTCAGATTTTTCGAAATGGTGGGAAACATTGCAATACATTGTGTCTGTGAAAAGGGGACTTCTGGAACTATTTGAGATTAAAAGGCAAGTCTGGATGGCTTTATTCATTATTTGAAAGGGATAAAGTAAACACAGTGCATTCCTTCTCGAACAAAAGTGTATTTTTTTGTTTTGCAGTTGGAGCCCAAGTGTTTCTTAATATGGAGGACATCGTCGAAGTGTATAAAGGTGATTCGGCCGTCATTCGCTGCCAATACAGTTTTGCACAGAATCCCAGTGTGGTCATGGTGCAATGGTTTGTGGTACGTGCAGTCCACTTATTTGGCCAACATTTACACTTTGCTTGTCAACTAATTGGTTCTTGCACCAAAACTGCTTTTGCTTCTATTCTAAACTAAATTTGTCTGAATCTCAGCGTGGTCCTGGAGGCAGAAGAATAAGGATCTCCTACAGCGACCTCACCATGCAAAAGGTGGACCATAACACGACCTACACGGACCGCATCAGCATCGCAGGGGACATGACCGGCGAGAACCTGACCATTGTGGACGCCAGACTCTCGGATGAGAGGGAGTTTTTCTGTCAGGTCAACGGCCTCGCAGCTGGCAACGGAGAGGGCAGGACCCACCTGAAGGTTTTCAGTAAGTACGCTTTCTTTAGACAACAGGTTTGGTTGAAGATCCCTATGGAGTATTTATTTTACTTGCTTTTGATTCAGACCCCCCAGAGCCTCCGACGATAGAAGCAGTTCGTTCGGGTGTTTCAGTGACCAGTCCGTTACCTTCAAAGGTCAGTGCCATTCTCAGACCACTCAGGCATGTCCAGTTGGTTGGGTTTGTTTGGTCTTCATTTGTTGTCAATTTTGATTTAGATCGCAAGTTGTGAAACAAGAGGAGGCTTCCCCAAGCCGAACATCACCTGGTATCGCAATCATGAACCGCTTTATCCCCAAATTGGTCGTAAGTAAATAGATATTTTTTATTTCCTTTGTATGCTTTTACCATTATCAGTAACATGTCACATCCACTATATTGTGACTTCACTCTATGTTGTAGTTGACCCAATGATTAATGTTGGATCTACACTTCTCGTTTTAACCTCTTGATTTTTGATTGGCTATAGAGTTGCAAAGGAGCAGAGAATTTCCAATAAAATTCTGTTCAAACTTCATCTGGGGAATTTTGGAAATATTCCAAATTGGAAACTTACCAGGAATTTATGGGAATTTTGCTAAAAAATTATAGAAATTAATTAGAAATTTAAGGATCAAATACAAACATAAATATAAACATTTTGTTTGATCATAAGCTGACGTGTATGCAAACTAAAACAGATTTTAAAATTATAATTATGACTGATTTAATTGTAAGTAGAACAATTATAAATATTTCCTAATATATATTTTACAATGTTACTGTTTTGTTTTCTTGGCTGGCTAGCGACTGTATAAACACATTTTGTACTTGCAAGTTAAACTTTAAGGATGTAGATTAAATATATTTACCCAAGTAATATCAAAACTCACTTGAATGGATGTAATGTGTAATGTTATATTTCAGTGTTAGTGCCTTTGTAGCAAATTGGGGTTAAGATGAATAAAACACTTTGGCACATGAAAAGAACTGATCTCGGGGTTGTAACTGTTATGTCCTCCTTGCTTAATAGCACAGCTTGTTTTTTTTTTTCTTTTTTTTTTACTTTACACAATGCAAGACTTAATGAGCCTTCAACATTTATCAGTTCTTCCTTCCATCCAGCTAAATTGGTATGAATTAGTGTAAGCCTTTTAGATCTAATTATATTTGAGTCATTACAAAGAAAGCCCATTTTTTCCCCTGTAACTGTCAATTAAATTGAGTGTGTGTGTGTGTGTGTGTGTATACACAGAAGTGAATGTGTTTACCCTGGTGGCCAAGGGGCCCAGCGGGCTGTACACGGTCGAGAGCGAGCTCCATTATACAGTTGCAAGGGAAGATAGCGACTCGGTGTTCTCATGCGAGGTCAGCTATTACGTTCCCGGGGCCATACGGACGGCTGAATCCAGAGAAGTCAACATCACCGTGCACTGTAAGCCTCAACGCCATCTTACCTCCTGATTTTTATTTACTGTATCTGTATTGTGTCTACTGATGACTTCTTCTGATGACCGAGACTAAACCGAACAAGAAAAGCAACTCATTTGCAGTAATAATCTCTTATTTTTTAGCAAAGTGAGATTGCTTGCAAATGTTTGGTGTCCATAAAATGGTAGAAAATGCATTGGAGATGCACAAATAAACTGAATATAACTGTCTTAGCAAGATTTTAGCCTATAGTTACCTCAATTACCACTGGTTTCATCATGCTGTAGCTCATTTTAGCTAGAATGGTACTTGTGTGCTTCTCGAGCTAGCAATAACATTTGGTCACTAAGTTACGACTACATTTCCTGTAACCATACTGTTCGGCAGTGCCACTAGCAAGCTAGCTAATGTGAGCTGATTTACACAGAGCTATGTAGAAGATGGTATCATGGTACTTTTGAGAGATCGCTACTCAGAATCTCCACAACCTGACTCTTGACACAACTGATTAGCGCCGAAGACACACTGCCTTGGTAACGTGTTTCTGAATTGGTGTCCACCTATGGTCTTGTTTTGTGTATGTTTGTGTCTCAGACCCAACAGTCAAAGTGGACATGTGGATGGAATCGCCCATGGGCCTGGTCAAAGAAGGGGACACAGTGGAGATCCGTTGCCGGGGCGATGGCAATCCCCTGCCGACCATCACTTTCAGCCGAGAACAAGTAATAATACCCCCCAGCACACACATTGTTCTAGAGTAGAGAGGGCAAGTCATGAGTGAGAAAAGTCTGTGAGCATGGCAGACACATGGAGACATAGATCACTCAGCATGCTTTCAACATTTCACCCGGCTTCACACACTGCAAAAAAAAAAAAACTTCTAAAGATAAAAAATAAATGCACGATTTTAGAAGATACAGAAACAAGTCAAATGATCTGCCAGTAAGATAATTACACTTGGTAATATTTTTTGAAATAAGAAAACATATTTAGGCTTAAAAGAATTAGTATTAAAACACTTATTCCAAGCAGAATTTAGTGGATTTAACTTAAAACTAGCTTGTTAATTCTTTTTAAACAGTTTGCTTTTCTTAATTTGCATAAAAAGATCTTAAAACCAGAGCTGTCTTAAAATGAGAAAGCATTTAAACTAAAAACAAGATTGCTATTAACATCAAGGTCACGCATACACGCGTATTGTCGACAATCACTTATTCGCGGTAGTTAGGATGCAAAAACAAAGCAAAATCGTGCTGCTTCTCAAAAATACTTTAGCGTATTACAACATAAAACATTATTGAATGTATTTTGTCATTACTGAACACTGAAAGATATACAACATGAGAAACTAAAGAGCAAAGATCCAAAAACTAATACCGATAAGGGGATAATGTGATCATAATCTGATAATTAAAACAAGCTTTTGGAATAAATAATAGTAATGAACAAGTCCTAAGTGTGATTATTGAGCATATTTTTTACTGGGCAACCTTAAAACCAGTTATAACAGCTAAAATAAAGTCTTAAACGATACAAGGTCTCAAATGATTAGTAAAAAGACAAGTAAATTGCAAATTGTGCTTCACTAACTATAAAAAAAAAAGATCAATAATCTTAAAACAATCTTAATACTCTTACACAATCTGCTCGTGCTTTGCATTTTATTGTTAAAATAGGATCAATATGATTTTTATGGCTAGAAATTAGATTCTTGTCTCTGAGATGAATGTAAAGAAGTTGGAATGAAGGCTAATATTGGTTGAAATGGTGCAGGAAAAGAATTCGAATGGACTCCAGAAGATCACAATTTGAGGGCGCGTTTCCGTCTATTCACGTGTGTAGGCGTTTGCGGCTCGGATGCCTCCCTTAAAACTGCATCATCTTGGGTCATGGTAACATCACAGTAGATGATGAAAGCACATTATCTATGTGTATTTAGTTGTCTGTAATTGAATTGACTGAACAGGACCTCCCATTTCTGTCTCTCTGCCGAGACATGTATTAAAGGTGGGGTCAGGGATTGGTGAGTAACTCTTACCAATCTAATATCTCTAATGATAAGTATCATCAGAACTGTAAATTAGTTTTCATTGGTTTCCTTTTGTTCTATTAAATTATAATTCAAGTCAAGTTTATTTCTATAGCGCTTTTCACAACAGACATTGTCTTAAAGCAGCTTTATAGAAATCAACAGTTCAGGTGAACGATGTGTGTTTATCCCTGATGAGCAGCCATGGCGACTGTGGCAAGGAAAAACTCCCTTAGATGTTATGAGGAAGAAACATTGAGAGGAACCAGACTCAAAAGGGGAACCCATCCTCATTTGGGTGACATCAAGAGTTTGATCATAAATCTTTCAACAGTACAGAACACTGGAGAGTGAGAACTAACATGAGCACTGGAATGTAAGATTATAAGTTATGTTCTTTCTACAGTCTTATACAGATAATTTGTGGTTATAAAACTAGGAGCTACTGAGCAACACATAAATAGCTTAACATTTGCGATCATCATAGATATAATTTAATATCACATAAAAAAAAAAAAAAGAACGAAAATATGCTCTAGAGCTGCTTTGTTGTTGTATGCTAACTATGTTTAGAGCTAAGCTAAAGCTAAGACTAGTTTATATGCCATGTAGAAAGCATGTGATGACCTTCCCCTGGTTGGTTGCTGTTATTTAATGGGGTGAAAAGGAAATTCGGAGATTGGAGGAGTCCCTTCTAAATTCAGAGTAATTTTGCTCTCAGAAAAAGAACTGTTCAGAGGAGAAATTTTGGTCTCGAGATCCGAGAACTATCATTTGACCGACCACATAAATAAATAAACCAAACTGATAAAATGTGATATTGTAGATTATGTCTTATGATTTTTTGTATGATGTTTGGTTTGTTAATTCTGCTCGCTGCATTGTTCGTGTTTATTTGCCATGTGTGTCCTTTATAAAGTTTTAAGTAAGTTATGACAGACCTTAATGGACTCATCCTCATCCCTGTATAGGAGGTGGATGTGGGTCTGGAGGCTGAAGGTAACGTGCTGGTACTGAAGGACGTGACACGGAGAGACAGCGGCTTGTACCATTGCCTGTCTTTGGACCTGGACTCGGTAGATTCTGATGTAGGGGCGAGTCTTGAGCTTTCTGTGAACTGTAAGTAAATGCAGTCGAACTATTATTCCACCTCTTTTCACCTGATTTACGGAAAGTGTGGGCTTGGATTTTATTTCAATGAGATATTTAACATATTATTTTTAACGTTTGGGACGTGAAATAAACTGTAGTGGGCAGGAAAGGTTTTTGTCTAGTCTTTTTGTTGTACATGAATGAAGGCAGCTGTATAGGACACGGCCTGTTTTGTGTTAACACACACATGCTAAATTCACTCTAAAAGGCAGATGGTAATAACTCATGTCCAATAACGTTCTAAGAGCAGGATGTGTGTGTGTGTGTGTGTGTGTGTGTGTGTGTGTGTGTGTGTGTGTGTGTGTGTGTGTGTGTGTGTGTGTGTGTGTAGACCTTGACCCAGCTGTGGTGGTTCCCAAAGACTCGGAGATCATGCTAAAAGGAGAAAGTCTGACAGCAACATGTAACGCTTTGTCCTCTCTAGAGACGGCCACAATATGGTTTAAGGTACTGTACATCACTCCCTCAGAATTTATGGACAAAAGTTTGCGGACACCTCAGCAGAGCCGTATGTGCTTTTTGAACATTCAGGTCGACATTTTAATCACCATTTGGTATTATATTTATCACCACTTTCCTAGAGCGATGTTCAACTAGATTTTGGAGATTTGGGAAATTTGTGCTTATTCAGCCTCAAGGGCGTTTAGGCACTGACATAGGTGCGGTCTCGGGTGCAGTCATCGTCCCAATTCGTCCTAAATTAGGTGTTTAATAGGGTTGAGGTCAGAGCTCTAGAGCAGGACACTCAAGTGGAGGGCTGCATTCTCGCGGGAGCCGGCGGTGAGTCTTGCCGTCCTGCAGATCCCTCTAATGTTTTGTTTAAAAGTTGTTTAAAAGAGTTTTTTTAAGGCTAATAAAAAACATTAAGATAAAAATCCCAAGGCGTTTTGTCATTTGTGGTGCTTTATTTTAGCATTGCTTTATTTCACTTATCAGTTTAATGGTTTACGTCTGTTCTTATTCTGTAAGGTAATCATAGTCCTTACGTTTGTCTACATTTTTGCACAATCGTTATAAGTCGTGCCAGAATGTTTGCGGGAGCAGGCGGGAGCGGGACGAACGCGTCGCAGAAGCGGTAACGGTTATAAATTCAGAGGGAGGGGGATTAAGAAAACGGGCAGGGCTCTACACTCAAGATCTTCAACTCCAACAGATGTAAAGCACATCTTCAGTATACTGTATATTTATTCTGTATAAAATACAGAAAAGTCGTGAATGTGAATAGATTATGAGGACTGAAAGTGGAACAATCTATTCTGGTCTTAAATAGAAGTAAACGGTGATTATATATGTATATGCGTGTGTGTGTGGTCAGGATGGTGTCCTGTTAAGACGGGGACACGTGCTGCAGCTGCAGGACGCTACGTTTGACACAGCTGGACGTTATGATTGCGAGGTGACCGTCCCGTCCATACCTGGCCTGCATACCAGTGGATCGGTCCATATAATAGTGCAGGGTAAGAGTTCACGCGTACATGGCAAACAGCACAAAACATACACATAGGGATCGAAGTAACAGCACCTAAATTAATATATAATATAACTAATGTTTTTGCAAGTAATAGTTTGAGTAATAGTTTGAAATTTTGATTTCTTTTGTGCTTGTTTTATGACTATTTATCGCTGTTTTCATGAATAACGCCAATACGTTTTACAATTACAAAAATTAAATTTTTCAATCATTTTGAGTTTTAAGCTACTGCAATAAACCATAAATCATTCAAAACGATCTTTTTACTACAAAAATCAGATTTTTAAGCTTAAATCTTAACAATATTATCTTATTTACACACACTACACACACGCTTCCACACTCGTACACAACATCTGGGATTCCCAACAACATAACATTGTGTACTTTCCATTTGGATTGTTCAGAGTCCAGAAATTTCATATTTTCACTGTATAAAATGGACCATAAATTTGTCTATTTTTTAAAAATTAATGATGGAATCGGATTGTCGGATGTGGTCTCTTTCTCTAGGCTCTCCTGAGTTGAAAGACATGGAGAGGGAGGTGGCCTTAATGGAAAGAGTGGGCAAGTGGCTGAACCTGACCTGTGAAGCCAGAGGAATTCCACGACCCATAATTACTTGGAACGTAACCGGCAGCCCTGTGAGACACACACAAACACACACACACACACACACCAATTCAACACACTCTATTATAATCTGCTATAGGTAGCTATAGACAAGTTCATGAATTTTGGTGTGCTTCTGTGTGTTTGTGTGTTGTCAGAATTCACGTGAAGTTCTCAAGAAAGAGACAGAGGACGTAGTCCTGAGCATCTTGACCCTGAAGGTGACCATGGATACGGTTGCTACGTGCAGCGCCACAAACGTGATGGGTGCCGAAACTAGGAACTACACAATCACAAGCAGTACGGGTTTGAATCTTCCTCTGAATACACCAGAATACAGAGTATTTCACACTGATAGGACTTCATAGTTAAAAAGAAGGACTATTTTGTTCCTTGTGTCTCTTTAGAGACATATACATTTATCTTGTTGCCATATCAAATATCACCATGCTCTACTGGTACTACACGATATGGACAAACGTATTGGGACACATGACTTCCAGCCATATGTGTTATGCCAAACTGTTAGCACAAAATGGCGGAACAAAATCTTGTGGAACATCGTCCCAGAAGAGTGGAGGTTATTTGAAGGATAAATGTGGAATGTGATGTTCAATCTTATAGTCAGGTGTCCACAAACGTTTGTAAATATAGTGTATTTGTAGGTTAGAGAACACATGGGCTATGAAGAACTTTACGTCTTTGTTTGGGATGTACGATAAAAGCTGTTCAGGTTTGGAAATAATCTCATTTTAATTAAAGTAAGATAAAAAATAAATAATATAATGGATAAAGGATAAAAAACCGTAATACTCCATGTAAAATAGTAATGATCTTTATTTTTTAAAAAGTGCTGAATCATTAAAATGTGCTAAATGAAATAAATATAAATCTTTAGTAAAATTTTAAAGATAACACTCCAAATAAATAAAAACAATAATAAAACGAATTTAAAAAGAAACCTAAAATAAACTGCATGTGGCGTCAGTGATTCGCCTCTAGAGGTCTCTCTTGTACTGGGTAACGCAACCCGGAAAAACTATGGATCTTTTCAACAATCAATGCGGATTAATCGGCAAACCCGATAATCCGGTCGACCTCCAATACATAATAAGGAATAGTAAGGATACCACCTTTCACCAGCAGATATTAGATATGCGGCGAACTCCGCAGACTCCTAACAACATTCTTTCTGCATCTCTTCACAGTTCCTATCGTCACCCCGACAGCGAGGAACACTGCAGGTAATCGCATCGCTCGCAGCTTCCTCAGCCTGGACTTCTCATTTCTGTCCTCCCGAATCCATCCTAAAGATCAGCTGACTATTATGAATAATTCATGAATATATATAAATATATTTTTTCATGGTAGAGGAAGCACTGCAAATGTTTGATTGGCTCTTTTCGCCAGCCCCCTGGGCATATTTAAAATTCCGTGTGAAGAAAAAAGAGGCGAACGAAAATCAAGGCAGACGTCAGTTAGGAAAACGCATCTCACGTCTGTGTGTTTTTCTCCACATGAGTGTAAAATTAGCTTTTTCCGAAGCGAATGCGGAACAAAAACATTTTTCCGTAGCACCATGAAGGGGTAGCGAAGCATCTAATTCTCGTGGTACTTGTGGTGGCGACACGCTGTTTCATTGAGAAGATTTAGCTCGTAAAACGTATTCCCAGACAATCGTTTGTCTTCGAACAGCGCGCGTATATTTATTGTTTGCTCCCCAGAAAAACTCGATCTAAAGGCTTTTAACAGTCACAGGAGGAGGACGAGTGCACAGGCGTTCATTCATCTTTTACTGCTGTTGTGCATTAGCAAGTCAATTATCCAGAGCACTCTTTCTTCTGGAATGAATGTGAAGCGTCGCCGAGAGACAGATTCATGATTCCTCAAATTTTGCGTGTTTGTTCATTTCATTACTAATCACAAATTTTCCTGAGAGGAAAATATTCTGCTCTGACTTTTGATTCTGACTTTTAGGCTGTTACTAAAAAAAGGTGTGGATTAGTAGTGGATGTGATCTAAACGTCAAAAAAGCACTGATAATCTGAATGGGCTAATGGCTAAAATGTAATTAATTATTTTTTTATTTTTTTATTTTTTACCATTAGGCTATATTTTTCCAAATACACCAACATATACCTCATCAGCATTTTTGTGGCATGGGCAAAAAAATATTAATAATAATAATAATAATAATAATTATTATTATTATTATTATTATTATTATTAAGAAGACAAGGATATATATATATATATGAATAAATAAAAAAATATATGATTCTATTATCATTGTTTTATTATTATGTATATATATATATATAATAATTTATTTATATAAAAATATATACATAAGAAACAACAATAATAATAATTATTATTATTATAATAATAATAATAATGAAAATGTCTGGTTTCTTATTGGTCATTTATATAAATATATTTTATATATTTTTATTATATTATATTTTTCTTTTTTTTTTTTACCTTGTCCTTTTTTTAGAACACCCATTGTAGTCTTTCAAAACAGTTATATATTATATTGTTTTAGATTAGATTAGATTAGATTAGATTAGATTATATATTAAACTGTAATATAAAAGCAATACAGTAGAAATGTAATTTTATTTTTAATTATTATTTTAAACATTATTTCATAACATTATATATTACTTTGATTTACATTAAATAATCATTATATCATAACCTGAAGTATTGTATAATAATAAGTGTAATATGACGTTAAACCTCCTAGTAAAGGTTATGAGCAACCCCCTTAACGACACTTTTTGCTTGTACAGTGTTTTGTGACATGTTGAAATTGTGATATTACATTGAAAATTTAGAATACAGTCAACTGTTCCTGCTTATTCATTTCTTTAAAACGCGAGTGGCCTGGAGAGCTTGACCCTTGTTGACATGGTTGTAGAATAATGACAGCGCAGGCAATCATTCCGTTGTTCTTTTCTCCACCAGTCGATAACAGAGGGGTGATGATCGTGGTCGTAATCATCAGCCTTCTCCTCTTAGCCATCTTGGGCAGCGTGCTGTACTTCCTGTACAAGAAGGGCAAGCTGCCGTGTGGACGTTCTGGCAAACAGGAGATGTACGTTTCGGTTCACTTGATTGAAAACATGCCATGCAGATTTCTCGAGTGTTTGGAAGTGTGTATTGATGTGGACATGTTTAATGTGTCCAGCACCAAAGAGACGACCAATAAGGATAGCATTGTGGTGGAGATGAAGGCAGACAAGACGGAAAAGACGGAGAAGTCTGGATTACTGACGGGTGTCAATGGCAACAATAAACCTCAAAGTGACCAGGTAACTATAGAAACTGTGTGCATAACGAATCAGATTTCTTTTATTGGTTTCCTCTATGCTGGATTTTTGGTTTTATATATATACAGTGGAACCTCGGGTTACGAACACCCCGGCATACGTATAATTCAGGTTACGAATCGCAGTTCATCAAAATTTTTGCCCCTGGTTACGAACAATATATCGGGATACGAACGTCGCTCACCAAAAAATCGCAGGCAAGTTGGTTGTTTTTGCTCTATCCACGCAGCTCGTCACATCAGTTAGCGTCCTGTGTCCCTAGCGAGAGCATCGTGTTACTTATCCGCTTGAACTTTTCCCGGCGGCAGCGTAACAACTCGTTAGTTGATGCTCGTGGAATGATGAGATGGACAACATTAGCCGATGCATAACCACTTGACTTGTTTTTATGAAGATAGATTAGCAGGGTTACAGTCTTTTCCGAAGTACAATACCCATAATGAATTTCACTCTGGACTTCAATACCAACTGATAGTAGCCTTAAAGAAACAGCTCTCATTTTCCCTCTAATGCAACAATTGTCTCAGCGTTCGTGTTAATAACACTGTCTTTAATATTCTATAATATAATATATAATAATATATAAATAATATAATATAATAAGATTCTCCTTTCAAACAATAACTCTCCCTCCTCCCCCTTCTACGAACGTCGTCTCCTGCAGCGAGTCTTCTCAAAGGGAAAGTACCCGCTAAAGATCTTTTCCTCTTTTGTATGTTTTTATGTGGTATGATTTTAATATAACATGTTAAAAGTAAATAATATTAGTGAATATTGGCTTTATTTTTATTTAAGTAATATTTTTGGTTGTCCAGAACGAATTACCGAAGTTTCTGTTCATTATTATGGGGAAATTTGTATCGGGATGAAATACTTTTCTGGTTTTGAAATGGACTTCAGTCTGCCAGTTGATTCAGACCCAAGTAAAATCTACTTTGTGGTAAACAGTGAAATGGTGCAATAAAAGAAAATGAGGGCCATTTAATAATTGTACATCAACTCAATGCCCTTTATTATAGATTTACTTGACATAAAGCCAGTTCTGGCTCAACTATTAATATCTTTTCTTTCTTTCTCGTCGCATTTCATCTGGATTAAAGCACACTGACCTGCACAAATGAGGCCAAAACCTGAGAACAGAAGGTTCCAGCACAACAACACAACAACCGAGAGCTACCCGGATACGAATAACGTCTGCTGGAACAGCTGAATAAAGAGGACATGTTTTGTCCACCTTTTCTTTTTTTTTCTTTTTTTTTTACACGAGCTCCCTGATTGGCCGCATCGAACTAAAGCGAGCTCGTTCATCCACGCCCGTTTTTTATTCTTCTTTATTTCGGCCCACAAACCTTTTATTTTATTCTGTAATTCCCATCCACCTGAGGAATTTCGATGTCACATCGTTTCCATGTATGGCCTTTTATACCCATTTGAAAAGTGTATATAGTATATATAATATTTAGGTAAACTTGAACCGTACGGCAGATTGGTTTTTTTTTCCACTTGATTACGGAATTTGATTACATACGTCAATGGGACAAAAAATGTTCATTTTCATAAAAGAAAGAAGAAAAAAAAGCTTGCTCAAACAGTATTTCTATAAACTGTGTAACACTGCCGTAGACTCAGTAGAACCACTACAAACATAATCACATTCCTCATTGTGATTTATTTTTCTTTCCCAGTACGATAATGTAGTTCTCATTTCATTTTTATGGTTTATGGATAGTAACTCAAAAATCTGCTTGCGTATTGTCATGTTCTTTCTTTTTTAGCCAGTGTGAAGAGAAGCTGGTAATCCGAACAGACCAGAAAACTCAGCATGTAGAGCCGATCATCACTGTAGACTTGTTTTGTTTTTTTGTCGATCACAGAGACTACTGCTTTTGTAAATATCGTCAGCAGACTAAACTGTAGCTGCGTTTTTGAGCACGTTCATCAGCTGCAGTTAAAACAGCCATGTTTGTTACACTGAGACTTGTTTTGTTAGGGCCTGATTGTGTGTGTGTGTGTGTATGTGTGTGTTTTCTTGTTCGAAACAAGTGATTTCGCAAGCTTGTTTTGTCTCCTCACACTGTTGCGGACGAGTCGTGGGATTCTATAGGCAGGGGGTTACGGCTAGGTTTCAGAAACCAGCTTACGGTTTGTCCTCTTATACACTTATACTGTAAGGTGTTTGGAGGGTAATATAGTAGCTCTGAGCTTCGCTTTGCCAGGATTATGGAGTAGGGACTACTTTTTTCAGCTGCCACCGTTTTCCACATCACGTGAAACAATCACAACGTCACCGAGCACATTCACAGCTCGTTAGCACACGTGCTACAATGCACACGTTTCACTGCTAATGAACTGTGTGAAATTGTGATTAGGTCATGTGATGTGATGAACATCACATGGATGTCCAGTGGATGCTGAGAAATCTACAAATCTACATTAATCTCGGGTGTGTCCCGGCTGATTCAATACATAGCAGGGAAATTGTTTGGCCCCCCAAATAAAGAGAAAAGTTTGACTGCTGTATATGTTTCTATTCCTTTTTTTGAACCCCAGTGAAGACCTAATAAGAAGATAATGGTTCGATCGTTTCTAAAGATCGACATTCAGCCCACAATCGACGGAAAAAAGCACCTCGTTTTCATGATGGATCACATGCTTCATTTTGGTGTTTTATCCACTGATACCTGGAGAACACTAAATTTTTGAATTCCTGTTACTATATTTTTTCAATTCCCTGAACTATTTCCAACAATCAGACGTCCTCGTCCGTCTATTAAATCTCACAATCTCGCGTCTCTTCCGCACGGCCCGACAAGACAAACTCGGATTTCAAATGTATATAAACCCGCTCACATGTGTGGTTCCTTGTTTTGTTTCGTTGTTGTAGTAAATGTTAATGTAGTTCTGCTTATGTGTGTAAATTAAGAAATGTGATTTGACGCTTGTGTTTTTTTATACACTGTAATTTCCTTTTTTTCTGCAAAAACAATGCCAAATAAAGATATGTTACACTATTATTTTTTCATTGATTTTTTTATAGGGGTGGGGGGGGGTTGGAAAGCACATATTCTTACCACCTTAAGTGGGTTGAGGGCAATTGCTTGAATGCTGTCAGAACTGCTGAACATCTGGAAATACAAAACATAAGCCATCAATATTACCAACAATGCACAAGATCTTTTTACTTTTTCACCAAGATTTTCTGACTTATTGGCAAACAGACTCCATATAGTCTGTAAAACAGCTTAGGCTTAATTTGAGCTTCTTGTTTTTGTGTGTGTAATGTGTGTATTTTGTCTGTGATCCAGATCATAGCTGCAGTTAAATGAACCACTGTTTCCTCTTGGAAGATGGTGACAATTTTAGTATGAAATTCTATTTTAAAGTATAATACATTTCTTTGTGTAAAAGTCTGCTGCTCATAAATCATTTTTATAAGGAGTCAAAATCACAGTTCTCTTCATTTCTTCCACTTGTTTTTTCTTTCTTTGTTAAGGAATACCAAAATCCACAAAATTTTTTTTTGGAAATTTTTCTATGGATTTTAAGGATGTCGCATGTTTGGGGGATTTTCTTCTATGCCTAAGGGTATCGATGACAATCTAAATCTTAAACATTCACCACCATCATTATCATCCTCATCAATCATCACCTGCTCTTCATCATAAGACTATGATCCTGTACAAGCGTTCTATCGTTCACTCAGTCCAGTCTGTGGCAGAATGATGAGAGGAGGACGAGTGCCCCCTACCGGTTGTACAACCCAGACAAGCTTTTGTTCACCTTAAAGGAGAAAAAACTATTAGTCTCCACACAAAACCAGGAATCTACTCAGATGTTCAGGTTTTTTACTGTTGTGTATATAAGTGTACAGAAGGGGGGTGTATGACAATGACAATGATAATGAGTGTATGGTAATAATTGTATGGTAGTAAGTGTATGGCAATGATTGTGCAGCAAATAGTGTATGGCAATGAGTGTACAAAGACTTCACACTACTAGTGCACAATAAATCATACATGCAATGATTTTTATTTCAGTGTTGAAATCATGAATTAATTTTGATATTTTTCATCTTATTTTTCTTCAATTTTTTAATATGAAACACAAGTAATCTTTTATTTGGTCTTTGACCATGTGGCATCATAAAGACATTTATGTTTGTGCATTCATGTACGAAGTAGTCAGCGAAACAGGTATCAAAACAAACAAATATAAGTTTATAATGTCATATAACAATTTTTTATCAATCTGCAATAAAATATTCTTGCAATTAAGTAGTAAATCAACCAACCAACCAGATAAACAATATATTAAATACATAAAAGAATTGATGATTTAATTGCATGTAATTCTGGATTTAAAGTCCCAGAGGGCGCTGTTGTTCATGTATGTGTGCTCGGGTGGCGTGTGTTACAAGACGCAACAGAACACTACTGCTCACTGTAGGTGTACAGAGCTACAGGTGACTCACATAAATACACTAAATGTATAATGGTTTTCTACACCCTATATAATGCACTTAATTAATAATACGTCCAAATTTTGGACCAAACAAACAAACAAAAAACACCCTTGATTTATGCTCCCAGTTGGCCCTGTCCTTGGGGTTCAATGGTAAAGATGGAAACTCAGAAAGCTCAGAAACATTCTTCCATCCAATGATCATACATTTGACCCCACATTGATTGGAATGTTGTGAGTTCAAATCCCAGCACCACTACTGGACTACCTACATCTCCTGGACCCTTAATCAAGGCCCATACCCGTAACTGGCTCAGTTGTATAAATTAGATAATTGTAAGTCAGGCGAGATTGAGATGGTTTGGACATGTTCAGAGGAGGGACATGGGGTATATCAGTAGGAGAATGCTGAGGACGGAGCCACTATAAAGGAGGAAAAGAGGAAGACCAAGGAGGAGGTTTATGGATGTGGTGAGGGAAGACATGGCGGTAGTTGGTTTGAAAGAGGCAGATGTAGAGGACAGAGGGGTCTGGAGACCGATGATCCGCTGTGGTGACCCCTAATGGGAGAAGTCGAAAGAAGAAGAAGAAGAAGAAGAAGAAGAAGAAGAAGTCTGAATATGGGTGTGTGCAAATTGCCGTAAATGTTATAATATTGTTTGGGTGAAAAAACTGAGACAGTTTCTACTTTTTTACTCACACACACAAAAAAAAAAATACAGATGCTATTTTTATTTTAACTTTACCAATTCGGGGATTAAGTACAAGTTCGTCTTTTCTCTTATGATTCTGCCTGAATTCACACTAAATGTGTACAAATTCTAGAGAATTTTTTGCAGGTAATAAAATCACAAAGTTCTTTAACCCTAATCAATTCCTACATCTTTGCTTGTGGGAATTGTTCCAAATGCTGTATACTTTGCTTTACTCGCCCTGCTCGGCAAAATGGGGTGATCATACACTGGAGGACGAAAGATATCATGCTGGTACCCTCCTCTGACGTCTGAGGCCACTGGGCCGGTTTGTCGAGTTGCTCCATCTTGTTTGGCGCTCGAGAACTGTGACGCTAATCTTTTAAGAGGCTCAGGATACTTGTGCACTTGGGGAGGGGATGGAGAATCAAAAGGGGAAATGAGGTTGTAGTTTGGAGCTGTCATGGAAAATATTAAGATATAATAATAGTACCCTTGGCTGATGAGGAAAGAGCCAGTGCAGGTTATTGTGGACAGGATGTGTCTCCTGGATAAATGGCTAAATGCTTAAATGTCTGATGCAGTAGGAGGTGGGATTTTGGGAAGGCTAAGGTAAAACCTGTGGATTATGAGCTTTGAGGTTATTTAAATATAATAGACTTGCTCATGAAACGGACGAGCTAACGCTATCTCATAAAAGTATGATTACTGTGTGTTTCAGCGTGTTAACACAGCCATGGCGTTATTTCTAGTCGAGACGAGCTGCAGCCTTATCAGCTGGCTTTTTCTGTACATCCTGCTGTGTCTCTTGAACAGAAAGCGAAGTGCCGAGTGGAACTGCAGACTCATCACCCTACTCCACGGGGTCCTCATAGTTGTGCTAACTGCTTACATCGGGTTTATTGATGGGCCATGGCCATTCACACATGCAGGTAAGTCATCACCGATGCCAAATTGACATAGTGGTCTTATAAACAATGGTTGTATGATGGTTAATAATTGTGACTTTCTAAACCTCAAAGCATGTCCGAAACCCTTTAACATACGAGTATGGTATCAAAAAGTTTCAAGACTAGCCCTGTTTACAATAAAGTACTTTATCTATCTACGTTTACATGCGATCACTCAGCGTTCCTGCCACTCCTGGAATGTGTCCTCGAAAGTCTTCTTTTCAAAGTGTGTCAAGCGCCTTCTGCGAATCGTGCTGGATCTCCGCAATGGTGTCAAAACGAAGACCTTTGAGCCGGATCTTATTCTGAGGGTAGAAGTCCCCTGGAGTCACATCTAATGAGTAGGGTGGGCGTCCATGATGCAAATTAGATCATGATGTTGCAAGTGGTCAGAATAGCAGACGTAGCAACGCACGTGGTCATAAAAGTACCACCTGTCTTTTGGCACACTGACTTATGAAGGTCGGTGCTCCCTGTGACTGTGCGTGCAGCCTTGTGCTGCCATCTGTTGGCGTGTTACAAAACTAGTCTTGAAACTGTTTGATACCAACAAACCAAACAAACAAAAGTATGACCTGGACAGTATCGTGGTCCCAGGGGCTTGAGCAAGGATAAGGTTACTATCACTGTGGTGTTTTCCAAACTCTTCCCGTATCTATATGGACTTGTGTTCCCAGGAATGGGTTGAAAACAAGAAAACTTGCTGCATTCACATTGGATTCAGGAACCAATAAGAATTGGTTTTTTGTGGCAAAAGTCCAATAATGTTTACTATAGCAACTTCAAACTCTACTCAAATAAACAAGTATGTATCTTGTATCTTGTATGTATCATGTATCTTTTCTATCTCTGATCTCCAGGCTCGGAAAACACGCCACTCCAGATCCTAGCCCTGCTCGTCAGTCTGGGCTACTTCCTTTTTGATATGGCCTGGTGTGTGTACCTCCGTACAGAGGGGCCGGTAATGCTGGCCCACCACACCCTTAGCATCGTGGGGATTGTGTGTGCTCTGGGAATGGGTGAGTCAGGCGTCGAGGCGTGTGCTGTGCTCTTCGGGAGCGAAATCACCAACCCGCTCCTGCAGGCCCGCTGGTTCCTCAAGCAGACGGGGCGCTACAACAGCCTGAGCGGTGACCTCGTCGACCTCTTCTTCATCATGCTCTTCGCTTGTGTGCGCATCGGCGTCGGTGGACGCATACTCTACAGTGAACTGGTGTCTCCAAAACCCAAACTGGTCATGAAGGTGGGCGGGGTGGCCATTTACACCCTCTCCTGCATCTTCATGGTAGACATCGCGTGCTTTGCCTGCCGGAAAACCCGCACCAAGTACAGACGATGGCAGGAACAGAAGACGCTTAATGCTAATGGACATACGGGGTAGTGACCTGCTTAGCTACAAGAGATTGGACAATGGAGGGAACATTTTTACTTCGTTGATTATTTGAAATACCTTTTAAATCTAAGTGCAACTTTTTTCCTATAGAATCACAGGACCCGAGCAGTGCAGTGCTAATAAATCATGTTTTCGGTAAAAACAAACAAAAAAAGTATCTTTATTTGTATTAGTCATGAGCGGTTAGCTAAGTAAAGGCATCACTTCTATTTAGCAACCCACTCACGATTCTCTCTTTCTCTCTCACACACACACACACACACACAAAACAGGAACCTGGTCATTATAATGCACTAAACACACATTTATTCAAGCTGATAATCATTTCATTTGTCAACGTCTGGATTTCTGTCATATATGTGACACTACACTAAAGCAACCAGCAGGTGGCAGCAATGTTCTCAAATGTAAAAAGTCTCAGAAAAATTTAATTGAAAGGACATAATAAAGCATATGGTTTTATATTTTTCTGGTGATTGTGTATTTTTGAGGGTTGGGAACAGCGTTAGTCTCACAGCTAGAAAACTAGAACACTTACACTAGAAAGGTCAGACAGAGAACCTTGAATAAATCTGTGGTTGTGTTTCTGGGGACAAGCTTTAAGAGGTCATGTGTAGAACGCTATAACAGTGTGTTTATTGAAAAGAAAAGTGTTATGGCTTGTAAACTGGAAAGTGAGAACAAATAATCCCAAACTTGTAATAGTGTTTGATTTGAAACTAATGAAGGGAAGACGTTCTGTCAGAGTTTATTTGTATACCTATAAACTATAGTTTGTGTTTTCATCCCTTTCTTAGAACCCTTGTAAGTTCTGTGTAGAACCTATAACAGTGTTTTATTGTAAAACCAACAACAAACACTGCTATAGTTTGTGCATTAGAAAAAGAGGTTCAGTTACAAACCATGAATAGGGCTTCTCGTAACCTTTTGGAAGAACCCTGCAATCTTTCTTCGTTAGAGTTCTCTCTGTATTTAAATGCATATAAAAAAATCAATACAAATCGAATCTGGAACTCAAGATGCTTTGAAAGCCCCTCTCTAAAATCTTATAATAGTACAGTATAAAACCAAAAAACAGTGTTTCCCCTAATCACAAAACTATTATTACTAACTATAACATAGTGTTAGTTATATAGTGTGTAATTTTTTTTTTTGTGTAATCTAGAACCCTTCACAGTCCCTCATCTGGGTCTCTCTAGAAACTCTTGGTGTAAATCCCTGTCTTGGAAGGAATTACAACAAAAATGTCAACATAGCCCACTCTATCAACCCTTAAATATTCTACGTAGAACCATATAGAAAAAAATACAACAAGCAATAACAGTATTACAGCTTAGAAATGTAAAGGGGAAAAAATCAAGATAAAAATCTAGAGCCTGTACTAGTGCTCTAGTGGGTTCTCTCTAAGAACGTTGAGATTTGGTGGAGAGCAAAAATAACGGTGTTTTCCATTCACAAAACTCTTTATTAATGTAATGTTATATGTATAGTGTGTATATCTTTAAAAATCTAATCTAGAACACAACAGTATTTGGTGTGGAACCATGATGATGTTCTCAGAATATAACAACCACAAAAAAATCTCTAGGAACCCTTGGATGTTCTGTGTAGAGCCATATACCTTTATTAGAAATAAAATATATACTGTATAACCAGCGTTAACAGAATTACGGCTTAAATCTTTGAGGAAAAAATTAATAAAAAATAAATAAAAAAAATCTAGAACCTGCATTCGTGCTGTAGATGGCCTTCTCTAGGAACCCCTAACAGTCTGTAAAGAACACTATAACAGTCTATTGTTCTGTGTGGAACTCTACCTCATTGGAAAACACAACAAGCAATAACAGTAGTATAGGTTAAATATCCATGAAACAAAATGGGATAAAATCTAGAACCTGTACTATTCAAGATAAAAGCTAGAACCTATACTAGATCTATCTATCTATCTATCTATCTATCTATCTATCTATCTATCTATCTATCTATCTATCTATCTATCTGTCTGTCTGTCTGTCTATCTATCTATCTGTCTGTCTGTCTGTCGACAGATAGATATAGATGTAGATATATGTAAATAGATCACATCTTGAAGGTTCTTTGATCCCCTCTTTATAGAACTCTAAATTTGAATGTTGCTGAATGTAAGACATTGAATGAGCAGATCAGGGACTATCCATCAATTTATAAAGTGTAAAACATGTATCTATGTCTAGATAGATAGATAGATAGATAGATAGATAGATAGATAGATAGATAGATAGACAGACAGATTGATAGATTGATAGATAGATAGATAGATAGATAGATAGATAGATAGATAGATATTGTAATATATCTATATCGATATAGATATATTTACTGCAGTTAGAGTTCTAGAGAGAGCTGATCAAAGAACCTTCAAGATGTGATCTATTTTTACATACAGTATATCTACATCTAGATAGATAGATAGATAGATAGATAGATAGATAGATAGATAGATAGATAGATAGATAGTGTGTTTTACCCTATAGATAGATAGATTTTTTTTGTTCTTCTAACAGTGATGATGTAACTTTATTCCAGCCTGGTTCCTGTGTCACTTCTGCATGTAGAAAGTTGAATGAGCAGCTCAGGGACTAACAGCAGCAGCACATGTGCAGCGGCGGAAGGATCTTTACCCCCCTCCTCCCCCCGCCCCAAAAAAACCGAGGGAGTGGTTCGTTTCCCAGAGCGCAGGAATCTGCCGATCTAATTTTTTTAAAACCTAAACTCTGGGAATATCTGCCGAATTTTTTTTTACAATCATATAAATATATAATACATTTTTCTTTGCAGTGTTTTATTTTTTATTTTTTTAGGAGTACATTTCTAACCAGGATTTGACGCTTGGAAACATATCCGGGAGCTCTTTCGTTTTTTTTTCTTTTTGTTTTGCATTTCAAAGCGATAGATTTTCCAAACAGGCTTTTCGGCGAGAGAAAAGGAGAAACATAAGGATTTTTGGGGAAAACAACAACAACATGGAAACAGGGAGTAAAAACAGAGGACAAAATGACTGAACCCAAGTTTCCAGTTTGGGGAATACGGCGGATAAACACGGAGTTGGTTTTCGGGTGTTGTGCGGCGGAGGATGGTTCAGGATTAAAGTAGGATTACTTTTTTGTCCATTTTTTTCTTCCATCCAGCAGCAAAGTTTATTAGGAAACACATCAAGTGTAAAGATTTTGGCATTAAAGCGTTAAAAAGTTGTTGTGGGGGGAAAACAAAAGTGTCCGGATCTCAAGCCAAACGGAGTTACAATGAAACCTTCGGCACGGCGGATGTTTTGAAGCCGCAGAAGATCCTGTATAAGAGACATTGTTTCCAAAAAGGACAAAAAAAAAAAAACCCAAGAAAACTGCAATTCTGTTGCAGGGAAAGAAAAACACAAATTACAACTTTATATATATTTCCCCCCTCATTGAAATGCGAGATTTTCCGTCTCAATCCCGATGACACGACACTGTTTTCTTTTCCCACAGAAGTCAACGTTCACGTTGCCTAAAGGGCGACATTACAGAAAAAAGACCCCAAAATAATCAATAAAAACAACAAATACACGATGAAGTCGCGGGAAATTAGCTTTTAATTCATCCGGACACTTTAAACAACGTTGAATTTTTGGAGGAAAAAAAAGTTTCATGGGGAAAAAATATTCGCCTTTTTTCTTCCAGCTTGGACTCAGAGACCGAGAAAGAGTCGTGTAATGATTAGACTTTTTAATATTTATTTCCCAAATATTCATAATTTTTTACTAAAACTTTTTTGCGGGACTCCTGGATGTTGTTTTTTTCACTTTAATTTTGTATATTTGTGCAATTTTAGTTAAAACGAGACACTTTTTCTGTGCCTGTTACTTCTACACATCGTTGGAGTCGCCTCATGTAAACTCACTTAGCTTAGCATAGTTTTTTCTCCATTCGCCATTGGTGAATTTTTTTTGTATATTCTGGATAATAAATAACCACCAAAGTTCATTTTTTGGAGCATTCGAAACACCTAGACCAATACACCAGTGTTTTACTATGGTAAAATGCTAGTTGGATAAAAACCGAAGGTGGAAAAAGGAAAGAAACGGAAGCCCAATGAGCAGCTCACAGTTTACAGTAGCTGACAGGTAAATACAAATTTGTTTGTTTATTTGTTTATTTGCTTACTAATGGGATTTGTTTTGAGCTGGTGGAATAATTCACATCTAATCCATTGCAACTTTGTTGTCAGTGTCCATACATGTGAGTAAAATGCAGTATTTTAATGGTTATACATACACACATTACCTAAGAATCACTTATTTATATATGTGCACAATACAAGTATTGCCAAAAGTATTTGGACACCAGACTTTCTCCAGCCATATGTGGTTCTTCAACAAAGTGTCACCACAAATGTTTGGAGGCCCACCCGTGCATGAAACTTCTCCTTCACTTGAGCTAGTAGACCCCAAATTGTTCCTGATTTCTGACGATAAGATTCTGAGTTGGAGTGTAAGATCTCGATAGAGATTCGACCTCAAACCCTATCGAACACCTTTGGGACGAAACGGAACGGCACTCCAGGTCTTCACAATCCATGACGTTACTAACACCTTTGTGGATAAACCACAATCTCCACAATCACTCTCCAAAAAATGTAGTGGAAGATCTTCCCCAAGGAAAGTGGAAGGTATTCCGAAATCAAATGCGAACCAGGACGTTCACAAAAGCACTTAAAAATCATACGGGCGGGTGTCCACATACTTTTGACCGCACAGCGTACGATCAGTATGTCAGCTTTCTGTATCAGGACATAAAATGGAAAAATCTGACTTTGCGTTCACACCACACTCGGTAAATCCAGTTTGGAGATGGTCGAATTGGATTTCTCTTTTTATTGTATTACAAGATGTCAGGTTGCGTCCGTGGTCTACGTTATATAGCAGATGTTCGAATCGATATTTGTAGTGTTTTAAAGCGATAAATCTATTCGGATTATTGTGGCCGTTGCCTGTGATAGCAATCGGTGACATTTTACTCAGGTTATTATCAATAGTGTGAAATCAGTTCTTCTGTCAAAAATCCAGATGATTGGTGCTTATGATTCAAATTCTTATTTGTTTTTATTTTTGTAAATAATCACAGTTTCATCATATCGTCATCTATGATATTTCATTGAGTGTTTAAAGGCATTATGCAGAATACTGAAGCCTACAGTATACAAGAATACATGCTTTGTATGAAATTTAGTCTGTAATACGTAAATCACACGCCAAATATTTCTATTTGTGTAACTGGTTTGGTCTGTAACTGTCTAGAGTCTGGAGCAATAGCTTTCTTACTATTTTCTGGATTAAAAAGAAACACAAAAGTGCAAAAATCGTGTGTGAAAATTGGTTCAGAAAAAAGTCCCAAGTCAAACAGCTTGAAACGAGCATCATGGCAGGTTCTGCGTTCAGACCCAATAATGGATGTTATTGTAAAATATGGTGTTGGCAACATGACCATTATTGGCATGGTTTTATTGGCACTTCAGGGTAGTTTGACAACAACCGCATGCTGTGAATTGTTTTATTCTTCAATTATTACACACCTGACTTGATGTGGCCTTCAACTAAACCCATAAAGAACAGCGAGGCACCACGAGTGAGATGTATGATCACGTGATTAACCCTTAAAGCGACGCGCTTTAAAGGTGTGTCTAAGCTTAGGGACGGGTTTAGTGGCCTGGGCTAGAAGTTAGACCAATTATATATTCCCGAGACGTCGGATTTCCATTGGGTTGGGTGTTTTTTTATTTTAAAACAAGTTGCGTAGTAAAATCAGGTCTTGAGGGCGATGATTTGCTTTAAAATGTACTTTATATATTCTGGAATTCAGGCTTGACCCACGTAGACTTTACAACTCAACAAAGTAGATATGAAACCTAATTTATGTTTGAGAACAAAACGTTTTTTGCGTATATTTGAGTCATATTGGTAGACGGATAGATGAAGGAAAATGAAACACCTGAGCGACCCCCTTTAAACGACGTATTGCGCTAAAACGAGAGCGACACGGCTCTGAATTTTGACGTATCATTGTGCCGGAGCAGGTGTGAAACAGCTGCGAGGTTTTTCTCCGAGTCACCTGTCGAGATGAAGGAGGAGAACAGGTGTCACGTAGCGCGCGACCGACGAGCCGCTATTACACCTCTTTCGCTTTGTAATGAGGAGTGGATTATGGGTTACTAAGAATCACAGGCGCCGTGTTCTCTTGCATACGCGTGCTCTGCTCGGTTCTATTGACGTGGTGCATAAACCAACAGAAATGCACGTATATCTCACGGAGTCAAGTTCTGACCCGGCACGATGAGACTTTCTCTCTCTCACACACACACACACACACACACACACACACGCACACGCACACGCACACGCACAACCACGCTATTATTTCTCGCCTTATCTCTCCGTAGCCTTTGCGTAATCCACATAGAGATAAGAGTCGTGTTGTAATAACACAGGCGCAGGTGCGATGCTCATGTTTTCGATGGGTTTAATTCTATCCATTTCATGCAATCAAGGTCCTATTTTTAATACCACGCACAGCGGCGTGTCTTTCAGCCAGCCGAGCGTGATAGAGTGCACCGGTTCATGCTGCTGAAAGCGAGTCCTTCTCCAGACTCTCCACAGAGCTCCTGAGATTCAGCTCGGGAAGTGATCCTCATGACAGCTTGTCCGACAGCGAGGGCTCTTTCCACTACCGTCTTCCCGTGGTAGGAAAAACTCTGCTGACTAGCCACAATCACTCGCTCGCTAGTACTGAAAACATGACTGGTTTGTACGTTGTATAGACAAAGGTTTTGGAGCACCTGACTTTCCCAGCCAGATGTGCTGCTTCTTTATACTGTTAATACAATGTTAGAGGTTCACGCCGGTATGGGACGTATTTGGATGTAGTAGCACTTAAACTTGGAGGCCCAGACCTTCCTTGTTTAAAAAAAAAAAAACAGCTCCATGTAGATATGAGTTAGACTGGAAGATCATCGGGAATAGCACTCTGAACCTCAACTCTATTGGGATTAATTTAAGTGGCACACCAGTCCTTCTTACCCTTCATCAGTACCTGATTTTACTAATGCCCTGCTGGCACAGATTTCTACAGGCACCCAGGAGAGTGGATGGTATTTTAAGAGGAAATGGGGACTAAAGGTGGATACATACAAAGCTTTTGTGTAGGTGTCCACAAACTTTTGCTCTTTCCACCACCTAAACTTTTGTTGTACAGTGCATGTTGACTTCCACTTGAACAAAATCTTAACAGTTCCAGCGCACGTGTTGTGAGTCGTGAGGCAACTGATCACTTTCTGTTCTTTTTATGGTCACAAGCTTCGGGATGCAAATGTGGGATTTTGTGCGTTGCCCATACGGACGGAATATAAGACCAGAAAATGTCGGTACGCGAATCAAAATGAAAGCAAAACATTAAAATATTAAAAAACAAAACAAAACAAAAACGTGTAATGTTCTTGAGAATTCTTGAGAATTCTTGAGAAAGGCGGCTATTGGCAAGAGAGAGATTTTTTTGGCAGATGCTACACTGCTCTGCACGCAGGGATTTTGCTTTTGGGCCGATAAAGAAGAAATCTTATGATATTTCGTGACGATGGTATTTGACCAGTTGATGGTCATCTACAAGGAAGGTGCCTGCTTTGGTCGTGGAAACAACACAAGCTTATTGCTGGAGAACCCTGTTTTCTACACTTCTAGAATCAATCAGTCATTAATTAATTAAACATTCAATTAGCGAGTTGGAAATATCTCCACAACTTGCCCAAATGGTTATATAATCTAATAAGTATCTTGTAAAATAGCGTGTTTCAGAGCAGAAATCTATTTAGAATTTCGATTTTTTATTATTATTTTTTTAAATGAAATTTGGACATTTCTGGAGGCGGAGTCTAGGGGTTTGTGATGTGAAAATTGTTAGCATGCAGCAGAAAATATTCACCTGCGTTTGCTGCGATTTATTTTTAATGGGAGGAGAAAAATGCCATCATTCACATATCCAATCAGTGGCATCGTATGTGGAAGAGGGCAGATGGCGTATATCTGCATGACTTGAGATCCGTTGTCCTTGTAGAATTAAAGACTGTTGGCTGATCACAGTGGAAAATTACTAATATTGTATATTAATTAATGTAAGTAATTAAAAAATGTATATTTTTTTCGCCGAATTTCTTTAAAGAAGCATACATGGCGTGACCTTCGTGTTCGTCCGCACAGCTGAATAATGGCTGGCGTTTGCCCCCGTGGCCGATGTTTGCACTATATATCCACGCTGTTTTGTGAACACCCCTATGAGGGGCGAGGATTTTTTCCACCCGGATGCCGTCAGCCTTCGGTCTCAGTAGTGAAAATATTGCCATTGCTAATTTGGTCCATTTGATGCGTTAATGGTCCGGGGTTGTTCCGTTAAAAACCTCTGGAGAACAGGACTGGATGCTCTGAGGGAAATCGAAAGAAGTTCTTTTCCTACTTTGATATAAAGCGTGCACACAATACGACAGTAGCAAGTAGCAGATTGGATTTATGCGTTTTCTTTTTGGAGTGCTGTTGTTGATTGGATTTCGTTACGGCTCATAAGGGTCTCAAGGCCTGCTGTAAAATCTAATGCTGTTGCTGGGGAGCCTGTTCACGTCAGCCAGACATGAACTCGTATGGCTCGTATTTACCTCTGTATTTTATTTTATTATTTTTTTAAACCCCCCCCACAACACACTTTTCCTCAGCACATGTTCACTTATCAAGAGTTTTTTGTTTAAACATTTTTTTTTTACAGACTGCTCTTTGATACTGCAGAACATGAGGCCAATGTGGCAGGTTTTGGCAGTTTTTTTTAAATTTTTTTATCTAATATTAAGAATATTAAGAATAAATCCTAACAGCTCTGGAAATGACGATATCTATTACTCTGTTGTGTAACTGCGAGATTGTAGTGCAGCATGAAAAACCGGTCTTTTGGTAAATATTTGAATGATCCATTCAAGCAGTATGTCCTAATCTAGATTTGATTTCGAACCAAACCAAAGACTGACAGAAGCGTCTCCCTGGCGACGAAAAACAACTACCGCACTAGTGGTGGAAAAAGCGTGCAGGAATGACACGTATTTTGGTCGTGTTTCTAGCCGGTGTGCTCGTGGGTCGTGTGCGCTGCAGTGCTGCTTCACCTTTCACGTCTGGTTTAATTTGAATCCCCTCATTGTCGTCTTAGTCGGACTACATTCACGAGTGGCTTTCTGTATAGAGTTGACAAATGATTTTACGGAAATCACAGTGCTTTACTTCCAGTGTGATTATGTGGGTTAATGATTATGGCATACCGACCAGGCATAACATTACGAGCGGTAAAGTGAATAACACTGATTATCTCTACATCATGGCACCTGTTAGTGAGGGGGATATATTAGGCAGCAAGTGAACATTTTGTCCTCAAAGTTGTGTTAGAACAAGAAAAAATGGGCGTGCGTAAGGATTTGAGGGGGGTTTGAGGGCCAGATTGTGACTGCTAGACGACTGGGTCAGAGCATCTCCAAAACTGCAGCTCTGGGATGTTTCCTGGTCTGCAGTGGTCAGTATCTATCAAAAGTGCTTCAAGTAAGTAACAGTGGTAAACCGACGACAGGGTCACGACCAAGGCTCTGTGAATGCACGTGGGGAGCGAAGTCTGATCTGTGTGGTCCGATCATCATACAGACAAACCACTGTATCTCAAATTAACACTTTCATTTTCGATAGGACTGTTTTGACACCAAAAGAGGACCAACACAATAGGGCAGCTGGTCATAAAGTTATGCCTGATCGGCGTATAACGTAAAGACGAACACATCTGTGTGTCTGTATACGTATCCCTCTGTCTCTTTGAGAAACCGGACAACACTGGGATACCTTACACCATCGTTCTTCTTCACAGTGCTTCGCTGATCTGTTTGACCCAGTTACCCCTGTTTCCCCCTCCTTCTCGGGAAGTGGTGACTTCACCGAGAAACACTGTGTAGACCAGACCAAGCAGACGGCCACCAGCAAACGTGACGTAAAAGCGAAACAGCGTGACGTAAAAGCGAAACAGCGTTTTCATGCCCTCTTGATTCGCATTACAGCTCTGACGTTAAAACCAAACAGCTTATGTAGGCTATTATTATCAGGGACACGCAACCTGATTAAATATATCCCCCGAGCTTCTCCAGAAGACTTGTGACTCCCGAGCGCAGTCATTTGGTTGCACGCGTAACGCTAGATTGCCTTTACATGACTCAGTAGGGGAGAGATCTCGATGGAGCCTCCCACCCGTAATAACAGGCTCTTGTTATTGTGACATTCGAGCCTGAAATGAGCTCGCCTGGCAGGTCCGACGTGGTTCCGCTAAAGGCTTTTTAGTTGTTGTTTTTTTTTATGCACTCTAGGACAAGGAAGCAGGGTTGCCAAGTTTTGCGTGACAAAACCAGCCCGATCTCAAAGCCCCAAATGGGTTTAAGGTTAACAGTTGGTTACACCCTTCCAAAGACACTATTCAACATGAATTCGCAGCTACTTCTGGCAATGATTTAAAATAACAGTACATTTAAAATAATCTGCACAGATGATTGCTGAATCTATCAGCTATAGGCAGAAATAAATACCAATAGTTTTTCCTGCTTTCAGTCCAATTTCAGTACAAGAGCAGCCTCTACAGGTGACTTACTGACACAGTTTTTTTTGCATTCTTTTTATGTACGTTACTGCAAACTTTTTATTTTTGCCCAAATATTCTGTCTCTTCATTCACTGATGTCCATCTTAGTCATTTACTTTCTGTTTTAATGGAAAAACGCTGACTGGACAGAGAGCGAGAGAGAAAAACACCACGATATTGATTACCTATAGCACTGGCATCATCTTATTTCTGTTCACTGATTTGAAAATCTGCTAAATATCAGGATTTGATTCTAGCAGATTGATGAAATCAACATTCAGAAACAAATCATTTCACAGCTCACTCGTCTCGCCGTCCAAGTCTCAGGAAACCGATTGCGCTCCTCCCGTCAAAATTTGGACTGCCTAATAAAAACCCAGAGCGTGTAATTTTTGCGGACATGCCTCGACGTGTCGAGCAGACAGAAGCCTGTCCCAGTGGTGGACCACACCTCAGTGAGCGGTGCGATGGAACAAACGAGCTAATAAATACCTACAAAACCTGCAATACTTGCTAATAGAAACAGGCATTACAAACATATCTATACATTGGTATAATAGCTATATAATACTGTAAGAACTGTGTTATAAAATCGGGGTTCTCTATTCATCTTTTTTTTGGGGGAGGGTCTGAATGAAAGAAATTACTGAAGTGTTTTTAGTTTCGCTCAAGATTGAGAAGTTCTGGAGAGTCGGGAAAAGGGTTCTGTGGTGAAATTGGGAGCTAAAAACGAAGTCGTTGCAGGCAGGAGTAATTAAGGGTGAGGTTTGTTGGTTATTATTTGAAAGATGGACTTACTGTGTGTTCGTCCCGAATTAGAAAAGCTTGCGGGAAAAAAAAAGCGGATTTCGAACCGTTTGTTCCGACAGAGTGATTCGATTCTGTACGCTGATGTAATTCCTCCTGAAACAGGAAGTTGGAGTGACGGAGTCTGGAACCACCACTACCAAATCCAAACAAGCTAAACAAACTTATTTTTGGCCAAATGCGTCATTTGTACCAATTGAGAGTCGTGAATAGGGTTGCAAAGGGTGGAAAACTTTTAAAATCACTCCGGGAACTTTCTCATCTAGGGGAAAGTTGGAAAATTTATGGGAATTTATTTGGAATTAATTAAAAAATGTGGTAAAAAAAAAGAAGAAAGGATATAAACTGTGATTGAGGAATGCACAGTGCTTGTAGGGGGGCGTGGCCTCAGTAGTTCTGCAGTGCTGTGGGCACGGGATTGATAAATGTGCAGGGTAGAATTTCAACTGAAACTGCATTAAATCTGGTTGTTTTAACCCATTCCCCCCCCCAACTACATTAAAGTTCCTGTTATTGGCTAACCTACAATTTTGTAAATTCCAATATATTTCAGTGAATTCCAATGGAAAGTTTTTAGTCTTGAAAATTCCTGAAATATTGCAACCCTGGCGGTGAATAAGAATCGAGCAACTGTTATAAAGGTCATGTAAATAGTTAATTTCAGGATTTTAAAGACGTATAAACTCTGGCGACCAGAAATATCCTTTAGAACTGTTTTAGATCCACCAGCGGACAGGTTTCAGGCGATTCCGAGCAGTTCAACACGGCAGAAAAACAAGTGCTGCGCATTCACCGTTTCCAATTGCACTTGGTACATCATTGAATAAAGTAATACAATGCACAGATTCATAGCCGAAAGCATGAATTCGAAACATCATTTGCCACCTCAGCACTAATTAATTAATCTTAATAATAGTAGTAGTGCAGTACACAATACTGATAATTTCAGTGAGTCACAGAAACCACAAGTCTAGACATTTCTTTGACTGTAAATCAGTTATTCATCCAGAACTTTAAAAACTCCCAGTATAAAGGGATTAGACACTGCCTCAGTGTTAATGTCTGCTTAATAAGTAACCCAGGCTTAATATCCTGCCTGTTAGACATACAGCTGTGCTCTGGTGCGTACACACTTCCAAGCAGCCGAACAGGACAGCGCGACAGCCCCCTATGAGCACGAGGAGGAAATGGATTTTGAAAGGAGCGGGTCGGCTGATTTGGATTCGGGCCCACCGACTCGTCCAGCTGCATCACTATGGACACTGCCAGTAAATCTGCACCAGTATTCCCATCCTCGTCTTGGCACAAATCTTAGCTTGGCACGGCTTTCCTGCTCTGACTGCGTCATGCCCGGGCTAGCGGAAGGACCTGATGAGTAAGCTGATAAAGGGGATGACCTCAGATCAGTGGTGTTTATTATTTTTTTCGTGGACGGAATTGTATTTAGGTGTCGAATCAGCAGAACCGGTTCTGGATCAGAACATACATGTGACAAGACGAAGGAAAAAAACAAGCATGGGTCGCCAGTTCGCCAGATTGTTCCGGAGAGATGAACGCAGACGTTCCACAATCCAGTGATAGTGGCTGCAATGGCGCTTCGTAAAATTTCCTGTAACTGCTCGGCTCGATCGAGAGCTGTTGCATTCAAAAGTCATGGTGTACAGTCAACCACAGATAATTCGCGGTTTGGAACTCGCGGCTCGGAAAATTCGCGGGTTCTCACTTGGAACCTAACGTTAGGAATAACGTTTTAAACTATGTTTTCACTAACAGATTTCAAAACACTTTTTTTAAAACACATTGTATTAAAACGACAATGTCTAGACAAATTTACTGAGGTACCATAGGGGCTGCGGGGGAGTGCATCCAAAATTCGCGGATCTTTCGGTAATTGTGGGGGAACTCTTAGAATGTAACCCTCACGAATTCCGGGGGACCATCGTATACGTTTTCTGTTTTCTGTTTTCTTTATCACAATATAAGAATCTTTCCTGGTTGCATTAAACAAAAACAATATTTGCACAAAGCTCCATTGATTCACAGCTTCCAGATTGCGAAAGTCAAGTGCGTGGGAATACGGCGAATGTGGAAAATGTAGGAAAATCTGGTTGGATGCCGAATTTTTATTTATTTATTTATTTATTTATTGTTATTTTTTGCATGAACCAGATGGCTTTTAGACCAGAGGTATTCGAAACACGACAAGAAAGACGTGATCAGAGTTCAGTCCAGAGCATATTTAACCAATTTAATGTTTTTGAGTGAATTCTGTTTGTTGGAAAGTGCCAAGCTCGCACGAGTTATCATGTTTAAACTAGAACGTTCTTCTAAAATAAAATGGAGGATGAGATGACCTTATTATAAATATTATTCTGCAATTACCCTGAAAGCCACACCCATTGCATTGTATGACCTTCCTTTTCTTGTTTTTTTGGGGATTTCTGTGAACTAGCCAAATAAAAAAGACTGGACAGAATTCGCACAAGTATCTATACAACACCTGTTGGCTGGGTATTGATTTATTCGTGATAAACAAACCTAGCGAGAGAACACAACAGCTGATATTTGAGGTAGAAATTTGCTTGAGTTTGAGACTCCAAAGGCTCCTAAGTGGCAACCTACTTTTTGTTGCCTTTTAGCTGTTGCTTTTTAACCCGGCTCTCCCGGGCAAGCATGATGGAGTTTTCCCCTTGATGCACAAAAGTAGGAGGAACCTATTCCACCCTCAACAGCACTTTCCCTCCCTCAAAATATCCTTCCTGTCCAACTTGTTCGCTAGCTTGTATTTAGCATATAGCAGAATAACCAAGCCTACAAGTCACCCTGTGCATATTTTGGCAGCAACAATACATGCCACGCATGTTAAAGGTTTACGATGTCTAGACTGTGTATGGAGAGATGCCGAACACGCAGTTTAGGTTCACAGTGCCCCTGGAAAATGTAATTTAGTATTTAATATGAACGGCTCTGATTTGAGGGGTGCAATGGGGAACTGGAATCCGATCATTTGGGTGAAGACATAATTCGGAGATATATTTTGCCAAATTGAGTGGATTATGGGAATATTGGCAAATCATTTTAATTAGCCTAGAAATCGGATGCTTGATTAGACTTGTCTAGTCTCAGGTGGTGTGTCTTGGCACTGCCGATGTTCAAAATTGATTCTTTTACACGAAGGCTTCTCTGTAAACTCCAATGAGAAAATGAGAGGTTGTTTTTTTGCTGTCGAGTCGTTTTGCTCACGACTCGCAGGAAGAAGTGCACCTGGAGCCGAACCCCCCGTAGTCCCAGCATCCTGCATGCTCTAATTTTCTCCTTTTCCCCCACTTCCTTCCCTCCTCTTTCTATTCCTCCGAGTGTTGCTTTCCCTCAGTTTCCATCTCCGTCCAGGCCAGTGGAGCGAGTCTCAACAAGAGGCGTGCCCGTGATGGCTATCGCCACTGGGCACAGCTGGCTGCATCTGCCCTGGCGAGGAAGATAAGACGCTTGCAGTCGGCCCCACCCTGCTCCACCAATCTTCCACACAACATCCTGCTGCGTTCTATCGTCAAACCCAGTTCTTAAGCATGGCCCAGCGCCAGCGTCTAGTGTCTTTATTAGCTGAAAGAGTCACCTGCAGTTCCTGTGCATCCAAATCACACTGCTGGACGCTTGATCTTTACTTTATTAAAGATAGTCAGAATTATTCCATCCACTGTGATTGGCTGTGATCAAGAGGTGCAGCTAACAGCATGAACATGACAAGATGCCGCTGAATTACTTCACACTCGTGCCCATCTCCCTGTTATATTAGAGGGGGAGATTTACCACATGAGTAGGAATTGGCCGATTACCATTGTTCTGGATGTGCAAGTGATACCATTATAATAGTTCAGCGATTTTAAATCTCATAGTGAATAACACAAGTGACTACAACATGAAGGTTTTTATTATTGAGGGAAAACAAAATTCAAAACTACATGGCCTTGTGTGAAAAAGTGTTTGCCCCCTAAACCTAATAACTGGTTGGGCCACTCTTAGCAGCAACAACTGCAATCAAGCGTTTGCGATAACTTGCAATGAGTCTGTTACAGCGCTGTGGAGGAATTTTGGTCCAGAATTGCAGAATTGGTGTAATTCAGCCATATTGGAGGCTTTTTGAGCAAGGTTTTTAAGGTCATGCCACAGCATCCAGTAGGATTTAAGTCAGGACTTTGACTAGGCCACTCCAAAGTCTTCATTTTGTTTTTCTTAAGCCATTCAGAGGTGGACTCGCTGGTGTGTTTTGAATCATTGTCCTGCTACAGAACCCAAGTTCGCTTCAGCTTGAGGTCACGAACAGATGGCCGGACATTCTCCTTCAGGATTATTCTGGGAAACAGCAGAATTCATGGTTCCATTTATTAATGGTTCTATTTATCACAGTCTTCCAGGTCCTGAAGCTGCATAACAGCCCCGGACCATCACACTACCACCACCATATTTTACTGTTGGTATAATGATCTTTTTTTGAAATGCGGTGTTACTTTTACGCCAGACGTAATGGGACACACACCTTCCAAAATGTTCAACTTTTGTCTCGTCAGTCCACAGAGTATTTTCCCAAAAGTCTTGGGGATGATCAAGATGTTTTCTGGCAAAACTGAGAGAAGCCTTTATGTTCTTTTTGCTCAGCAGCGTTTTTTGTCTTGGAACTCTGCCATGCAGACCATTTTTGCCCAGTCTCTTAACTGAGGCAATTGAGGCCTGCAGTTCTTTGGATGATGTTGTGGGATCTTTTGTGACCTTTTGGATGAGTCGTCGCTGTGCTCTTAGGGTAATTTTGGTCGGGCCGGTCACTCCTCGGAAGGTTCTCCACTGTTCCATGTTTTCGCCATTTGTGAATACTGGCTCTCACTGTGGTTCACTGAAACCAAAGCTTTAGAAATGGCTTTTTAACCTTTTCCAGACTGACAGATCTCAATTACTTTGTCATTTTGTTTCTGAATTATTTTGGATTTCCGCATGACGTGTAGCTTTCGAGGATCTTTTGGTCTACTTCACTTTGTCAGGAAGGTCCTATTTAAGAGATTTATTGATTGCGAACAGGTGCGGCAGTAATCAGGCCTGGGTGTGGCTAGAGAAATTGAACTCTGGTGTGATAAACCACAGTTTTAACATGGGGGAAAACTGCATGTTGTCTTCACTTGTGTTATCTTATATTATTGTGTATATATACTTTTTAAAAAAAAAATTTTATGATTTTTTTTAAAACTACTTTTGTGGATTTTCCCACGCGGCCTCTACCCCCTCGTTTGTTTTACAGTTTTTAACCACAAGCGCTGGCACTAAAAGCCCGAGCAGTCAGTTCCCACACCTGAATAAGCTTCAGCTGCACGGGACCATTGAAACCACACTGTGCTCTCTAAGTAATGGGCAACAAAAGCAACTGCTGAGCCCAGGCTTTTGTTTTTGTTTCCCCCGAACAAAGTGCACAAGCCGACCTCCAGCGGAGAGGGAGGGCGATGTAGCAGATGAAGAGACCGATGAACTCGAGCAGACAGGCAGGAAAGGGACCTGCCGCTCACTCTGTCTGATAGCTGAGACGTGTGCGAAAAAACGCAAAGTCGTCTTCAGTTTCTGTGGCCATTTTCTAGTGTCCGATCCCTCAAAGGTTTACCATTACAGAGGGGTATTCAAATGAAGTAAAGCTCAGTCACATGTGCCACGTGTAGTGAAATCGGATCGATGCATTTTGGTAATCGTTATCGAGAATCGGAGCAAAAAGGTGGGCAGGTGCCCAGAGAGTCACAGACGCTTATTTCTGACTCTCATAAACGTCTTTATTAGAGGTCATATAGTAGGTACTAAACAATAACTCCAACACTTATCATAGAAACTTTATTATGACTCAATATTGTTTGATCACTTTTTATTAACCCTATAACCTTAATTTGTATCAGTGCCTAAACCCTTCTCTTAGATCGTCATGCATGCTCGGATAGATTTATCTTCTCGGGCCTCTGGATTCTGGCTGTGAAAAAGCCTGCGTTCTAAACATCCCTCAGGAATCTGTCTGGTATTTTCGGCATCCGAGACATGAGAGCTTTGTTGTTGCGACCCCCCCCTTTTCGTAATCAGACTGCTAAAAATAGTGCTGGCGCTCTGGTCACTCCCTGAGATAGCATTGTTTTTCTGCAGCTTTCTTCAGACTTTTTTCCTGATTCGTCTAGAAACGCTTACAGGAACTTACAGAGCACGACGGTGCAGCGTTCTCGATTTGAAGTTCTCGATTCCGATTGGTCGGAAAGGCATCGATCGGATTTTGCCCAGGCGAGTAGTCCCGGCTGCGAGGTAAATCACAGGTTTATGTAATGCATAACGAAAACACTTGTCGTAAACAGATGCTTGTTGAACTTTTCGTGGACGGAGGTTTAATGACAGTTTTCCACCTCTTCAGAGAGAGAGAGAGAGAGAGAGGGCTTCCGAGTAATACGAGAAGATGTGCGTTTTGTTTGTCGTCAAACCAATTATTGCTATATTTGTCCTGGTCAAAAAATAAATAACTTCTTATAAAAGCACGGACCGGAACGTTGTGCTGAAATTGAGCTCATATTGTTTATAGCATGTTGTTTCCTTTTTCCTCAAGTAAGAGCTGCTCAGGTTTCGGGCAATTTGCCGCCCCGAAAAAACATGTCATGTTCGTTTTCACTCCTCCGGATCACAGCCATCAGATGTTTTCATCTCTCTGGCTGCAGGCCCTCAGCAGAGAGGATTATGTCCTTGCCATGTTTACCATAAATCTGTAATTAGCTGACTTTAAGTGCTCTCTGCCGCAGACGCTGTTGAAAGAGTTTGCCAGATCGCGAAGCTCAGACCCTCAGATCCTGTCAACGTCCTCCACGTTGCACCATCTGCTTCCTGAAGCCACTGCGACTCGAGGGTTTATCAGAAAGAGAAGGGATTCTGAAAAGCGTGTGGTCTATGCGCACGAGTTTATTCTACACTTAAAGCGTTCAAACGTCCATCAGTGTTATGAACGAATGGACATTCGGTGTCGGATGAGGACGGTTTCCCTTTAGAGTCCGATTCCTCTCAAGGTTGTACTATCCTCAGGGAGGTACCCTGGCCAAACAAATAATTAGATAGGGACTAATTTAGGACGGTCAAATTTATATTCGTCTTCTTTGCCAATCTGCTTTGGGACAGTGACCATTGTTTAAAGCTTTATATAAACAAATTTCTACTTTCGAAAGCCACTGGTTTGGGACACGCCATCCGTCCAGTCTGACCAACATGTTTCCACTTGGTTGCGTTCCAAATACATTACGATGGTCGGTGGATTACTATTCCTGTAATAACCAACGCTTACCCTCTCAACCTAAGATAGAAATATCATGCACCCAATAAGTTCACTCGATCTCGTGTTAACCATTTGAAATTTGTCAATAAGAAGAATCGGTTGTCGCAGTAAAAAAAAAAAAAGCTCAGTTTAACCAATGGGTTCGACAATTTTTGGGGGAGGAGTTGAGCTCGTAGAAGGTCTTCTTGCTCTCTCTTGGTGTTCCAGCGACATCCCGACACTCGAAACACCTCGAACGAGTAATCGTGGCAGCGCCGTATGTCGAGCGCGTGTCGCGAAAAAACGACCCTGCGGCAGTTTTGCCCGGTTTCACTCAGAACTTTCCGTTTGTTCTTTGTTCCAACTTGCCACCTCGTATATTTCGTCTCTTCCCTGTACCGTAATAGCTAACGACAGCAGGGTTTTTCGCCCGTTCAAGCTTCGATATTTAGTATATTAAAGGATCGTGGCGCGTTCTACCCCGGGGCTAGTGTTTATTCCGCAGTCTAAAAATAAAACTCGTACAATGTTCCTTTTTACGGAGCCTGTGTTGGAATTAGACAATTGAAAAGGAGGAAGGAGAAAAATAGACAGTTTAATATGAGAGAGAGAGAGAGAGAGAGAGAGAGAGAGAGAGATGCTTTGTCCCCTCAATTTCTATTCTTTTAAGGTGTCTGGGAGTTAAATGGAAATGTCCTGTCACATCCTGCTGATCAAAAGGCTTTCAGTTGGACTTAAAATTCATATCCGACCCGAATAATTGTTAAAATGTAAAAGATGAAACGTTCCGACCAACCATTTCCTTTACAATCTATGAGGACCTCCAACAGGCACTAAAATATCGTACACTATCTAAACAAACGTTTGTAGACACCTGAGCATGTGATTGCTATGTGCTTTTCGAACATCCCATTCCTCATTTAGTCTCTATTTCCTGTTAGAATAACCTCCACTCTTCTGAAAAGATGTTCCACTAGATTTTGGGAAGGTTTGTGCTCTTTTAGCCACATAGGCATCAGTAAAGTCTTCTAACCCAAGTAGAGCATATCTTCATGGAGCTTTATTTGTCCTACTGGAACAGGTTTGGGTCTAATAGTTTAGGTGAAATTCCAGCCATTCCACTACATACTATACAATTCTATGCCCCCAATCTCGTAATCCCACATGGCTGGAAAGGTCAGGTGTTCCTATACTTTGGTCCATATAATATAGATGTATGTTCCGTTCCATTCAGAACGTTTCTTCAGTAGCCTTTTATATATTTTTTTTTTTTTGACAAACACCAGTTTCAGCTTCACTCACTATTTTTTTTTTGTGTAAGGAAGTCTCCATGTCGTTTCCTCTTTTTTTTTTTTTTTTTCCTCCCTCGCTCTCTTTTTTTTGGGCACACAGAGGATGTGGAAAAGCCGAGGCGGTGTCGTCTGGGTTCATGGTCATGCATTCAGCCCTTTGTAACAACTAAATGAGAGAAGGAGAGAGAGAGAGAGAAAGAGAGAGAGATTTTCTATTCCTACAAACGCACCACGTCAAAATTTCCCACAGCATGCGAGATTCTCATGGAGAGATGGAAAGATTGCACAGCGTTACATCTCCTGGGCGGATTAACCGCGGCATCTGAAACGGATGTGCGTTTTCCGTCTCTCTCTCTCTCTCTCTCTCTCTCTCTCTCTCTCTCTCTCTCTCTCTCTCTCTCTCTGACTAACGCTGAAACATAATCTTGTTGTGGTGAAACTGAATCAGTCCCATCGTTCTGAGGTCGATTTTTATACCGTTACACCGTTCATTGCCTTATTTGTTCCATTAAAGCGTAACGACATTGCCGATTGTTTTAAACCAAGAAAACCATGCCATGATTATAGAAAAAAAAAGCGTCCATCTTTAATTACTCTGGGATTCTGTAACCTTCCGCGCTAAAACTGTCTGTCGAGATCCGCGCCCCTCCTGCGCTAGGAGTAATAATAAAACGTGAGCGGACAGTGTAGCGTGAAGAAATGTACGTCCCTTTTCTCTCGCTCTCACTCTCGCCTCGCCGGGTTTATTAGGGCAGAAGGAGCCAAGACTCTCCTCCCTTTAGGGCCTGGAGACGAAAAGCTCGTCCTGGAGAGAGTGAAAGATGAATGTACGAGTACATGAACGAGGTCCTCATATCCTCTGTCCGCTTCTTCCTCAGCGCTGTGATTTTGATGGCCGGTTGGGAGCCGGGCGCTCGTTAATGCACCGACGTGAAATAAAAAATCACGGACATGCAAATGAGGCAGTTTGCTAAATAAAAGAGCTCTCGTTCACTTACACTTCCCAGAGTCACGTGACGCCATTTAAACGACTGCTTTTTATTTATAGGAAGCTTAAGAGCAGAACCAAGCAGGCGTTAATGAAATATCATAGTATCAGGGGTTTTTTTTTAGGTTTTTTTTTTAAAAGAAAAATGTTTATTTATATACCAAAATTTTTTTTTTTATTTAAAATAAACGTAGGTGAAAACAAATTTTTTTTGTTGGGTTTTTTTTGCATTTATTTTTTTATTATCTGAATTTTTATTTAGTTATTTATTGGGTATTTTTTTTTTATAGAACATTTTTTATGTTTATTATAAAATATTATTGTTAATTATTAATTTTTATAATATTTTTATATAAATAAAAATATATAATTAATTTTATATAAATTATTATTAATTATTATTAAAATAATTCATTAGAAATATTTGTATATTAAATGTGTATATATATATATATATATATATATATATATATATATATATATATATATATATATATATATATATATAATGTGTGTGTGTCATTTTTTTTTTTTCCCCTTTAAATTGCCTTTTATTCTGTTAACCATCAGCAGTGACTTCAGGAACGCCATTTGACTTCGACAACATATCATTTTGAATATTATAATTATCTTTAGTGCTTTTTAAAAATGTTTTTCTCTGCTCAAACACGTCGGTCATTTGCATTTGGTTGCGGTCCAGCGTAATGCTAACGAGCTTAAGAGATTGGAAAGGCAAAAGAGCACAAATCATTCCAAATAACACCAAAGCACCAAAGCGCTGAGTCGGTAATCCTTTGTTTGTGATTTACACGCACGCCCATATTCGCTTCCTGAACCTTCAGCTATGTGGCCATTAGGTTGATTAGTTTATTCATTTGATTTCACTTCATAACTCAGGAACGTGAACTTTCTTAACAAAAGTATCGGGACACCTGATTTTTCCCGGCCGTGTGTGCTGCTTCCGCAAAGTGTTGCCACACGATTGTAATTGTCCCTTCACTTGAACTAAGAGACCCAAACCTGTGCACAAGTAAATCTCCATGAAGAAGGTTTCCGTGGGTCGGAAGTATGCAGAAGATCTGCTATAGAGCTCCGACCTTAAACCTATTGAACACCTGCAGGACGACTCCCCAGGCCCCCTCACTTCACCTACATCAGTTCTAACGCTGACCGAATGTCCACAAGCACCAAAATCGAGTGGAACATCATCCTAGAAGAATGGATTCTTAAAAAGCACATCGATTTTAACTGTCGTGTGTCCGCAATCCTTTGCCCATATCGTGTATAGAGTCAAGGCAGAGTAACTAAGAGGAAAGTGTTGTTTGCCGTCTTCCACATACTTGAGCTCACTGGGAAACGTGATTGACTTGTGTCCCGGTGAATGGCGGGAGAGATGAAGGATAGCCATCACGATTGTATGTTTTTTTTTAATCATACAATGGTGGGTTTGCAATCTAATGATTTATTATATATCTTTTTGTTTTTGCAGCATTTAAAGAGCCCAATTAACACCCCCATCAACTTATTTCTACGGAGCGTACGCACTTTCCTCTGGCAGGCTCCTTCAAGCTTATAATCCTCTCTCCGTATTGCAATATTAAGCTCTTCCTGTTTCCATAGAGCCCTCGGGGTGATTACCCAGCTTTCCCCTCATCTGCCAAATACAAAAGCGCTCGAGTGGTCGCTATGTTCAGCCACTTCCCTTCTGTCTTTTTTTTTGTTTGTTTGTTTCTTTCCCCTTTTACTCCTCCTTCAGAGTTTAAAAAGAAGCAAGAAAACAAAACACGAACTATTTTAAGGTTTGCTCTCTGGATTTGTTTTATTGATGAGCACTTATTCGGTTTCGTTTGGTTTGAGTGTGAAATCTGCTGTAAGCGAAGGGGAAAAAACCCTTCAGTGAGGAAAAAAGAAAGGCCTAAGTTTTATTTTGGCCATATCCTGCCCCCTGCCTTTACCCTTCACTACAGCCTGTCCAATCCAACACACACACACACACACACTCACACACACACACACACACACACACACACACACATACCCCTCCTCATTCACACACATTCAGGAAGCCGGCGTCGCTGCCAGAAGCGCGCTCTGTTTCCGGGAATCGGACCTGCGGGCCTGCTGTGGAGTGGGACGGCACTGACGCGAGAACCATTGTTCCCCACGCCGCTGAGGGGAAGGAACAGCAACAAAAACAAAAACCACCCATGGAAGGGAGAGAGACACGGGGGGGTGGGGGGACAGGGGGTGAAAAAGGGAGACACATTGGGGGGAGAGATAGGAAGAGAGAGAGACAGGCATAGGAAACAAGCGGAGGAAAAAGAAAGGGGGAGAGACAGAAAGATGGTGGAAGGGGGAGACGGAGAGAGAGTGAGACACATGGGAGAGAGGGGGAGATGGAGAGAGACACATGGAGGCAGGAGACAGAGAGAAAGAAACGGGGGAGAGCAGGAGATGGAGAGAGACACATGGGGAGAGGGAGAGAGAGACATGGTAAGAGGTGAGATGGAGAGAGAGAGGGGGAGAGCGAGAGAGAGAGAGAGAGAGATGAAGAGAGGGGGAGACAGAGAGAGACACATGGGGAGAGAAAGGCAGGCAAAGAGAGACAGGCCTTGAATAAAGAAAGCGGGAGAAAAACAGAGAGAGAGACACACAGAGGGGGAGAGACATGGGGAGAGAGAAAAATACATAGGAAAAGATGGAGAGGGAGACAGAGAGAGAAAGAGAGAGAGAAAGAGGGGGATTGAGGGAAGACATGGGGAGGGAGAGAGAGAGAGAGCAACACTACACACACACGGACAGAGAGAAAAAGAGAGGGGAGGACAAGACGCCCGAGCTATTTTTGTTAAGAGAGGCTCCTTCACACACACACACACACACACACGCACACACACACACACGCACACACGCACACACACACAGAGCATTCCTGCACTCTTGTGATTAGATAACTGACCACTTCTTCTGCTTGATACAATGTTGCTAATTGCTGCGTTACATTGGTGATATCAGTGAAACGAAAGATGCACTTTAATAAAGTGTCTTGAGTCTAAAAGCCATTTTATCTTTTTAATACACTAGCGTTTCCATAGAAACAGTGCAGACTTGTGCAGTGGTCGCTCGGCATGTCACCGTGAAGAAATCGCTTTCTGTTTTTCTTTGCGTCTCTCTCTCTCTCTCTCTCTCTCTCTCTCTCTCTCTCTCTCTCTCTCTCTCTCTCTCTCTCTTTTTTTTTTTTTCTCTCTCGCTCACTAGTTTTTGCTCTTTTATGTGAATATTTTCTGATGAATCGTAGCGGGAAATCATTCAGGCCTCCTCGTTGAGCTGCATTGTTATAGAAAATGTGTATATATGTACAGATGTGTGGTTGTGTGTGTGTGTGTGTGTGTGTGTGTGTGTTTTTTCCCCTTGCTGCTAAGGAATGTATTAATCATTGTGTTTCCATAAAAAAAAAAATTTTATTATGCGATTTAAAGAATCAGACAAACAAGTGCTTAAAAACTTGTAGCAAAATATACACCCACATGCATGCACACGCTTGGTTCAAATGTCAGATCAATCATGGGTGTAAGTTTCCTCCTCTCAAAAGCACGCCATCGTGCTGTAATGTCGCCATGGCAACAAAGTGTGCTCGACCTCTTTAGCTAAAGCAGGTGACGCTTAGAAATATTTTTTTTAATTATGATTTTCAAATGTTTCATTCGAATTGCATGTGCTGGTCTACGGTTTACTGCTTTGTACAATCTATTGGTATTTTCATTAATTTACATATATAATTTTTACATTCATTGACATTTGAATTCATTTACATTGACCTTTTTTTTTTTGTGAATGGATCTGCGCTTTAACAACTTTTCCTTTCTGTCTTGCAGGTTTCCCAAAAAACCAACCAGGTGAGTCGAAAACAGCGTCCCCTCCTCCCCTCCCCACACGCATGCTCCTATGCCGAATTTGCGTCAGGCTGCTATTTAAGGAGAAGAATAGCACGCGCACAGCTAAACGACGAGCCGCTGATAAGAAGGGGCTGAGTCACAGGCTTGTGGGGTTTCAAGCACGTAGACACAACACTGATGTCTGAGATACTGGAGCTCTGCACAACAAACAGTCGCACTCTGGATTCCGACCAGGCATGCAGCTGCACCGCCTCGGGGGTTTAGTGTGCACCGTAACGTGCCGATAGTAACGTTTATTTTTAATATACGTACAGTACCGCAGGCTGGAGACGCGCAGGGAAGGCGTGTGAATAAGCTTGGCATAGAGTCTTTAATTATCTGGAGTTGTACCTGAGAGATAAACATCGTTCTTCCAAAAGATCTTTCTTCAGGCTACATTCGCAGTCACCTTTGTTTTTTTTTTTGCCTAGACTTGGATGTACACATAAGCTGTCTTTAATGTGAACGCACCTGTCCCTCAAATCAGCCCACATGCACACACTGACCACATGACTCACCCCCAGGTCACATGACCACATATCAGATACCAATCCGAACTTGGAGTACATTTGAATCTGACTCAAGGTTCTGTTTAGGCTGAAATATGTACATTCACACACACACACACACACACACACCACACACACACACACACACACACACACACAAACACAAATATATATATTAGGGGTGTATCGGTACACAAAATTCACGGTTTGGGGAATAAATGCAAAACATAAAATTGCTTGTCGTTTATTTTTCATTATTAAATAAAATGCCTCCTTGGTTAAATAATATAGAAAATTGTATACATTTTTATAAAAATAAAATATAGAAAAGTACAATAGAATAAATCGAATGAATGCAATACATGTATTTTATTATATTTATTAAATTGAGTAATTATTTAAATTAGCACAGATTAATTTAAAATTAAATTTATTTTGTGGATGAAAACTAATAAACATTATTGTTTCTCTTTATTTATTTATTTATTTTTTTAATTAATTATTTATTTATTTAATCTGAACTATAGTAACCGTGTCTGTGTGTCTGTGTGTGTGTGCAGACCAGGAAGTATTATCAACAAGGACCACCCCCCCGACAAGAAACCCAAGAGCGAGAAGGTGTCCGCACCACCCACACATGACTTTGACCCCACAGGTAAGAGTCTGCTCTCGTATACATGACGGGTTTCATTTATTTTTAAAATGAGCCGAGCGATTCAAATTTAGAGCCAAATCGAAATAGTTTTCCGATTACGAAAGAATCCTCTCATTTACCAATTTTGATTTGCGACAAATAACAAGTCATAGGTGTGAATTCCGACGGCAGAACGTGTAGAAAGCTGTTTATCGAGATACCGAGCATCATACCGGTGGCATCCCGCGTCCAGACGGATTCGTGAGTCACACGTGAGCGCGTGCGCATCATCGCCGAACAGCTGCGAACGAGAAACCGTTTCCTGAGTGTTTGTGTGGAAAAGACAACGAGAGAAGATGAGCACGTTAAATAAGTCCATGTTAGAAAGGTTTTATTTTGGTTTTATTTTGGTAACTCTTCACCACTAGGGGAAAGACCAAAGAGCTGTCAAAGGACATCAGGGACACGATTGTAGACCTGCACAAGGCTGGAATGGGCTACAACCAGCTGGGGATCAAATAATTATTTTCCCCACTGTGTATATATATATATATATGCGCATATAATCTATTTATCCCTTTGTTCTTAAATAGAAGTGTGATCACTTTTAGCCAAAAACTGCTTCTGTCTGCTCCTCTGCTCCTGTACACTTGCTACACTAGAAATGTGTTCATTTAGCTTACCTCGCTTACCTCATCATTTTGTGTACTTGTGTGTGTGTGTGTGTCCTGCATGTATCCCTGCTGTCAGAGCTGCCTGTGCAGAGTGTAGAGCGAAGGCCCGAGTCGTGTGGTAAGAGTTCATTGAAGGCCGCTGCATTGGGTGTGCGTGTGTGTTTTTGCTGTGGTGTTTCTCATTTCTGCATCTTCATCCTTTTCTTATTAACTCACTCCCTTATTTTCTCGTTCGCATGCTTTCCTGTTCCTCTGGGTTTGTAGCAAGTCCTCTCAGAGGTCTGATCGATGTGGTCGACTCCTGTTTATTTCACTCTAACTCCGGTTAGCGTAAAACACAAGAGTTTGTGTCATGCTAATGGAACCGGGCTGACTTTCATTCTGCAGTGTTAGCATTTTATGGAGAAGTGTGCATTTTTATTTTTTTTTTATGCTGACTAGAATATATTAATTTTTTTAAAATTAAAATCAGAATCAATTCAATCAACCCCGAGGTTTATCTCTGAGCGAAATGCCACCTTGGATACGTACTAACCCGCCTGGCTGGTCACAGTGGTGCTGGGAAAAGATTACTCAGGGATTTAGCGTCAAACTGGAATACACTTGTGAATTCGAACAGTGTGTGACTAGGAAGGAGTCTCCTGCAAGCCGGGACTTCCTGTTCACATTGTGTGCTCCCTACAACTTAAGTACACACCATTTGGGGCAGGCGAAATATTCATTTGAATTTTTTTTGTGTGCTAACATTGTTTTTTAGTGTCTGTACACGTCCTATGTATTTCCACTGAGATTAAAGAGGGGGTCTAATGCTATTTTATATATTTGGTGTCATGTATACTGTTTAAGAGTTGGATTCTACGGTGGCCGAGAAGTGCAAAACACATTAACAAATTGGAAAACACTAACAAATCCGAAAACAAAATAACAAATCCGAAAAAAAAACGACGACAATTCAGACAAACCGGAAAGGGTAGGTATAGTTTGTGAATGGAACGCTTACTGATCATTGGACAAGTCGCCTGTCATTCAAGATATACAGGAAGTACAACAGCTTCTCCTTGCTTGCCAATGTTTACTTCTGTTATTTTCTTATATATAAAGGTGCACTAATCAAAATATAAAATAGTTTAAAGTAAACAGAGAACTTTACACTTTTTGGTTATTTTGTTTTCGTGTCTATTTGTTAATGTGTCCTGCACTTCTTGGCCACCGTACTAAAGATGGCCAAAGTAAAAAAAAAAAAAAAAAGCCAAAGCCAAAGCATTTGGACATATGGTGGAGTATTTCTGTGCTTCCGAGTTTGTATATGTTTCAGAAAGTGATGTAAAGTGATGTAATGGCTCTCCATGACATTATTAAGGGCGGAACTCCTTGAATGGGCACACGGCAGCATGAGCAAAAACACAGCCACCACCATGCTTCATTAGGGGTGGGGTAAATGACTCTGAGTGGAGTGGATAACACCAAGTGGGGTGAATGACTGAGTGGGGTGGATGACACCGAGTTGGGTGGATGACTCCGAGTGGGGTGGATGACTCCGAGTGGGGTGGATGACTCCGAGTGGGGTGGATGACTCTGAGTGGGGTGGATGTCTGAGTGGGTGGATGACTCTGAGTGGGGGCATTGACCCAGCTTTAATCCATGCACTCAGCACAAGATGTGTGAAGGAAGTGTGATTTAGGTCAAGCAAAGTGTGTGAGAGACTACACACACACACCCACACACAAACAACCACGCACACCCGCACACACTAATGTTAAGTTGGAAAGGGTGTGTGCTTCCATGTGGGGGAAGGAAAGACATTGTATTGTCACTTCACATGAACGAGTGAACACAGTCATGTACACACAAACTGCAGCTGCATAATGAAAGTTATTAGTGTGTGTGTGTGTGTGTGTGTGTGTGTGTGTGTGTGTGTGTGTGTGTGTGTGTGTATACTGAGACTGCCTGTTTGGCTCGAAGCTTTTACACAGCTTTCTCTCTCTCTCGCGCTCTCTCTCTCTCTCTCTCTCGCGCTCTCTCTCTCTCTCTCTCTCTCTCTCTCTCTCTCTCTCTCTCTCTCTCTCTCTCTCTCTCTCTCTCAGGGCTTGTCCAGAGGTGTGTGATCATCCAAAAGGATGAGAATGGCTTCGGGTTGACGGTGAGCGGCGATAATCCAGTATTTGTGCAGCTGGTTAAAGAGGGTGAGCTGGAGAGGAAATTCATCCCTCTGTTTATTCACTTCTTCATGTAGTGTTTCTCATTAAGGCTGATCAATCATTTATCCATCCTGGAAACTAAGCACAAGCTCATTATTCCCTTTTACTGAGTCCTTACAATGTGTCTTGTCTCTCTTTTTTTCTCTACTTAATTTTTCTGTCCCTTATATATATCTGTCTTGTTTTCTTCGGCCTGTCTCTCCTCTCCACATCTCCTATGTGTCCCCTCTGTATGTCTCTTTCTTCTGCTGTCTCCTGTGTGTGTGTTTTCTGTTTAACATTATTGACTTCTCTTTACCGGTCTTTCTTATACGTCTTCCCTATTACCTGCCTCTTGTCTGCTGTCACTATCTCCTCGACGTCTCTCCCCACGTTTCCATTTCACATCTCTCTCTTTCTCCTGTCTCTTTCTAAACGTCTCCTCCACTCTGTCTTACGTCTTTCCGCTATCTCACCCTCTCTCCTATATGTCTCCGCTCAACCTGCCATGCTTTCTGTGTTGTCCTCTGTGCATTTCTCTCTCCGCCTATTTTCTGTTTCGCATCTCTATTGTCCCCTCCTCCATCTCTCTCTTTTTCTGGTTCCTCCTCTGTATCTTTCTGTCCTCTCCCTCATCCCCTCCCTCTGTCTCTCATGTTGTCAGATGGAGCTGCTATGCGAGCTGGCGTTCAGACGGGTGACAGAATCATCAAGGTAAGTTGTATCATTTGGAATGAGTGAACTATGAAATCATCCATTCATTTTGCCGGAAGATTTAAGATTCCTCGAGTCATATAAACCTGTCAGATCGAGCTCTTTTTCCCGTTTTACACGCACACAGACTCGCATCTTTACGCCCCCTCCTGGCAAACTGCAGTAACACACAAACATGACTAAATGATCTAGGGTCTTCTGCTCAGTGTTAGTCAAATGATCAGATTTCTTTTTAATTCTATGTATTTATTTTGCATTTCAGGTCAACGGGACTCTAGTAACACATTCCAATCATGTCGAAGTTGTGAAGTTAATCAAATGTAAGTTTATCGGTTACTGGAGCACATCATGTACCTGGAAATGCGACGCTGTGTTTATTATACTGCGCGTGTGTGTGTTTACAGCGGGTTCGTACGTGGCTCTGACGGTGCTGGGGAGACCCCCGGGTTTGCCGCAGATCCCCTTATCAGAGGGAGAAGGAGATGGAGACACACTCTCGTCCCTCAGCTCCCCCTATTCCCCCGGCCCCACTGTAGCAGAGCGCTCATCCTCTTCCTCAACCTCTCCCTCCGAGCGCATCACCTCCCCTTTACCCGCATGGGTAACACACACACACACACACACACACACACACACACACATCTCGTCTTTCGTTTCAATTACGCACTTGGATCATAGAATTAGGGGTGTAACGGTTCACAAAATTCACGGTCTGGTACGTCGGTTCAATTTCGGTACGGTTTGGGGGAAGAAATGCAAAAAATTGCTTGCGTTTTTTTTTTTTATATATTAACTTTTTTAAAATTATTATTATTAACATTTGTGAACATCAACAGCTTACTTTTTAAAAACAATTCTTAAGCCTGCTTGGTTAAAAATATTTAATAAAATTTAATAAAATTTAAAAGATATAAATTGATTTACTGATTAAATTGGCACAAAGGAAAGTGATTACACAAAATTCAAATTAATTAGCATTTTTTTAACACAGATGTGTGTATATAAGTGTGTTTGCGTGTTTAATATTTAATTTACCACTGTGACACTGCGCTAACTTTAGTTTCATTTTATACCCCTATTGTGTATGTTGTAATGGGGTGGGGTTGGGGTGCAGGTCTGTGTCATCTTAGAGGAACATCCCTGGACATTAAATTCTGCTATTATATTTCAGTCTCGGGATCTTGTTTCCTCTTTCACAGTTTCTTTTATAACCTGCCGTTTTTTGCCATCATGCTGGTCGTAGTCTGTAACTAAATCCAGCTAGCTTTCCATGTTCATGGTGTGGGTGTGGCGTTTCAGGAGGACAGGGTTTGAGCATTTAATCAGAAAGTCGATGTCCCGCGCAAGATGCGGACGATGGAGCCGCAGAGATCGACTCGTATGTCCTGTTCTCCAGGTCCGGATGCTTTTTTTTTGATGGCGAACGCGGCGTTTTTAATCGGAAAACAAACCTACGTCACAGAAGAAAGTTTTCTAACACTGGGAAAGCGCAATGCAGAAGCGAGCGGAGCTATTCTTAATAATCTGACACATTATCGACTGCGAGTCACTTTAAGGAACATAATAGATGCACATTCTGTGATCCTTTCACAATTTCACATCCTCTTCTGTGGGAACCGGGGTGAAGGTGTCGTCACAGACCGCCGGAGCTAATTGCAGCGTCTGCTTCCTCTGTGTATGAACCGTAGGCTATGAAGGAGGAGTACAGCAGAAACCCTACAGCGAGACTACTGAAGGACATCCAGGAGGCCCAGAAGCACATTCCTCTACTTCCGAGCCAGCTCAGCAAAGCTACCACGGCTGGCCAGGTACTTCTCCAACTTCACACACTCCTTCCTGATTTAGTTTGCACCTCAGGCCATCACTCTGAATTGTGTGTGTGTGTGTGTGTGTGTGTGTGTGTGTGTGTTTGAAGGATGGCCTGCTTTTTCCGAGGCCGGGGGAAGGAGACTCAGAGAAAGGAGGAGGGTTAGGAGACGTGGACACTTCTCCATCCTGGCACTTTGACACAGAGTCCCCCATGAACAGCAACTCGGCACCGGTCAGCACCGCAACACACCTGCTAACACCACACACTCATTCGTTTTCTGTCATTCCATCTTGAATTAATTTTTTATATTTTAGTGTCTGTAGATGTAGATTTATAGAATTTATAACAAAATAATGTAAAAAAAAAAAAATACAAGACCCTTTAAATCGTGTCGGTAAATTAAGTATGGGAAACGAGCAATCATGATATTATTTGGGTCACATGACACCCAGTTCTAATCTTCGTCGTAATTTGCCGCTCTTGTACGAGTTTACGCATGTTTTAGGTTTAATAGCACAATATCCTCTGCCATTACACGCCCACAGGTCACGCCAAGTATGATCCCAGAAAGCCCGTACCAAAGAGACACGCCATGCCACAGCCCAAAGTCGACGCTGCGCGTCAGCCTCAACTCGTGCCCGTCTCCCGATGGCGAGGATGTGGTCGACCTGGTGAGCGTACCCTACGTTTCTTATTAAGTCCTAGGGTTTTTTTATCCTACATCCCTAACACGGTTATCTCGCATCACATGGGCAGGACTCAAACTATCCGTGCAGCGTGGGGAGCCCGTCGTCCCGTCTGCCTCCTCCCATCATCGGAGCTGAGGACGATGACTTTGACACCGAACAGGAGCAGGTGACGACTTTATCTTTATTTCTTGGGTAGAGGTTTTGAAGAAGTGATTTGATAGATTTCATTGCTTTATCTGTCACAGATGAACGGTCAGTGTAGCTGTTTTCAGACCATAGAGCTGTTGAAATCTCGACCTGCTCACCTTGCAGCCTTCCTGCACCACGTGGTCTCTCAGTTTGACCCTGCACCTCTGGTACAAAATAAAACACCTTGCCGTTCTCTACCTTTTTGAGACATTTGTTGGGCTTTTTGTTTTTCTTTCTTTTTTTAAATTAAATAATAAATACGGTTAATCTCACTCATTTCCCCCCCCCCCCCCAGCTGTGCTACCTCTATGCCGAGCTTTACAAGCAGAGCAACCCCAAAGAGACGCGGCGGATATTCGGGGAGCTTCACTCCACGTTCATGGACCGATCAGCGGTGAGCCGGTTGCTAACACATTCCCGCTAGGTGCAATCTCAGGCTGAAACACACATCATGGTTAACTTTACTCTTTCATTTTTCCACCCAGCAACTGAAAGTTACGGTGCCAGATTTAATCTCAGCTGACATGGGTAAGTGCACGCAGTTTCTGCCTCTGTTATTGTTCTGGGTTTAGATTAGATTACGTAACTTGCACTCTTGGGTGTCGTGCCCGAACGCCGAGTCATAGCAGGGCTTTGCGGGGATTCTGATTAGACGGAAGGTGGTTGTAGGTTATTTTACTGGAGGTTCCAACTGTGAGACAAAGCGTAGATTTTTACTCTGATTATTTGAAATAATTAAGTGTTTCGGCTTGTCAGTGTACAGAAATGTAAGAGTGTGTGTGTGTGTGTGTGTGTGTGTGTGTGTGTGTGTGTAGATCGATGGAAGCCTGATTTAATTCCAGAGGATATTCAAAGACAGCATGTGCAACAGATACAGGACATACTCCTACCTGACATCCAGAAACATCTGGAAGACTTCAGGTAATAGCCACACACACACACACACACTGTTGTTTCTAGAGGTGGTAACTTAGTGGTCATTGGACTTTGGACTTGAAGGTCATAAGTTCAAATCCCAGCCACACCAAACTGCTGCTCTTGGGCCCCTGAGCAAGGCGTTTAACCCCACAGCTGCTCAGTTGTTTGAATGAAATAAAATGAAGCCGCTCTCGTACGGTTTAACGCAACCCGAAAAAACTATCATTTATTTCGATCTATATATGCATATAATATATAAATATATTTGCCGCAGCACAGAAGAATTGGTCGACCTCTAGTTGCTTCACACTGCAGCTTGAAGTAAAAAAAAAAAGTGCATTCATCATTGTTTGAACCCTATGAAGTAAGCATCAGCACACTCAAATGTTTTAATTAAACCGATTCCACTGTTGCTCATCTCATCCTCATATTGTCATGGGTAGAGAAGTTGAAAATGAATCGTATTAGTATGTAAGGGATCGTGTGCACATGTGTAGATTTTCTTTTTTTTAACTTTAGGCAGAAGCGCAGTATGGGCCTGACTCTGGCTGAAGCCGAGCTCAGCCGACTCGACACGGAGCGCGTGCGAGACCGCGTGGCCCTGGAGAGAGAGCGCTCCTGTTCGGAGCATATCATCTCCAAGATCAATGAAGTCTTGTAAGTGATCATGCATGAGCACACATCTCAAACACACAGAAAGACTCAGGGATGTTGTGTAAAGAGCCGGTTTAGCAACGATAAGTCTCCTGTGGTGCATTCAGAATGAAATCCTGAAGTTTTCTCCTGTTTTTGATTGAAATATACATCATCTTTCAGAAGTACATACAGAAAAAAATGTTGTACGGACAATTTTTATGAAACTTCTCTAATATATTTAAAAATAAAACTGCAAATTGAAAACAACTATACATCTCTTCACTCAACTCAACCCCCCCCCCCCGGGGGGCACAAATCCTGATCCGTTACTAAACAACAGGACCGCATTTAGTGACCTGAGTGAGGTCTTACACCCAGCAGAGGAATATTAGAGTAACAGACCGCACCACAAATATAAATAAAGATATGCAAAGCGACAGTAGGGGTCCAGTAATCGTCAGCCTTTCCGGAAAAACCCTGTTCATAAACGTGTTCTTATTTTAGTGCAAAATCAAGAAGTAAAACTCTGATGCCTATGTGTGTCCGCTCTTTTCTCACAGGTTGACACCATCGGCTACCGAGGAGGAGAAGTGGTAAGGGGAAATATCCTGACGCTTTACACTTGACATCATCGGCACACAAGGACAACTGCATGTTTTGTGCTGGTCTAATATTTACTAGTTACTATTTACTACTTTCCTTTTAATTTACGGCATTACGCGTAGTACCGTGATCCACACCTCGTCCATATGGTGAACATGCTGGAGCTGGGTGTGTGTGTGTGTGTGGGCAGATGGTAGAGGAGAGAGGAGGCTTGTGTTGCTCAGCAGAAGGTTGGGGGGAATATCGGTGCTGTTACCCAGCATGTGGCCAGGCGTTGCGTAATCACCTCGACCTCCTTCACCCCACATGGCTACATGAGAGCATTTATTTATTTATTTTTTCCCTTAAACTTCCCCAGCAACTGTTACAGTCACCTTTTTTTAACGTTTGACATTAGCTCCCCCTGCTGGTCAGAAATTGCAAGACAGTGGATTCAAGGGCGGAAGAGTACTTAAATGAATTAAAACAAAATATATTTAGTTTAGTGGAATGGTGCTACAATCTCGTCAGTAAATGTTCGTTAAGGAGTCTGTCTGGATACAGTGGAATGCTAGCCAGACAGCTAAACTTAGAGCGAAAATGATCGTTTTGGGATTTTTAAACATGCTAGCATGAGTGTTTTCCGTTGCGGTACTTCCCCCTCGATTTCGTACCCGCCAGCGGTTAACATTTGAGCTGTAAAACTTGCAGTCTCCGAAAGGAGTTTCAGTCTCTGGAAATTTCCCAAGCAGAGTTTTGCACTGAATATAAAATAGTATGAACACATTGACTTCAATGTATTTAAATACATTTCGTGCAGCAAATCCGATACGCTTATCGTTGACGAGTTCGATTTGTTTCAGTACGGCCATGCAGTTCGTCATCCAGGCCTACATGAAGCACCTCGGGGTCAAGGTGAAGGAATCTCGGGGCTTCGAGCCCAAACCCAAGCTAATAAACCTTCTCCCTAAAATCAAGGTAAGTGTTTGTTCTTTCTTTTGCGCTACACTTCAGCGTTAAACCCCCAAAGATATTTCCATTTACTACTTTTGCCTTGAGCAGAAGACGATAAAACCGGAGAAGGACGGAAGTGTTGAGGAGAAGCTGAAGAAATCCCGCTTCCAGATCATCCGCGGCCATAACAAAAGGCCCAGCAGGACAGACGTCTCCTCAAGTAAGGAGGAATGCCAGTCAGCATTGAGATGTGTAATAGCATGTACTGGCATGTTACACAAGCCAAATGTTATTAGTTGATAGAAATTTTTGAACGATGGACTGTTGGTGTGCACACAGTTACCAAGGCTCTAGAGCAGAGCAAGCAGCGGACACAAAAGCAGCTGTCGCAGATCTCACTAGGCACGACCGATCCACCCGAAACACCTTCAGCAGGCCGGACACGGAGCAGTCAGTCCAGCGAAGGGCCGGATGGCAGCACGAGCTCCGTCAGCTCCCCTCCTTTCAGCGCTTCCCCCTCACAGAGCTCCGACAGCACAACCAGAGAGTCAGAATCAGGTGAGGGGTTTCATCGCTCACATTGGTTTGCAGTGTTTCAATTATTGCTTTAGGCGTCTTCATCCTGTTTTTTTATTTAGGTGTTACTCCGTCATCAGCATTACCCAGGCTCGGAGAGGTCGGCCCTCAGGGTGAAGGACCGGACTCCTCTACGTCAGTCACGCACTTCGACTTCACCTGTCCTCTGGACCATCTCCAACAGGAGGAGCCTGAAATAGACAGGTGGACTGTACAATTTGCATCTACGACTGTATAAATAATATAGACAATATATATATCATGAGTACATATTAGGCACTTATCTTCTACATTCTTTTATACAAATTTAAATGAACCGAATTGAATAGAACAGGACAGATGTGTAAACCTCTTCATAAATGCAGGGTTATTATTCGAAAAGAAAAGCTTGCCGCTGTTGCTCATCTGCTCCGGAGACCCATAGTGAATAAATAAAAGAGTGGTCAGTACACACTGGCGCACTCCGATTTCGCTCTTTCGCCAAGACTCCGCCCGCCATTTCCGAATGGTACTCGGTAGTGGTGACCCCGAATAGTCTATGCTTCGATCGGAGGCTGATTTGACCTCACGGAAGAGTTATGGGACATTAGGACATGTTGAGAGAGCTGGAGAGAAAAATGGACATGGGGAAATGCAGTAACCTCATTCTACTTGTCTTTATGTACACAGGAATCCCGATGGAGGAACGCCACGGCCGCTCAGAAGGTGGGCTTTCTCAGCTGCTTAGTATTATTATTAGTAGTAGTAGTAATAGTAGTAATAGTAGAGGTATTTAAAAGTCAATTGATTCCAATTTGTAGGATGGAGCTGTTGAGTTCGGGAGAGGTGCAGAGCGAGGACGATCAGGCGTTTGAGGTGGAGCCGGAGCAGGACCCTCCTCACTGGCAGACGTTGGTGAGCACAGACGTCCTCGCGCTCCTGCCGCAACATGAGATCAAAAGGCAGGAAGTGATCAATGGTGAGGAATCGCACGAGCGTTCAGACATGTTAGTCGTCGGGTGCTACAAAATCACAAATTCCACTTGTTGCGTGTTTTACGAGGTGGTTTTAAAACGTTTCAAGACGTGCACGCCACAGGTCCGGTCGCTTTTGCCGAATGTCCTCTCTTAGACGTCCTGGCTGTGGAACTCGCTATTGAAGGCCTGTGTCCCCCCCCACCAGTGCAAATGTCTCTGTGGCAGATTTGCGGGATGTGGAGCAGAATTTCACGTTTGCTCTTTATTCTAACTTACTGTCACTGATGAAACGGCAGTGTGGTAACGCACATGGTCAGAATCGTCACAGGACGATGTCTTTTGGCACATATACCTATGAAGGTCGGTGCTCCCTGTGGCTGTGCATGCAGCCTCGTGCTGCCCTCTGTTGGCGTGCTACAGAACTAGTCTCGAAACGTTTTGATGCCACCTTGGTATGTTTCTCACTCATCTCTCCTGCTCGGCTGTGCAGAACTGTTCTACACAGAGCGCGCTCACCTGCGCACGCTGAAGGTCCTGGACAACGTCTTTTACCAGAGGATGAGCCGAGAGACTATACTGCCCCCTGCAGACATCAAAAACATTTTCGCCAACCTGGACGAGATCGTCCAGCTACACGGTATCGAAAAATAAACACAGAGCCTCACAATAACGCAGTTTTATTATTATAATAAAGATGATGACTGACATTTATACGTTTCTTTTTTTTTTGCTTTTAGTGTCTATAACAGAGCAAATGACGGCCATTCGGAAGAAGAACGAGACGACAGTCGTGGACCTCATAGGAGACGATTTGCTGTCCTGGGTGAGGAAAGAAATGCACCTTCTCTCTTTCTTCTATCTAAATTATACGTAAAATATAGATGTAGCTGAACTTTTCCTGCATGTAGTTCAGCGGAACAGAAGAAGATAAGATCAAGCGTGCAGTAGGAACCTTCTGCAGTAACCAGCCCTTCGCTCTGGAGCTTATCAAGAGCAAGCAGAAGAAGGATCAACGATTTGCTGCCTTTGTGCAGGTCAGACTTGAACCTTAACGAAAACCTGTCGATTTAAAGCGTAATGCCGTCGTAATCAAGCTCGTTTTTGTCTTCCCTGAGACAGGATGCCGAGAGCAATCGGCAATGTCGAAGGCTCCAGCTGAAGGACATGATCCCCGTGGAGATGCAGAGACTCACCAAATACCCGCTTCTGCTCGAGAACATCGCGAAATACACCGGTAGCAAACCCTCCTCATTCCTCCCCATCGTCCCTGACTTTTAACCCCCTTGCCAATGATCCTAAATAACGTGTGTCTGTTTCGTTGTCAGACGACATCGAAGAGAAAAGCAAAGTGAAACGAGCCTGCGAATGCTGCCGGCAGATCCTCAACCACGTCAACCAGGAAGTCAAAGAAGCTGAAAACAAACAGGTGAGCAGACCACAGCAAGGCTTCACGCCTTATATATGTATGTGTATGTATGTGTGTGTGTGTGTGTATATGTATTCATTTGCCACATAACATTTGTTTAGCATTGGAGCGTAACCACCGCGATAAACGGGATTACTGTATGTATGTGTGTGTATATCAATATATTATTTGTTTTTCCATGTTTTAGAGGTTAGAAGACTACCAAAGAAGACTGGACCTGTCATCACTGAAGCAGAGCGAGTACCCTATGATTGCGGAGTTTAAGGTAAGCATGGACCCCTCACTGTTGTTCTACAGTCACATGGCCTGTAGTGAAATTATATTGGTAAAAGTCTTTTTTTTTTTTTTTCTTCTCCCCTTTTCTGTAGAACCTCAACTTGACCAAACGGAAAATGGTGCACGAGGGACCACTTTCTTGGAAAGTGAATAAAGACAAGACTATTGGTAAGGAGTGGAAAAAGCATTAGTGTTAGAAAAAAGTGGTGGTGTTGTTTTTTACATCTATATTTGTGTATATTTCTGGCCCAGATTTGTGTGTGTGGGGAGGATGGGAGGATAAAGACTATCTAAAAAAAAATAAAAATAACACACTGCCCCTTTAACATAAAAACAGTAAAAAGTAAAAAAAAAACTCATAATATGCTGTGTCCTAACAAGCATGTATTGTGTTGCTCAGAGCTCTACACGCTCCTGCTAGAGGACATCCTGGTGCTGCTCCAGAGGCAGGATGAGAAGCTGATCCTGAAGTGCCACAGTAAGAATCTGGCAGGCACGGCCGAGACAAAACACATCTTCAGCCCGATCATCAAGCTCAGCACCGTCCTAGTGCGCTCTGTAGCAACAGGTACGCTCAAACAGGAAGTGAAAATAAACAAGAGAACGAAATAATCTGTACTAACGCTGCATTTATCACACTGTCTACAGACAACAAAGCGTTCTTCGTGGTGTCCATGTCGGATTACGGGGCACAGATCTATGAGCTGATGGCGCAGACCGTGTCCGAGCAGAAGACGTAAGTTTGGTCCTTCCGTGGGAATGAAGTGCAAAGCCAGATCCATCTAATACATGGATAAACCTCAAGAAACCAATATTGTTCATTGGGGGAAATTTGGAGGTTCTTTAAACCTGTAATATGAACCACATTGTAATTACACCAGTTTGGGAGAAGAAACCATTATATATAAATAAAAAAAAACCCTTTACATTTAATTATATTTAAATTCTCCATTATATAACAGACTAATTAAAATTTACAAACAGGACCCCTCGCTTTACCAGAATCCAAATTTTGATGATGTCATGTGCAATATAAGCAATGAAATTTCAATGCATTTAGCAGTTTGAAAAAGACACAAGATTCAGGATCAGTGAATTTTGACTGAAAAATGCCATTTATTTAACCTAGCATTGTTTTTTTTTGTTTCTGTTGTCCAGGTGGCACGACCTCATCGGGCAAAGGGCAGATTGTATGAAGAGCCTGCCTCAGAACGAGTGAGTTCCATTACCCCAACCATTCTTTTTTACCTGGAAACAAGTAACACTGGCAGTTGCCTTCTTCTGTTCGCTTACGGTCATCGCTTTAAATCAGATGGCTAATTACATGTCCCACTGGTTTGCAGCGCGGAGCGGGAAGCTGACGACGAGATGAACACTGGTATGCCGAAACTGAACAAAGATCCAGATCGCATCTCTACTGGAAGCGTCCCGTCCCCAGGTACCTGATCGATGAGGCTGTAATTACGAATGAATGAATGTTCAGAATGCATTATTCATTAATCGTTGGTAGAATATAGCCTACAATATGCAAATAAGTGCTGTAAAAAATGGAAGGGCCATGATACTTGGTCATATTTACTTCTGCTGCTTGGACAGAATCAAAGATTTCCTCTGATTTCTTGGAACACTGGAATTTATTTGAACGTCAGTTGCATTATTATATGGAGTAAATCTCTTTAGATAAAATTAGTGTAAAAAAAAAAAAAAAAACTGTTTACTCAGTATTTATGAATTACCCACTGAGATTTGTAATTAGAATGGCCAAGATTTGGTTTTTTTTATTTTTATTAAATGTTCTGTTAAACTTGAGAACTGCGAACCACACACTTGATCCACTATTTGGAAAGAGTGCTTTCACCCCATATATTGTGGCTTGTGACAATTGTATTCAGTTTGCTTTTCCATGTGAATATGATCCATATAATCTATAACGAATTGTATTCAGATGAAAGCAGGACCCAGCTCAAGCTGATCAGTTTTTGTTGGTAAATCCGTTTTCAAAATGTTTTTTTTGGCCTAGAAAAAGATGCTACTTCAGAGATCATCCAGCTCCCTGCAGCAGGAAGCAACCCGTTTGACACCAAGTCAGATGATGAGGAAGAGGCAGAGGAAGAGGTTGAGCGCTCGAACTCGCTGCAGGTTCAGGAGGAACAGGAGGAGGAAGAGGAGGCCTTCCTAGACACGGAGCTTGCCGAAAGACTCCCGTTCTTGAAGCAGGGCTCGAGGCATGCCATCGCTGTAGAAGATCTGCCTCCGCTAATGGCGGACGAGGCGCTTCGAACCTGTGAGTTCAGTCTGTTTCTCAGTCTGATGGCAAATTCCACACTGAGGAACTGCGGTGGTGATGCACAAAAAAAATCCTTTATTGTATTTAGTACCTCTGGATACAGTAGTACTGCTGTTCATTGTGCCTTGTGTTTACGTCTAGCGCCACCTTATGTACTCCGTACTCTGGAAATTTCAGCACTGGTCCTTATGTTGATTTTTTTTCATGCTGCTCTGATTGAAAATGTTTTAAGCTGCTGTTAATTACCTCTAATCGTCTCTCCCTCAGTGGCTACTCTGAGACAGCTCCTGATTAACCACATGGACGGTCAGGAGGATGTGGACAGGGAGAGGGCGGAGACTCAGTTGCCTGAATTGAGGGAAGGATCTTTGCAAGGCCCGGAGGAAAACGCTGCCCCCAGTGGCTCAGTGGAGAATGGTGCGGAGAGAACGGAGACGGCACACGCCAGGACGGAGAACCGCCACGAGCTGCCTTCAGGAGATACAGGCTTCTTCGAAACCTCAGAGGACTTTGGTGAGGAGATCAGTTACCCCCCCAGAACTAAAAGTCAAAGCCTAGCATAGCATTTTTTAAATATCTCTCTTCTTTCCCTCCCTCCCTCCGGCAGTAGGTAGTTACATGGTGCTGGAGGGTTACGGCGGTTCTGGCGAGAGCAGCACTGATGACGACGGGCAGCTCTGCAGCACCGAGCGCACAGCAGCAGGAGACTCTGGCATCGACCTGAAGAAGCTCCTGTCCTCGACTTCCTCTGAGAGCAAAGGGCCCAACTTTAGCAGACAGGTCATGACCCACTTGCGCCTGCTTCAGGCCAACCTCCAGCAGCTGAAGGTAATCCTAACTAAAAAAATAATCTACATTATATTTTTAGATCTCATAGAGTAATCAGATAAAAAGTACCTTTTCTTTATTAAACAGCAATAACAAATGTACAAGAGAAAATAAGACGGGTCTCTTTCTTTTGGTTTTTTTGGAAAGATAAAAATTTTTATTGCTGAAATTACAATATCATCTGTGGAAAACTAAACCTATTTAAGTTTCCATATTACATCATAAAAAAAATCATAAATAAGATAAATTTTAAATGACTTTTATGTCCCATTCAACAATGTTCAGTTTTCAACGTTTGTTTGGTTTTGCACAAAAGCTAACAGCTAATGGAAATCCGGCTCGATTTAAAATAATATAAGAATGCTATAGATAAAAATAGTCTTGAATGAAAGCATTTGTCGATTTATTTAGGCTCGTATTTCCTTTTACTGTAAACATCCTCCACCTCTCTGTTTTCCGGACTCTCCGACGCTGGAGCTCACTCCGATCGGCAGTTCCATGATGAGGCAAACACTACTTCCATCAAAACCTTGATTTAAATGAAACTCTCCAAGTTTGAAAAACACGATCCTTTAATTCAATAACTAATGCAAAAAGATCCTGAAGCTTGTGGCCAGAAAAGTGTAATAAAAACTACACTCAAAATATTCACAGGCGTCTCCAAAAACGCAGAATTCTACTACTACTTCGTTCCACTGCATAGTAGCTCAGAACACCACACCTCTCTGGGCGTATTAATCGCATTCGATTCTTTGCCGGACTTTTCTTGACAGGATACAACTTAATTGTCATTGCACATGTTACAGTAAAAAGCAACGAATTACAGTTAGCTTCGAAGCATTGGTAGCAGGGTAAAATATTTACATATGAACAGGTTGGTATGGCTATATGAAAGATATGAATAAATAATGATAATTTAATGAATATTTAATCAAATATTTAAATACTTTTTTTTTTTAGGATGTAGAATCAAAATATAACCAACTATGCCAAAGGCACTCGGAGCAACCAGCTACTGAATCAGAAGAAAACAAAGGTATTTCTCCATTCTTTAACATGTTCCCTATCCACACACACACCTTAAAACAGAGATCATTAACATCAGCCTTCCTTGTGTTTTTTCCCCCTGCAGATAAAAGCTAGTGTTCCTGGAGCTGTGGTTTTCCTGTTGGAAGTAGAATAAATCGGGTCAACAGGAAGGATTTGCTGCTCCCTGCTCAACTCTTTGCGCATCTTAAAAAGACCCCCGAAACAAACCTCATAAACACGGTGCAGGACAAACCCCGGTTCGCTTTCTGTGGAAAGAACAAGGGGAAATTTCTGGAGACATTCCATCATCAATTCCTAGTTTCTCCAGCTATTTATTAGGAGTTATGAAGACTTTGATTGAAGCAGCTTTTGACAAAACAAAAAAAAGGAAAAAAAAGAAACACGATGGTGGGTGCACGGCTCCATAGGACGCACAGAAACCTCATCTCTTCTAGTTTTTGAGAGAGTAACAGTTTCCCCGGCACCAGATGGAGTCCTTTTGACCTTTGACTGCAATTGACTCACGAAATGTCCTTCATAAGGACTGCGTAAAGCCTGAACCGATCATTCCTGTTGTATATGGATATGAATGTTACCGCGGCGCACCTACGCGTCTGACCACTAAACCACACGAGGAGCGGCTACTGAATCGGAGCTTCATAATCAGAATGCCCAATCCGTTTTCTCCTGGTCGGCTTTCGCTAAACTGTTTGAGGAATCGCGATCGGACGTAAAAAGGAAAGCCGCTATAGAAGAATCGATGTTACTGCTGTCACTGTGTGCAGGGGGACGTTCCTGCTTTCCCCGTGTCCTCACAGACAAACCGGAAGCCTCCGAGTCATAACCTTAAGCTTTTTTTCCCCTCCTCCACTGCAACATTCTTTTGCATGACGCTACTGAAGATCTCTCGGGTCGAGAGAAAGCACAACTTTTCTCACCATGTGGCACTAATTATATATATATATATATATATATATATATATATATATATATATATATATATATTACACACACACACACACATCTATTGTACAAAGCCAAACATGAGCTGAAGATTTTTTTCTTTTGATCCGGGGACAAAGTTTAGATCGGAAGACCCCCTAAAAGGTCTGTAAATTTGTAAAATTATGACCCACACTGCATTTCTTACAGAGACCTAATTCCTTTTTTTCTGCTTTTTCCATTTTATATATATAAAATGTTGTGTATTATTTTAACAGAACCTACTAAAAGAAAAAAAAGAGGAAAAAAAATAATAAATGACTGCAAGCTCTACTTAAATATTAATGTATTCTGTACTGTTTATTGGCTAATGTTTATAAGGTATTCTATTATTATTATTATTATTATTGAGCACTATTAATGATCTTTTAGCTTAAGAGAGAAAAAGCTCTAATCGCGTCATGATGTTTTGGAAAAGATTTATTGCACAACGTTTCCTTTTTGTTTTTTACTCACTGAAGAAGAAAACGCTGAGTGTTTCTCGACAGGACAAAAAAAAAAAAATCGGAAACCACTTCGCCATGCTGCAGATTTATTCAATAAACTGGAAAGACGAATTGTCGATTTGAGTTTTCGTCCTGCTCGCTGCTTTTTGTATCTTACAGCATGTCTGGGAGACGTCAAGAACAAAAACAAAATGAAAAAACTATGGTGCTCTTAATTACATTTTTAGCCGTTTAAATGTTATCGAATTTTCACTTATATTGAAACAGCTGTAAACCTCCTGTATTCCAATTCCACCCTCAATCCCCCGCCCTTCAACCATTATATCTTGGAGAAAGCGGGAAAAAGTAAAGCCCTCCATGCTGGACGTTTGTCCGTAGTGGAAAACTCACTTCCATAAATGTTTAGTCTCCAAACATTTGTACGTTTGTGTATGTACACTGTGCTAATCTGTTCATACGCGTCTTTGCTGTTAGGTTCTTCTCAATGTGAGAAAGTTATAAATGGTGTCCTGCAGACTCGAACTGCATGTAGAAACCACCTGGATTGAGTTCGCGCTCCTCCTGCGTGAGCTGCAGTGTTCGTATGTACGTTAAGTGATCAGACGTCCCCGTTAGTGAGATGTTTCTGCTTCTTGGCTGCCTTTCCTCCACGCTCTCTCCCTCTCTTCTGGCCACGTTTAGCCTCCTCGTGCCTGAACTGATGCCTGAAAAAAGAGGTGGAATATGAGTGTAATCGCTGTGGATATCATGCTTTGCTTTGCGACGTGTTTAATCTCCGGTCTCACCTGGATTGCCAGCGTCTGCCGCTGTTCCACACCCGACCGAACGACGGAAGCCAGTCGGCGGCGGTGTGAGAGCTGTGGTCGAAGTTGGCGCCTACGCGGTTAGCCGGGAGCTTTTTGAGCTTCTGCTGCTCCTCTGTGAGAATAAAAGACCACCGAATAAACACCTACACCAGGCTTAGAAGTCTGGAAACACCGTTCGAGCCTTAATAGGAAAAAGTAGTTCTCACTGTGTTTAAGAAAATCTTCCAACGAGGGACCGATGTCCTGCGAGTTACCCGCACTCTTATCTTCAGGATCCTCCAGCAGCCACGGAGGCACTGCTCCTACAACACAAACACACACACGTTCCTACACGAGTCTCCACGAGTTCCCCACCACCACCTTCCCTCATCCAACTCACCGGTGTGAACGTTTCCACTGTCGGCGCAGTCCTTCAAAAGCAAACGGCGACAGGTTAGAGTTTCTCAGAAATCTCAATCTAAGATGCAATGGGTTTTTCCGACGTTACCTGATGGCCGATGAACGTGAGGCCTTGCTCCGGATCGTCCCACTGAATCTGCAGAAAGGGATCTGCACGGCTCGGGCCTGCGTGTTCGTTCAGGACGCTGAGGGAACGTCCTTCCTGCTCTGAACCCACGCTATTGAAATACAAACGTTAAACCCGGCGCAAATCATCCTTTATTAATGTCAAACCAGAACATTTTATAAGGTCAAATACACCAACCAGGCAAAACATTATGACCACTGAGTGAATTCAATGATTGTGGGGTCTGCAGTGGTCAGTATCTTATTAGAAGTGGCTCCTGTAGCTCAAATTTCAGAATAAGAAGGAGGTTAATGCTCGATGGTTTCAGGACTGTTTCGGAAGCAAAAGGGGGACCAACACAATATTAGGCAGGTGGTCATAATGTTGGCCTGATCAGTGTTTGCTGTTTGATTACAGTAAATAAAAATAAACATGAAAATAATCCACTTTTCTCAAATCAGCCACGATCTCTTTGGTGTCTTTAGTTTTGCCCTGGAACTAGTAAACTAATGCCAAGAACAAGGGCAGGAGAACTGTTTCTGTCTCGTCTGCATTTCTCCAGAAAACCCTGGAAAGCCCAAGTTATTAACTGCTACTTGAAAACAAGACGTCTTGAGCCATTAAAAGAAAGCAAAAAGCCGAATTGAGCGTTTTGCTCACGATGAATAAAATATCAGTGACCAGCTGATCTGGCGAACGTTCTAAAAGCTTTGTGCACACCTGAACGTCACGCTTCTTCACGATCCTGTTCCCAGATTGAATCACTTATAATAATGTCCTGTATGTGACACGATACGCTGAAAGAAGAGCGATTACTTTCCCACACTCGAGAGCCGGATGGACCGGTCCGGCACTGATTGATCGTGAAATGAGGAACGTTTGTCTATCAATTTTCTCAAAAAAACAAAAAAACAAAAACACACACCAAAAGGCTGATGGACCACATTTGTTTGGAAATCTAGTCTGGATCTCTTACCAGGACGTCTGGTTGTTTTGAGTCTCCGGTTCAGCAGGTGGCTGCAGCTCTGGATCAGGCTGGGTTTGATTCAGGAAATGCCAACAGTAACAACCAACATTCATCATACATGGCATTCATCACATTTAAAAACAAACAAACAAACCAAAAACCCACAATTTTATACTAAAAATAGACCATGGGGGGTGGGGTGGGGGGGATATTATATATATATATATATATATATATATATAAATAATTATTTTTCAACACTGAACCCCAGATTTCTGTAGACCATCCGAAAGTGCTATCCACCAGTTTCCTTGTGCTGCAGTTTCATTTTTGATCTGTGTGTGTGTGTGTGTGTGTGTGTGTGTGTGGTTTGTCAGGCGCAAAAATTTTTATGTGGCTCACAGATCAGTGCTCTATACACGAACCTAAAGTGTGTGCGGACTGCAATTGCGAGAGAAGGTACGGTTTTCATCGCCTTCCAGGAGGGAAACCGCCTCAAAAATCATTTCTTTTTCAATTCCCTTAGCTTGTGATTCGTCATCTCGCTCTGAATAAATAAAGTGTAGCGAAACCGTAAAGCGAAGCCTCGTGTAGGAAACAGGCGGATAAACCGCCGGAATGAAAACGGATGCGCCTACGATACCAGTTAAGATACGTAAAAACCCGTGGATGGAGTGTGTAGGCCACACCGCCAGCTCTCCCAGTGAGATATGGATACAGTAGCTTCATTCCTGGAACACAAACCTCTATGAGAGCCTGAAGAACCTCCAGCCTGTGTAGCTCCTGCGCCCGGATTAAAGCGGCTTTCTGGGGAGAAACGGGAAACTCAGAAACCGTGTAAAAGACGTCAAACGACCAGAGAGAAGAAAAAAAAAAACGTACTTCTTTAATAAGTGTGTCCTCTCGCTCTTCGTAGTGTTCGAGAGCTTTCGCAACTTCTTCCTTGAATCTGAAAGCGAAATAAAATCCAAATGTATAAAAGAATGAATAATAAATAAGACGAGGTAAAATTATTCGTCTGCTCTACCGGTCAGTGTCCTGCGCGGTGATGATGAACTTGTCTTTGTGTTTATAGTCTGCTTTGTTCCTCCACCAGAAGGCGTTGGTGTTTTTGCGGTGCTCCTGACTGAAAAGAAACACAGCGTTACACGCCGACTCGCTCTAATTCTCCATCAGGAGATACGCAGTGTGTGAGGTCTTACGTGCTCATGTGCTCCAGCAGTCCTCCGTGGAGCACGGCGACTCTGCCGTCCGTCACGTGTTTGCGCACCTCCGCCTCGCAGCAGTAACACCAAAACGACGCTTCGTGCAGCGTGGCATCGAATTTCTCCACCTGCGGACATTTGAGGGTTCGTCGTGCTTCTTTTACCTGTAAACAAAACAAACGGACCGCAACCTTATGTAGATTTATTCATTGATGGAGACTCCAAAGCACTTCGGTATTTTGCTCTGGAGAACCGTGTTTCCGGAAAATCCTTTTCCCCAGATTGAATCCCACTTTGCTGTTTCTAATAAACTCCACTCTTCTTCTGGATTTGTGCTCTGATGGGCGACTTGATATGCTGCAAGTAGTGCACGCACTTTCCCATACTTTAGATCATTCGTTTTTAATGTTGAACCACAGATTAATTTTTGTGAACGAAAAAAACCAACATGAGAAACATCAAAGATAAAATATTTTATAAAAAAAATATTATTACACTAAAGTTCTATTAAACGTAATGCTTCATGTAAATGTACAAATATTAATCTATTTTATCCATCCATCCCTCCCTCTCTTTTCCTCTAATATTGTATACACACTATCTATCTATATATCCATCCATCTATTCTATCCATCCATCCATCTATCTAATCCATCCATCCATCCATCTATCTATCTATCCATCCATCTATCTATCTATCTATCTATCTAATCCATCCATCTATCCCATCCCATCTATCTATCCATCCCATCCATCCATATATTCTATCTATCTATCCCACCCATCCATCTATCTAATATGTAATATCCACATATGTGGGATTTAGATTGTTTGTTCTTATGGAAATAAAGTGAGTGAATCTGAAAAGTTTTGTTGTATATGGACAGATTTCTCACTGTGTCTCTTCTTATTTCGGCTTCTCCCATTAGGGGGCGCCACAGCGGATCATCCATCTCCATACCCCCCTGCCCTCTACATCTGCCTCTTTTAAACCATCTACCTGCATGTCTTCCCTTACCACATCCATAAACCTCCTCCTTGGTCTTTCTCTTTTCCTCCTTCCTGGTGGCTCCATCATCAGCATTCTTCTACTGATATACCCCATGTCCCTCCTCTGCACATGTCCAAACCATCTCAATCTCACCTCCCTCGCCGTGTCTTCAAAACGTCCTACATGCGCCGTCCCTCTAATAAACTCATGTCTTTTATTTAATTTCGTCTCATTGTATGTTTTACACTATATCCTTCAAACCAGGCTGCGTTTTTACTAAAAAATATACCGAGAAAGTTATTGCGAAACAGATTACAACATTACTTGTGACGTAAACAGAGGAATAACCATCACTACTAACACAAAAGTGCTTTCCGGCATGTTGTTCAGTGGCCCTTCAGCTTTACGGCATGTTGTTGATGTGCTGCTTACACAAATTCAGCAAACACATTCCTTATAATATTTCCGTTGAAACACGGGGATCTTAAACTCGATGATTAAATCTTAGACCTTTAGAATGATATATTACAGTTCGTCATCATTACTCAAGTCCCTGTTCATTGTATCTACATGTAAACAAAGAACCGTTACCTTCTCCAGAAACTTCACCACGACTACTCTCAGCTTGCTCTGGTGGCTTTTCCCGTAGATGTGACCTTTTCCGGAGAAATCCGTTTGTCTGCATATAGAACAATAAAACGCCCCCATTTTCTCCACCAGCTCACAGTAGCGTCTCGGGTTAGCAAAACTTCATCTTCATCGGCGGTAATAAAAAAAAAATGACTCGATAGCAGACGGGCAGGTGATATCAGCGCCCTCTAGTGGCCCGGATGAACGCAGAGATATTATATAGCAGTCTCCTACTGCCACCTGCTGGATTCTCACTGAACTGCACGATCATCTCCGTGTAATTATTTTTTTGGTTTTATTAATAAAAATCCAAAAGCAGGAATCCTGTGAATCTAAACGAACACTATTTGCAATCATTGTGTGAAATTTTAATTTCATCTTTAACTCTGAGTAATGGTAACAAGAACATCCAGACCATGTGCTGATAATTGTGTATTTTCTTTCCCCAAGACAAATACATACATAAAGCATAAGTGACACAGCAAGGTAGAAATATTACACACAACAAAATGAGAAACAAACCAAGTGCACACAATCACAAAAAAAGGCCAAAATTATTTCTTTTTTCATCTTTCCGGCTGCTGAGATGGAAGATAGATTACAACTCAAATAGTGCTTGGATCATATCTGTAAGGAAGAGAGGAAGAAAAATGAAAAATAAACATAGAAAGAAATGAAAACTCAGGATTCAGGACACACGGCCTGAACGCCAACGTGAGAACCTGACCTGGGTAGTTCATGCTCCTCTTCAGCATTCGGAACGAGTCACCCGTGAGCGTGTGGATCTCGTTCCTCAGTCTCCTGCGACCTTCCAGCGTCAGGTGCCACAGGCAGGACTTCCTCTTCCCGTCGCCGTTCACCTGCTGCGGCGTCTTTCTGAAGCTGTTGCTGAAACACAGGTTGTGGCGGATGGTGTTTTTCCAGCCGTCGGGCGCCGTTAGGAAGAAAGGGAAGTGCTCTCTGGAACAGACAAAGAGAGAGAATGTTTAAGGTCAAAAAGAGGTTCTCAAAGGCTTCATTTTGAAGTCTAACTGTATACAAGGATCCTTGAACTAGTGTCTGTTACAGGGCAAAAACCTGTAATTAAAAAAAAACCCCTCTGAATATGCAAATGGATGATGTTTCTATTAAAATATTGGTGTGTCCTGGTCTTGTCTCCAGCATGGATGTAGTCGAGATGTTGAACTATTAGATTGTGAGTCTCTGTTTCAGCTGATTTCTGTTTGTTAGCAAAGTAAATGCAATTGTTACTGTACATACATTTTTTCCAAATTTCCATTTGGGGACACTTGAACTTCACTATATATCAAAGTCAAATCTTTTACTTTTTACTACTACATTTGCTGAGATTTTGGGATTGACGAGGATTAGAAATGAGAGAGACAGCGCATGTAGGACATTTTGGAGACGAGGCGAGATTGAGATGGTTTGGACATGTGCAGAGGAGGGACATGGGGTATATCAGTAGGAGAATGCTGAGGATGGAGCCACCAGGAAAAAAGGAGAAAAAGAGGAAGACCAAAGAGGAGGTTTATGGATGTAGTGATGGAAGTCATGCAGGTAGTTGGTTTGAAGGAGCCAGATGTAGAGGACAGGGGGGTATGGAGACGGATGATCCGCTGTAGCGGCCCATAACTGGAGCAACCGAAAGAACAACATTTCGTGAAATCAGTCGTTCCTTTTTATTTATGAGTGGATAAAAACTGGTCAAACACGCATTAAACCACCAATCAGAACATTTGGAGAGGAATAAATGACGGAAAAAACTCCTGACTCGAACTCACCACAACATCCGTGGCCTCGTTTGCGTGATTTTTTGAAGTAGTTGAAAAGAAAGTTTTGGGCTCATGATCATTTTAATAGAAACCAATCAGTGTTTGACTCATTAATATTCTTTAAATAGATTAGTGTGTTAATAAATCACAAGACTCTAATGTGACTCAAGCACATTTGTACTTTTACTCAAGTGAAAGTTTAAAGGGACACTTTTCATATTTTACTTTAACATGGCTTGTGTACTTCGTCCATCACTGGATAATAGGATCATTTCCAAAAAGTGAAGAAAATCCTGCTAGATATACGTCATATAGACCACCAGCCCAAACCTGAATAGAATTTTGAATAGGAATAAAGTGTTGGAATTGACAAGTTTTTAAAATAAAACCTTTAGATTGCTTCAATTAGATTTCTTTTGGTGATCATTTTGCTTACAGGTTTCTGTGTGTTTATGCTGGGGCTGTGTGACGTCAAATAAGGAAGAAAATAGGCGAGGTGATTTCCCCCTTGCTAAAAGGGTATTGAGTGTCCTGAGAAACCTCTTCGTTCACCTGGTAAAGTTGTAGATCTGCTGGACGTTCAGACTGCCGGAGCGGCTGCTGCTCAGCGCCATAGCTATGAGGATGCAGTAGTTGACAGGAGGCCGAGGCCATGCACCGCTCTTCAGGTTGCGGCTGTCTTGAAGGACCCTCTGCAGCCTTCTGCTCTGAGCCAGGCCCAGCCTGTGCGACGAAGCCTCCTTGGGGGCGCGACCCCTCCGGGTAGATTTCGTCTTCCGGGAGATCGCCACGTCCTCGGAGGAAGCGTCATCGTCTGTGAGCTTGAATGACAAAACCAGTGTTGCTTCTATAAAGTGCTATTTGGGGGGAGAAACAATACAAGGAGGCAAAATTTTTGCGACTAAAACGTACTCTACGAAATCCAGAGAAGAATCTGTGATTACGCAGATCCGTCTGGAATGTTTACATTTTGTGAAGCTGGTAGAAACCACAAACGCTTTCAAATCGTTCTTCATCTTCTAGTTATTAGCCTTTCACTTCTAATGAATCCATGCAAACCAGAAAAACATTTGAAAAAATGAGTCCACCTATAAACCATGTCAAATCAGACGATGCATTCCAGAAGTTTTCACGTCTACAGTAACCAGTCAAAATGAGGAGTAAGGAAACCACGATAAAAAGGGTGGTTTTTTTTTTTTTTTATCCTTTTTTTAGATCTGACCTGATATTCACTCGACAGCGATGCGTCATGCAGCGATTCATCCAGACAGGTTTCATCAGACAACGACAAAAGATGCAGGTCTTGTCCGGGTGCAGCAGGGGCAGGACCTGACGTAGATCTCTCAGTTGTTAGCTTTTGAAACGCTGGTTTTTTGTCTCTCACCGGGTATTTGATTGGGCAGGCCAGACAGGGGTTCACCATCAACCACAGATTTGGCTGTACTACAGCTTCTGGAACATAATAGAAATCATCAAAGTTGAGTGTAACACACGAGGGTGTGTCTGCATTTGCCCAACAATATTAGTATCTTTATATTGCTGTCTACATGAACTTCAGAATTGTCCAATTGTTCATGTACACACCATTGTAAAAAGAGTATTTCTGAAATCCTGTCCGACAGGAATATTTGCACCGTTGCATCGCTTTAGAAATAAATTGCTTCGTATTTATACAGGTGGTTGTCATTTTTCTGGAAGACGGACCATTTCTAGAACTTTATTCAATTAATTTCTATAGCACCTTTAACAATGGACATGGTCTCAAATCAGTTTTACAGATATAAAGTGGTTCTATGAGGTGGTATCACAACTTTTTAAAAACTAATCGTGCTAGCCTGACCATGTGCATGACCACGTCTTCGGTTTCACCATGAACAGCAGGTCAGAACAAAGAACAAGCAAAACTCTGGACAAATCTACCACAGAGACGTTTAACATGACATATACGGCAATGCTGCAACGAGGCGTTTCGTGTGGCACGCGTGCTTCAAGAGTGGAAGATCATCACTGGAAGACTACAGGAGATCATGAAGATAGCCAACGAGCTCAACCCCCGAAAACATCTAAACCATTCAGCAACTTGCTCATGATGATTGTCGGAGAACAATCCACCTAATCTCACTTCCGCACCCACCCTACTCACCAGATTGGGCTCATGAGGACTTCGCTCTTTTCCCAAAGATGAAGATGCAGCTTAAAAGGTTATTGTTTTGACACCACTGAGGAGATCCAGCACGAATCCCAGAAGGGGCAGAAGAATATTTCCAGAACATGTTCCAGAAGTGGCAGAAAAGCTGCGAGTGCTGTATGGCTGTGCAAGGGGACTATTTTGAAGGTGATTGTGTGTAAACTCTAATGCTGAGATGGTATGAGGAAGAACCCTTGAGAGGAACCTAAAAGGGAAGCCATCCCCATACAGTGATACTGTAGGTGGTTAAATGCAACCTGTGGTCTTGAGCCATTGTAGAGGACTGTTGATATTAATTACAATTCAAATCCATCTTCAAAGTTCTTGAGTTGCTCAGTAACTTCGTGGATCTTGATGGGGAACCATCCCCAGCTGCACAGAGAAGTCTCCACCGTCAGAGCAATTAGTGTGTCCCCCATAACTGCACTCCAACCAAATCATTTGGTAAACATACCGAAAATACATGGTAAATATCCAGTAAAAGGAATACACAAGGAATATTATGACTATTTATTTAGCAAATAATGATAAAACCAAAAATAAGGAAAACCAGGATTATCTACTATACCTTTCCCCTCAGCAGGGTTTTTCTGGTGAAGTTCTTCAGGTAAAGTTCTTCTGGAGATTCGGGCATAATGCCATTGTGCCAAATACTGTTCATTCCTCTTCTCATCTGTAAACAAATGTCCATGGATAAACAACAAAACATCACCAACCCCATTAATTTTGGCAATGTAGATCATTTTCTTTTTTTAAATACCCTGATAAAACTGGTCTGTGGTTGTGGTCAGGTTGATCTCCTCATTCATGTCCCAGTCATGGAGACCAGTGGTCAAGTGGAGATCCAGAAATTTCTCGCTAGCTCGCAGTTTAAGAAACATCTTTCTTTTTTTTTCCACATGCATTGACTTGGTTGAAGCAATTAAACATTTTCAGGAATAAATGAAAGCCAAACGTGGTCTAAGTGTTCACACCAGGTGTCTGCAATCACCACCATTTAACGAGTAAGGAGACTTTTTTACCTGGCTTCGTTTCAGATGAGAAAAAAATGCTAGAATTGAATCACATTAGGGAGGTGAAAAAGTGTCAGAAATATCATAATTTCTTAGTATTTGTCAGCTAACATTAAGAAATTTTGAACTTGATATGTTAAAACTATTGTCCAAAGTTCTCATCAAAAATACACCTACATTTTTATCCTGGTCAAGGTTGCAATGGATTCTGAATTGTTGTGAGGCGAAAATACACCACATGCACAAAGCTAGTTTATTACAAAACAGCATCCCTGCTGGAAAACAATCGAATGGTTTCCATTACAAATCCCATTAAAAATAATGTTGTGCCTAATGGTCCCTATTAGTGTCCACTAAACACCAGCATACAGTATAATGTTTTCAATGGTTGGTCCATAATGGTATCAAATGGTACAAAATTAACATTCAAGAACCACAGGAACGGTTCAAATCAAACTTCCACAAGATGATGAGTTTCCAATAGCTTCAACTCAAACCTCTCAACCATACAGGTTTAAAAATGGATGCTAGCGTGTGGCACTTCATGCACTAGTAAGTGGCCTATTAATGATAGGTCATGGGCGAGTCCAGAGACCGCTAATCGAGATGGCAGACAACAGTGTTAGTCCGTGCCTGATGAAGTTTCCTGTAAATGAAGGCGTGAGCACTCTCAGATATCTACAGAACACATCAAGAACAGTACGGTGATTAGATGCTCAGTAAGACATTTGAATGGCGTTTGAAAGACGGCCATACGTCCATCAGTGACGATCCCGGTCGTGGTGGTTCCCTGATGGCAAAGTGAAGCAGGCCGTCCAAGGATGGTTCAGGCGTACAACCGACAAATCTTTCTATGCCGAAACCCTCCAGTCGTTAGTTAAACACAGGGATGAGTGTATAAATGTAATGGGGGCACGTCTTAACATAAATGCAGTTTCCACTGCTTGAAATTAGTTTTTTTTTTATTAACTCACAAGTCCCAGTTTGGCTTGAACGCCCCTTGAAGTATATACTGAGGGTATTTAATAAGATATAAACACACCAAGCACATTTTAATATTTATTATTCAATCGGTTTACAGTTCAACATTACTTAACTAATTAATGACCATTATTTAGAAAGAATAGTTTGTATTAAAATGATTAAGGAAAAATGAACAAGAAAAAAACACCATTTTTAATAAGGCTTATTTTAAGGAATTCCTAACTTAAAAAGTAGCTCAAGTCTCGATAAAAAAAAAAAAAAAAAAAAATGAACCTATTCACCACAGTGGATATTTGTGAAAGGCATAGTGTAATATAGTGTAATAGAGCTGATTTCTGAACATGATGTTCTACTCTTCGCTAGGGGACAGCAAGACGATGATGATACCGATTAGCAGGACAAACATCGCCACAGACAGAATGGATGTGATCACCACCATCGCTGCACTGCGTCCCGTGAAGCCCAAATCGACATCTCTGTAGTTGACTGCTGCTTAAAAAACATGGATGTATATTAATTGCGAGTCTTTGTGTCATCGTACTTTTTAGCTCACATCACAGTTAAGTGCTTTGAGGGCTTACCTGTTCTTGTATACACTATTACAGATGTGCTTTTGTTCACTCCAATCTTATAGTTAATCCTAAATAAACACACAGCATAAGTAAGTTTTAACATGTTAGGTTCATGTTGAAGGTTTACACACAAAGACACTCACTTGTATTGTGTGCCATTAGTGAGGTTCATCAGCTGGTAGCCGATGTTTCTGCTGACTGCGGTTGATCCTTGCATGTCGCCGATGTAGACACAGCTTGAAACCATGAAAATGTTGGTCAGGATGTCTGTTAAGACCAAAGATCTCAAGTGAAACTCAATATCACTACATAATCAAATGTTGATTAAGTTGTGTTTGTATTAAGCATTGTGTCAGTGTACAGGCAGGATTATTCACCATGAGGAAAGAAATATAAAACTTTTAAACATATGAACATCCTCATCAACATGTGCTGAAGGTCTGCGGGCTGAAACATCTTTCATGAAACCAGAGAAAAAAACAGTCTGGTCTGAGCTGACAGGATGTTACAAGACTAGTTTTGTAACACACCAACAGATGGCAGCACAACACTGCACGCACAGTCACAGGGAGCATCGACCTTTATAAATCAGTGTGTCAAAGGACATCATCCTGTGTACATCAAAAGCTGTGCAACTGGTGATAATTTGACCACGTGTACACTCTGTCACTGAGCTCTCCTTACAAGTGAGTGAACATGAACCCACCCTAATCGGCAGATCCGGCTCCTGCGGACTTTACCCTCTTCCTGAAGATGAAATCCAGCTCAAATGTCGCCGTTTTGACACCGTTGCGGACCTCCAGCGTGAATCGCAGAAGGTGCTTGACACGCTTCGAATTAATCGCTCTATTGCTGTGCATTGGGGACTATTTTAAAGGTGATAGTGTGATACCAAATTGTAAAGAAAGTAAAAAAAACCCAAAAAAGCATTTCTTACAAACATGGTGAGCAGCAAATAAAAAAAAAAAAAACTAAACATCAAACCATGATGGGGATGACCTTCAACAGCTAAAAAGCACATCATTTTTAAATTCCAGTCATTCAAGAAAATCTTAACCAAACTAAAAAACTGAAGACTGGAGAAAGTGATTTGTCTTTAACCGTCCAGTTTGGAGGAGTCTGTATCCCTAAAATTCATGATTCTTGCTCCTGTTCTGGGTTGACAGGAGTGGCTATGATTTGTTACAGCTGTAATGTTTCTATTATCATTTTTGACACAAGACTCTTTGCTTAATCAACTCAGTTTATGTGAAAAGACTCTGTTACTCCTAACACACTGATCTATTAAAATAATGATATTAATGAGTCAAACACTAATTGATTTCTGTTACAATGATCATGAGCCCAAAACCTTCTTTTCAACTATAACAATAAATTGCGCAAACGAGGCCTCGTGTGTCGTGGCGAGTTCGAGTCAGGAGTTTATTCCATCATTTATTCCTCTCAAAATGTTCTGCTTGCTGTTGAACTGATGCTGAATGCTGAATGCTGGTTCTAAACAGATCTCGACCCTGATTGGTGGCTTGCTTTTTTTGACCAGTTATGTTTTTATCCACTCATAAATAAAAATGACTTTTATCTTTTGCTAAATCAGTAAGATATTTGACTTTGACATGCACTGAAGTTATAGTCTCCTCAAATGGAAATACTTCAGTATTTACAAGTACAGATACGTGAAAAAAAGCTACTTATGTACTGTAACAAATTACATTGATTGTAGACAATACGCACAGCTTTTATTGTTGTTGTAATCCTGGTACTCTAGGTCAACGTTCTTGCCAGCGTAGGTGCATGGTGGCAAACTTAGCAGCAAAGAGTCGAAGAATCGTCCGGTGATGACTGCGTCTTCGCCCGACAACACGCTCAGTGGAAAATCTGCACCATGAACCAATTCACAAAACACACTATTGTTCAGTTACAAGAAGCAACATAATAATACTGACGAGATCTTTAAAACCATATTGTTATGTATCTCTCTATAAATGCTTTACAGCTTCAAATGTCTAACACCAGCTTGTCTTGTCTTACCTTGTGCATGGATCAGGGACACTAATCCCCCCATGATGAGGAGCACAGCCAGCATCTCTGCTTTCAATGTCGTTTTTGTAAATCCTTGATTAAACAGATCACTGATAACGGATGAGCCTGATCGAGCCTGTGGAAGGGGCATACGTAATGGACAGGCAAACAGGTTTCACCAGGTATATCTGTAACTACACCTCTTTCAGCATACACACCCTGACGATGGACACTGCACAACTAAATCCACCATAACTGACATGGTGGCACTGTTTACACTCAACTCAAGTTTGAAAGACATGTTTCATTCAGTGCTGACAGCAAATCAAAGACATTCTCACGATCTCACAGTTTTTTGTTACATACACTTAAACATATATATACATATATACACAGTATATAATTTATTTTCTTTAATAAGCTTAACAGACATAACTTTAAAACTACCTGCCTTAGGTTCTTGTTGTCTCGCCCAGATCCTTACACTTGCCCATTTTTCCTACTTTCAACACGTCGACTTTGAAAACTGTTCATTGAAAGATTGATGTAATTTACTTCACCGGTTGGCGGTTTTAATGCTGTAGGTCATCGGTGTACAGAAATGTGTCAGTTTCTACTAAAATGAATCATTTGAATCGGTTCATCACTAAGAGTCGACTCTTTTTCAGTCTGCTTGCTATACTTTCTTTTTTCTTTATGCAATTTTGTAATCTTACAATTACTATTAGGTTTTAATTGTTTAAAGATGATGATCATACACATATTATAAGCAAACATCATGTCCTTTCTATAACATCATTCCAGTGTTTTATTCCTTCCCAAATGCACATAAAACTGAAAACAAAAAAGCCCTGATTTACGTCACGCCAGAGACCTGTGTCATGTTGCTTTGCATTATACCCGAGTGCTCTCTAGTGGATGAGGATGTGAACACATTTGAAAGCGAAAAAAAAGCCAGTCTCCGGTGCTATACTATAGGATGCAGCATCTACTAGTTTAAGTTTATTTCTATAGCACTTTTTACAATTGTCTCAAAGCAGCTTTACAGAACTTTTAGACCAACACAAACTCCTCCATGCCATAAAACTTTTAAAGAGGTCCAATGTCCAAACTCTACATGAAGATGAATCCGAATAGCACTGGTACGTCTCTAGATGGTTTGGGATGTTTGCGTACATCTACTTCTTTGAAGGTCCATAATCTTCATTGGATAGAGTGAGAGAAGCAGTGGAGAATAGTTAATGATATTAACAAGCACAAGTTGATAAATGTGCATTTGATCAGATGAATGAAGATGATTTAAAGACTATGAAATAAATCCCAACTGTGTATTTGTTCAGTTATTAACAATCAGCTGCATGATTACAAAAATATATTACAATAAAACAATTTCTCAATGTGTGTCATGACGGTGGATAATTTAATAAGTGCACATCAAAACAATAATTCAACACAATGAGTAGAAACTAATCTCAGACACACAGAACCTCAAATGTAATTAGGTGGGCTGATTAGGGGCAACAAGGAACAGGATGAATGATTAGTGACAGGTGATGATCATGTGATCATCAGGACCGTATTCTAGTACTGATTTTGGCCTAATCCTGACAATGTTGCACAATATGGGCCCCATGTTAGCAACTTTTTCTGCCTTTTCTACACAAAATGTCAATAATAAAAGTATTAGCAGTGTCATGTGATAAAGATAGCGAATGCAAATGAAGATTAATGTGATTAGGGGCCAAAATAACACTTATAAAGAACAATAATTTATTCTTTCTTACCACATCATCTGTGTAAATCTGCTTCGAGACATAGTCCATTGTTAAAAGCGCTATTCAAATAAAAATTGATGGAAAAAATGATTTAAATTGAATTGATGTTTATTAAATCAAGAGACAAGACAAAACCAAATATGGTAAAAATAAACAAGTGTGTGTCAGTCGATCAGCAAACAAGATCGAGAAACCAGAACGAGATAAAAAAAAAAAAAGGGAAATCAAAACACAGAACTGATGCATGGTAAAAGGCAGAGAACAAAGTTGACTGCACATATACTTCACATTGAGCTGAATCCTTTTAAACTGGGACGAATGTGTAACTCTAAACAGGTGTGACTGATTAATATGAGGGTGATTGTGAACGTGCAAGTGTGTTCTAGGAGTTGGAATTTGGGGCGGCCATGTTTGAAGGCCACAGTGTCTGATAGGAAATGTTGTCCAAGTCCAGTATTGACCTTAAAATCAAACAATTACATTGTGCCCTAACAAAAGAATATACATATTTTTCACCTTAAATAACCTACAAACAAAATATATAATGCAAATAAAAATATTTTATTTGTTTTAACTACAAAGATGTTATATAGCAGTAGACACCTCCCAGTCTACATCAATGGAGCTGAGGTATAGAGGGTCTCCAGCTTTAAGCTCTTGGAAGTTCACATCTCTGAGGGTCTGTCCTGGCACTCTGGTTAGGAAGGCACAAAAACGCCTGTACTTTTTTTTCTGCTGCATCATTGAGAGCATCCTGACCAACTCCATCACTGTATGGTACAGAGCCTCCACTGTGTGTGAACGCAAAGCCCTGCAAAGGCTGGTCAAAACCGCCTGACGCATCACTGGCACCCAACTACCTGCTATTGAACACCTTCACCACAGCAGATCTGCGCAAAGCTCACAACATTATCAAGGACTCTTCACATCCCAGTCACAAACTGTTTAAGCTCCTTCCATCAAAAAGGAGATAGAGGAACATACGCACCAAAACCAGCAGGTTCAGGGACAGCTTTTTTCCATCCACCATCACCTAACTGAACTCTACACTACATCATTAGATCACTGTATAAACACTGTATATAAATTCTGTACAGTTATCTATCTATCTATCTATCTATCTATCTATCTATCTATCTATCTATCTATCTATCTATCTATCTACAGGTTAAGGTTCAGAAATGCAATTATACTTTATTGCTTGTATATACAAACACACATTTTATATATAGCCATTTAAATACTCTTATCAGCCATAACATTAAACTTGCCCATTTTTCCTACTTCCAACACATCGACTTTGAAAACTATTCATTGTAACAAGTTTAATGTCATTTACTTCACCAGTCAGTGGTTTTAATGCTATGGTTTGTTGGTGTCCAAAAAGAGAAACCAAGAATACAGTCAACACCAACTTTAGACATTTTGTGCAAATGACTTGACCCTCAACAAAGGAAAAGTAATTTATCAATAGGTGTCAATTTGTACTTTTTTACCTTATAATCAGATTTTTAAATAAATTGAATCAGTTTCTAGGAGTATGAACAGAATATCAAATACTAATCGATACACTATAAAACCAAATATTAAATAAATACCATATTTAATCATCAGAGTCAAGCTGGAACAAAAAAGAAAATTTTTTTTTTAAATAATTGAATAATATATATTTTTCAAGTAAATGAAAGATATTTTTCTTTGTCCAATTTTTCACTCAAGTCAAAGGATTTTTATAAGATTATAAAAGATTTTTTAAGATCAAACACAAAAGAATTCAATATATAATAATGTGTATGTATGTATGAAATGCAAAGCGCGGACCGGTGTAAAGTGTTGAATCTGTTTAATAAGTGTTAAACAGTTACACATAGAGGTCGTATCCAGCATTCAAATTTACACAGCATTTCCGTTACAAAACAAACACAACAAAATTACGCTTCGCAAACGAGCAAAATAAACAACAGTGATAGGTATTCACGTCAAAAAAGGCAAAAAATATGAATATTACAGCACTTCAATATGTTTTGGACCACTTCATAAGGAAAAGGTAGAAAGAAAATCAAAGAAATCAAACCCCCTTTTCGACTACACATTTACTTTCATTGTCAAAAGCATGTTCATACACATTTAACTTAGAAAAAAAATTACAATAGACATTTATAAAATAGGAAATGAATTAAGACTTAATTCTTGGAGTCCAGAGTGAAAAAATAGTCAGACTGCAGTGATAAAAATGCTACATAGTGAAGTCAATGATAACCACACGCTGAAATATTGGCAAAAAAAAAGGTCTGATGCTCAACATATTTGCAAATTTCTAAATGGATATTGTCGCAAGTGTGATCTAAACTTATAAGGCTAAAATATGGGTTAAAGAGGAGAATAGATATGTAAACATTGTCTTCAAAAAGGAATATCAATATAAGCTTTTTTTCAGATTTCTGGCTGTCACTACACGTCAATTTGAAATGTCTGAAAAGCCTGCAGTTTGATCAGATGACTGAAATGTATCGTTATATTTGAAATGAACTGACGTTACAGAGGTTTCTTTTTATGTATACCTGTAAAACTTCAAAACTTCAGTACTCCAGGAGTTCGTAACCGTATAGAGTAAATCGAAGCGTTGTTTCCTTTCGTGTCCAAACAAACTGTAAACATTTTTATTTTCACGTTGTGTGTTTGTGTCATAGGGGCGCAATGGAGGGAGCGGAGTTTCTAGACGAGTCTCAGTGGTGATACGTAGTACCGTTCCATCGATACCAGGATCTGGAAGGAGAGGGAGCATGGTTTAAGTCACATTCGCTGTCATGGCCATCGCATTGAGTTTGTATATGCTTGTATCCTCTTCACTCATTGTACACCTGCTCATTTCTACAAACAGTTTGAATCAAATCGAAAGCCAAGAGCTTTGGGTTCATGTACAACCATCAGAATCGTGCTTTTCAGCTCATTATGGATTTTAAAGAGTGGTTGTTGAAGCTGTTGTAGCCTTCCGGTCAGTTTTTCCATTAACAATAACTGACTCCAACCCAACCAGCCTGTCTGGCACTATTGACCATCACTATGAGATTGTTTCCCTTCATTCTTATGTTTTTATGAGCTGAAACTAAATCTGCATGAATTATGGTTCTGCCACATGATTGGCTGCTTAACTATCTGCATGACTAAGCAGGTTTTTGGATACATGCTACAATAATATACACCGATCAGACATAACTTTATGATCACCTGCCTAATATTGTGTTGTTCCCCCATTTGCTGAAACAGTCCTGACCCATCAAACATTAACAGCATTAACTTCTTCAGCAATTTAAGCTACTCGTCTGCATCAGTTAGCCTCGGCCGCACATGACCCTGTTGCCATTTCACCACTGTTCCTTCCTTGTTTCTGACCACTGCAGACGTCCCACAAGAGCTGCAGTTTTGGAGATGCTCTGAATTGTCTAGCCATTCCAATTTGGCCCGTGTCAAACTCGCTCAAATCCTTACGCCCATTTTTTCCTGCTTCTAACACATCAAATTTGAGGACAAAATGTTCACTTACTGCCTAATAAATCCCACCCACTAACAGGTCCCATGATGAATAGATAATCAGTGTTATATATATGTTTATCACTTTACTGCCCATAATGTTATAATGCCATAATTGTATGCCTGATTTGTGTATATAGTGGAAAATTGCCAATGGTTTACCCTGTGGGATTGTAGGATTGATTGACCCCCTGTGATGTCAGAGGACTGGAGGATGTCGACAGAGTGTTGGGAGAAGAGCCACGACTCGGGCTGTTAGGAGACGAGCTGCTTGACACTGCAATAGAAAAAAAACACTCCTTACTTACTTCACCGATCACCAAATATGAATTAGTTTGAATAAAAATGTGTGGGCAAAAAACCCATCTCACCACCTCCTGAAGCGAGAGGACTGAAAGGTCGGCTAGATGCAGGCTGGAATGAGAAACGATTTGCGTTACTATGTGTATAGATGTACAATGTCCTAAGGTACAATAAGTCTCAATTGTGATGCTCTTTGTCTAATCCATATCTGGTATTTTATCAAAGGTGGTAGTGATGCAAGTTGATGGAAAGATTGAACTCACCAGTCTGGCATTGTAGTTGTGTGATTTCATAGGCGAGGTGGAGACTGGGCAAAAGATTCTTTTCTCCTTCTGTCGTCGGTTACAGAACCAGACTCGCACCACTTCCTTTTCCATCGACAGCTGCTCGGAGATCAGAGTGATCTCCTCCGAGTTCGGTTTGGGATTCTAAAAAAAACAAGACACACTTATGTTGCAGCTAAAATCGGTTATGACTTGCCAAAACTTGAGCTCACTTCCTGAAAATTCCACTTAATTACAGGTTGGCATTGGGACATTCTGGCTTTACTCGATCGAATCACTCACATCGAGGAAGCGTTTCTCAAGTGTGAGCTTGATGTTGGTCTCGATACTTGTTCTCTTTTTCCTCTTCCTCCCATATCCTTCCATCAGGGGTGGTAAGGTGGCAGGATTGGCCATCGAATCCGAGGGTGAGTTTTCTAAGGGCGGGCAAAGTACAAACGGTTAAAACACTGGTATCTAATCATAAAGTGTTGATATTTCCGACACTGGATCATATGTATGTATTTGTTCACCTGCATCACTGAGCCACTTCTCCAGCAATGGTTTGAGCTTGCACATGTTCTTAAAGCTGAGATTGAGAGCCTCAAAGCGGGAAATTGTGGTTTGACTGAAATCATTTCCATAGAGCTTGCCCATAGCTAAACCCACATCGCCCTGAAAAGTAGAGCCATCCGATTAACATCTTATTTAATGTTCTTACACTTGTTCTTAAAGACTGGCAATAAAATCTTCTCGGGGGCCGATTAATTTACAAAAAGGTTTATTTGATTATGTAGGTTATTACCTGTGTGAAGCCCAGCTTGATGCGTCTTTGTTTGAAGGATTTCGCAAACTGCTCCAGCTCCTCCAGGTCACTCGGCTCGTCCTGCTGCGAAGCTCCCACATGCTTAGGCACCTGTAAGTGAGGCATGTCCAAGTGTGCATCCATGGACGACCCGGCCAAGCCTGTTCGACCCATCGCCTGTGCGGAATAAACACTACAGATCAGATAAATAGATAAATAGAAGTTCTCAATCTGGTCCATGGGAATCCCCCAGCCAGGTAGCATTGTTCTAATGTTCCGGGTTTTTGTCACAAGCGATTAGAAATCAAGCAAGTAAGAGTCATGAGCTACTCTAATATCCAGAGTGGACATGAGGACCGGACTGGAAGAATGATTGAGTTGTATTGTTTACCTGAGGCGTGAGGGCCAGTCCAGGCTGGTGCTGCAGGAGACTAGGCTGGGACTGAGAGGGCAGAGACAGGAGATTCGGCTGCAGTAGTGCTATAAGTCAAAAATAAGGCACAATACATAAAATGAGGCAAATTGTTTTTATTGTACATTACATACCAATGCTAACGGATGCTCGATTCTGATTGGTTAGGAACTTTCGATTCATTTTCTATAGTTTTTATGTTCATGAAAAAAAGGTTTCGATCAGTGCACTCATTTAAACATGTTTTCATTTCTATAGAAAAAGTAATAAAACAACTTGATATTATTTAAGAATTTCATTTATTTTAGAAGCCTATGTAACAATCCTATATAACAAGCTGCTACACTGGATTGCGACAAGCTCTGTAACAGGTTTTGGAGCATTCCAACACGTGAAAATCCCCATTTGTTTATTTTCACCATTTCGATATAAAATAATAGAGAAGCTAATAAGGAAGTGACTGTTTATAGCTGCTGTGCTGTGAGAGATAACAGGAACTAACTTGTATCAAGGACGTTCCACAACATTAAACGTTACTACAAACAACTGCTCCAAACGGACGAAGTGCACAACGTACAAAGCGTTTGTTAACAACTAAAAGACTGTAACATTTATAAAACGAAGGAGTCTCCAGTATCAGTGCTTCGTAACGTTTCGATTTTTTTGTCTGTTTTATTAACAATGAGAAAAAAATAAAGAGGTTGATAAGGAAACGGAAATGAGGATGGGTTCCCTTTTGAGTCTGGTTCCTCTCAAGGTTTCTTCCTCATACCATCTCCATCTCCAATGAGGATGCTAAAATTGATATTTGCAACTTTTTCAATTCCGTTCAACTGCTTAGGAATAATGTTTAATGTTAAAATTGCTATACAAATACAATTTCATTGCATTGGATTGAATGGATATTTTGTGTTTTAATGGATATCACACATATTGTCCAGTCAGAATACCATTATATAAATAGAATCGATACTCAGTGACTGAATATGATGTAAATGTCTGACCTTGGTGTCCGGTTTGAGGCTGGGAGAGGAGGAAAGGCGAAGATGAGGAAAGGTGTGAGCCGGACATGAGGACCAGCTGGGGAAGTGGGTGCAGCGATGGCATTTCCTAGAAACACATACGATCAAATAAAGCATAACATTTCGTCCATGAGGCGACCGTATGAGCTTATTTAGCATATGATCTGTGGTAGAGGTGTTCATGGCGTACCCCGGGCAGCTGCCCTGTAGGAGCTGGTGAACCCTGCGTGAGGTGACATGTCTTATGCGATGAGGCAGAGTGAGGGGAATCGTTCAGGTCCTCTGTCTTTATCTAGAAAGCCGGAAGTTAGATTAGGACTAAGTTGCAGATTCCTACACAAGCAGTGGTGCGGTTGTAATTTCTGACAGGAGAAACTAATATTTAACTCTGGCCTTTATGGTTCCCTATTTTTTTTTTTTTTTTTTTTTTTATATTAGACCTTAAACTATTTAATACTACTTTGTATTATGTTTGTGTACTTTGTATTATAGCCTGAATAAGCATCACATGTACGCTGGTGTCCGTTTTTGTGCGTGCGTGTGTGTGTGTGTGTGTGTGTGTGTGTGTGTGTATTCACACCAAGGCTGTATAACTTGTTCAACTGGAGGGAGCTTTTGAAAAACATTCCTTCCCTGCCCTCAGGCTAGAGCATATGCAAATGGGAACCTAAGGCTAGTTCCTGTACATGGGACGCAGTAAAGTCCTCTGCATAGCATTACAGGAGAATAAAGGGGCCAACGAAAACATATAATTAATTAAGGTTCATTATGACTGACATGACAGACAGATCATAATTTATTATTATTATAATTTATTATTTTTTTTTTTACAAAATTACAGTTAAAATAAGTACATGGACACCCAAGACGGAACGATTTAATATTTAATAAACTATTAACATTCATATTTACCTGTCTTGTGAAGTCAATGCCGTTTTGTTCGATATCTGCAGAAAGAATGGAGCATAGGTCAGCAATTACACAATGCATTAAAAAAATATTTCGCCACAATTTATAGGCTGTCCTTATCAAAATAAACAAAAAACTCATATATTCTGTAACTACTTAGTAGTGAACGTCTTAATTCCTGCCATTGGGTCTTAATTCATTGGGTCTTCTGGGGGTCTTTTGTGCTACGTTTTACCATTGTGGACGCCGAGTTTTGTGAAGGCCTCAGACGAGTTCAAAGGTTGTTAGGTCCAGGTAATCTGTCCTGATTTGAAATTCAAATAAGGCAGTGTAAGGCTGTGGTTAGCGCATCAGTGCTCGCTCGTCCCTGCGCTATGGAAATCGGCGCTCCTCCCCGAGCCAAACTTCCAGTATGGAAATGAAGCGCCCATGCAAATTGGAACGTATCCATGACAACCTTTCGCAAGCCCTCATATTTGAATGTTTACAAACCCCCAGGTGCATCGCCGGTTCATTCTTTTCTCTGTCAAAAGTCTTTCTCTCGCATAAACATGATGGACACAATAGAATCAGAAGTAGGAAAGTTTATCGAAACCAGTATCAACAATATCACATTAATGAAGTTAAATATAAAAGACGAATCCCTATGTATTATTCATGATTACTTTATTAATCAGCATCCTGTTTGCAAAACTTTTTCGGAAAATGAATATCGAGTTTTTTCGTAATTAGCATTACCCCCCCATTTTTAGTATGCACATGTCCTACTCTTGTGGAGAGCAATAATAATAAAAACGTCTCAGCTAACTTTTACGCTTCATTTAACACTCCCTCACAGTTCCCAGTAACAGCAAACAACTTTTCGCTTTGCTGACTCTGAGCTGAATTAACTCTCTGATAAAAAAACTTGCAGTATTGCAGCAGACTCCTTCAGGTTACAACCAAGAAACAATGAGCTTTTTCTAGGATTAGGACAGGAGCAACAACAGCCTGAAAGTCTGGTGCCAAATTTAGCCATTCTATTAAAATAAACAATTTCTTAACATTATAATGTGTAGTTCGCGTGTTTTCAGCTTGGACCATAATTGTTAGGATTTCAACAACTCGAATGTTACTAAAGACACGAATCCAAATATTGTATGATTCGTTCATTGAATTTTTATCTCTCAAGTGAGAAATGAAACAATAAAATTGACTGTAGCTACAGTACATCTTATTTTATTATCAATATAGTTTGTGTTCGATTGTTATATCCAGGAATCGTTTTATTCCTCGTCGTATTTCTTATCCGAGTTATAATTCTAGTACCATTTTTGGTGTATATGTAGCAATAATATTAGCTTTTGTAGTTGTTGTAGCTATTTATATAGTTATAATTATGTTTCGAAATACAGTTTGTGGTTTATAATATATATTTTAATGATATATTTGTTTGTTGGTCAAAAATCATAGTTTAATTCTAGTTCTGTGAGGCTCAGCAAGAAGCTTCCCCCAGGACCACGAAACACCTTAAATGAACACAAGATAATGCAAAAACAACTACGAACTTTTTCCGAAAAAGTGCACGTTTGCAAATGTGTGCAAAAGTCGTAGCTAGAATTCGAGTTATAAATCCTATTACAGGTGTCGTTTCCATTATAATGCACTTATAACCCCAGAATTCACCCAGATAATTATAGTTATATTTTTGATATGGTTATTGTGATAGTCAATGTTATCATTGTAGTACTAGTTATAGTTATAAGTTTAGGTATAAATATAATTTTCATAGGTCGAGTTGTTGTTATTTAGTGTATAATGAAATTGTATTTAGGGTAAAAGGTAATTTTTGTCATCTAGCTGTATATTTTATAGAAATTTTAGTAGTCAACAGTGGAAGAATTTAGAGGTGAATGTAGTAGTAAAGCATTAACTGGATTATAAGTCGCAGTGTCTAATTATAACTATATACAGGTGGAACATTAAACAAAACTATACGACAATGTCTTTAAAAACAAATTATGACTCTGACTTAAGCAATACCTTTTACTATAACTATACTAATTTCCATAGGTAGAATTGTTGTTATTTGGTGTATAATAATTAATTTTGGTGTATAATGCAATAGTTATATTTTCATCATAGTTATTGTTGTGTAGATAAAATTTTATTATCACCTGTAGTATTTACCAAATGCACAATGAAGGTATATAGTTATATTTGATGACTTATAATCTAGTTAATGTGAAAACTCATAAAAACCTTATTACCCTACAAAACCTTATCGTCACCTTGGGAATGAATACGAATGTTTGCACTTGTGTACAGATATTTTAGTGTTACAGGAAACGATGCTGCACAAAACAAGCCATTTAGTGCGGTGCGCTCTCTCTGAATCCAAGTTCCTCATTTCAGACCCTTGTGTTCCGTACGGAGGCGGCAAACTACGAGTCGGTATGGCCTGAGGGGATGAACGCTTGACTGCAAAAGAGTCCGACATCAACCCCCCACCCCGTGCACATGCACACACAAACTCACACTCAGACACACACACACATCCTGGTGCACTGTTATGTCCTTGATGAACATCACGCCCTAGAGCTGTACGCATCTTTGTTTTGTGTGTCTCCTTGCAGGTTAAGGGCTACAAACCTGACTCCATATACAGTAAACAGGTTTCACATAGACGTAACTTTACACATCTGCCCAAACGAGCCACTCAGCGTTTTCTCGATGATGGCGGTAAGACATATCTGATGTAGTCGTCACGCTAATACAAGTACTATTGATTTATTGCGGGTAAAATTCAACGAGCTGGTTGTTACTTCGAACGTTAAGTGGAATTGGGGCGGTATGCGTAGGAAAACAGAAACAAACAAACTTTGGGGATTAGTGCAAGACGGTGGTGGTGGGGGGGACGATGCCGTCCTGACAGTCGGGGAATGTCATTGAGGGTTGTGCACAGACCTGCCTAAGAGAATAAGACCATGATGGCCAAAGACAAAGAGCAGAATTCACTGGTCAAAACTACAAACGGCTCACGATGGGAGACACGCGGAAGCTCGCGTCTTGCTCGTGAAAACACCTCGGCCGGTGGAAGACGGGCGCATCAACAAAGTCGGGTCACGAACAAACTTTTAAGACGTTAATAAGCACTAATTTGAAAAACGATTCACTATAATCACATTTTCATTCCTGTGAACAAAAAGCATTTTGATCCATCGCTTCAATAAATGCAAGTTAAAAGCATTTAGAAAGAAGAAATTGACAAACACTATGTAGTTCTGGGAATTTTCGATGCCTTGACAACAAATAAGGAAACAATTTAAGCGTTAAACTGCATTACTGGGATACAATGTTTTTGTTTTTCTTTGATGTTTTTTTTTTATTTTTTTATTAATATTTCAATATCAAACCTGCATTTTTTAATTTGTAATTTTTTTAATAATAAACCGGTAGCCTTCATTCTAAGAATATAACACCATAATAAACTTTTTTGTGACTTTTTTCTTCTCTTCTTTTTACTCGTCTCTTATTGTTAAAGGTATGACAAGTTGTAACGGTGTACTGAAAGTTTTCCCTCCCTTCACCTTAAATAACCTCACAAAAAGAATCAACAACAACAACAAAAAAATCCACATTCCTCAGTGAAATTCCAGCAAACTCAAGTAAAGATGGTTAAAAAAAAGAGATGGGTATCTTCTTACCTGCGTGTTCATGCTGAGGATCCCTCTGCTCGACAGCCTCTGTGCTCATCTTAATATCTGTAATGATAAATATAGCTGATTTTCCTACTTTATGCGCACACTGGGCCAATTCATGGCCCGGTCAGGAAAATGAACTTGAGGTTTTATTCTAATGGATCCGACTTTGAAAAGGTCTCCTTTATGTAAAGGGCTTGTTGTAATATTCATAAGGGCTGAGGGGATCCCCGCTCAGCCTCCAGCCTCCAGCCCTCCAGCCCGCCAGTCGTTCGGGCCCTCCTCCCTAATCTCTTCTAGTCAAAACCATTTAAATGGGTCAATATGCTGTGCAAAGCAAGAGACCACAGGACGAGATATGATTCTACAAAACAGCTACAGAAATGAACTACAGGAGAAAAGAAAGGAGACACAGAGAGAGAGAGAGGAAGAGAGGGAGGGACAGGACACAGAGAGTCATTTGTAAGTCATTTTTAAGTACTCACCTTAGAGATTCTGTCTGTCTTCAGTTTTACGTCTTCTACAATCCCGAGTCAGAGGAGCAGGATGCACACAGGAGGTTACGAAGAAACTTCAACATTTGGCACAAGTGGATTCGGGGCGAAGTATTCACCTTTTTCACGATCCCACACAGGCTGAAAGACAGCTGATTTGCATAAGGCCTACAGTGCGTCCTATCCAGACGCACTCTTTTTGCATAAAACAACACAGGGGGAGACGGCAAACTGCAGAAACTCAGGTGAGTGTGTTTGTGTGTGTGTGTGTGCATGAGAGTGTGTGCGTGTGTCACTTCTCAAACCTGAAATGTGTCTGTTTCTTGCCTGGAGTGTTTATGTTGACACAAAAGCACGCTTGTAAGGGTTTAAAGGGGCGATAAGGTAGCCAGCTTGCAAATGACTGAAGTTGACCATGATGTTCGCTATAAAGTAGGAAACAAATTTCTGACATTGTTTTATGAGTTTGAATAAGTTGGCGTATTTCGAAGGAAAGAAAAACCAAACAAACCCACTAAAAGATGTATATACTTGGATTCATGCTTTACATGCTTCACTTTTACATGATACTGCAATTTAAAAGTATAAACTTTCCATTCAGAACATTTCTCCATAATCATAGTAACAATGTGACCCAATGTAAATAAGAACACGGCCTGTAATTAAAAAAAAAACTCTTCACGTACTTTATTTACCTCAGGCATTTGTACTGTGGTGAGATAGCAATTATTATTCAATTACGTTACCACAAACAAATAAACAAATGAATTGATTCCGATTCGCTAGCTTTGTCTCAATCTAAAGCGCCTTCTTTTTCATCAGAAGTCTACAAGCCTTTATTCCAAATCAATCAAAAGTGAACTGGAAATCATCCATGATCTTGCTAGCATTTGATAAGCGACGGGAAACAAATCTGCGGGAAGCATCCGTAACTCCAATTTTAACGTAGCACAACACATTCACCGTATACATTCTGCGAGCTCACAGATCTACGCTCGCAGGTACATTTCCGCTCATTTTACACGTTTCGAGAAACGCAAAGTATAATGTCACTGGCTCGCTTTCAAACTGTAACTGACACTAATCCGTGGCATGAGAACAATGTCTCTCACAGGCCTTTAAAGAAATAATTTCTGCTTTTTTTTTCCACATCGAATGTCGTGATTTTGGCAACAACAACAAAAAAAATCCTTGCATTTCAGTGCAGACAAATATCATTACAAAAACACAATGTTTTCTTTATATTTCCCCAATATCATTCTTGTCAAGTCTTCATGAACCCCCTGGACAAAAAACCCTTTAGCATTGCATTTCAGACAGGTTACTGTAAAATAGTACTGTATATTGAATCTTTTTTAAAAAGATGCTTTTATATAAGTGACACAGTCGTGACGTAGAAGAGTCACTCAAGGACTGGGTAGTACATTTGCGCCAGACATTCAGACTCATCACTCTGCTTTGACTGGAAATGAGTGCTTAGGAACTGCTACTGTGATCATAAAGACAGTAATGTGCTTATTACAATACTCTCATAAGCTGAATATCCTTTTTTCTAAAGGCTCTTACTGGCTGTTTACTTTTTATACTATTTCCTATCAGGTGTCAGAAGATTCTCAAGAAGAGACGCTTCCTCCGAATTGAACGTTAGAGATCAAAATATAAATCTAACAATCGACATTCAGATTTCTGCACTGTGTGTTGTGGCTTTTGTTTGGTAACTTAATATGAGAGTCAATGGTGGAGAACTTTATCTCCATTCCCATAACTGAAGAACCATTGGGGGGGTTAAGGGCCTTGTTTAAGGACCCAAAAGTGGCAGCCTGGTATGGCTGGGACTCAAACCCACTGATCCACAGTCCAATGCCTTAACTACTAGGCTACCATCTCCATCTATGCATACACACACATATATATATATATATATATATATATATATATATAGCATTACGGAAATTCAGACTGGCATTACTTATAACCACAATATTCTCCTTTGTTCTGAAGAGAAACTTCCTCTGATTTGATCGTCAGAGCTCTCAATATAAATCCACAAATCCAGATTTTTTGCACTGTGTATTTTGAAAATTGTCAGACTTGGGTATTTATATATAGTTGTAAAAAGCAGATGCAAAACTCATAGGAAATGTATTAAGTACCACACAATGAACATCGGCTTTTCACTGAAGCTTGTGTGTAGTGCTGGTTATGATAAGGCTTTTTTTTTTTGTTTGTTTGAACAGGACATCCTGATAAGTGAGCAGATGCCTAAGGCCTACTCTCACAATTGTGTGTGTGTGTGTGTGTGTGTGTGTGTGTGTGTGTGTGTGTGTGTGTGTGTGTGTGTGTGTGTGCACTGAGCTATCAAACTGACACTAGAGGGCAGAGTTAATAAGTAAAACATAACGGAGGTAAAACAAACCTCGTGAATTCATACACCCTGTTAAACAATGGCGTCATCTTCATTAAAGCATTTAACACTGAATAAACTTGCTACTGTTTTGAAGTAGATATTATATATATAATAATTACAGTGCAATTACGAGAAGAAAAAAGTGAGTGAAAAAGAAAATCAGCTATTCACCAAAGGACCAAAGTGTGTGAAGATCAGCTGAAGTTCAGTTATGATCATTTACTAAAACACACTGAAAAAATAATGAACTAATGGCAAATAAACATAATTCTGAGTACAAACAGCTAGATTTTATTGGAGAAATTGTTAATACAATTTTGGTACATACATGCATGGGTATCAGTTTCAGAAGTTCATTTCATAGGTTTTTTTAGAATAATAATTACAATATATTTTTGTCAATAAAAAAATGTCAAAGTATTCAATTCACTAGATTAAAAAATTAAAAAAAGCCCACTGATATAACATTTCTGACACTGGAGACTCCTTCCTTAAATCTTCACTATATCCAACAATGCAGCTCATCATATATGCAACTATGCTCATCTTTATTATTAATAGTAAAGCATAATTTAAGTAGTTTACATTTTCAGCCTGTTTAAGACGCCTTTATCCAGAGCAACATACAGTTATACAGCTGGGCATTTAAGGGCCTTAATCAGGGACCCTTCAGAGGGAGTTTAATGGTGCTGGGATTTGAACCCATGCCCTTCTGATCAAACATCTTATCCACTGAGCTACTTTCCAAGCAGCATTGGAAGTAAGGCCAATATTAATCCTTGCCTACGTATTACGATGAGCACATTAATAATGATTACATTTCTGGCAGTCAAATGAATTAAGAATTCGTTCCGTCCAATCAGAATCAAAAACTTAACATCATGACAGTATAAAGAACTTAAAATACTATGGTCTATCGAGTTAATCCATTCTGATTCGTTATAAGCGGTGAATTCTTTCCGGTTGTTCCCCTGCAGTCAAGTCATAGAAATCTTTAGGAATAGGAATCTCATAGTGGTTGCTTGTTACGTCATTAAAGCACATGTGAACCCCAGACCATGTATAACAAACTCACACACATACATGGAAACATACTGAAATATAAAGTTTATTTTTCGTTATTTACACTGGCCTAAGAAATTAGTTCTACATGCTGTTTGATATCCGATTCGCTGTAAAAGAAAAGCGAAACATGGTACATGCATTTAAAATCACATTCGCAACACTGTAAGACTGTAAGTGTCAGTAATTCATCATATCCAGCAATATAAAGGAGAAACCTGAGCATATGCGTTTTTCAGTACACGAAAACACATGTAAACACATACCTTTTTATATATAATGTCATAATCCTGTACCACTACCATAGTGTGGTGTAATCTGTAATCTATTCACTAAAGATAAAAAAAAATTAAAATGCGATCTTTATAACAACATTGCATTGTCTACAAGGTTCATCCGGCCGCCGTGCCATCCCCGATCGAAGCAATGTGCTTATTGAAATGTAAATGAGATCATTAGTCAGGGTCAGGGGTGAGTATGAGCAGTGCGTCTGGCATCACTTGAATATATTTAGCAATAAATAGACAACAGAAAAAAAAAATAATAATAATAGTAATAAAGATAGTAGCTTGTTTTGTTCGTAAGACTGAGCTTATTATACGGCTAAAGTTTGAAACCGGGGCCTGTGCTTTTCTCACAGTCTAATGGTCACAGTTTAGTGTAGAGTTTGTGTGTAAGTTTGTGTGTACCTTTAAAACGTAACAAAACACGTCTGGTGTGCATGTTGCCGAAGCAAAAAAAATTTAATACAATTATATAATGATGATATCACCAAATAATACTATGGTTGAGTAAGAAAATTCCACATACTTAAGCCATATAATAGACACCCAGTGACCACTTTAATAGGAACACCGGTACAAAGGAAAGTATAATTACACAATGATCTGTACAATGCGTAAAAGAATGCAGATTCAGTGCTTAAACTGTTTAATGAGTTCAAATCCCAGCACTGCCTAATGTAGTTAAAGTTCATTGCTTTAAAATGAATGCCTTCTTACTTGTGTGTGGCAGGTGGCTGAGCATTGGTTAAGACTCTGGGTTACTGATTGGAGGGTCGGGATACTGCCACATACCCTTAACCCTCTGAACTCGTATCATTGCTCTCCCCATCTTCCAAACATTGCTGGGACATGCAAAGAGAGAATTTCACTGTGCTGTAAAGTACATATGAGGGGTAGAACCCGATGTAGTGTTCTGTTGGTGCAGCTCATCCACTTGATGTAGTGCGAGTTCGGAGAATTCTTACTGTTAAGTGCTTACAAGGAAGTACCAACAGAGGGCAGCACAAGGCTGCACGCACAGTCGCAGGGAGCACCGACCCATAAGTCATAAGTCAGAGTGGAAACGTGGGACTGTGCGACCGGTGCTGTTCCGACCACGTTTGTTACCACGTCTGCTATTCGGACCAAGGGCGAACCTCGCCACTGAGGTCTCCTCACACGTGAATTTTCTCGCCGGAACACAATATGATCTCACTAACACACCCACCCACCCTGGATCTTCCTGAAAAAAAAAAGATCCGTCTCAAAGGTCGCCGTTTTGACACGGTTGCAAAGATCCAGTGCGAGCAGCAGAAGGTGGTTGACACACTTCGAAAGAAAGACCTCCAGGACACGTTCCAGATGTGGCAGGAACGCTGGGAGCGCTGTATTGCTGTGCAAGGAGGACTATTTTGAAGGTGATTGTGTGTAAACATAAATGAAGTACTTTCTTGTAAGCAGAGTGAGTCTTAAAACTTTTTGATACCACCTTGTAGTTTCTATAGCCTTCTAATGGTTCTCCTCTGACCCTTACCATGCTGCCACTGCTGGGCCCTTGAGCAAGGCCCTTAATCCTTAGTTGTAAGTCTCTCACTACAAGGGTGTCTGCCAAATGCCATAAATGTAAAATCTTACCACGGGGTGGATGTTTTTGTTTCTCTCCCACGCCTGTATGTGTAAACCATAGAGGTTTTTGCACGTCAAAATCCATGTGAACGTTTAATGTAAATATTAACTAAAGCATTTGAGCTGCACCATCATGGTTTAGATAACGGCATGTATTTGTACATGTGCGTGTTCCTAAAACACTAAGAACATACCAAAAAAAAAAAAAGAAAAAGAAAAAGACGACTACCTCGGACTATTAATCCATTCTATTATACACGTCCTTCCCATTCCAGATGCAGAAAGTTACTAAAAAACGGTAACATAAAATACGTGACGTTTACAATGTCAACAAAGGAGTTCATGCAGAATCCGAGCAAACACCTCTTTCCTGAGCTAAGGCCAGTCATGTGACTCTCTGCCTTGAGGCCAGTGATCAGCTTTGATCGAAATCTCTCTCCCTAAAGGCAAACCTGAAGATATTAGAGTCTAAAAACGCATACATGCGACAATAATACAAATCATCCTGAATACAGCGAAGCAACACTTTGTTACCATTTTACCATTAAGAACTATTTGAAGGCACCTCGTAACACTGGTATTCGTTATGCGGTTAGCTCTCCTCGTCCCACATGCACTGCTGCTTGCGTGGCGTGTGGAAGTCGAAGCGGTACGCCTTGCTGCAGCTCTTGATCCCGCACTTGTAAGGGCTCGGCCCGTGGCCACGGCAGTATTTCAGCATACACGGGTACCACTCCAGCCTCACGGTGTAGCTACAGGAGCACGGCTGCCACGGATCCGCAGTCGCGCTGCAACGCGGCAGGGTTGCGATCTCGCCGTTCTGGGGGAACGCCTTGAATATGGAGCCTTCGACACCTGCAGAGATTAAATTTTTTTTTTTTTTAAGACAGAATGTAGGTGCATTGTTGGAAGGAGTCTCCAGTTTTTGTTTTTGGGGACTCCTTCTATGTTCAGGTTTATGATATACAACACAGGAAGGTTTAGCGGACAAGCTGTTTTTTTGTATTTTTGGCTCACTAACTATGAATCTATATGCCATAAAGCATTAGGACCCCCGGCTGTAGTACTGGCAATGCGTCGGTGTTTAACTCTTTCAGGGTCGATTTCTTTGAATACGTCTTTAAATCTTAAAGTCTCTTGAGAAGTATAGCATGCGGCTGTAACCTTCGATATCCTCGACCAATGGTTGCCATTTCAGACCGTGCAGGAGGTTCGGTTTCGTGACCGTCCGACTGATTGTTTTCTTCTGAATAAACAGAGTTTCCTCCATAACACCTGCAGTGTCCCAGTTTCCTAATTATAACTCCGTGCTGATGCGCCAAAATACAAAGAATTTCCTTATTGCTAAACCTCGAGTAGACTTTAACCAAACCCTCCACGTGGTTTCTCGCAAATCTGATATTTTTTTTTCTAAATTCGAATTATTTGGATTTTATTCTCGTATTGCTACGACTTATTGTAATCTTAGATTATGGCACGTATGAACCATGAAATTTCCAATGAAGGACTTTCCATATAACAAAACACCAACCCTTTTCTAGCCAGTATTTGACGTCCTGCTCGCGCGTGTAGATGAAGTCTTTGGCGTCGCGGCACATGCTGCGGATATGGACGCTGAGGTGCCAGGATAGAGTCAAATTCACCGCCATGTTCATGCTCATCCTCTCCAGACCACGCTTCTCCTCGGCGGTCCGCACCACATGAGGGTTTTTCTAGGTTCAGTCAGGAACGTGACATTGTATGGCATATTTTAATGGATATTTAACTTTGGTTTGTTAAAATAATAATAACCAGCAATTTCTTGTTAAACCAATGGATCATTTTGATCAGTGGGATTAGCGTATCAGTTCATGTCTTTATGTCTGACCTGTCTCAGTCTGACCATGGCCTCACTTGGGATGATCTCTCCATGTTCTAGCCTGCTGATGAAACACAGGCCCTGGTACTGTGTCTGGCCCCTCTCCGGTTCCCCCAGCACCAGCACCCTCAAGATCTTCACATGCTGAGGAAAAAAACCCAAAATAAGGTCCTCATGCTGGTCCGTTACAGCGTCAATCGGCAGTAATGTAGAGCTGATGAATGTTGCACAATGTTGGGAGACTAGACATTTGTAAATATTAACAGCACCACATATGTGTCCTTCTAAGTTGTTTATGGAGGAATCTTTTATCTTGCCAAGATTCCATCCCAGATCGGTAAACTCAGCCTGATTTTAATTTAGCAAATGCAAATACGGTGGTTCAACTTGTTTAAATAATGATGCTACAACTGGCATACAGACAATTCAAATCATGTACAAAGAAGGATACGTTGAAATCTGTAGCAGAATATCAGGCAGAAACCAATATTGTAAAAAGGGGAGCCATATCAGTTACGTAAATGGATTTTCCGACAGCAAATATGCTGCTCAATTAACCAGAAGGCTTTTGGGCTTAAAGTTAAACATAGGCATAGACTCAAAAGTTTTAGCTTTGCTTAAAACATCAAGCAAAAGGCCAGCAACAGGTTTTTTTTTACTGTCCGTGGGAAAGCATGCGAGTATCTTATTAACCGTTTCCTATAAATCAGTTTATACTTTTAAACACACGATGGAAACTTTTTCTCTTATTTTCGTGTCAGAATCGAGTATATAGAAGTGCACACACATGCCAGTGCAGCGAATCCAACAGATTACAACCACTAAGATCCTGAAGCTTGTGGGCCAGCTAAGTGTACAGCAAGTATCAGATTCTCTGTTGTATGTGGGCGGAGCTTTTAAAGCAAAAACCATCAAGGACCTAAAGTTGCAGACAATCAAGGGCTCAAAAGCTAACAGCTGATTCGGAAACATGAAACTCAAACCCATACTCCTTCTCTGACCCCAAGGGCTTCAGCTGCCTTACAGATCCCATAATGCACTTTGAAGCTGCTTTCTCATTACAACCCAAAGTGCTACATTCGTACTAAATCCAGCGAGCAGCGGCTTTCAGGGCGATAGAGAAGGAGTCAATAGAGAGCGTTGCATTCTTAAGAGCTTATATTGGACCTTTTAGCTTTTACGGAAGGAAGGGCCGAGGTTGCAAAATGAGACGTGTTTAAGCACAACCGATTTTGGAGGGGTTTGGTGGGAAGTCATGGTGTTGAACTCTTTACGCTATAGTCAGTGAGAAGAATTTGACCCTTGGTCCCATAATACTGGCTGGTGGGGCAAAGACTTTGGGTGTGCACCAAGGGCGTCCCTGGTGCACACCCCAATGAAAGCTCTGGTATGAAGAAAAATATTAGATGGCTAAAGAATAACTGAACATACTGAGAAATCGATTTGTTTTGAGGTTGTGACAAGCAAAAAAAAAAATGCATTTGAATTCCGACTGATCAGTGTTTTAACAGGACACCATATACTTTGAACTGTTGTTTGGTAATGGCTAACAATTTTGTGGGAGGGTTTGGTTTTAAGTGACAACAGGTTGCCAGATTTGGCAATAGTCAGTGGGGAGACATTCGAAACAAACAAAAAACCCTGTTATGATATTCGTCTCCACAAAATTCCCACAAAGCGCGACTAAACCGGCCCGCTTCTCTTTAGCGGTTTGTGCTGACACCTGAACCAGGAAAAATAAAGTCGGATTTGAATTAAAAATACCCTATGTAGCATTTAAATGACTGATGTACACGGTGGAAGAGGGTTTTTACTAATTGACCCAACCCATTTGACTAGGTTTGACTGACACTTCACTACACTCAGACTGTTCAGCTAGTGAGGGAGAACCTTCCGGATGTTTCGTGTCCTATCTATTGCTCTCGAATGGCTCAAATGTGCAGCTCAGTTATACTACCACGATCTTCACATGAAGCATTAAACTTGTAACGGAAATTACTTTGCAGTCGCTGAATGAACCAGATGAGAAGTTGGAAGAAAAGAATCTCTAATTCAGGAAAGTCTGAGGGTAATATAATACCGGCTCCAGCTGACAGGTTAAAGGGGGAGTGTCGGAGTTTCGGATTTGTCGTACTGTTTTATTCAGAACTTTGGAACATCACTGAAGTACATAACTGGACCTGATGCGCCGTTCATGCAGCTCTATATATTTCTATTTTACTTTAATTGCACACGGTGGAAACAAAAACGTACAGATCCAATACCTTATTAAGAATTGAAAAAGTGTAGGTTTTTTTTTCCTGACCTACAATTATCCGCCGTGATCAATATATTTGATTATACACATTTATTTTTTTGTATTTTTTGTATTTATTGTTTCAAGAATTTCTAGATTTTTATTCTCCCTTTTTTTTTTAAACAATCATTCTTAAATTTTTTTTTTTTTTTACTTGCATTTATTTTTTGTAAAGTTTCTGGAAAAAAAATCATCATAAAAATAAGAATAATAGTGAAATTATTATTATCATTATGTATATATATATATATATATTTGATATTATAATTAGCAGTAGCAGTAGAACCCAATGAATTATTATTAAATAGTAGTATTTATAGATAAAATTATTTTGACTACTTTGATAGTAAATTAATATTTCAAAAAAAAAAAAAAAGCATTTTGTTTATAAATACAGTCTTTATAATAATAATAATAATAATAATAATAATAATAATAATAATAATAATATTAGTGAAATAACTGCTATTATTGTATAATTATTAGCAGTAGTAGAAACCACTGTATTAATATATAATTGTACCATTTGATCCTAAAGTTTTATGGTTACTTTATTATTATTTATACATTTTTATTTTCTACATGTTTACTTTGTAAAGCATATTTACAGTGTTTATAATAATAATAATTATTATAATAATCATAATAATAATAATAATAATAATAATTATTATTATTATTATTATAATAATAATAATAATAATAATAATTATTATTATTATTATAATAAAAATAATAACAATAATGATGATGATGATGATAATAATAATAATAATGATGATAATAATTATTATTATAATAATAATAATAATAATAATAATAATATATTATTATTATTATTATAATAAAAATAATAACAATAATGATGATGATGATAATAATAATAATAATGATGATAATAATAATAATAATAATAATAATAGTGGTAGTAAATGAACTCTTTCTTTTTTCTATTCTTCTTCCTCTTAGTATGAGTAGAATTCTCTGATGTTTTCATCATCATCATCATCATCAGTGGAATATCAATGATCTCAATAAATGTTCTCTTTCTTTTTCCTGCCTTTCCATCTTTTCTCTCCTTCTTAGTTTGTATTTTTTTGTTATCCATACACACTTTATTTTGTACATTTCAACGTTTGTGAGAAACATCAATCCAGGAGCAGAGGGTCAGTCTAAACTGCTCAGGTTCATGGTGTCAGGATTTGGAGTAAAAGTAAGACTAATGAAGATCTGGTTTCTCCATGTTTATGTTTATAATCTGTGCCTCTTATAGTCCACAGTACTTTTTGATGTTCTTGAGTATTTCCTGTGTGTGTGTGTGTGTGTGTGTGTGTGTGTGTGTGTGTGTTCACTCACCCGTTTGAAGTCTGCCAGGAAGGTGGTGAGAGTGCCGTCTGTGTGCCTGAGCTCCACACTGATGATGTCCCTCTCGCTGTCCGACTCTAAAGTCTCTGCACTGATCTGTCCATTGTCCAGGCGCACCAGGACTTTCAGCTCTGCACACACACTCCCCGAGAGCAGGAGAGCCAGAAGCAGCACACTGACCCGGACTGAGACTGAAAACACACTGCTCGGGGACATTAGGACAAGCCGAAACACTGGGGAGGAAAGTCGCTCAGGGCTCGTTCAACACAACAATGGTTCATCATGTCGCCTGCAGAAGTGCAAAATCTCACAGTCGAAAATCTCTCATCTTCACTGCAACTTCTCTTCTTCCACACACTCCAGGCTTTCCTTCACCCCAGCCTGCACGCGCTGGGCTCTTTCCCCCCTGTAGATTAGTATTCTGGAGTAGTTTTTTTTGTTTTTTTCCCCTCACTCCGTCTGTTGGTTGTAAGAGTTGTAACTTTGTCCCCCTGAGCTCCCACTCCCCCCACTCCGCTCCATTACAACCCCCCCAGTGCAGCTCTCACGCGTCTCTCCGCCGTCACTTCCTCCGGACCCCGGCGGCCACGCGCAAACGGGAGCGCGCCGCTTTCAAAAGAAATATGGGACTTTTTTGTTTTGTTTTGCTTATTAGTTAATTACAACACTGATTAAAAAATTAAACAATAATTGATAAAATTATGTTTCATTTCTGTTTCCTATTAGGTTACTGTGCTTGGTTTCAAGAGTCTGTCCCTTGTCTATTTACCAAAGCAAATCATTGTTACTCTTATTCTCACACATCTCACATATTCCTTATTAATTAATTAATTAATTAATCTGTCTGTCTGTCTGTCTGTCTGTCTGTCTGTCTGTCTGTCTGTCTGCCCACCTGACGACCACACTAAACTGCATTACGTTGCTGTGTACCTGTACTATCTATCTATCTATCTATCTATCTATCTATCTATCTATCTATCTATCTATCTATCTATCTATCTATCTATCTATCTATCTATCTATATGCCTGTCTGTCTGTCTGTCTGTCTGTCTGTCTGTCTGTCTGTCTGTCTGTCTGTATAATAAATACAAAATTGATTCATGGATATTATTTGTATACTTCACACTGTAGTATACGATGTGTAATATACAAAAAAATCTACAAGATATTTGATGCCAAAATAAACGTCATGATTTGTTAACTTTAATCCGATTACACAGCTAAAAATAAACACAAATACATTCAGCAAAAGAGACATCTAAATGAGAGGGTAGATAAATAATGAATGAACTAATCCTGATAATAGTCTGATTTGCAATTGCTTATTATTCTGTTATAAAAGGAAATACTATTTGCATGTACTTTTATTTTTCTTTAAACACAACCACTAGTATGTGACTGATGTTGGTGCAGCAGCTTTGGCAGGGAGAAATTCAGGGGCCCCTCTGCAGGTCTTTGTGCTGATAATTGACAGAGTTCAGGGGCAGCAGGAGCAAAGTGGGTGGAGTGAATGGAGGGTTGAGTCTGCAGTCTGGACTGGTTCAAAGTTTAACAGAAACACAACTAAATGTCAGTAAGTGATGAAACTGCGGTTAAAACAGAAGTTCTCACAGTTCCTGCTTAGCACTGAATCCTTTTGCATTACACCCGGGCTTTGCTGTGAGTAGCAGCGTTGTCGTGCGTGCCACACATGTGAAGTCCCGTCAAAGACATGGAATGACTCGAGCACGTACATTTCGGCGGCCTGTGAAGTTCATTGGGATCCTTTTTCCTCGGCAGCGAGCTCGTGTAGTGTTTCAGAAGAAACGTCGAGGGGTCTTGAGCTGCTTCAGAGGGGGAGTAATGAAATAGAGATACAGGTTTATAATTTAAACAAGAAACTGGGCTTTGGAGGAAGGGGGAGGAGTGATAAGGAAAAAGGGCTAGGGTTAATAAAAAAAGCAAATATATTAATAAAGGTTCATTATAATTCAACAAAAGTTAAATATATGGTGATTGTGATGTTGCTGGTTTTTTTTGTATGTTCCATAAAGAGAACTGAAAAGCCATTTTAATGCAATAAAATCACGATGATGCAGGGCCTTAATTGAGGATAGTGACATTTTGGAGGTACCACTGTAATATGCTCTTTTGAGGACCATTTTACTCACTTATATATGTGTGGCACGATTATTGGAACCCCTATGTATATTATGTATATATATATATATATATATATATATATATATATATATATATATATATATATATATATATATATATATATACACACACACACACACACACACACACACACACACACACTATATTTTACGTCTTTAGATGCGCTATAATAAAATTTTGCATTCAACTTGGAAACCCAAACCTGTTCCAGCATGGCGATGCCCCTGTGCACAAAGTGAGCTCCTTGAAGCTTTGGAGATAAAGATCTTGAGTGACCTGCTATAGAGCTCTGATCTCATCCCTACTGAACACCTTTAGGATGAATGTGAACGCTGACTGCACCCCAGATCTCCTCACCTCACCTACATCAGGACCTGTTTTTCGTAACACCCTTGTGTCTGATAAACACAAATATCCATAAGCACAATCCAAACTCTAGTGGAACATCTTCCCAGAAAAGTGGAGGGAATTATAAGATCAAATTGGGACTAAATGTGGAATGCGATGATCAAAAATCACATACCGTACTTATGACCAGGTGACCCAATACTTTTGCCAATATAGTGTGTATATATATATATATATATTTAAAGTATATTTTCAGTGACCAGAAACAGGAACTTGTTTAACCATGACTGGGATAAAATCTGAGGTAACATATGTGTAAAATTCCAAGACCAGGCAGAAAAGGTTGTTGGGTTTCACAAAATAAGAATGTGATGAATGACAAAGGGAATTTGGTCTATAAATTACCTCATACTTTTACCACCATATACCAGAAAGTCATTGTTGAACAATTTCCTGTTTCCAGTCCCAATAAATGTAAAATATCAGTGGGAATTTACTACAAAATATATTTTACTCAATAATTGTGACACATACAGTATATGTTGGTGTATATGTATATATGTAGCAAAGATATTCTTGTTTGATATCAGTAAAACAGAGTAACCTTGTGAATCTTCAACAAAAAAAATTTCAACAATAAAGAATTTTTTACAGCCGTCTGTTACCAAGAGTGAAAATATTAGCGGAGGACACTGTACCTGGCTGCGTTGAAGACTTCACTATCTTTTAAATATTATTATTTTTATAGGTACCTACTTATACAGTGTGCTTTGTCTGTGTGTCATCTGATGTAATACCCAAAGTCGCTCAAATTCAATAAACGTTTTGCTTTGTTCAGTATCAAAACACTTTAAATTATAGATTTTTTGGTCTCCTTTGCTGTGTCCTGAGGAGATGCAAACTTATGCATACCAATGATTTGTTTACAAAGGATTAAGAAGGTCATACTTTACATATAACATCAAAATTGGGGTGAATGTCAGTGTGGAGGACTGGTTCATACTTGTGCGATGCTTTGACGGTTATCGTTCATTTTAGAACGAAAAAAAAAATGATGTGGATGCAAATGGTAGATTTGTGTTATTTTTGCAAATCGAGAGGAAAAAAAATTTGGCTGGGACGCATTTGCCTAAATTAGCAGTGTCTGTAACAAGAGTGTGAGGAAACGACAAAGGATATGACTTCTCCATTGTTATAGATTTTGGTTTACTCGTCTGCACGTCTTAATCTTCTTCTTAGTTCTTAGTGGTGGGATTCTTTCATATTTCATTTTATTGTTGAACTTAAACTAAACCACTAAAGGTGAGGCTAGTGTGCTATATCTTAACACACCATTCTATTAGATTCATTTGTATTATATTATCCCATGCTGGTTAATGAGGAGGAGCAAAAAAAGGCATGCAAGAGTGCACACAAATCATTGCTTATAATAAAGTGGTTAGTTCACTTCCCCACCAGTGAACAAGAAACTACAGCGTAACTGGAAACAACATGCCTTTGCTTTTATATTGCTGACACTAGATACCTTTAAGTCTTAATAATCCGAATGGTAGTATAATATAATATAATATAATATATGGGAATATAATAGCAATATTTTTTGTTCTATTAATATATTATTTTAATGAATATTCATTATATTAATAAGCGATAAATAGTAAGAACAGTAAGAACTTAAAATCTAAATCAGTTCAAATAAGGACATGCCCAAGAGACACACATTTTCAATTCAAGAAAAGCCATGTACAGTCAAAAATTCAACTCTGATTGGTTAGAAAGGTGTTTTCTCATAAAGGCCTTTTCCCAAACTTCCACACAATGTATGTATATATGTAAAATAAGGATTATTATTAAAACATTTTATTCATCACCTAAATAGATAGGAATTCAATTAAATAGAAAGACGGGCCAACTTAATGAGCATCTGTTAACATGTGTTTTAAACATTCAATCTGTATCCCAAAACATGGAAATAAGTAGAAAAAAGATAATAAAGGCTTGTGATTCGGGATGCTTATTGGAAAATGTCTCTCTCTGCTGGCCATGAATAGAAATCTCTCTCTCTCTCTCTCTCTCTCTCTCTCTCTCTCTCTCTCTGTCTCTCTCTCTTACACACACACACACACACACACACACACACACACACACACACACATACATACACACACACACACACACACACAAAGGTTTGTTTAAACGGTTTCCCGAATGACTTCTTCTAAAAAGCACTGTAGACATTGGTGGACGTGTCAAACCCACCTGGCAGATAAGAGCCCGCATAAAAACAGGTTTAAAGTTTAAACACACGTTTCTGAAACGCAGTCGCTGCTTTGTTTTGGACACAAAACCTGACCCTCCTCTTTGGCACACTGTTTTTTTTTTTTTATGTCTTTTGTGCACATAATAGTAAATACAATCATTATAGTACAAAGAATGTAATGTAATCCACATATTACACAGTTGTTTAATAGCAAATAGTTCTTTACGCACTATATGGACCACAGCATTGGGACTTTTCCAGCCTTATTGGGTTCTTTTTCAAACTGTAACCACAAAGCTGGAGCCATCGAATGTCTTTGGAGATGGTGGCATTCAATTTGATGCTGTCATTTTGAGATCAAACCTGAACATGAGATACATATTAACATCCCATTCCACATTTAATTCCCATTTGCTGTTAGAATAACATCCACCCTTCTGGGAAGATGTTCCAATCATTTTTGTGCTTGTGGCGATTTACGCAGCACAGTACACTCCGCATTCCCATTCATTCCGAAGGTGTGTAACAGGGTCAGCTTTATATCAGGACTCGCAAGATCTTCTACTCCAACCCATGCAAATCATATCTTCATGGAGCTGGATCTTTCTTTCAGCTTCTCCCATTAGGGGTTGCCACAGCGGATCATCCGCATGTTTGATTTGGCACATGTTTTTACGCTGGATGCCCTTCCTAACGCAACCCTCCCCATTTATCTGGGCTTGGGACCGGCACTAAGGCTTGTGCAACCCTAATGGCTGGGGTTGGTTCCCTGACCGGGGATCGAACCCGAGCCGCAGCGGTGAGAGCGCCGCATCCTAACCACTAGACCACCAGGGGACCTACAATATATAGTTCTACTAATAGATACTCAAACACAAAATAGACATTGAAGGTTTTTATTATTGCTTAATTTGCCAATATTTCAACTCACAGCTTTTTTTTCAGCATCGAAACACATTCACGGTAGTACACATGCTAAAGTAAAAGAATTGATCAGTTTGATTTCTTATGATTTCAGCAACAACAACAAAAACATCAGGTCGGTTTTAAGTTGCCACCTAATGCCACGTACCTGAGAGCATCGTTTTATTAGTGTGAAAGAAAATTTCGAAAGTGCTTTTAAAACCCTGTTGAAAAAATATGTAAATATGATACGTCTTGCAATGTGTTAAATAAATAAATGCATAAATATATGGAATCCTATAACATGGTGTAAGTTAACTATAGAATGAATGTCTTTATCGTTCACTGCAGTGAGAACATTCAATTAAAAGACCGAAATTAAAGACATGATTCAAATCAAAAGATATAAATGAAACCAGAATGTAATTGCAAAAAAAAAACCCTCAAAGTAATAATAATGATAATAATAATAATACAGTGAGGATTTAAAAAGCTGATTAAGCAAATAAAAACATTTCCACACCATTTTGACATTTCGACACAAATCAGACACAGACAAAAGTATTGGGACACCTGACTCTTCCACTCATAGGTGGTTCTTCCCCAAACTATTACCACAATGTTGGAGGTATACAATTGGACGTCTTTGGAGATGGTAGCATTACATTCTCCCTTCATTTGAACTTGGAAACCAAAATCTGTTCCAGCATGACGATGCCCCTGTGCACAAAGCCGGCTCCATGACGATATGCTTCACATGAGTTGGAGTGTAAGATCTTGAGTGGCCTGCTAAAGAGCTCTGACCTCAACCTTATTGAACACCTTTGGGATTAATATGAACGTTGCCTGCACCCCAGGCCTCCTCACCTCACCTACATCAGTACCTGACTTTACTGACGTACTTTTTGCTGAATGAGCACAAATCTCCACAAGTGCTCTTTGAAATCTTCAGTGGAAGTTACTCTAACAGCAAATGGTGACTAAATGTAGACCTACATCAGTACCTGCCTTTCGTAACACCCTTGTGGCTGATGAACTCAAATATCCATAAGCACACTCCAAAATCTAGTGGAACATCTTCCCAGAAGAGTGGAGGGAATTATAAGAGCAGATTCTGACTAAATGTGGGATGCGATGCTCAAAAATCACATTCCATCCCCTTGACTAGGTGACCCAATACTTTTGGCAATATAGTGTATTATTGTTGATTATATATACAATTATTTGGAAAATATTAAATGCCATCAGCTGGTAGAATGACCAACTTTAGTGTTAATTTTTTTTTTCCCTTTTCTATAATACACACTCATGGTCCAACATCTCAGGGGGTCAAGATTGTATTTAAGAGAATGTTTATAGTGAGAGATAAATCATTTCCTTACCTTTATTCCATTTTTAAAAAACATGTCCATCTTTATAGATATCAGATTATAGATTATAAATGGCAACAAATGTCGAAAATTCAACAATCATCCGATTTTATTTTACAAACTTCCCCAAACTCCTTCTTCTCATCTGTAGACCGTTCATTGGATTTTCACCTGCCATGTTCTCTCAACCTTACCGTATAATATGTGCTGTAAAATCTTCAAAACACTAACAGTCCACTGCGCTCATAAGGTTCCTCTCAGATCAGGCGTCTTACTACAGTATATCTATCAGGTGTTGAGAAATCCGTCCTCTCACAGCGGAGGTTCGTGAGAATCAGGCAGAAGATGCCGACTCAGAAAAATGCCACATTGGACACCGTAATAAAGCCAGACTACGTTTCATCTGCCCGTCAGACTTCCTGTAAAACAGAGGAAGGGGTTATTTGTTACACCAGGGTAGAGCTGTTGGAATTGGAAATCTGGGTATGGCTGGAAACGTCGTTCTTTATTGCAAATCCTGATGTTGTTGCTGATGGTAGGGATGGTGTTATTCTCTCCCATAGATACTCGCAGTAACACTAAACAATCATGTAAGCTCATGTATGTGGAAGAGTGATCAGTTACAATGTGATACAGAGTGAGTTTTTTGAATAAACTCCACTTTTTCTTCATGAAGCGCCATCACATCAAAACCTGAACTTTTCTTACAATCAAAATGAAGAATTTCTGTCAATAAACAGCTCATTTCCATCAGAATACCAAATGTTCACAAACCAGATCGTCAAAACGTTTGGACGTGTTGTCAGTAAGATGGCGTACGATTTCAGTATTTCCTGATGTAAACCACAGTTTGGATTCTAATGACTGAAAATGCACGAGTCATCTAAAAATTACAACAGTATTGTACACATTACTGTATTTGTATATTTATTGCAAGAGACCAAACAGGATTCACACTTTTACTGTACTGTATTAGTGTTTGTTTGTTTCCTATTGTTTCACGGTCCATTTTTTGAATTCTGTCTTTTGCTCAGTCGCCAATTGAAAGTTCACAAGATTCACCTTTGACCTGTTTTAGAGATCTGGTTGATGATCGTTCGATCTTGACGCCGGTCACTCGCGGTCATTAGCGACATTCAAGATTCATCTGCAGAGTTCCTCAATTCAAGACGCATTTATTCACATGTTTATCTGACGTATGGACTGAACGGATGCCGAGACGTTTTAGGGGTTGAGACTGTTTAGGTGAGAACCAGTATAATGTATTTTGATCAGCATGACAAACACTTGATAATATAGGAAACAGCAGACATTCGTAAACAACCAATTAAAAAAGATGTACGGAAGCATTCGCGATTTATTTAAAGCAACGAGAAATCGATTTTGAGAATCTCATTCCTGGTCTGAGAAATGCTCCAAAGCAACTGAGAAAAACACTGTAAAATGTCATCTTTGAAACAAAAACGGTGCCTTTGGGAATATAGAATAGCAGTCATGACCACCACGTTCACGTTTCAATAAAAACTCATTCATATTTTCCCATTTTCCCTTTAAAAACGCACCTTCTCGCTTTTTGTAGCAAGATCTCAATAATCCACAGAAACTTACTCTTTTTTTCAGACAAGGACGCAGACTTTTTGGGTTTATTTGTTCTTTCCTCCTAATGACATGCTCTCCGTTTTCTTCTTCTGGGCCTGGAGATCAAACACATCGTTTAGATTAACACTCGAATCTCTTTGGATTGATGAACAACTTATAATATAAAACATGTGTACATCCCAATAACTATTGTAACGTTTGTGATATACTTGTGACATGGCATCGTCAATCTGTTTTAGTTCTTCGTAGTGGTCACGAGAATCCCGCAGCGGCTGCACCATGATCTCCTCGATTTGAGGGAAAAGCTACAAAAAAAAAAACAAAAGAGAAAATTTTGGGTTTCATATAATTCAGATATTCATTTTTGGACAGTAAAAAGCGAAATACTAAAATAATACTGACGTTCGATTTCTGTTCGATCCTGAAAGGTTTTATTCCTCCAGCACAATCAGCCAAAGATCCTTTTTTTTTTCAAAGATTCCAATTTTTTTCCAAAGATTTTTTTTGTTTGCATGTAATAAATCAACGTGGCTTGTCTGGTTACCAATAAACTGCAAATGAACTTCCTGGTTTACCCCTAATTGTTCCCAAAGCACTAAAACTGGAGACTCCTTTAAAAACTGCTAAATAAACCCCACATCACAGAAATCAAAAATTACACTCGTTTTTGAATTCTTTTAAATATGGTTTTCACCCTAAATTATTATATGTATGAATGAGTGCATTAGTATATCCTTAATATAAAACGATGGCTTTTAATGCGTATTATGAAATACCTTCATGACGGTCTCAAACATCGGAATGAGAACGAACTTGATGAAGCCGATTTGCGCTGTCGGCTTGGTCACTTTGTCCCGATCCATAAATGGTGCAACCGGAAGACCTTCTGACTTTTCTCGATCACTCTGAATCGATACAAAACAACAAAATGATAACTCTACAAAAATGCTTTACAGCCTGAATTATATTATTGGAGCCTATCTCTTTATTTTTGCCAACCCAATTAGAGAACTGTAATCCTGATTTCATGTAAATAGTTGGCGTTACCTGCATGAAGTACTCCTCCAGCAGGCAGTCCACCCATGGCTCAGCCACCTCAGTTGGTCTAACCTCGTTGGAGATGTCACAACATTTGATCAAGACCATTTTCAGCTGCTCAACCGTTGGGCAGGATGCCATAGGGATCATAAAGAGTAAATTCAACCACTACCAGCAATGCTCTAAACACAATGCTAATTCTATAATAAATGATGCGGTAAATACGCACACATTTGACATGCTCCTCATTGGTGAAGTCAAAGTTGTCCACTTTTTGTCTGAAGGAATCTAGTATCTCACCGTGTCTGGCCATGTCAGTGGCTAGAATGAGAGTAATGATGGCCTGTAAGAGAAACAATCACCATACATTATGGAAATTTTTTATTTTTTTTTTAAGCCAGCTGTATGACTATAGCAGGGTAGCAGCACCTGTCTTATCTGTCTGAAGGACTCGAGTTCGATGTTGGCAAAGATGTTGCACTCCGGCATGGTGAGGATCTGGAAGGCCACGGCGCAGTGGTGGTTCTCCAGGGGGGAGATGTCGTTATAGCGCACCGCCAGCTCTGTCCGAGCATTAATCTGATACCTGATCAAAACATACTGGCACTGGATTCTTTTTTGGTGTGTATCAATTTATTCAAAGAAATGTACTGTTTGAATCAGTCAGTAGATGCACAAAACAAGCATTAGCTTACTTTCTTTACTGTAAATGACAGAAAAACAGTATAGATAGATAGATAGATAGATAGATAGATAGATAGATAGATAGATGTGTTTTACTATAAAGACAGACAGACAGACAGACAGACAGACAGATAGATAGATGTTTTACTATAAAGACAGACAGACAGACAGACAGACAGACAGACAGACAGACAGACAGACAGAAAGATAGACAGATAGATAGATAGATAGATAGATAGATAGATAGATAGATAGATAGATAGATAGATAGATAGATAAATGTGTTTTACTATAAAGATCGACAGACAGACAGTTAGATAGATAGATAGATGCGTTTACTATACAGACAGACAGACAGACAGACAGACAGACAGACAGACAGACAGACAGACAGACAGACAGATAGATAGATAGATAGATAGATAGATAGATAGATAGATAGATAGATAGATAGATAGATAGACAGGTAAAATGTTATCGAGGCCAACAGTCAGAGACGTACGTGTTATTGTATCCTGGATGGTCAAGATCGTGGCACACCGCTGCAGTCATTAAAATGCACATGTCCGTCATAGTCAGCTTCTCCTGAGAACAACAAGGTTTAAAGCTTTACAAAAAATATACAGGTTTATAGACAGACATCATGTGATAGAATGTGTGCATTAGAGGCCACAGGGACGTTCACACCTGTAGGTTGCACAAGTGGATCATTCCGTACATCATCTGGCTGACGCAGAAGCAGTGGCGGAAGTTATGGAACGGGTTGTCGCGGTAATTTTCTTGGATGGCCAGCTGTAATCGATCAGCATTCCTGTTTACGTTCTGTGCTTCGTGTTAGAACTCAGAAAGTTAAATGCTTAATTCAGAAGAACGGCTTACCAGCCACCTCTTCAGGGTGATGGGGTTCATGTTGAACTCCTTTACTAAGCCGAGATCGTGGTACATGTACTCCAGGCAGCTTAACATCTAAAGTCAATAAGCAAGAATGAAGGTTTGTAATATTAAACCGAGTTCACCACCAGTGGAAACCTATTAAGAAAAAACAAACAAACAAATGCACTAATATACATCCATTCACATGCGGGCGAACCTCATTATGCTCCCAGTGCCATACATCAAAGGTGGGCTTCTTCAGAGTCTCGATGGTCTCCTGGGAAAGTGTGTACTGCGTAGATGAGAAGAGACAAAAATAAAGACCATTAATATCCCATTCACACTGATAAACTCCCGTCTAATCCTTTATTTATTTATTTATTTATTTAAACCTTCGGATAACTTGGAACATCACGCCTGGGAGAGAGTTTCATCCCGTCCTCTGTGAAGTTGTATTTGCAGGTGCAGTTCACCCTGTTTGGAAGCAAATACAAAATTTTGAACTGAACGATTAAATAGAGCACAACTACAGACAGACAGACAGACAGACAGACAGACAGACAGACAGACAGACAGACAGACAGATAGATAGATAGATAGATAGATAGATAGATAGATGAGTATATAGATAATAGATGCGTTTTACTATAAAGACAGACAGACAGACAGACAGACAGACAGAGAGACAGACAGACAGACAGTTAGATAGATAGATGCGTTTTACAATAAAGAAAGATAGACAGACATTCAGACAGACAGGCAGACAGACAGACAGACAGACAGACAGACAGACAGACAGACAGTTCCAGATTATTGGTGGAATTTTAGAGTAGGACATCAAATTGTTTGCATTTGAAGGTTTGAATTATACCTCGATTCACCTCTAGAGGTCACTTCATCCCTTAGTTTCTTCAGATCGTTCTTGCACTTCTCGATCTCGACCACTTTGAGACCCTCTACTACAAAGACAAAAAATATGCTCACAAGAAAAAAGTCAAAACAAACTAAACTCACAATTTAATTTCTAAATGAATTGATTTTCTTGTTTAAGACTGAGCAGGATCAAGGCTCACGTTCGACTCTTTTCTCCAGCATGGCGAGTCTGTTGGTCATCTCCGTCTTCAGATCGTTTATTCTAAAAGCCCTAAAGCACAAAGATTCCACATTACTCAAAAGTGGTATTGAATAAAAACTGCATTAAGATGATTTGGAAATAAACATATTACCGACTGAATTGCTCCGCCACTTGGGAGAGAACGTTCTGGAACATGTCTTCTTTCTCTTCAGAGATTTTATACAATTGTTTTATAATCATTCTCAGGTTTAAATAATGAAACATATAATCTATAAAACTGTTCTTTCTCTCTGCATTACAATACAAACCCCTTTTTTGTTAATGACCAAATTTTTTAATTAAAGACATTTAACTATGGAAATTATTCCCACATTTTCACAAAAAATAGCAGTAAGTTTAAAACATGTATTGAGCAAAGCATTAAATTATTTTTCAATGATAAATATGTCTAACAGAAGCACATGGTTTGCATTTATTAAAGCGTTCACCTCCTCCATGACTGGAATGGGGCACCACTTTGTACAAGTTGCTGCAAAGAGAATAAAGAAAAACATCTGCAGTTATTAATAATAGGCTTCATATAGAGTGTAGTGTAGAGTAATAAATAGATTACTTAGGTGAGTTTGTGGGCATAGTGGGGTCAATCGATATCAGTGCCCCCTCTGTATCCACTAGAAGTATAGCTGTGTTTCTGCACAGGAGAAAAAAATAAAAAAAATAAAAATTTATATATATATATATATATATATATATAAGAGAGAGAGAGAGAGAGAGAGAGAGAGAGAGAGAGACAGATAGATAGATAGATAGATAGATAGATAGATAGATAGATAGATAGATAGATAGATAGATAGATAGTGTGTGCATACAATATTAGAAAAAAAAGACAGACAGACAGACAGACAGACAGACAGACAGACAGACAGACAGACAGACAGACAGACAGACAGACAGATAGATAGATAGATAGATAGATAGATAGATAGATAGATAGATAGATAGATAGATAGATAGATAGATAGATAGATGAAGTGAATACGCAGTGAATGAAGGAGCATATGGACCTGGTGATGTTGGATGATGTACAAAGCAGCTCTCGGATGTCACATGGACTGCAGTGACGACTGAAAATCACCTACAGACAAGAGAAAAGTACATTCAGAATCCTCACAATGCGGTTCATGTTCATCTTGTTTAATAAATTAATACATGCATATTTACACGTATGTATTCTGTATGTAATACAGATTAAAATAATAAACATTTCCCCCTGTTTTTTTTTTTATTATATTTAAATCCGAATGTCTCATTGCCAAGCAAATTTCTTTGTGAAGGTCTACAATCTCTGGTGAACAAACACTCATCAAGCTGCTCTCTGCAGATGGTACGGATACTTGTGAATGCCACAGACACCTGTGACTCAGAACGAGGCTTTTTGTTAATGCCAGACCACATAAGTGCCCAAGTGCGGAAAAAAAACATCTAAAACAACATTGACAAAAACAGAAAATTGCTTTTTTATTTTTGTTGTACTTCTGTTGATCTCGTTGCATTGCTCTGGTTTGGAGTTAGAAATGTTTGATCGTAAAATTTAAATTAAAGATAAAAGTAAAATAAAAAAAAAAAATGTAAAAATAAAATATAGATATTAAGTTATGTATGAAGTATAAACGCTGAACAATCAATGAATTTACAATCTTATTGAAATATTGTTTGAAATGTGCAGTTTAATGTATAGTTGAACATTTTATAGTATATAGTTTAATATCGTTTTTAAAATTGCCATTGGAGACGCAGGGGATTGCAAGAAAGAGTTTTAAACTGAGGGATTTTCTTTACCCTTTCCTCATTTCTAATCTTATTAATAAAAAAAATAAGTTGAGCATTTCTGTCTGGAATAAATCAAAAACAACAACAATAACAACTAAACAAATAAATGCAAGTTTTTCGCATCAAATCGAGTATTAAATTAGCACTAAATAAATAGATATATAGAAATGTTTTTTTTTATAACAGTGTTCCTGAGACTTATTTATTTACTCATGTATTTTATTATGATCATTAAATTTTATTATACTTTTTTTATTTACAATTTCCTTATATATATATATATATAAAATAAAAATATATATAAATTCGGATTAATATTTATTATTCTAACACCATTAAGTTTATCACTAGAAGCTCTTTGATGTTCTTACCCTTTGAACTTTTCCATCCACATCCAGGTATACGGTTTTAGGAGCATAGGACGAACAGCTGGACCCCATTTCTGACCTTTACTTCCTTTCCTTCTCGAGAAGCAGAACAAATATGGAACAGTCAAAGCTTCAAAACAGACACACCATATTCAAATATCATATTCAATACCATAAGTGGAAAAAAGTGTAAGAACATGAAGCAATGTTGAAATGCAGTATAAGGTACAAGAAATACCACTTGTTCTTCTCAGCTCACCTCAGCAAACAGCTTGAAAAAAATAAAAAATAAAAGCTTGAAAAAAATGTTGGAAAATAAACCCAGACACTGTCGTGGTCTCTGTTAGAACACTAGGAGAAGCTGGTGGAGGGTCCAAGTGAGCCACCTGTGTGTGTGTGTGCCATCCACCATGCACTCAGGCTTTAAACTCCACAGATGCTGCTGAGGATGCTGAGAAGGAAAGCGCGGGATTATTCAGGGCGGGCGAGATGTGGGCTGGGCCTGGAATAATCTCACGTCCACGTGCTATCATGTTGCCCTGGAAACGCTCCAGGTGGAGGTTGGTTTTTAACAGTGCTATTCCAGATTTTCCAGATTCAAGGTGCTGAGAATAGCAGGAGTCGATTCCACAGATTTCTTTTGGAGTCGATTCAGATTCCGAAAATTACATTTCTCCAGTCTCAAACTCTGAGAAGCATCAAAGATGGGAAAACCACAACCGGTTTGTTTTTTCCAAAACAAACTCTAATTTCAATTCAAATCATTTATAAGAAATCCATTAATGTATTTGGGTTTATTATAATGAGATATAAACATGAACTTTTAATTTAAAAAAGTATAATCATAAAATAATAATAATTAAATAATAAAATGAGCAGAACCAAGATATATCTCAATCTTATATAATGCACTTGTCCATTATATTAAACTCCCTCCCTCCCTCCTTCTTATCCATCCATCCATCCCATCCAATTCATCCATCCATCCATCCATTCATCCATCCATCCCATCCATCCATCCAATTCATCCATCCATCCATTCATTCATCCATCCAATCCAATCCAATCCAATCCATCCCATCCATCCATCCATCCATCCCATCCAATCCAGCACTCCCTCCCTCTGGAAAAGAAAAAAAACCCATCTCCAGACAAACACATATATAAAATATAAATAGTACAACACATTGTTTATTTCAGCGTGTTTTATTTTCACGTCTTTCAGAAGAGATTTATACAGAATGTATTCTGAGTATTTGATCTGAAAGCACCGTATTGTCACCCAGTGCATATTAAATATTTCATTATTATATTATATACACCGATAATCATTTTGATGTGTTAAATAAAGTACTGATTTGCCCCAAGAGCATAAATAACACTATTTTTTTTTCATTCTGAGGTGAATGATTTGTTTTGAGGGAGAAAAAAAGTGCTTGTTTGCGATATAGCGAAGGTATGAATACATGGTCTCTGAAGGAAACTTCATTATGCAAGGCTTGGGAGTGAATTGTGTGATTAGTGAGTCATGTTTTAATGTTTAGCAGAGGTCATTTCAGCAGCTCCATAGGCTAAAGCACCCAAACAATACAGAAGCCCACACGCAGGAAGAACGTCTGAGGAATTGTGTAAATGTGTGTGTAGTGAGCTGTAAATGTCATATAGTGCTGCTGGATGTGGGAGGCAGCTACATTAGAGAGGATACTTATGCTGAAGAACCTGCAGCTGAATTAACAAGGAACAGTGTATATGCATTTGTATGTGTGTGAGTGTTTGTGTGCATGTGTGTGTGTATGAGAGAGAAAAAAGATACACACAGAGACAGCCGAGTTTGAGTAACCATAGAGACAGAGGATAAAAGCAAATATGCATTGCTAGCATATTTTAATGATTGATATCCAATCGAAAATCCGACACGGTTGAGATCAAATCGAGGAGCTCTGATTCTCTCTCCTGCTTTCTTTCTTTTCTTTTTTTCCTTTTCTGTTCCCCCCCCCCCCCCTCATTAAAAAAATGTGTGTCCACCGCCATCGTTTCATTTCATTAGACCGCTGGGTTTTTTGTTTCTTTTCGCTAAAAGATAAAAAGGGTCCCCTAAAAAAAAAAAAAAAAAAAAAAAAAAACAGCTTTGTGTAACGGATGAATGGATCGAGAAATCTGGTCTGGTCTGGGTTTTGTTGTCGCCGGCGTCCCCCCCCTCACTGCAGGTGTGATGTTCACTTGTCGGCCGTGCGCCTCAGATCTCTTTGAACCTGAAATGAAACAAGCAGATCAAATCAGGGTCCGGAAATAACCAACAAAACTCAATGCATTCCAAATATTCATTAGATTCTACTGATTTAATAAGAACCAGCCAGAAAAACCATTAACTACTGATCAGATAAAGAGGCGCCGACAAGTAAATCTGCTGAATAAAATAAAGACAACAACAACAAAAAAAATACCGAAATTTAAACCAGGACACAGATTTGTGTGTGTAAAATTCAACATCCGGCAAGCTTTTCACTCGTTCTATTCGTTATCTATGCAACGGTGATCGCCTATACAGTACTGTGTTGTAGGCTTGTTAGCACCCTCTAGTGGATGTCTGTTGAAGTACAGTTACACGACAAATTAGAATTTCTTCTGAGCGGTCAGGATTTTGATCCTAGGCTACAATCTGTAGTTTCTGATTGCTGGTTTGGCATTTTTTTTTCTCGTCCAGTGTCAGAAAAACGCAGACTCTTTAATGGCGACTGTTAAACCGAAAACCCATAGGAGCGCCGAACCTGATGGCGCAATTAGCGTAACAACTGTGCTTCATTTTTGCTATTTTATATAATAAGAAAATATTTCCTAACATATTTTCTTTTCAATAAAGTGCCCAGTTTTGTCAAATCCTTCAATACAAGACGTACATTATACAACGTTCCGACAATAAATACTCATTCTGGGTGATATAATGTAAGGAATCTAACCTGCACTTTCAATGTGAACTGCATGAACATTCGTCCATAATTCTCACCCTCTCGTTCTTGAAGAGTAGCCACACCATCCTCGGACCTCCTTAAACACCAGTCTGGAGAGGAGCTACAGCAGCAAGAAGGACAGAAAGAAAAAGAAATGAAGCAGAGCGATAAAAAGAAGATATTATAGGTTTATAAGTAGACATTAATGCTCACCAGACAGGCGAGTATATCAGCAGTGATGAGCATGTAAAAAACGTTATTCCAGCCAGTAGGAGAGATCAAGCCGGCCAGAAGAGGCCCGATGGCGGCACCTAGTGGACAGAATATCACGAAAGGCATCAGAGACGCGGCCGTGCATAACGAATCGGTTTACAGTAAACTGTGGAAGAATACAACTAGTCAGCTTTGTGTTGCTGGAAACAAAATGTAACGATAAACAGCATGATGCAACAACAAACACACACACACACAAAAAAAATGCTGTCTTGAAAGAAGAAACTTTGTCCGTACCTATTGATCCTGTGCCGTCAATAATAGCTGTAACGGTGGACAGAGCCCTGGAGTTTCCTCTCAGACACTCGTGGGTTCCCTGTGCAGAGGAGGACGAAAAGAATCACAAGCTTAAAGCTTAAGTCTGTAATACTGCTGGGCAACACTGACAAATAACAATGCAACAAACATGTATTTATATAAATATTTTATATAAACATTTTAGTCACGTTTATGTTGGGGAACGTTAATCCTGGTCTCTCTCTTTTCAGCTATTTTCCCCCCACCCGCCAATGATTGACAAAAGAGAAGAAACCGATATTTCATTTTATATTGCTATTCGAAAGGAAAAGCTCGGCCCACCCTGAAGCTGCAAGCGCGTCCGAGCCGGGGAAAGGGTTTGTCCTGCACTGAGGAGAACTTCAAACTGGAATGCTGGAATGGCTCGTTATTTCTCATTGACCGATTTGGTGGTTGGAGCCACGTTGGTTTGCGACTCTTGCAAGCAACGGTGCTTTTGTAAAGTTTGGAGACACTCGAGTGGATTTACATCTTAATGAACACGCAAATGAATTTTTGGGGGCTAAACTTGCATTTAGGGGACACAATAAATTGTGTTCAATAGGTTTCTTGCTCCAGTAATGGCATTTATTCATGCTGTGTGAGATTCCTGTCTGTGATGCAGTGCTGTAATACTGCATTTCCCTTTAATACTGACTTTCTATGGCCTTCGTGTCACGATGGACACCACTGAAGACCCACCACCGGGTAATACAGCTATAAATAAAAAGATTTTAGCTAGACATGTTACTGAGAAATCAGAACATGTACTTAACACCTTACAAAGGAACACTAGAGACTTCGACCAAAAATAAAAATAATAATAAATAAATAATAATAAAAAAAAATCCTCACAGATAATTTTACCAGATCACTGACCAATCAAAATTGAAAATTAAACAGCAAGGTGGTAGAAATTATTCCAAACCCCCCCCAAAGATCAGGTTATTGATTATTAATTATTTATTAATGGTTGTTACTATGGTGACAAATACAAGTAAAAAGTACCAGGTCAGCTGACACAGCCGTGGTGATGAGGGCGTAGGGTCCGTTCACAAGCGCGCCACAAAACAGCAGCATACCTTGAGAAAGAAAGAATGAAGGAAAAAAAAAAGCTAATAAATAAATCACGAAAGAAAGAAAGACGTCATGTGCAGGAAACAGACAAAGCCGTAGGGGTGCGTCTGCTCACCGATGGTGGTGGAAACGCCGTTCTGCCCGACGAGGTTGTACACATAGAGCTAGAGAGAGAAAAGAAGGAGAAGAAGAGGAATTACTAAAGAGAAATCTGTTCAGATGTTGTCAGAAGTTTTGCGGGTAAACTCTCTGTCTCTCACACACACACACACACACACACACACACACACAACTGCGGTGTGGCTGTGAGATTTGGCCTGAGTGCTAAAATCTGTGAGCAAACTGCAAAGTGTGGGACGTGTGTGTGTGTGTGTGTGTGTGTGTGTGTGTGTGTGTGTGTGTGTGTGTGTGTGTGTGTGTGTGTACACAGAACAGCACGCGTATGACTAGTTGCTTTCTCTCTCGTGTGAATTGGTGCATGTCTCCTTTTTCTCTCTGAAGGGACTCCAACCTTCATTCTGTACTGAAAATACAGCTGTTTACAGCATTTGTGCTTATTTCTTGATTCCATAAACATAATAACCCCCAAATAATCACGATAATGCTTTGGGGAAATACATTTTTTAATAAGATTTATATATACAGTTAAAACTGCTTCCTTTTACATGTATAGTCCCCACAGAGAAATGAGATTGTAGCCTCTTTAGTACAAACAGCTTTGTGTTATGGACCTCTGCTAGCTTTTACTTTACACTTACATATTAGATGTGATTTTGTACAGATCGATTAGTATAGTTCTATATTAGCTTTGTATGTAGCATAGTTCTATATTAGCTTTGTATGTAGCATAGTTCTATATTAGCTTTGTAGTTAGCATAGTTCTATATTAGCTTTGTATGTAGCATAGTTCCATATTAGCTTTGTATGTAGCATAGTTCTATATTAGCTTTGTATTTAGCATAGTTCTATATTAGCTTTGTATGTAGCATAGTTCTATATTAGCTTTGTAGTTAGCATAGTTTCTATATTAGCTTTGTATTTAGCATAGTTCTATATTAGCTTTGTATGTAGCATAGTTCCATATTAGCTTTGTATGTAGTTAGGCATAGTTCTATATTAGCTTTGTATTAGCATAGTTCTATATTAGCTTTGTATGTTAGCATAGTTCTATATTAGCTTTGTATTTAGCATAGTTCTATATTAGCTTTGTATGTAGCATAGTTCTATATTAGCTTTGTAGTTAGCATAGTTCTATATTAGCTTTGTATGTAGCATAGTTCTATATTAGCTTTGTATGTAGCATAGTTCTATATTAGCTTTGTATTAGCATAGTTCTATATTAGCTTTGTATGTAGCATAGTTCTATATTAGCTTTGTAGTTAGCATAGTTCTATATTAGCTTTGTATTAGCATAGTTCTATTTAGCTTTGTATGTAGCATAGTTCTATATTAGCTTTGTATGTAGCATAGTTCTATATTAGCTTTGTATGTTAGCATAGTTCTATATTAGCTTTGTATGTAGCATAGTTCTATATTAGCTTTGTATTAGCATAGTTCTATATTAGCTTTGTATTTAGCATAGTTCTATATTAGCTTTGTATGTAGCATAGTTCTATATTAGCTTTTTTATGTTAGCATAGTTCTATATTAGCTTTGTATGTAGCATAGTTCTATATTAGCTTTGTATGTTAGCATAGTTCTATATTAGCTTTGTATGTAGCATAGTTCTATATTAGCTTTGTATGTAGCATAGTTCTATATTAGCTTTGTATGTTAGCATAGTTCTATATTAGCTTTGTATGTCTAGCATAGTTCTTTATATTAGCTTTGTATTTAGCATAGTTCTATATTAGCTTTGTATGTAGCATAGTTCTATATTAGCTTTGTATGTAGCATAGTTCTATATTAGCTTTGTATTTAGCATAGTTCTATATTAGCTTTGTATGTAGCATAGTTCTATATTAGCTTTGTATTAGCATAGTTCTATATTAGCTTTGTATTCATGTTATATTAGCTTTGTATTAGCATAGTTCTATATTAGCTTTGTATGTAGCATAGTTCTATATTAGCTTTGTAGTTAGCATAGTTCTATATTAGCTTTGTATTTAGCATAGTTCTATATTGCTTTGTATTTAGCATAGTTCTATATTAGCTTTGTATGTAGCATAGTTCTATATTAGCTTTGTATTAGCATAGTTCTATATTAGCTTTGTATTTAGCATAGTTCTATATTAGCTTGTATTAGCATAGTTCTATATTAGCTTTGTATTAGCATAGTTCTATATTAGCTTTGTATGTAGCATAGTTCTATATTAGCTTTGTATTTAGCATAGTTCTATATTAGCTTTGTATGTAGCATAGTTCTATATTAGCTTTGTAGTAGCATAGTTCTATATTAGCTTTGTAGTTAGCATAGTTCTATATTAGCTTTGTATTTAGCATAGTTCTATATTAGCTTTGTATTTAGCATAGTTCTATATTAGCTTTGTATTAGCATAGTTTATATTAGCTTTGTATGTAGCATAGTTCTATATTAGCTTTGTAGTTAGCATAGTTCTATATTAGCTTTGTAGTTAGCATAGTTCTATATTAGCTTTGTATTTAGCATAGTTCTATATTAGCTTTGTATTTAGCATAGTTCTATATTAGCTTTGTATGTAGCATAGTTCTATATTAGCTTTGTAGTTAGCATAGTTCTATATTAGCTTTGTATTAAGTATAGTTCTATATTAGCTTTGTATTAGCATAGTTCTATATTAGCTTTGTATTTAGCATAGTTCTTATTAGCTTGTATGTAGCATAGTTCTATATTAGCTTTGTAGTTAGCATAGTTCTATATTAGCTTTGTAGTTAGCATAGTTCTATATTAGCTTTGTATGTAGCATAGTTCTATATTAGCTTTGTAGTTAGCATAGTTCTATATTAGCTTTGTATGTAGCATAGTTCTATATTAGCTTTGTAGTTAGCATAGTTCTATATTAGCTTTGTAGTTAGCATAGTTCTATATTAGCTTTGTATTAAGTATAGTTCTATATTAGCTTTGTATTTAGCATAGTTCTATATTAGCTTTGTATGTAGCATAGTTCTATATTAGCTTTGTAGTTAGCATAGTTCTATATTAGCTTTGTATGTAGCATAGTTCTATATTAGCTTTGTAGTTAGCATAGTTCTATATTAGCTTTGTATTAAGTATAGTTCTATATTAGCTTTGTATTTAGCATAGTTCTATATTAGCTTTGTATGTAGCATAGTTCTATATTAGCTTTGTAGTTAGCATAGTTCTATATTAGCTTTGTAGTTAGCATAGTTCTATATTAGCTTTGTATGTAGCATAGTTCTATATTAGCTTTGTAGTTAGCATAGTTCTATATTAGCTTTGTAGTTAGCATAGTTCTATATTAGCTTTGTATTTAGCATAGTTCTATATTAGCTTTGTATTAAGTATAGTTCTATATTAGCTTTGTATTTAGCATAGTTCTATATTAGCTTTGTATGTAGCATAGTTCTATATTAGCTTTGTAGTTAGCATAGTTCTATATTAGCTTTGTAGTTAGCATAGTTCTATATTAGCTTTGTATTTAGCATAGTTCTATATTAGCTTTGTATGTAGCATAGTTCTATATTAGCTTTGTATGTAGCATAGTTCTATATTAGCTTTGTAGTTAGCATAGTTCTATATTAGCTTTGTATTTAGCATAGTTCTATATTAGCTTTGTATTTAGCATAGTTCTATATTAGCTTTGTATTTAGCACAGCTCTGTATTCGTTTGTATGTGGTACAGGTCCATGCTAGTTTTTAATTACAGTTTAATAATAAACTGTAATTAAAAACTAGCATGGACCTGTACCACATACAAACGAATACAGAGCTGTGCTAAATACAAAGCTAATATAGAACTATGCTAAATACAAAGCTAATATAGAACTATGCTAAATACAAAGCTAATATAGAACTATACTTAATACAAAGCTAATATAGAACTATGCTAAATACAAAGCTAATATAGAACTATGCTAACTACAAAGCTAATATTGATACTTTGTACAGCTCTGTGCTGGTTTTGTGTTTGGTAAAGCTACATGATAGCTATGTGTTGAGTATAGCTTCTTTTTAGCTCCTATTTTATGCATTTCTTTCAAAGCTATTTCCCAACACCTATCCTTCCAGCATACATCTTTTTTAGTCTTGCTTCATACTGATACAGAACGCCTGGCTTCGAGTTATAGAACAGCTATAGTTAGAACTTAAATGCAATCAATACCAGAATCAATGATGAGCATGTTGTGTAATTTAAGTCATTTTCACTCCTGCAATCACTCACACACACACACACACACACACACACACACACACACACACACACACACACACACACACACACACACACACACAAAACGCTCACCATAGGAGCAGCAACGATTAGCATGACCCAACAGGTGGACGCCCTCCCACCGGTGTAGTCTGAAACAAGCCCAGCTAGGATGCCACCTGGAATAATAGGACACGAGCATGTGCATTAAACCCTTTCCGAATTCGTAAGAATGAAGACGTGTCTCTACGCGCCTCATTCTGAAATGTTCCCAAAGCCTTCGGGCAAAACTACGACTAAACACTACTACTTCAACATCTCTGCTTACCCAGAATTCCCCGACGTCAAAGAGTGTCGACATGTCCCCGGCTCCTTTAGGATCGAAATGGGCTAGGGGGGAAAGGATTCGTATTGAAAAGGGGATGCAACATACAAATGAGATATAAAACATATCAAACAAAAGTAAAATCTCTTACCGACATTCGCGATGTACAGCGGTAACCAGTACAAGAATGTGTAGCTAACCAGCTTAGCGAAAAGCAAACAGAGGGAGAACTCCACCACGCCCTGGAGCACGAGACAAACAAGTTTCTTTACGGTTCAAACTGTAACTCGTCGAAGAACCTTCTATAGCAAGATTACACAATTATTTAATCACAGTGACTTGCAAATGAGGCAGAATTTAACGTCGCACTGAAAGGCTTGAAGATATGTAAAATTAATTCCTACTCCATTCAAACATACTTCAGGAAAAAAAATACTTAGACAATGCAATGTCTCTCGCTGGGTTGCATATTTGCAGCCCAGAAATATTCCTACACTGAACCGAAGCTGCGTAGCGTCTTTCTTTTTTGTATAAAGTCAAATCATCTGCAGCAGAGGCAACCCTAATAACAAAAAATCCTACTGTGCACTGATGGATGAAGCATATAATTTTTTTTCCCAGTCAAATATTTCAAATGAAGGGTCTCTGTAATATGTAGCATCTCCTCCATGACCAGAGATAAAAGTCTGACCTACTTGTTTCCTATTGGCTCACAAGATGAAGGCTTGCAATACTGAACATTCAACGTTTGCATGTCAGGTTCATATTTTCATTAATATTTGTTGTTATATTATAATTACAGTTTCGAGCAGAAGGTATGGAATCGGTAAAAAAAAAAAAGAGAGAATCTCGAGCAACTCCTCTAACGGTTTCGAGTTTTGCGCAAGCTAACGCTGCCGTACACCCTACTGACAGATATTATGGTGAAAGAGCGGACTCACAGGTATCCTGAGAGCTCCAAAAAAACTGATAGCCTCTGCTTTCTCCTCCCCGGCTTCAATCACTGCGGTCGCGTGATTGTTGAAGATCTCCTCGCTGTTCAGGGAGTTCCTCAGCAAAGGTTCTTGCTCCAAACTCTCCTACGCACATATACACAGTTAGGAATGCACTGAATGTTAAAACATTCAAAAGATTGTAGTCTATAGTGTGTGACGCTGATCTTACATGGTGCTGTGGTAGGGTGCAGTTCACATCTTCAGGATCTGCACAAAAGCAGAAGAACCAAATGTTATTTGAATTATAATCGCATGATTGCCAATGATATAAATAATCAAGACACCAAACAGGACTTTTGCTATGTTTCCACACGGACGGTTTTAATTGCCGGATGTGCGCATCACGGTGGATTTTGGTGCTAGATTTGAGACTTCAGTAAAACAAAAGTTTAGTGATTAAAAATTATTTTTTAATATCCGAATAAAGAAAAGAGGGATTTAATTTCACCTATTTTATATATATTAATGTATATATTTTGATTAAAAAAATGGTCGTTATACCGTTATAACGTTAATAAAATTTCAAATGTAATAAAAAACACGCAATATACACACACACACACACACGCACACACGCACACACATGCACACATGCACACATGCACACATGCACACACGCACACACACTTGGATCGAACTCCTGATTTGACACTTACGCTCAACCAAAAGAAGAAGCAGATGACTCCTGTAGTAGCGATGATGATGCCGGGCACGATGAAGGACAAGCCCCAGGCGTTTGAGACGAATGCTCCGGCGATGAGCGAGCCCAGGATGTTCCCCACAGAGGTGTGCGAGTTCCAGATGCCCATGATGAACCCTCGCCTAAAGCAGCAGCCAATTAAACAAAAGACATTTACTACATCTCATAACCTGAGAAAATTTCCTTGTAAATCCGAGCCATTTTTGGACGGGGTTAGTTACATGAAGAGCTTGAGATTTTACAATTTTTCAGACCAACATGCATTTAAAAAAAAAAAAAAAAAAAAAAAAGGGAAATCCTGATTGGACTGGAACGTGCGGAAACAAAAGCACACAAGTGCCGAAGTTTACAGAAGGAACGCGATCGCTGAAAGTGAATCCATGTGTATATGGATGCGATCAGATATCGGATATCGCAGGTTTTCCGAGCACATGGGATCCGTGGAAGTGCTTTTGCAAAGAATTCCGAGAACGTCAATCTGACCCTGAAAGAACTTTAACTGTTCGAGTGTTATCTCAGGCACTTGATTAGCTGTCAAAGAGCCATAGTTAGCTAATAAAGCACGTGCAGGTGCTGAGTCAGCGGCAAACAACGTGACCGACACTTACTTCCCCTTTCCGAACCAGTTGCCAACACACGCGACGACCGCCGGCCAGCCTGTCGTCTGTACCAGGCCATTTAAAACCTGAGAGAGAGAGAGAGAGAGAGAGAGAGAGAGAGAGAGAGAGAGAGAGAGAGGGGAAGAGAAAAAGCATGAGATAATATTTAATATAGAAAGAGAAACTAAACATACTTTCACACAGCCTTAAATGAAGAACGTGCTGTACTGCATTCTCCTTCATTTCAAAAACGTTAAGAAACGTGAGCCTGTTCAGATTTCAACAGTTCAAAAAAACAGAAATACAATGTATGACAAGTATCACCTCCTTGCTTTTGATTTCTTTCTAAATTCCAGGTTGGGCTTTGATATTAAAGGTGAAATATGTATTGTCTGAACTGGAAAGATACCTACCATTTGAAAAACTATGATTGTATTATTCCTATGCAATGAACCCTGTATTTGAGGCTTTGGTTTCCATTTATTCTGACCAATAAATAAGTCCCGCCCCCATTATTTCATTAATAGTAACCCGCATGATGAAGAGTTTTTGCGCACGGGATACGAATGCTACGATTGACTTCGCAGTGTTGCTTTCATTCGGATTGTGAGAAAGAAGGACACACAGACGTTGAATTCACCTGCACTAAACAGTAATACCACAAGGTGTGAATGTTCCAGTAGAAGCCCAGGCCGAAGAGCGCGGTGAAAAGGCCGCTGAGGAGCATCCCGACGGAGAGGTAGTAACGCAGAGGCAGCCGCTCGCCAAAAATCCCACTGTAAATGTGAACGCAAGGTTTACTAGATCACTAAACACAAGTTTAAACAGAACAGAGACATTCTGAAGAGCTTAGTATGGTTTTTAGTCCAGAATTAGACCGTTAAGAAAAAAGCTTAAAAAGACCAAACTCGAACAAATCCCTTGTCTGTACATAGTACGCTTTATTATTAATGTGCTTACTGAGTTTGGTCATTGAGCCACAGTTTTCCACGTTAAGCGTTTTAGAATGTCCCAACTGAAGAGCACATCGGACCGGCTGGGTGTTTTACCTGAAGAACATGCCGATGGCGTAGGCCACCAGAAAGCAGTTGTCCAGCCATCCAAACAGGTTCTGGTAGTTGTCTTGGTCTAGAGAGACATTAAAGCATTATATTATTTTGTAAAACTCTATCTACTCTATAAAATCTATCTATCTAGGGTTAAAAAAATAAAAAAATAAATATATAAAGCAACAGACATTCAAAAGAAAAATTATAGGAAATTTTTTTCAAAAATATTCGAAGCAAAATATTTACACTAGTGGCAATTTTCCAACTCAAGGCACATGACTGAGGGTGAGGTCCAGACTGGTAATGCTTAAGTATCTGTACCATTCACCATTATGTAGGAAGCCTTTAGTACTTACACTTACAATACATTCTCTATATATAGAGCATTACCACCCTCACCCTCACCCCCACCCTCAGTCATGTGCTTTTAGTCGTGTGTTTTTACATATTAATTAGAATTATTGTCAATAGTTTTTCCTTTATTGTAATGACACTTTGTTGATAATGATCATTATTATATATTCTATTACATGCATCTCAACAGTGTCTGAGAGCAAAAATGTGCTTATTCATTTATTCAAATCTTATTATTTCTACTAACCGATTACAAAAAAGTTATTGAAAATCTCTTTATGAGACTGTATACATGGCAATACGCACCAAAAGGAGCCCAGTCACACCAGGTGGAATTATCCGTCACATTGAGGTCAGCCGGACGAATGACTAGAGAGCAGTTTCTATGAAATTGACTCTAAAATAAAAAAAAATAATAGTTATTAGAAGTGTTATTTTTCCGCAAATGATAAACACAAGGCACATCATCTTATACATCGGATACTACGGCTCTCGCTCTGTACCTTGACGATACTGATGGGTTTGCGTGAGAGATGGTACGCCGTGTAGAACAGGAACGTGAGGAGGAGGATGAAACCTCTGTACCTGTGAGGAAAGATAAATGAAAAGCAAAACGCATTGGTTAACGAGAAGCGTGTTAAAGAAACGCCGTCTCGAGTGCAAAGTTGACTGTTTCATATTGAGTGAAACTTGTGAGGTTTGTGAGAAAAGGAAGTGTGTAGCAGCTGTTGGGATTAAAATGATAACATCAGCAACCTCAGACGTACAGCAGTATGCTAGCACAAAGTGGATTTCACTGTACTCTGATTTTTCTGCTGTACTTGCGTTTTTCCCTTCAGATCTCACACTTTTGACTTTCGTGTTCGACATTTCTATCCGAGCTTCTTCGTACACCACTGGCTACATCGTGACAGGAAACAATTAGCAACTTCAATAAACCGAATATCGTTGTTGTTAGCTTAGCTAGCATGATAATATATGCTACAAAGTGCACCTATTAGCATCTCATTCCCAAACTCTTATCACCATTCAGTTGCCATCTTCAGACATCGTCTTGCTAACTTACATTTGAGCGATCATGATTAAAAGTAGGCCTGGTTTGCCTTTTCGTTTTCCTCATATTGGTTTCTTATTGAAGGTACACTTAGTATCAGAACCTAAAACCAAGGTGACCTGATTGAGATCTTTTTATTGTTCTGTTTATTGTCAGCAAAAATGTTACTTGAACGGTTCCTTTAAATAACTAAGACTTTTTTGGATATATATATTTGATTCTAACGTGTGTCTCATGTAATCCATGTGTGTCTCATTTAACAGCAAGGCACATGGAAAATCCATTCAGAAGATATTACGCTTTATTGTATAACCACTGTACGGTCCATACAACACGAACTGTGGAAACGGAGCATCGTGTGTTTGAGGATGTTCCTTCAGACCTTTCAAAATGAACTGATGAGTTGGGATCAGAGTTTGAAATGCATATTTACACCATTTTCATCGCATGCATTTACAACACTGGTTTGTTTAGATGTGACCAGTTTGCCTGAAGAAATGCGTGCCTCAGTATAGTCTTCGTTAATGCCGTGCACTTTTTCTTCTGCATCAATATGCAGTTCTGCCCGCCTTTGGTACAGGAAACCATCTGACCGCAAACTCGCTTTAGTTTCGGCGTTCACCTGTTTACATTTCCTGACAGGGTTGCCAGACCCACAGCTTCTCACACAACACTTACACTGTGTGAACTGTATAAGAGTCTGTTCTTACCATCACCTAGGCTCACCTTAACGTCCTCTGAAGGTTATAAACATACTGTGAATGATCCAGGGTTTACGGTTCCTTAACGCACGATACCTCTGGCCTAACCGGTCGTTTTGGTTTTCGTCGCGAACAATACGTTCCGAAACGTCGCAAAATAGAAAGAATAGGTTTCAAGCTCCGCCTACTTCACACTATGACATCACAGTACGTTCTTGGAAAGCTTGTTTTCCTGATCGACACTTCTCATCCTGGCACACGTTTTTTGTTAAAACGGAACACACTTTAACGAAGGACTCGTTTCATCTTATTCAACCTGGAGAAAAAAAATCTCAGTTTTTCACTGATCTCTAGAAAAACAAAAATTATATCACAGAGGAATGTTACAAGATGTCTGATGATTGTTAGATTTGTGTTACAGTGTGTATAGTTTGGGACACACTGTAAAAGGTTGGAGAAAAGGGAAAAGGAAGGGACAAAAGAGGACAGAAGACTTACCAGCTGTCTCTGGAGAAAGCAGTGATCAGTCTGATACCAGGAGCCAGAGAAGATCTCATGATTGCAAATATTTTGGTTTGGTTTCAAAAAATAATACTAACAATAAAAAAGACTAACTAGTGCTTTCTAGGCATTTTAGTAAAAAAAGAAGTAGGCGTGCATAAAAAACAACATTGATATAAAAGATCTAAAAAAAATATAAGACGCTTTATATAAAAACAAACTCCTGATCAGAAAGTCAAAGGGGGTCAGACTGGGGGGGACGCCGGCTATGATCTACCCTGCAGCTAAAACCCTGTGGATAAAAGCCATCTAAAGACACCGGGTTGTGTTTCTCCGCTGTGTTTCTTCCCGACACACGAATGTCTCTGAATGTCGGAGGATCTCCATGATCACTGTCTGAACTCGCTACTAAAATCTGCGCCCTATTAATACCCGCTCGCTCGCTCGCTCCGGATTTAACATCACATGAGTGTGAAATCTGCCCCGTGTTCACACCAGCGGCTCAAATAAAATCGATATAAATGCGTGAAAAAAAAACTACAAAAAAAACCCCAAGTCACCCGATCCACCCGCCCCCAGCGCTCCCTCCTGTTTCCATGTCCGCCGTCTCTCCGACTACTGCCGAGGCGAGCCACGGTGACGAGCGCGCACGTGCGAGCAGTGACGTCACCAGTCCGGCGATTAACCCTTTTTTAGAGCTCCTGTGTGTGTGTGTGTGTGTGTGTGTGTGTGTGTGTGTGTGTGTGTGCGCGCGCGCGTGCGTGTGTCTGTCTGTCTATATATCTCAGTATTTTTTCTAAAATTGTATGCACATCTATCTATCTATCTATCTATCTATCTATCTATCTATCTATCTATCTATCTATCTATCTATCTTTTTTCTAATAATGTATACACATCCATCTATCTATCTATCTATCTATCTATCTATCTATCTATCTATCTATCTATCTATCTATCTATCTATCTATCTATCTATCTTTTTTCTAATAATGTATACACATCCATCCATCCATCCATCCATCCATCCATCCATCCATCCATCTATCTATCCATCCATCCATCCATCCATCCATCCATCCATCCATCCATCCATCTATCTATCTATCTATCTATCTATCTATCTATCTATCTATCTATCTATCTATCTATCTATCTTTTTTCTAATAATGTATACACATCCATCCATCCATCCATCCATCCATCATCTATCTATCTATCTATCTATCTATCTATCTATCTATCTATCTATCTATCTATCTATCTATCTATCTATTTTTTCTAATATTGTAATTTGTGATGTTGATCAGAGTATTAAACACTTAAAAAGTATTAATTGAAGGCACATTGAGAACAGATACAAATGTGCGATTAATCCCGAGTTTACTCGTGACAATTTCTGTAGTTTCCTGTGAAAGCCCCGTTTATTCTTTCGAATCTTCATAAACGTATTTCGATTTTCATCTTCTTGGCTTCTGCTTGGAACATTTTTGTGACAGCTAAACGTCCATTACGGGACGGGTTAGGGTTAGAAGTAGAAAGCCCTGAATAATTTCTACGATTCCAAATGAGGAACAAAGCCGTGGCAATTCATGATCATACCTTTAGTGTGCGTATGTGTGTGTATGTGATTAATCCGTGTTCATGACTGGAAAATAAAGTCTAGGGGAAAGGCCAACTTCCTAATTGTTAGTCTGGACACTGGATCTAAAAGAGAATTTCCATGCAGACTTTAGTCGGACGTTGTATTGACCCAGGCAGGTGGCTATCACGGAGACAGTGAAGGGGTCAAGCGTGCACTTGTGTTGAAAAGCATGCACTTGGAGGCTGCGCACACAGGGGACCAAAGGTTACTTGGGCATTCTGATAAGTGGGCAGGGAATGACCATAATGAGTGCGGTGATAAGGACTATGTATGATCGTGTGGACGGCTATCAATAAACAAATAGAAATCGATACGAGTAGTACAGAAGTTGAGGTGAAGCAAAATCTCAAATCACACTTTTTATTTGATTCCACACAAACCTTAGTATAAGAACGTTTTTGATGAGATTGATATAAATAGAAGAAAAAAAAAAACGATTTGAACAAACTATTTCTTCAGGATCCTTGAGGTTGTTGAGGTATCAGTGAACGGTGAACTGTCCGTCATTCATCAGAGATTATAAAAAAAAAAACAGCACTAGCTCTAGTGTGTGAGTGTATGCACGATTTTCTGTATGAAGCCCCCGTGTCTGGCGTCGCCTTCGTTCAGCTCACAGCTCAACAGGACCGAATGCAGAGCCTGGGCATAACCTGCAGAGAACGTCACAGCAGTTATTTCACAAACCTTTATCAGGGTCAAGGTTTTGAGTTCAAGCACCTGTATGTATATACAGAGAAATTTTAACCACTTGATCCTCACAGGAGCTTGGGAAATACTTGTGGTGTTATGTTATGAATAGTTGACATGTAACAGAGGTCACAGCTGTTGAGGGTGGAAAAAAAAAAGCACAATGGCGACCTCGAAAAACCGTGTTTTTTCTTTTCTTTTGCAAGCACAGCAGTGAACTCAGCTCAATTACCGCTATGGTATCCAGTCAAATCCAATTTGAAATCTTGAATCGGAATGAAATCAGATTTTTTTTTTATAATGATGCAACACCAGTGCAGGTTTTAACGCTACTGTTTTTTAAGGCACGATGAATGACGAGTGCTCACCTTTAGGATTGTTGTAGAAGGTGCAGTTGTTGGCGCAGGTGTCGGGGTGCGAATCCCAAAAACTCTCGCCGCAGCAGCAGAGTGGAGGAAGCTCGATTTTATCCTGCTCCAGCTTTTCTTTTATCTGCGCTCGCAAAGCTTCGACGTACCTACAGCCAAGAACGAGCCAAAGATGGAGGTAAAAAAACACCAATAATAAGCCAAAGACAGGGGTAAAACACCAAAAACAAGCTAAAGACAGGGGTAGAACATCAAGAGCAAGCTAAAAATAGGGGTAAAATACAAAAGACAAGCTAAAAATAGGGGTACGAATGCCAAGAACAAGTCAAAGATAGGGATAAAACACCAAAAACAAGCCAAAAATAGGGGTAAAATGACAAAAGCAAGCCAAAGATAGGGGTAAAACACTAAAAGCAAGTTAAAAATAGGGGCAAAGTGGCAAAAACAAACCGAAGATATTGATAAAAGTCTACAAAAACAACCAAAGATAGGGGTAAAAATGGCCAAAACAAGCCAACATAGAGTAAAAATGCAGAAGACAAGCCAAGATAGGGGTAAAATACCAAAGACAAGCTAAAAATAGGGGTACAAATGCCAAGAACAAGCCAAAGATAGGGGTAAAATACCAAAAGAAAGTTAAAAATAGGGGGAATATGCCAAAAACAAACTGAAGATAGGGGTTAAAGTCTACAAAACAACCAAAGATAGGGGTAAAAATGGCCAAAAAAGCCAAAAATAGGGGAAAAATGCAGAAGACAACCCAAGATGGGGGTAAAAATACCAAAAACAAGCTAAAAATAGGGGTACAAATGCAAAGAACAAGCTGAAGATAGAGTAAAACACAAAGGTTCCAAATATCTGTTTTCCCAATTTTAACCGGATGTGGGCGTGGCCATGAACTTCAGACATTACTACTATGTCCCCAGAAAATGGCAGCCATAGAAGTGACATATTCAGATGCATATGTGAAGTCTAGCCCTGACAGTTCCTCAACCTCAGCTACATCACTCTGATGCTTGTAAAGCTCCTAAACTAAGCAGGCAGTTACTACAGACGAATGGTTGAATATCCGGTCTCCTATATGCCTTCCTTCATTTATATATGCGATTACATATTTCTACATAGTGCAAGTGTGCAATGTCCTCGTTTTTTCCAAATAGTTCATTCGTCTCAGACATGGAACACGATGAACATGCAGTTTCTCAACCTTGTTGTCTCTTTGGATTTCTTCGCTCTTGCTCTTCTCTTCTCCTCCTCGTGCTCCTCTTCTTCCAGCCTGAGCCGCTCCAGAATGAGGTGCTCCCTCTCGACCATCTCCCTTCTGCTCTCCTCCTGCTGCCGAGCGAGCTCCATCCTCCTCTCTTCCTCCTCCCTCTGCTGCTCCTTCTCGGCCTTAATTCTGAAGAACAGGCAAGAGGGGCATGTTAACAACCAAATATATAATTCTGAGAGGCCAGTTAGTTGCTGACATGAGCCAGGGGTGGTAATATTATTATTATTATTACATTGTGCATCAATACATATATGTATAAGTATTAGTGTGTGTACGTATAAATATAAATGCAAAAGTCAATAACCCTATTGGTGCTTCTACAACTACTGTACAAATCCATATAATGGCAAGAAACACTCAGTTAAGTAAAGTGAAAAGACACTTTTTCAAAATATGTCAGTCTGAAATAAATCAGTCAGGAGCTACCTCTGCTGCAGAGGATAATTTCATTAAAATTGTCAGCTTTAGAAACCTTCAATTTACATAAATGCTTCTCAGAGTTTAATTGGCAAACATATTACAACATTTCTTGTTTTAAGAAGACTGCATGAGTCAGGACTTTGTGGTCGATTGCGCAAAAACGAACCCATTACTTGGTAAGAACAACAAACAAAAGAGACTTGTTTGGGCCAAGAAAGACCAGGTATAGACATTTGAAAACCGTCTTTTGGTCTGATCAGTCCAAATGTGAGAATTTTGGTTGAAACCACTGTGTCTTTGTTAGATGTAATGTGGGTGAATAACGGTTCCTGAATGTATGGTTCACACTGTAAAGCATGGAGGAGGTATCGTAGTGCAGGGGGTGCTCTGACGATCAAACTGGTGGTGATTTAGTCTAAATTGAGGGTACATTTAACCAGCATGGCCACCACAGCGACATGCCATCCCATCTGGTTTGCACTTAGTGGGACCATAATTAGTTTTCTAAGAAGACAAAGACCCGAAACACACCTCTAGGTAATGTAAGAGCTATTTGTTTGAGAAGAGGAGAGTAACGCGGTGCTGCATAAGATGACCTGGCCTCTAGAATCACCCAATTTAAATCCAGTTAAACTGGAGAGTGAAGGAAAAGCAGCCAACAAGCACTCAAAACTTCTAGGAATTCTTTATCATGCTCATGAGGCTGACTGAGAGAATGGGGGCTACTTTGAAGAAGCGAAAATATAAAACATATTCAGTGTCGTTTAACACGTGTTCTTTCGTAGTTTGGATGTCTCCGGTATTAAAGTACAATGCCGAAAATAATAAATTGTAAGAAAATCCACTGAAGGAGGCGGTGTGTTGAATTTTTCTGTTAATTTTTGCTGCCATGCAAAGAGTTTGTTCCGAACACAGCTTATAGGAAGCGTATGAATCAGATCTTCCTCTCACTCTGCCCTATAAAATATTTTGAGGAAACTAAGGGAGGATAATAAAAAGAGAAGAGGGATAAATGATTAACCGTATGACGAACGTTCACTCTTACTGTGACAAGCCACAAGACGTATAAACTTGCGGAAAAAACTCCCAACTGCCAACGGTTTATAGTCCGAATCAAAGCTGTTATGTGTGTGTGTGAGAGGTGAACACACACACCTGGCGATTCTCCTCAGATGTTTCTTGAGTCTCTGGTGCTCCTTCACCTGCTCCCTCTCGATGTCCATGAAATGTCGGCGATGCATCATGAAATGAGAGCGTCTCTGCGCGAATAAAGCAGTTTTGTTAGCAGGCTGTCATTACTCACGTTCTCTGCTACCTACAAGACAAACTTTGGAAACATTCACAAGCTCTTTATCTGGTTGAAGGATCTACACTACGTTGGCAAAAGTATTGGAACACCCGACCTTTTCAAAACAATTGATGGTCCCACTAAGTGCAAACCAGATGGTGGAGATCCACATATGGGTGAAAAGGTTTTCTTTCACTCTCCAGTCCAACTCGTCCCAAACCATCTGAACTGGATTTAGATGGTTTGTGACTGAAGAGTGAAAGAAAAGCAGCCAACAAGCACTCAACATCTCTGGAAATTTCTCAAGATTGTTGGAAAACCATTCCAGGTGACTACCTCGTGTAGCAGTAAATGGGCAAAAGTATTGGAACACCCAAATTTTCCAGCCATATATGGTTCTTCCACAAAATGCTACTACAAACATGGAGGCAGGCAATCGTATAGGACGTCTTTGATGCCACAGCATGAAATTTCCCCTTTCACCTGAACTAGGGGACCCAAACATGCACCAGCATGACAATGCCCCTGTGCACAAAGCCAACTCCATGAAGATCTGGTGTAAATGAGATTTAATGGAAGATTTCCTGAATGCACCCCAGGCCTCCTCATATCACCTACATCAGTATCTGACTTTTCTAACAGCCTTGTGACTGAATGAATCTCCACTAGCACATTTCAAAAATCTAATGGAACATCTTCCCAAAAGAGTTGAGGTTTTAATAACAACAAATGGGGTCTGAAATGTGGATCGGGAAGTTCAAAAAGCAAAAATCAGAGCTGATGGACGTTTTCAAAATCAGGAGAAAGTAAAAAGAAGCCCAAATGTTTTGGAACTAATGGGATTATATCACAGGTGCAGAAATAAGTCGGAAATTTACTTTACTGATATAGGACACGTTCAAGTATCCACAGTTCATTTTGTAGCATAAAAACATGGAATATTAGACATTTTCGGGTCACTAATAAATAAACTAGATCTCATATAGGGTCCATGCTCTGGACCTCTGTTTTTACAATATAATGAACAGACTATATCAGGTTTCTAGGACAAGATGTTAAGTTTAAAAAAAAAAAAAACTTTTTAATTCATTTGCGCAAAAAAACATGCCAGTTTGTGCACAACATTTTTTGAAACTTCACTCATGTGACCTCCATGTGGCTGTTTTTCCTTTTTTATATGTTTACTGAAAAAACCCACATTTAATGTTAACTGATAAAAATAAAAATCCATCTGGGAACTTGAGCTGTGATTATTAGTTATTAGTATTACAGCATTAATTACAGCACGTTGTCTCATACATGAAAGTCCACAGGGGCAAAATAAGGCTGCCTTTGCTGCCGTTAAGTTTATCTGTTCTTTATCTGCCAATACTTTTAGTTTTTTTATCACATCTACCCAGCTGTTTGAACTGACAGGGACAAAACGTGAAGAGTATGAAGGGGTGTACACTGTGTTGTAGTGGTAGTTTAGTGGTTACGGTGTTGGACTTTGGATCAGGAGGAAATTAGCTCAAATCCCAGCACCACCATGATGCCACTGTTGGGCCCCTGAGCAAGAAAGAAGGAAAACTTGTCACATGGACATTACAGCACAGTGAGATTCTTTCTTCATACATCACAGAAATGTTGCGCAGGATCAAACATGATACAGCGCCCCTGGAGCACAGATGGTTAAGTGCCATGATCAAGGGCCCAAAAGTGGCAGCTTGGTGACACCGGGGCTTGAACCCCTGACCTTCGGATCAGTAACCTAAAATATAAGATGCTATAAATGCATATCTTTTAACCTGCATCTTCTGCTCCTCTTCCGTGTCCTCTCTCGGCCACAGCACCTGAGTGGATCTGTAGTCCAGGCTTGAGGGGTGGGGCTCTCTTCTCGAGACCCTTTCACTCACCTAACCAAATAAAGTTGAGGGAAAAAGGTCACTTAAAGGTCAGAGCACACACCTCAAAACATAATCATCGTGCCATTTCACCATTAATACATCGATCAGGTATACATTTATGACCACCTGCCTAATATTGTGTTGGTTCCCTTTCGCTACTAAAACAATCGTGACCCATCGAGCTTTAACTGCATGAACATCTTCAGATTTTGAGCTACTCGTCTGTTGAATCGGACCACACGGACCAGCCTTCGCTCCCCACGTGCATCAATGAACCTCCCGTGACCCTGTCGCCGGTTCACCACTGCTCCTTCCTTGAAGCACTTTTGATAAATACTGACCACTACAGACCAGAAAACATCCTGCAAGAGCTGCAGTTTTGGAGATGCTCTGACCCAGACGTCTAGACGGCACAATTTGCCTGTTGTCAAACTCATTCAAATCCTTACGCTCGCCTATTTTTCCTACTTCTAACACAACTTTGAGGACAAATTGTTTACTTGATGACTAATAAATAAATCCACCCACTAACAGGTGCCACGATGAAGAGATCATCAGTGTTATTTACTTCACCGGTTCTAATGATATGATGTCATTATGTTATTCCTAATCAGTGTGAATGTGTTTTGATTCGTCGATGCGCAAATAAAAGAAAAATTGCTATTCAGCAGAACGGCGTGTGAAGGAAACGTCTTAGGGAAACATCCGCCAGACGCACGTGGCCGAACCACGCTGCTTCCTTTTTTTTAATTTCAGGAAATCGCTACAGTCAGCTTTTTTCCCTCACGTCTCCTTTTTCCGTATGGAGATTGACTGCTTTTATAAATTATATAAAACCTTTTCGTAAAATAATTCACAGTGCATTTTTTATTCCTGGTGCGATCGCAGGGATTTGCCCAATTTGCTACAAAAATAAAATAATAATTAAAATGACATCAGTTAAAAATGCAACTATAAGCGGATAAAAAGTGCTCCGGTTGATTGTCAATGGGAAACTGCTTCGTATCTGTGATTATGTCTCAACGCCTGCTTGTGTTTTATTTCTTTATCGCTGATGTAGAAATTCCAAGGGTTCCTACCGCATCGTTCTGAAAAGTCACCGTCTTGTTGTTCTGGGAAGAACAAAGCGACCGGTCGTGCCGCCCCGCCAACGCTACGCCTTCGTCCTCCCACAGCTCATCTTCATTCTCCTCCTCCTCTTCATCATCTTCTATTATTCTCCTGACAGCCTGCTACAATGAAACATCACACCTACTCTAAACACTGCATAGAGGAAAAGAAATGTCACACCGACATGTCAGTGATGAAGACAGTGAGACGTACATCTCTAGACGGAGACACTTTCCATATCCCTCCTGGAAGCTCTGACACTTCCTCGCCCTCGTGGACGGTCCGGCACGAGGCCAATCTGTGTCTCACCTGCTTCATGACTTTGCTTTGCTGCAAAAAAACCCCAAAAAAACCACAAAGACAGATAGAATAAACAACTGCTTATGATGGTCTGATTTGTTTCCACGCTTTTCCAGATGGTACCTGACGTCTGTACTGGTTCACATCATGACCGTTGGCTGTCTGGAGCTTGTGAGCCGTGACCCAGCGTGCACCTGTGAGCTCCCCGTGTGAGGTGAAGGTTGGGGTGGAGTCTCCCCGTGTTGGGTGGGATACTCGACACTCCCTCTCGGACTAGTGGGGGGAAAATGATCAATGTAACACTGAAGGTGATGAATTGATTATTGAAAGAATTACGAGTTATTAAAGACATTGTACTGTAGAAACACCTCATAAGACTGAATTCCAGCACCAATGAACAGCACAGGATCTTGTTGGATTCAAATCTATGCTGCTTGAAGCTGTTGCTTTAACCAATCAGACCGCGATTTGTCAGAGAGGGCGCTAGTCACAGCTCGCACTTGCAATATATTGTAAAATAATCGACTATCGTCAGAGACCAAGTGAATTCAAATTTTTGCTTCAATTTCAAGAAACGTGCAGCTTTTATCCGTTTCATGCTGCGGATCGACCGTTAAAGCGCTTACGTTACAGCAGCTATAAACTCGAACCAAGAAAGTGCAACTAAAGCTGAAGGATGAAACCCTGACACTGGAGGAATGTTAAATTAACGCTCACATGGGAATAAACATCGTCATCGTCTTGTGCTTCTCTCTTTTCTTACCGTCTCCAGCTTGTGGAGTTGGCGCCGTTTTCGGATTCGGACCTGCTCCGATACGCGTCTGCGAACCGCATCCTGAAAAAGGCGCAAGTTCTCTTCCTTCACCCGGCGGGTTTCCTCCAGGAGCTCCTCTGTGACCACGGCGCGAACCTGTCGAAAAAAACAAATAAAATGACAAAACCTTGAAACGTTTTATCACAATAATGTTGGGTTCTGAACGATCAGGTTGACGATCAGTTCTGAACAAATTGTGGTCCAAGTCCTGGGGTCTGAAAACAATTCAATAGGTTGTGGTGTGTCAGGGGGCGGAGCTATAGCTACCCCAGAGACGACCTAGTTCTGTTTTCCTAGAACAGAACAAACTGATAACTTTTAGTCCACTTCTGTTCTGTACAGTGCTTCCGTCACCATGCTTCTTTTTTCACTTCTGTTTACGTAAAACTACGTGTAAAAATGTGTGCAATTACGTGCTGATGGTTTAAAAACTGACACTTGATTCGCCTTCCAACAATTACAAATAATTGTTTTTAAACAATATGAGTGGGTTCGGCGTTTCAATGATCCCCGCCCATACACACGAAGCTCCGCCCCCCTTTATTTATTTATTTATTTATTTTAACGCAAACAAGATTTCCGGGTCGCAAAATATTTCCACAAAGCGACTTTATTTCCTTCCTAACTATCAATAAAGCCAGGACCGAACCCATTGTTGTTTTTAGTGACTAAAAAAAGACGCACAGCTTCCAGATTATCTGTAGCATTAAAAATGCAGGTACTGTGCCTTTAAAGAAAACAGAGCGCCACCTAGCGTGCACTAAGATTAGGAAGCAGTGGTGTTAGTAGTGCACTGTATGGGAGTCAGGACATATTTTTGTAGGTACTAACCCCTGCATGCTCCTGTTCCTCCTCTGCGATCTCGACCCAGGCGCCGACCGGCACCACCGCCGTGTTCCTCTCGGCTAAAACCCGCATGTCTCGGCGCTTCCTCCGCGCTCCGGTGTTTAATTTCTCTCCTCCAGCTTTCATTTTAGCGGCGATCTTCCTGTCGGGTCTCTGGTGACTCATTAACGTTGCCGGTTTCAATTATTCCTAACTAATTATTTTCTTCACACCAAAGTTCATCACTTTCTGTATGGAGTTTATACCCAGTTTTCTTTATATTTGTGTATCACTAAACACCAGCTGCTTCTCCAATTCAAACCTTGTTGACAAGTGACGCCGCCACCTTCGCAACCGCTTTTCCCCGCCCTTTTAGAAATCCTATTGGTTGAAAATAAAACATCTTAAATTTCATTTGTCCTTTCAGATGTCATCTAAATGGACGGTTAGTTTGAGCTCCTCCTATTTTGCGCCACGAATTTAGTTCCGGGTGTAAACATTAGCTGTGACACATTGGTTCCTATGTATTATTCATATGCATTATTAGGGCTTAGTTATATTATATTATATTATATTATATTATATTATATTATATTATATTATATTATATTATATTATATTATATTATATATCATTTGATTTTATATAATATTATATGATATGATATTATATGATATGATATTATATTATATTATACAGCAATAATAATAATAATATTATTATTATTATAAATATATAATAATAAAAAACACTATGTGATATTTCCAACAAATTCTGATACTGGAGACTCAGACAGACAGACAGACAGACAGACAGACAGACAGACAGATAGATAGATAGATAGATAGATAGATAGATAGATAGATAGATAGATGTAATTTGCTCTGAGGGCGTCTGCCGAATGCCATTAATGTAAAATGTAAACATCTACATGGCATGATTTTTCCCGCCATTGAATACAATTCACGCCAGCTTTTGAAATAGACTTTTTATTTGATATCTATTGACATTTATATGTAGATGTAATCATTTACCATGCCTTGAATACACTAACTAAACTATCAGCTTCATTTTCTGTTCTATAATCCTGAAACAAAACAATAATTCATCATTCTCTCCACCCGCTGTTTTGTCTTGCTGTCTCCCGGCGAATGAATGTTGAGGCACGGCCATGAATCAACAGCAGAATCCTCAGACAATGTTCGCACTCAGCTGCTGCGTCCGCTTACAACAAGGAGCCCACTGTATCTTTTGTATGATTCAGCACGCACATTCTCTCCCAGAGAGAGAGAGAGAGAGAGAGAGAGAGAGAGAGAGAGAGAGAGAGAGAGAGAGAGAGAGATAGAACAGCATGAACTGTATTTACCCTGCATAGTTACATAATGCACAGTATGGTGCCATAGATAACAAATAGTAATACAGTTTAATAATAATAATATATTTATTATTATATAATACTATAATTATATATAGTAAATTTGGGCTTTATTTCTCAATTTAAAATACCCCTCATACTTCATTAAAATCTCCATTATCAAGCAATGAAATGAGACAAAAAATACATTGTTCTACTCACATTCATGTCAAAGAAAAGGACATAGTTGTTTTTACTTTACACCTTTCAGTAACGCATCATTAATTCCTATTGATTCTAAAATATATGTTCAGGAACCTAATGGTTTAATTTCATTTACTATAATAGTTTCATTCCGGTTTATATTTCTATTTTAGATTCAATTTCCATATAATTGAATTTTATTTCAAAATCATTTCTACATATATAAACAGAGAAAGTATATGGATTTATCTTGTATTGTCTCACACAGTCATTACACAAAAGACCTAAAGAATAGACAAGAATATTTGCATTTTTTTTTCCAGTGCAGCTCTAAAATAATATACAAGATTTTTGGATGTTGTGATATTGTTACTTATCCAAAACCTGCACTTTCCTTTCCTTTCCTTTCCTTTCCTTTCCTTTCCTTTCCTTTCCTTTCCTTTCCTTTCCTTTCCTTTCCTTTCCATCCCATCCTTTTCATTCCTTCCCATCCCATCCCATCCCATCCCATCCCTTCCCATCCCTTCCCTTCCCTTCCCTTCCCATCCCATCCCATCCCTTCCCTTCCCTTCTTATCCCTTCCCTTCTCATCCCATCCTTTCCCACCCCTTTCCTTTACATCCTTTTCCTTCTTTTCCCATCCCTTCCCTTCCCTTTCCATCCCATCCCTTTCCTTTCCATCCTTTTCCTTCTCTTCCCATCCCACCCTATCCCATCCCATCCCATCCCTTCCTATCACTTTCCTTTCCTTTCCTTTCCTTTCCTTTCCTTTCCTTTCCTTTCCTTTCCTTTCTTTTCCTTCCCTTCCCATCCCTTTCCTTTCCTTTCCTTTCCTTTCCTTTCCTTTCCTTTCCTTTCCAAAAAATTACTTAATGTCTTATCTAAAAAATGTCTACTGAACCCTCTCAGAAAGCAGGGAACTAAACTGAAAAATAATAATAATGTAAGGTACATTAAAGCATAGGAATTGCAGTGATTTTATTTATCATCTCCTACCAATCACGGTGCTCACCAATGTCTATAGACAAACAACCTTTCATGGGATCGTTTACCTCCTGAGAAGATTTGATGTCTTGAAGACTTTTGTAACTAACCCTTGCCAATGTCAAGTGTTACATTTTTACCGAAATCCAAAAACAACAATTGTTTCTCTCACTTTCTATCTTCATGGCATGATTTAGACACAGAATTCTCCAGAACACCAAACTGCCACAATATCTATCATAGCTTACATGGAGACAGTCATGTTACATGATAATCATTTTGAGCATTTCATTAAGTAAGACCAGGGTGTTAATTGTGGTAAATAGGAAAGTGTGTGTTTAGTTTCGGAATATTGGTTTACATATTAAAATCTGTTTGTTTATAGAAGTTGGTGAGGGCCACCAGATTGATGATTAAGCACTGATCAATTAAAATATAGAATTTCCAGGAGGCAAAAATGTAACCAAAGGTACAAAAGATGTAAACTCGGGTTTACTACCCTACAGAAAAAGTACAATCAAGTCAGTAGAATTGATATTCTTTCTATTGTGCAGCAAGAGAATTTTCTTACACACCTTGATGAAGAAAAATTCTGAAAATAAAGACATGGGCTTGTGGAAATGTTTTCAAAAGTGACATTTTTTTGGACATATTTACACGTTCATCTCAGTCCTATTGACATTCCCTAAAGTCATTTAACAGGAAGTCCCTCTTCTATCTTCCGGAGCAGCGTTACAGGACAGGTGAAGCTCTTAGCCGGATCTGCCAGAGGCGAATCCGCAGGCCGTCGGTTCGGAGGAGAGGAGCTCCTGGAGGCGCGGGTGCGTGGAGAGGGTGCACGAGCAGGTGGGCTCCGGCTGTGGCCCCGTCTCCGGCCGTGGTGTACAGGTGGCGAGTTGGTGGGTGTACGTGGGAAACGGCGGGACGAACGCGCCGGAGGTTCGGGGGTGTGTGTACGAGGAGGGGACGAGCTCCCGTCGGTGGAGTTGCTGCCCCCGTTGCTCGTGCATGTTTTGCATGCAGGGGCTGGTTCCTCGCTCAGGGGGTCCTGTAGAGCCAAAAGTACATATTATAACGTTGTTTTTTTTGTATCCATTGCAATGTTCAGACAAATTCTAACAAAGAGCAATTGTTTGAATTCGTAGCACTAATAAAAGCTCTCAATCTAACCTGAAACCTAAATGGGCCTAATTCTAGACTAGTGGTTTGTTTACTTCGTCAAGCACTGGTAGCCATATAAAAAAGATTCAAAATGTTTTTCTCTCATACTTTTTCTGCACATTGTCTTTTTCCAGCTCTTTTGGATCAGCTAGCCTTATGCTATGTCAAATAGCTGGCGGTCTCAGTGACGCACAGCACGGGTGAGGTTTTGGAGGGGTTTTAAAAGTACAGCAGTCGTCGTATTTAAAAATACCGCTAAAAAAAACCCCATTATATTGTGAAAAAAGTGGAGACTCCTCCCTCGTTGAATCGCAGGAGCGTAAATTTCTTAAACCTCCTGTCAAATTTTTACACAGTGGATTCTTCGGCATTTTCAGCAGAAACCACGTCGTCAATCTCATCCGCGAGATGTTTGGTACAACGCGTCTGACGGGAGGTTATGAATCACCACGCGGTAATGTGCCACTTATCCACTTCAACGGCTATTTCTGGACGTGAGTGTGCCAAAGCCAGGAGGCATGGATTTTGTATTATTTCGACGCTTCACGTGCTTGTACCTTCTCCTTCAGGATGAAAAGCGACACCGGGTTCCTGCACTCGTGATCCGTCATTAGCGGGACGACGTGATCTGAAAAAACACAAACATACACCCGGTATCAATTATGACACCATGCTGTATGCTTGAGATACCTCTTCATGATTGTCTCGCCGTGGAAACACAACCTCTTTCAAAACACACAAAACAAAAGTGAATTTGGTGAAAATTGTTAAGAAAATGTTAAAACAAATGCAGATTTTTTTTTTTTTTTTTTTGACAGTCTGAGGAACTGTGTATTTAACAAATTAAATGTACAGCATGTACAGGACACCCAGGTTTCCTTATATGGCTCTGTTTTTTGTTATTGTTTTACAAAAATTGTAAACTTTTCCAAAGCAATTTGTTTTTTAATTGTTTTTTTTTTTAAGATTTACCATTACCTTGTGGTGTTTCCTCCTTTGTAAGATGGAGGCTTTCAGGGCTGGATCTCGGTGTATTTGTCTTTGCTTTCTGTCGTTTCCTCCTGCAATATAGGACACCGTAAGATGTTCGGAAATGACTCTTGGTTGAACGGAGTTGAAAACAAAAACGAGGGACCGGTAAGATTTCTTACCTTTTCGACGGCTTCCAGCAGGCGCACACTGACACCAGAGTGATCAGGACAAAGATGCCTCCTGTGGAAAGGATGATGTAAAGGGAGCTTCTTTCTGTTAAACATAGGACATCGTTCGAACTCGACTCGGTTTCTCTGGTACAAAATAAAGTTTACAGGCGACACACAACCCAGTGACTTACTATAGACGGTGAGTTTCAGGGGCAAGCTCTTCGCAGTGCCAATAGGGTTCTCTATGAGACAGCTGTAGACATCGTCATCCACCAGGAGCACTCGGGTGAGGGTCAGAACCTTCTGGTCAGGAGACAGCAGCAGGCGAGTGTGGTTGACCAGCGGCTTTCCGCCTTTCATCCAGGTGTACGTGGTTTTAGTTCCCGTGTCGTGAGAGCAGTTCAGAGTGAAATGCTCGGTCAACTCCAGGACAGTGGTGCTGGTTACATCCACATAGGGTGTAGAAATCGGTTCTGTAAGAATCATTCGGTTGAGTGACACACAAAGACGTATCGTTTCATCTCGGGGTAATGCTTTCAATACAGCAATGTTTGTTTAACATTTATAGAAAAAGTATCCTGTGTATGTTTCCGATACTAGAAAACAATTGTTTTTGATCTTTATTTAGTATCAAAAGAGAGAAAAAATAATGGGAAAAGTGAGAGAATGACTGGTAGGAAAGTTAGCGATGTGATCGGATGTAATCAGATCGAACAAATTGTGTGGACGGTCTACAACTTTAAATATATGTAACTATAAATGGATAAAAGTACTTTTCAATATTTTGAATTTGTAGAATATTTCAACCAAATTGTATAACAGTTGTAATAATGAATGCTAGTGTTAGGCCAGAAATATTTATTTTAGTCATAGATTTAATGTTTGCTCTAATATAAGTGGTTCAAGCCTCAGTATCGCCAAGCTGCCACTCTTGGGCCCTTGAGCAAGGCCCTTAACCCTCTGTGCTCCAGGAGTGCTGGGACATGTGAAGAAAAGATTTTAGTGTGACAAGTGAATGCATCTATCAATCTAATGTAATTGTCATTCATTTGGGAAAAAAGATATATAAAAACACGTTGATTATTAGCATGAGCCGGTACTTGCAATTCCAAGAAAACCAATAAAAACTTAAAAAGAAACCAAAATGTTTTTGAAGTTGGGGTGGGCCACTTTCATTAAGCCTAATTGGAGATATTGTGTATATAATCAAGAACATCTCCCATGTGGTGTAGCCCAGTTTTCCCGAATCATCATCACACTTACACAAGTGGAGAGGTTTTCAATGCAATGCTCATTCCACAATATAACAATGATCTCTGGGAGCTCATGGTTGTTTGGACTCAACGCACATGGACTTCAGTTTTTGTCAAAATGTCTTGATTAATATTCTAGTAATTAATAATATTACAGCTATCAATAAAGATATATCCTAAGTCATAAGAGCGTACCATCCACGGTGAGCTCGATGCTCTCATCCCCTGGAAAGGTGTCATCCGTGATGGAGATCTCCACCTCGTAAACACCTTCGTCAGAGAGCTTCAAGTTATGCAGGAGCAGAGAGCCATTCTCAAACACCAGGATGCGGTCCCGGTATTCCAGCCGCAGGTTCCCGATGATCTCTGTGCCAATCGACTGGACCACCGTGACCGGCTTCTCTCTTTTGAGCTGCCATTTGATAACTGGTGGATCCAGACTGGTGCTGAAGTACCGGACAGAAAGCAGGGCTTCCCCACCCACAGTGCCTCGGATCAGATTCCCAAAACTGGTGATGTTTACACCTTTGACGTCTCCTGCCCAAAAAAAAGAGAGGGAATGCAGATTCAGGGTGGTCTCATTGCCTTGATTTTACCAATTGCGATCTCATCATCGGTACGTTAGAAGGTAAACGTTATTGTTGTTACACCGTGCAAGGAATTTCTCCCATCACGCCCTTCCTCATTTACTCTTCTTCGCTCCCTCCTACACTGCTCTGAAGATAGTACTTGACTGCGCCGGAATAATAAGCATGCTCCGGATTCAGTCAGAGCTTCTTCTCGCCTCGGCTCGTTACCAGCTGTTACCTCCTCACGCTGCATCCTGATACACTTATTAATCCACAGCGAAGCTCATTAGGAACAATTCCAGAAGACACGACAATAGCTAAAAAATGCTAAATAAATACAGTTTTCACTAAATCCTCCAATAATGCAGCTCAGCCACTGTGGTGGGTCCTTTTCTCTCTTTATTGGTATTAATAAAAAATACACACAGCATTTTTTAACTGGTATGAAAAATTTAACAAAACATAAATTGTTGCTAGCTTAAAAACGAAGCCCAGTTTTGCTCATACCAATGTAAACTCGTAAAAGAAATGATGGAAACCCATCAAATGGGCAACAGTGTCTCAATATAAGGAAATGCCCTGAATATAAACAGATTAGGAAGCTGAGAACTTTGTAGCTTGAGAAACCATTTTTTCCCCAGACGATTAAAGATGGTGAAGAACACAAACCATGTACTTGAGTTAAAGTATACTGTAGATACACTCTGTTAAATATGATGCCAGTAAAAAGAAAAAAATGCTCTCTTTAAACTTTTTACTCATAATCTTACATTCCAGTGCTCATGTTAGTTCTCAATCTTCAGTGTTCTGTATTAATTAAAGACTATAATCACACTCTTGATGTTACCCAAATGAGGATGGGTTCCCCTTTTGAGTCTGGTTCCTCTAAAGGTTTCTTCCTCATAACATCTAAGGTAGTTTTTCCTGGCCACAGTCACCATGGCTGCTCATCAGGGATAAACACACATCATTCACCTTAACTGTTCAATTCTGTTAAGCTGCTTTGAGACAATGTCTGTTGTGAAAAGCGCTATAGAAATAAACTTGACTTGACTTGACTCGAGTAAAAGTGCTATGATTTGTTACAGCTGTAATGTTCCTATTATAATTTTTTGTCACAAGACTCTTTGCTTAATCAACTCAGTTTATGTGAAAAGACTCTGTTACTCTAAACCAGGGGTCTCCAATCTTTTCCAGAAAGGGCCAGTGTGGGTGCAGGTTTTTATTCCAACCAAGCAAGTCCACACCAAATTCTACCTGTTCAAATCTAATGATCTTCATTATTAATGACTATCAGGTGTGACCATTGATTGGTTGGAATAAAAACCTGCACCCACACTGGCCCTTTCTGGAAAAGAGTGGAGACCGCTGCTCTAAACACACTGATTCAAACAGTGATTGATTTCTATTAAAATGATCACGAGCCCAAAACCTTCTTTTCAACTACTTCGAAAAAATCGAGCAAAGCGCGACCGTGGGTGTCGTGGCGAGTTCGAGTCAGGAGTTTCTTCCATCATAATAATAAATGATAAAAAAATCGAATGAATGATAAGTAGATACACCAAGTGCAGATTGAAACGAGGTCGAAACGGAGCGCATGTTCTACCCTGATTGGTGGCTTGCTGACTGTTTGACCAGTTTTTATCCTCTCATAAATTAAAAACCGAACAAAATGTAGTAGTAAAAAGTAAAAGATTTCACTTTATTCTTTAGTAAAGAACAGATACGGGAAAAAGCTACTTGAATACAGTAAGGAATTTCATTTACTTCGTTACTGTGCACCACTGAATTGTTGAGTTGCCATGTGGTTAAAAAAAAAGGTTTTACATGAACGGGTTCTCAACTGAAATCATAATTTCTTTAAAAAGACAAGAAATCTGTTGGTGTTTATCTAAAAAAATGACTTTCAGGCAAAATCCCTCGACCTGTTTCCTGATTTAGCCCAGGATTATTCTCAAAATTTGGAAAGTAATAAAAGTTAAAAACTTTCTTACAACTAAACCAATCAATAGTTTATTACAGAAGAAATCTCTCGAATATGCTAAATCTCTCGAGTCAGTATGTGCACTGAAAATGTTCCTGGCAATCACACTCGGTGCGAGAGAGGACGGTCTGGGATCGAAGAGACAAAAGCGTAGATTGTTTGGCCTGGCTTCCTTTATGAAAAGCAGTCTCATAGCGAAGGCACAATCAGGCCCGTTCGGCTGAACAGAAGCGCACAGGGACTCCACTGATTCCGCCGATGACAACATTGGACCGCGGTCCAACACAAACAGCTTTGGGAAGCATGCCGTCCAACGCCGCTTTCATGCCAGTGTATCGCCTGGAAACATCAACTGACCATTTGTGTGTTTATCTTGTTGCGTAGACCAAACATGGACGCCATCAAATAGGAAACTTCCTTGACCCGCATATGATTTTGAAACATGAGTTTTTTTCCCCCGTAACCTTTGCCATTTTTAAAGCCCATTTTCAGTATCCCATACGTCACGTTTGAGAGGAACATCAACATTAGGAACATCAACATTATTTATCTTTATTTTATTTTGCACAGAAATAACTGTAGGCATCATACGGACATATATATACCTTCGTTTATATATAAAACAACCGTCAAAACCAATTTTTGTCCACTCAAAACTAGACATTCCCACCAGCTGATCTGGAAAACCAAAAACTCTGACTCAGCAGTTCAGCAGTGCAGGAAAGAAAAGTATTAAAAAAAGCAAGGAGTTTCTCTTACCTGATTGAAACAGGGACAGGATGCAAAAGAGGGTAAACGCTGGGGATCTCCAGAAGTTCATCCTCCCTTCCTTCATCTCGGCTCGACCGTTCGCTCTCTTCCCGCACCCGTTCACATGATTCGTCCACTCTCAGTGCGTCCTGCTAAATGAGCAGCACTGTTCTTACTGAGGCTGGACTTTGCCAGGGCCACACACACACACACACACACACACACACACACACACACACACACACACACACACACACACACACACACACACACACTAATGATGGAATGTGGGAAGCAGTGTAAGATTTGGGGTGTGTGAGGCATTGTACTTTTGCCCATGTGCTGTTTCTGTATGTAGGGGGCAGCACTTAATGTACTTGATGATCAACTCCATTTGCATCAGTAGAAAATTCAAATTTTACCTAAGTGGATTTTTAGACCCGTAACTTTACTGTACTTCAGCAAAAATTCATTGAAGTAACAGTACTTTTACTTGAGTGGAATATTTTATTACTCTTTTCACCTCTAATAATAGTAATTTCCTATGCACATGACTGTGTTGAGTTATGTGGGTGACGATCCTTTTTTATTTTTGACATGTTAAGAACACAAAACCCCCTGTTTTCTATCTCATCATTCATTTGTCCAGCAGGAGGGAGAGGCACAGCAGGACAAATAGAGCATAAAAATATACCATTTATTACATCATTTTATTCAAAAGAAAAACCAAACGTCTTTAGATTGCGTATTTTTAACAGTTTATTTCCACAGAATTTTGTTGTCCGCCTCCTGGTAACTATGAAGAAGGTTTTGGGTTCCACCTTCTTCACAATCACTTTATATGTCCTAGAAAAAGTACAGTACGTTAAAGATTTTTTTGGATGAATACAATGAAGAAGAAATCATTGAATTTCCAACAAATCCTTCTGTCGAAAGTCTTCATTTGGTTCTTTATTTTGGTACATTTATGCATATTTAATTAAACACACTCTCTTTACCTAAAGCATCTGCCTTATTCATGTGACTAAATAGCAAACAGTGTTTAAAGACACTTTCATGTCTACACTCAGTTGTTTTGAAACTGCACTGTCTGGACTAATAAAATCTGGGTTATGGGAATTCACTCAACCTGACAAGCTGCTCATGCGAAAGAGGACGAACGGAAACTTTCCACCCAAATAGTAGTTTCATACTAATTTGTGTAAATGAGGATAAATTCATTAACACATCATTGAAATGCTTTGGGTTTTTTTTTCTTTTGGATGCTGCTCAAGTCCACGTTATTACTTATACAACATTTGACCGATGGCCGAATTGCGTTCAGCAAAATAAAATCGAAATGTAAAATTAGTTTGGTCCAAATTTCCACTTTTTCTAGTGGTTTACTTTATCGGTGCATATTTGACCCTATTCCAAAAAAACCCCAAAAAAATGATAATGCAGCCGAGGACAAATTATGAGAAACGGTAATGATTCATTCATCACCTAATTGAGTGACGTGTTCATGTTGTGTTCATGTTGAATAGCATTGGGAGTAAAATATGAGGAAACCATTCAAACCAATCCTATGTCTCAAATAGCACTGGACATTACACGTTATATTGTAATACCGTTGCACACTATGGTCCTGCCAAGACTCAGAAGGCCATTTATATATATATATATATATATATTTTCCAGTTTACATGTAACTGATTCTATCACAGTTGAGAACAAACCTCACTGTGTCCACATTCTGTTCCATGTTTGACAAAGAGGGACGTCCTGATCGTTGTCCGTCTTCAACACGTTCTCGTCCTTGTGTCATCAGTACACTTGTGCAGATAATATTGCAGCTTCTCCATAAGCTTTGCTTACCATTTCCACTTTCTGATGCACCGCCATTCCGAATGCGCTTGCATATAAATAAATAAACATTTATTATAAATTGAGAGAGAGAGAGAGAGAGAGAGAGAGAGAGAGAGTGATAGAGTGATAAAGTGTGTGTGAGAGAGAAATGTGGAGGTTGTCACTGTATACAGTAATTCCATCACTCCATCATTCCTCAGTGTAGGAGTTGCTGCGTGCTTGTGGCGACTCTTCATATTCAGGGTTGCCAGATTTCCATCTCCTCATAATCACTCTTTTAATAGAACTGAGAAGAACGAGTGCTATAGAAAATTTCGGAACACTAAAATCAATAACGACATACGAACTGATGTCTACAAGTTCTAACTGGAAAGGAAAATGCTCAATCTGGCAATTTTCGTTTAAGTATGTTCTCTTTTCTGGTCTCAGTCAGCCAGGAGAAGCATCTGAGATCTGACTGGAGAGACGGTGAAGCGCTGCCGTTCGTGTTGCTACGGGAAACCGAGCGTAAATTCATATTTCATAACTTTCCCCACCCCCCCCGCCTCCAGGCCGTGTCGCTGGCTGGCTGTGTGGGAGCTGGTGTGCGTGGGCACTGAGTGGGTCCAGGCCCTCGTTTCCACCGTCTCGTTCGGCGTAATGCGCACAGACTCGCAGAACTACAACCAGGACCGGGAAGAGAGATATAATACCAGAGATTTTGACTGCAGTGTTAAAGATTACAGATTTGTTTAAAACTCTTTTGTGATAAACAGAACAGACTTGAATTTAGGGATTTAGGGATCGTTTGAAAGCGACTGTAGCGACAGGTTTGCACAGTAAAAACAAGTCTATACTGTTTTTTTTGTTTTTAAGCACGACATTAGACTGACAGGATTTACTGTATTTCTGCCTCGTATGGTTTCTCGTGACTGAGAAAACACAAACAGCTCGAATTCTTTTCAGAGGGATCACAAAAAGCAGGAAGCGATAATTACCACATGCTCTATTTTCTTCTGTCTGTTGTGATTTGTGTACTGCAATTAAAAACATGAGCTGGGCAGAATGATTAAAAAAATAACAAAAAAAAAATTCACACTCGTACAAACACAAAGAGAAAGTTCAAGGTCATTATAGCAAAGGGGATGGATGGGAGATTTGCTTAATTGAAGGAGAAACAGTTACAAAAACAGGCACAGAGTACAGAAAGGGAGGGCAGGCAGGGTGGAGAAAAGTGGAAGGAGGGATTTGTTATAGAGGCGTGTCTGGTAGAGTAAAGGGGAAAGTTTTTAAGACTGATTTTTACGTTTTTTTAAGAGCGATTGTGAAAAAGGATGGAGCCACCAATGTCCAATGTTATGGATTCCTTATGGGTCAGGAGCACTAAATTGCGCTTGCTTTTGGGTAACATGGTGGGATGATAAGGGCTGAGGATTCTTGAGAGTGTGGAGAATTAACTTTATTTTACCTTTCGCTAAATTAATAAAATCAAACTTTGATTGGGTGGGCAAGATGCAAATTTGGGTGGGCTCAGCTCCCCCCTTTCCCATTGCTGCCACGGGCAAATGGATTATGGATGTGGTTGAGGACATGCAGGTGGCTAATTTGAAAGAGTTAGATGTAGAGGATATGGATACGGAGACGAATGATCTGCTGTGGCGCCCCCTAGCAGGGTAAAGATACAGGCGGGTCTCATTCTAATTCTCGAATCGAATGCGTTCATTTGTTTTGCTGATAAAATTATTTTTTTTGTTTCACCATAAAAATCCCGCAGAATGAAATCCTTGACAGCATTGAATCCCAATGATTTTGTTTTATTAAACAGGCAGAAGCAAAGCGACACTGGAAAAGGCGATGTAATAAATGCATACCTCTATACCGAGGAATACATACAAGGAAGGGAGGGAATAGAGAATAAGGGAAAAGGGACCATAAATTAATCAAATAAATAAACCAAAATCAGCTCACACTTTTTTTGCTCGTCTTATTAGAAGCGACGGAGAGAGCTTGAAACGCGAAACGTAACTCGCTGAACGAAAATGAAAGCGAAGAAATGCTATATAACATGCTGAGTGGTGCGCCATGGACCACTGTCGGGACTCTATAAGAAGCAGAAGAGGAGTGTGAGGTCACTGATCCGGCCTTAGTTTCTAAAGTTTTACACTTGTATATATATATTACACACTGAAAGTTTCTCGTCGACCTCAAGGTTATTGCGGTGGTGTACGGAAAAACGGCAGCGGTTGGACGTCCTTCTGGCGCTACTTCTTATCCCTTTGTTTCTGGAACAGAGAGAGACGAGAGCGTCAGCTTGTGCCTTCATGTGACACAGAACAAGATAAATCACTCCAAATGATGACATGATGACACACTATAGAGAGTTAGAGCTGAATTTACGCGCCAGTGGGAGGTTGAATTAGGGTTGCAGAATTCCAGGAATTTTCAAGACTGGAAATATTCCATGGGAATTAACAGGAACAAACTGAAGCCACACCCCCTACATGCACTGTACATTCCTTCATAACACACATTTAGCATGCATGTCAGCTTATGATCAAACTAAATGTTTATATTTATGTTTGTATATGATACAGTTTATATAATTTCCCCAAAATGTCTAATACGTTCCCATACATTCCCATAAATTCCTGGTAAATTTCCAATTTGGAATATTTCCAAAATTCCCCTAAATGTACTGGGAATTTGCCTTTCCAACCCTATGCTTAAGAGTCGCTAGAGGTTCAAATATGGTTTAATAATTACTTGCAAATCATCATGTCACTAACAGTTACCTTTGAACTGATGAGATTCAGAACCACAATATGGCTGGAAAAGTCAGGTGTCCAAATACTTTTGTTCATACAGTGTACATAGACAGATTTAGTGTATTAGTCAAACCATATAAAGTACTCGAATAACTACAAGACACTCCGGTACCACAAATGTGTGTGCTGGTGACGGGTCGTTGATGAACGATTCGTTCATTTTAAAAGAGTCTTTAATGTGACTCAGAAGAACGAATCGTCTCAGAGAGTGATTCGTTCATTTTTTAACTGGACGCAAATTTTATTTCGTGAGTCCTCTGGTACGAGTCGTTCGTCCTTTTATCATGTGAATCCTACATATGCTATGCAGTGCTTTACACAGAAAACACCATTGAGAAGTTCATCTGATGAGTCGTGTGGTACGAGTCGTTCATTCTTTTATCACGTGATTCCATATTAAACAGATATATAAATATTATTGGAACTCATTGAAACTGTAACATTTTATTTGATTTCGAATCAAAGGAACAAAACGAACTAAATGACTCAAAGAGCATTTTGTTGATTTTGATGAACGAGATTTAAAGGACCGAGTCACTAAAATGACCCGATCTTCCCATTACTAGCGTGTGTGTGTGTGTGTGTGTGTAGAAAATTCACTGCCTTGAAGACACTCCCTATGCATAACTACAGCAAGCGGGAGCGCGGACGCTCCTGTGATCTATACTCCCGTGCTATCTGTATTATTGCCTAGCAACAAGTAATTAAGGCAGCATTGCTAGGAGACCGTTTCAACCACGAGGAGGTCTACAGGGAGGATCTGAAGCCCAGACACAACATGCTCTGTGGAGTTGGGTTCGAAATGCTGGACCTATCAATCATTTTGTTTAGATGATCAGATTAAAAATGATTGATATGAACTTGTAGATGGTTTCTTTTAAAACTAAGTGAAAGGAAACTGCAGTGTGTGTGTGTGTGTGTGTGTGTGTGTGTGTGTGTGTGTGTGTATCAGACATCTAACAATTGCATCAGGTGTATTATTTTTTGGAAAATCACTCAATTTCTCACAGACAAATTGGGAATTAAAAAAGAATAAATCTGAAAAGTGTAAACAAATATGTATAGATTTGATTCATTTTGACGCACATGCTGCTTTTATAGCCTTTGGATTTATTGTATTACTTATATATATCTTTATCGTGTTGCTCAATCTAGATTTTTATTATATTATCGTTTTTTTTTTTCCTTTTTTTTTTACGAATTGTTTATATGTTGCCCCACATTCTTTTGTCTGAGTCACAGACTCATTTCGGTTCTTTTCTTTTCTCCTGTCTGTACATATAACATCTGAAACCTACTGAAATGTGATCTACTGTATGTATTTAAAAAGAACGGCTCATTAATGTAGGTGTGTTTTCTTTTGTCGTTTTATGTTCTTTTTGCCCAAAAAAAGAAAGAAATTCCCAGAATGCTATTACGAAAGAGGGTTTAATATGTGTTCCTGAGAGCTTCTCTCATCAGGTACCTGCTGTGATAAGAGCACCTGTAAAGTTCAGTAGATTAATTACGGGTATATTGTGTTTACACGGTCAAAAGAAAAATGTAAGCCATTTATTAATCCTGATGTTTTAAGTTTCTTCCATATAAATCCTATTTACAGACCGCAACCCAATCGAACATATACACAAGCCTTTTTAACCATCAACAATAATGAATCACCAAATTTGAGATTATTATCGTACCATTAATATTCCAGAGATTTGAACAACGTATGTTAAATATGTACTTTTATAGAATTTGTTATTTAACAGTGTGTGTGGATTTGCTACTGCTCTTTATATATTACCATGTAAGTATGTATGTACCTAGTATGCAAAGAGTAGCAGCAGTGCATATAATAGCCTTTGCGTTTATATCAAGTTTTTGCTGATAAAATAAAGGTTTAATATCAGTGTAATAACACTACTCAGTGCAACATTGCTAAGTAGTATAAAATAAATCATTTATTGCTATTATACAGATTAGAAATGTTACACCGATTATTGACACCACACTGATTAGAAATGTTAGCCTTTACAGCGGAATCGACTTTGACATTTAAGGCGTTTGGCAGATGCGCTTATTGACCTTCCGAGGTCAATAAATCTCTAATCTACAACCCTTTCCCTAAAATGTTACACTAATTAGGGATATAACACTGATGTTATTAGTGACGTTATACCGATTAAAAAAATGTTACACTGATCAGAAGTGTTACATTTGAACAGTTACAATGAATTGTGATGTTACAGTGTACAAAGTACATTGTTAAAGGTTACACCAGTTAATGATGTTACACTGATTAGAAGTGTTACACCGATTTGTGGTGTTACACTGATTAGAGATGTTACACTGATTAGTGATGTTACACTGATCAGAAATGTTACACTGATTAGAAATGTTACACCGATTTGTGTTGTTACACTGATCAGAAGTGTTACACTGATTAGAAGTGTTACACTGATAAGTAGTGTTATACTGATTAGAACTGTTACTGTACATTAAAGATTTTACACAGATTTGCGATGGTACACTGATTTGAAATGTTATACTGATCAGAAGTGTTACACTGATTAGTGATATTACACTGGTTAGAAATGTTACACTGCCTTCTGACGTTACACTGATTAGAAATGTTACACAGATTAGTGATGTTACTCTTTGCCTTTGAAAACAGACGATTTTATTTTGAGACATTTTGAAATAATGAAAAAAAAAAAGAGGTTTGAAGGTGTGAGAGAGCTGTTTTTCATCTAATCGATGTGAAGACATTTCCAGAAGCATGGTTATACAAATCCCCTTCAGGCTGCTAGCAATAATTGTATTAAATTTTTATTTAGTCTTGTCCTGCCCTGATTAGAAGGTCAGGATGAAAACATGAATATGATGGACTTTGGGGCCACAGGTGTTTGTAGGTCAATAAGCAATAGACACCTCATTCCCATTAGAACATAACTAGATGTTTTTTGAAAAACAACAGCTGCAGGTGTTCTGGGCAGGACATCTTATTAAAGAAGTAAGCGTAAATGATAACATATAAACCACTAATTAAACATGAAAAGAACTGCTCCATTCGAAAGAACTGAGGCAGAGGTGTGATAAATCCCTGTGGGATAAACCCCTAAGGAAAAGCATATTCAGGTTCCAGTTTGTGCATTCACACCATCTTGTTTTGGAGGGAACGCTGTTTTCCAAACTTCATTTTGTGTTTGTGCTCACCTCTTCTCTTGGTTTGTCATCCTTCATCTTCTTCCTCGTCATGTGACCCCGAAAGCCGGCCTGGATCTTAGCGGCAGCCTTGTTAGCGGTAGGGTCGTCCAGGGGGATATCCATGATGTCCTCGTCTTGTGGCTGAGCACAGCCCTCCTAGAGGTCAGAAAGCAATGTGAGAGCGGCCATGTTGGTTATTAGTCACTGAAATGATTGGTATTCCAATAAAAATGAACAATATTCCCACTATGTGTTAACACTTAAGTAGTGTAAATTGTAAAGTATTGTAATTGTTGTCATATTTATCCTCTTCCCAACAAACACAACAACCCAACAAAGACCCAAATTCAACATGTGTGATGATGATGATGATTCTCAATACAATATAAAACTAATTATCTGTTCTACACCAAAATCCATACCAATTACTACGCAACAATCTTCATAGACTCATTAAAGCAAGTTATATCCAGACGACATAATGTCATTACAGCTCAACCAACTAATCAGTGTGGCATTTCCTCGGGCCATGAAATTCCACCGATTCCCTTTAGCTTTAGCTTTAATGAAACAGGCTGCAGTTGAAGCCACACTTTCTTCCCTGTGGGGTTCTGTGAGGGCTTTTTTTCCCTGGTCCCATATGGCTAATTGTTGTCATCATTGCCCATTGAAGGCGCGAGTTTCCGACATCGCATCTAATTTAGCCGGTCAGCTGGGGGTTCAGTGCTCTGCAGAGACGGGTACCTTGCCGATCCCAAGCTTCACCATGGAACTTTTCAAGGAACCGTGTTGAGCAGAACGGAAGCGTGATGTTCCTAAGAGGCTGCTATGCCATTACGGAGGGATAAACATGCGATCTATCGTACGACAAACGAGGCCTCATGGGCTTGCCACTCACTGGCTCTCTCTCTGCTCAAAGGCCTTTTAAAGTAACCGAAGCTGCACAAGACTTTGTGTTTTTTCGGCTTCGAATATTGATAGCCTTCATTCATAACAAAATTGTGTAAAAATTGTGCTTAGCAACCGAGTCCAATACGACACTGAAACATCTTGCGTGAATTTGCCCTTGCAAGCGTATCGCATCGGTCTGGAACATGCAAATGGCCATCTGTCTCGTCGTTCACAAGCTTTGGATCCTGCTCGGATAATGCAGCTAGTGTTAACGTTTCCAGAAAGTTCTCAGCCCCCAAGCCGGAACCCACGCTTATGCAACGTCCTTCGCCGCTTGCGCTGCCGATTCTTTGTGTCGGCGGGCTTCGAGTAGAGATGTCAAAAATGTTGAACGTTGTTTCCAGCAAACATTGTGACAGATAATAAGACAACAGCATTTCAGGCGAAGCCGCTTCAGCTGCAAAGTGCAAATTTCGCTGCGCCTCTGCAACCCGGGGCGGCTGCTTAATTACTACTTACACAGCAGACTCACTCTTAACCTACTCATCCTCCACACACACACTCGCACTCACACCATACGCACACGACAAATCCAGTGTTATCATACATTTAAAAATACTTTGTATTACTTACTGCTAAACACCAAAGACCAGAAGGACTTTTGCTTACATAAGGTTTTAAAATAACACTTCAGTGATATACTGTAGATGTTTTGATGTTAAATAACAGTTAAGATAAACATGGCGATTTCATTTATAAGTGCAACCGCTGTCCAAGGTGCTGATGTACACTTTAATAGCAAATAGTTTTCAGGAATGATACGAGTAACAGTTAACAATGTATCTGTATTGCTGGCACTTGGTTACCAATTTTCTGTACCACTTTATCCCAGACAAGGTCACGGGTGCGGGGGAGTTCGAAAGCCGAACAAAGCAGGGGACAAGTTGAACAGAATGCAAACCTATCAGAGGGCACAAATCTATAAAGTTTGAAATGACACTCAACAAACCCAATATGTCTGTGGCCTGTTGGAGAAAACCAAAGAACCAGGAGGAAACCCCTCAAAGCACAGGAGGAATTCTCAAACTCTATGCGCACAGGATTCGAACCCTTAACCCCAGAGTTGACAGGTTTTAAGTCGTGAGACATCATTGCATCGCAGGAACCCGTTCAAGAACCTCAATAGGATCCTTTTTTTTTTTTGTCAAATCGATCAGATTTCCAGATGCACAAACCAAATCGCACCGTCTCTGAACCAAAAACTCTTAAAAAAACATTTGTGTGAGAGTGTGTCATGGAGTATAGCGTTTTCGAAGCCACGGCTTTTCAAACCGCCCACATCAAACCGTGATCCGAAGTCTATGGGATGATCTGAACAAAACCTGAACAAAATAACACACCGATCCGTCGCCCTGTTCAGATGTGCAGATTTTAAGCCACGTCGGATTTGGCACTATCACAAAGCTGTATTTTTTCTTTTTTCTTTTTTGTTTGCATACCCAAAACCTACAGGTGCTTCTACGTCTCCTTTAGGTCTCCTGTCACACTCTGAGCTTTGAGGAATCATGGAAAAGATGAAGAAAATGGTCTGAGATGTGGATTTCTAGTGGTGTTTCTAGTCACAGACCAGCCTGGAATCCACATCCCACACACTCACACACTTACACACTTACACACTTACACACACACACACACACACACACACACACACACACACACACACACACACACACACACAGCTGATTCTTATGTAACTCCTCAGCAGGTGGAGGCGTCAATTATAATTCAGAACACATTGGTGACATTTTGGAAACCTTTTCTGGAGCTTTCTGTTCCAAAAAGAAAAGAAAAGAAAAGAAAGAAAGAAAGAAAGAAAGAAAGAAAGAAAGAAAGAAAGAAAGAAAGAAAGAAAGAAAGAAAGAAAAGCAGCAACAGACAATTCAAATAATTGTTTCACATAAAATTATTTCTTATTTTATTTACTTACTTTTCGACAGTCCATAGTAATGAGGTTTTATCTGAGAGTAGATGAGCAGGTCGCCCTCAGGTAACAGTTCCTCTGGAGTCTCCGGTCCGCGCGCCTTCTTCTCCCCTGATCTGTAGCGCCTCGCGCTCAGTCCCACCTCCGCGCGACTCAACCTTGCCGACAAATCAGACCGCGCGCTCGTGCGAGACTCCGCCACCGGGCGACCAATCAGCTTCAGCGACAGCTCAGGTAACAACCAATCATCAGCCGGGACATGATAATTAGGCCTGAGGAACATCTTTCACTTCTTCTCACCTTTGCATTGGCGATTTAAAGATCGGATCATTTGAGTGACTCGGTTCTTTGAATCTTTTTTTTTAGTCATTTAGTTCATTTCATCAAAATGAACGAATCTTTTTTTGGAGTCATTTAGTTCATTTCGTTGCCTTGATCAGAAATATATATATATTTAATAAACAGATTCCCCCCAACACGTCTTCATACACAAACTTTGACCATTGTTCCAATTATGTAAATATGCAAAGCGGCTAAGGATAAATGATAAACAGAATGAGAAGCTTCACCTCAGGTCTTCTGGTCTACGTTGTTAGTTCTTTTGTACTAGATGCACTAGTCCTCGACACCAAAACACGTTAGCGAGAAGCTAAAAACAGTTGATTTGTGGGGATTTTATTACCTTCACAGTCTGGAGTTGTGTGAAGTATTTGAGTAAATGTACTATTGCACTTAAGTAATTTTTTGGCTACTTTAGTTTTACTGAGTATCAACAATATAACCAACTTTTACTCAACTACATTTAGAATTCAATACATGTACTTTTTATTTCACAATATTTTAACTGACAATGGCGTTACATCACACACACATCTTTGGCATTTGTTTTCCTTGTGTATAAATGTAATTATTGTAATAATCAGTACAGTATTAATTTTATATAAAAAAAAAGACTAGAAATACAATTATATCAGATTATTTGCTCTTTCTGTGAATTAAAACTGTCAAAAGCAAGTCAGTAAATCTATGAACCATTTGAGGAATAATGCATTGCAATGAAACCTCAACAGCTAAAGAGTACAAAAGTATCTATAGTAATATATTATTATTATTATTATTATTATTATCTATAGTATATTGATCACACACATTTAGGTTTGGTGTTAAAGGAAAATAATCAGTTTTTTGGGATCAATTCATTCAACATGTTCGTATGTAGGAAAGCATACAATAATACAATTACAATATCACACTTTGATTCATTTATGGTTATAATTGAGTGAAAATCCTTGATAAGATACAGCATGTATAAACAGCTTCTCACTGTTAATAAGACGAGACGCTCGATCAAATCAGAGTCTGGATCTGTGATGATCACAAATGTTGAGCTCAGTAGCTCCTACTTTTATACCAAAGACTGTTGAAAGAACATTTACTTATAATCTTATACTCCAGTGCTCATGTTAGTTCTCACTCTCCAGTGTTCTGTATTGTTGAAAGATTTATAATCAAACTCTTGATGTCACCCAAATGAGGATGGGTTCCCCTTTTGAGTCTGGTTCCTCTCAAGGTTTCTTCCTCATAACATCTAAGGTAGTTTTTCCTGGCCACAGTCGCCACGGCTGCTCATCAGGGATAAACACACATCGTTCACCTGAACTGTTGATTTCTGTAAAGCTGCTTTGAGACAATGTCTGTTGTGAAAAGCGCTATAGAAATAAACTTGACGACGCTTTTCACAAAATATTCTATTTATATAGAACAAAACAAGCTTTAGGTTTAGACATGCTGATGACCGTAAGACTGAATTTTGTGAGCAAAGAAATGATTTGTTGTCCCATTTGGTTTGCTTTAAGCTGCAACAGACTAATTTCAATTTTAGAATATGATTTTTTTTTCGTTTTGAAAAATATAGTACCAAGGTTGAAGTAAGTCTGGACTGCGGATAGGTCCCGAGAAGGAGAAGTGTGGAGGAAGCGGGGGTGTGATAACAGATACTCGAGGAGAACTGTATCCTTGGGTGACTCCCACACACATCTTTACAAGTATCTCACTTGAAAAAACAAAACAAAACAAAAAAACCCTAAAATGCTGAAATATGCAGATTTATTTTTCTTTATTGAGTAATTGATCTTGCCATGTTAATAAGAAAAAAAAAATATATAGTCACATGATTAGATACCATTCATAGTTTTAATAAATATGAGATATTTTTTATTTATTATTTTTTATTATTATACATTATTTTATTATACATTAATTATTACGTTTCAAAGTATTAGTTATATAATACTATTGATACTACAGTTTAACATGAACATACATCCTCTAGAATAATGTTACCAGTGCATCCTCATTCAGTAAGATCATCACCACAGCAGCTATAAACAATGCTCACAGATTTGCAACTTTGTCCTCATCTCATGTGCAGCACTTACACGAGGTAAATATTGGGTAATAATTACTGGAAGAAAGGACAGAAATCCAGAATACACTCTTGTTTGTACATCTTTTCTTTTCCAGAAGCTTCACTTGTGTTGTTTACAGGCTAGTTATCCCTAAGGCCTGTGTGTGGGTTGAGGTGGAGCAGGATGAAACATTAACTCTATGGCAACCCCTAACACCCCATATCACAGCTTACAGTATCTATCTATCTATCTATCTATCTATCTATCTATCTATCTATCTATCTATCTATCTATCTATCTATCTATCTATCTATCTGTCTGTCTGTCTGTCTGTCTGTCGGTCTGTCGGTCTGTCTGTCGGTCTGTCGGGTGACTGCTAGATAAAATTCTAGGTTCTCTTTTAAAGTTGAATGAAAATTTAAATGAAGATCAAATATATTTTCTTTCTTCTTCTGCATCTTCTTATTTTTAATAATAGTTCACCATTGTATCACACACACATCTTTACTATTTGTTTCCCTTGTGTATGAATGTAATAATACCAATATGTGCACTTGACTGTAACCTGTTTCCCAGGATAAATTTATACATAAATGGTTTGTTCCAAGCGAAAAGCTCATCAGTAAATTTCAGTTTAAAAATTATTATAAAATTATATTAATTTATTCATGTTTTTCAGCATAGAAAGTGATTAAAAAACAAGTCTGTTTATCAATTATTCATTTCAGAAAAATTGCACTAGATTAAAGCTATATATATATATATATTTTTTTTTTTTATTTATTACACATATTATTGTTTCTGTTGTATTGCTATATTGAGAGGACAAACCTACACACAGAAGAGAGTTTTATTGAAACAAATACATAAATACATTTTACCATTATATATACATATTAAATTAAGGAACTTTGTTTCTTTTAGAATCTGTAGTAACGAAAAATACATTGCTGGGGTCGAAACTCACAAATTATTGAAACATATATAAATACACAATTACACATCAGAATACATTTTTATCACATGTTGAAGCCATGATAATTGTAGTACGATTATCATACACACACACACACACACACACACACACACACACACACACACACACACACACACACACACACACACACACACACACGAAAGGATTTGCTACCATCTAGTGTTCTGTGTTCATCAGTAGTGTAAGATAGAAATTCTTTACTTTAGGTCATAAAGTGATGCTAGAGAAATGCTATGATTTTTTAAAAACGTCTATGAGAAATATTGCACAAGGGTCAAACGATATCACCAGTTTCATTCAGCGTTAGTTTTATGACGTTCAAGCACATTTGTCGTCTCAGCAGCCAAAGAGAGACACAAAAAGAATGCATCCAAGGAGAAGAAGATGGTCTTGAGCATAGCCTCAGAGAGAGAGAGAAAAAAATCAAAATCAAAATTGATTTCCAAATGATCTCATGGTTTGATTTGCACATGGTAGAGAAATCACTCATACTGTATATAGTGTTATGAATGAAACTGTTCTACTGTACCAACACAAAATAACAGCATGAAAAAGTTTTTTGCTGTAGGAATAAAATCAGGACTGAAGCGTAAGCTCAACTTAAGATCATTACGTTGACACCAGTTCCAAAGTTTAAAGTTTACACCATGCTCACTGTTATCCTCCTGGGTGGACTGGTTCACTACATAGATGAATCGTTCCTTCATGACTATCTGCTGATGCATCATTCCATATTGATTGTTCTATCTCGCTGTGCTGCATGACTCGTTTTAAACCCTAAGCTGAATGCTTTATCGGTCCTTACTGGCATTCTGGGGGAATTTCTCATTAAAGTCATGATTTGTCAAAAGCACATGCACATTACAAGATGATTTTGATCTTAGGATCGATCAAAACAGCTTTTCTTCATTTCCATAATCTCTGACTAAACACTATATGAGAGAACAAAATAGAGAGTCTGTCAACATTTAGACATACCCGAGTGTTCTTCATTGTCCGTTGGAGGTGTGGAAGAATCTGAACAGAAAATAAATCTGATTAATTAATTATAGTTCAGGCATTAGAGTTCATAGTAGGATTTCTAATTGCAAAAATATGCTATTGTCCTGCTAGAAACCTCTGGAAAAAATGTTAAATGGGATGTCGAATTATACCACAAGATACTGCTTTTATTCAAACATTTTAAATCAGGTATAAAATCCGTGTATGTATAAAGAACATTTACCTAATTATGTTAATATAATGACACAATATGTTTAATTCAAGATGTAACAGTGTTTACTGTCATTTGTTTCTCTATTCTATGTATAATGAGAGAAAAAAAAATATTTCAGAAGACTATTTGAAGCATTTATTTATCAGAATATTTACTGTTTTATATAACAGCAGCACACATCATGCTTTTATTGCTCACTTAATATCAAAAAATCGAAATATTTAGACTTTTTATACTAAGTAAAATGTGTTTTCTGGAAGTTAATTTGGTTTACTGTGCAGAAGTTACCTGTTCTTATAACGGGAAAATATTAACCTATTCGATTTATTTATTACATTTTTATTATCTAAGCAATGTTAGGAAGCAGGAGTCAGAGCACAGGGTCCGATACAGCACCCCTGGCTCAAGGACCCAAGAGTGGCAGCTTGGTGATACTGGGGCTTGAACTTTCAACCTTCCAAATTGATAACCCAGAGCTTTAACCACCAAGTGTTGCTGTAATTGGCACAAAGACCTTCTCAGAATTGTCAATTTTATAGGGACTTCCAGCAGGATGGCTGTAGCATTGTCATGATTTGATCTTCAGACCTCAGACAACATTTTTACTGTGATATCACTCGGGACACAAACTTATGCACTGCACTGTATGAATGCATGAACGTCCAGGTTACATACCTGTCACCTTGACGAGCTCGATGATAAAATCCGAGAAAGAGTGACGCTTGCTCACAGAGCACACATGCTTCCCAAAGTCATCCTCCTTCACCGTATCGATGACGAGAGTGATGTTCCCTGGGGTGTAAAGCGTTGAGTAGCCCTGTGTGCAGTTCCTGTAGTCCTTGTGCTTGATGAAATGGCAGAGCAACTGGCTTTTGGGACTTTTCCACTGCAGAGAGAGCTGCGAGATGGCTCCTTGTGCCTCGTACCCATACTCGCAGGGCATACTGAGCTTCCTCGCAGGTAGAGATCCAAGCTGCAGGGCTGTCACTGGGCCAGGTAGAAATGAGCATAAAGGAAGTTGAATGGTTGAACAATAGAGCATCGATATTTTCACACAGAAGCTCATGCTTTACGCTTATCACACTTTACAGCACACGGACATTCTTTTATTCACATATCAGAACGCAGGGTCAGCCATGATACCGTACTTCAGCACAAGGGGTTAAGGGACTTGCTTAAGGGCCCCAGGAGTGGCAGCGTGGGGATACCGCGGCTTGAACCCCGACCTTCTAATCAGTAACCATAAACCCCAACCACTAAGCTACCACCCTCCCTAAACAGTCAACAGTAAAAGGTATGTGTACGTTCCATTTGTTCTGAAAAAATGTGAAATACGGAGCCTTCATTCCTTTTTTCAATAGAAATTTGAAATATTCTATTCGAAAAATACGTGTTTAAGCAAAAAAATTCCGATTTTCAAAACATAAAAACGAACGAACGCAAAACTCGTGTTGTGCAAAACCGTTTAGAAGTGAAAAGCCAACATCCAATAACATCAACAACAAGAACAACAACAATAACACCAGCGACAACATCAACGATAACAATATAAAACAATAAGATCAACAGCAAACATTGACATCAGTGACAACAAAATCAGCAGCAGCAACAGCAATACAATAAAACAACATCGATATCAACAACTAACATATCGACAGCCATAATATCCATAGCAACAGCAAACCTGAACATCATCTACAACAATTACTGTTATTATTGACCTGATCTAGGGACAAAAATACAAGATAAATAAGTAGATTATTATTATCAGTATCATTATTATTATTGTTATTATTATCATCATTATTAATATTATTATTATTTTTATTATTATTATTATTATCATAATTATTACCATTATTATCATTATTAATATTATTATTATCATAATTACTATCATTATTACTATTATTATTATTATTATTATTATTATTAACAAGCTAATTAAAACATTAGTATGCTCTGTAGCTATAAGGACTTACCTCTGAACACAATAGTAAGCATTATTATTCTGATCATCAAGTCCGCCATGTCCTTATTATTGATATTCCCTCAGTGCTAATGACCTTTTTATAAAACCATCACACACAGAAGCCTGGTCCAGATCAAATCCAGGAGTTAGTTTTGGTTTCTGAATCCAGCCCCGACAGGAAAAGATGTGCATCATCATATGATCTGGCACTAGTGATTAACTCCAGGATGGGTTTGCTAAACATACGACTCATCAATTCATTAAGCATATAGGAATTTTCCCTGGGTATCAGAGCTGCCATAGTCTGGACAGTCCTAATAAGGAATAAGGTATTTAATAAGGGATTTAACCGATTTATGTCCTTACACCCAAATTAAAAATGTTCACAGTCATTCTTTCTCTCCCTCTCTCTTACTCCCTTTTTACCTTTTCTCTCGCTTTCTCTTTTGTCTGGAAAGAACCTGCTGACGCACTCAGGGTTTCACCTCAGGTTATAAACAGTATAACAGTATAAATTGCTGTCTCACTTTCATTTTGTAGAAAGTGAAATGGCAAAGGTGTCACAGAACACACACACACGCACGCACACACACACACACACACACTCACTCACACACACACACACACACACTCACTCACACACACACACACACACACACACACACACAGTAAATATTACATGAAAATAATGCCCACTTCCACCTTCACTGTAAATTGGTCAAGGAAACTGATTCCATTTTAATTGTATACATTGGGATAGCAGTGCTGGGGTGGCAGATGGGGTGGCAGATGGGGTGGCAATTCACTCGAGTAAAAGTACAGATACCCATGATTTAAAATACTCTGGTAAAAGTTGAAGTACTGACTACACAGAAGTGTTCTTTCATTAATATAAAATGATCTCTAATGTTGTTTTCTAATAAATGTATCCAGGCTAAATATCCACCATATAGAACACAAGCAGAGAAAAGATGATGATGATGATGATGATGATCAGGAATGTCTCTGTTCTTAGTCATGTTTACATCAGTGACTCCTTCTGTCTCATCCACGTTAACCCCAGACTTCTTGTTGCCTTCTGCCTTGGTTGTTGTGGTAGATCGAAAAAGCCGCGCAATGAAAAGAAAAGGTTGATGGGCTGAAAACGATGAGAAGATCGATTATGCCACCAAAAAGATTAAAACGAAAGTCTGGTTTGAAAATGTACAAAGTGGAAAGAACAGATATTTGTTTAAAAATTATAAAAAATTTAATGAGTGAAAGTAAAACTGAAAAATAAATAAATAGTGGAGTGAAGTACTGATAGCTGAAACATCTACTGAAGTACAGTAATGTATTTGTACTTCATTACTTCCCCCCTCTGCTTTTTCTTAGGGAGGCAGAGACTGGTGAGGGAAGACCAGTAACTACAAATGGATAAAAACCAAAGCCCTACTGTTCTGTTATTGAATAATAATCAACTTCTGGATGGTAACACACTGAGCTTCTTATTGATAAATATATCCAATATTACTACCTAAATCCCCTGGTGTTTTATCCAGTCCTCGGCCAGATTGGGATTTTCACACTTGCCATTATTTATTCCTCACCAAACCTAATTTTCAACCTAAATTGACAATTCAATGCGTGAAAACAACACCCCTGCATTCAGCTAGTATCCAGAGCATACTAGCATACAAGCTAGCATATGTAATATTCCCAAATGAGGTATCTCATGAGCTCGGATTCACTTCCAGAGCTGGCAGCTTTGACCAGATAACGTCATTATAGACTGCATTAATCTCGGAGAAGCACAGGGGCTATAATTAAAGCTGTCACATTCATTAAAGAAAAGCGCTATCTTTCGAGTTAAGTCAATAACCAGCAGACGCCGGGACAATACGAGTTGAGGTTCATTGGATTTGACAGACACTTGAATCTTGGAGCCTTAGAGATCTTCTGAGAGCAGATCGACTTATTAGCAGTTGAGAAAAAGACATCGTTATGCTTTGCGCCATCCGTCTTTGTGTCTCGACGCTGTAGCTGGACTGTAGTTCATTTACTGAGACCTTATCATCCGAAAAGATTAGTCGTGAGGATGATGGAAAAACTAGACAATAGCTCGGAACGGCTATGGACAGCTATCTTCTTTTCTAACTTTTACTGTCACGTTAAACAGCTTCATCTTCATTAACGTCAAGCAAAACACCACATTTTAGCTCCATAATAGAATGGATACATACAGGCCGCTAGCTGTACATCCCGTTCCCCACTGGAGGGCAGTATTTCCCCATTTTCTGGTTTTCATATGGCGATAATGAATGGAAAATGTATTATTATTATTATTATTATTATTATTATTAGTAGTAGTAGTAGTAGTAGTAGTAGTAGTAGTAGTAGTATCATCATCATCATCATCATCATCATCATCAGGGCAAAAATAAATTAAAATGTATTTTAAAATAAATAAACTACTATATTTTTGTATTTTAAAAATACTAAAAAAATACTTTTACAAGGGAGAATAAAATGTCTTCACAAAATGTCCACTAATTGGTCTATTTGATCATCTTCCCTCTTACACCGACTCAGTAAATTAAGTAAACAACGTTTGATAGCAACAGCTTTTCTCTGGCAGAGTCACGCAATAAATCTGACACATGCAACCAGTTAACAGATCAAATATCCACATTAATAAACCCTGTGATCTCCCAGATAAAGATTAGTTTTAAAGTGTGAATGAATCATAATTGTATCCTTATGTAGTTACTTGGTGTTTGGTAATAAAGGGCTACTTTAGTCAATCATTCTTTAATTAGGGTACAATATTCTGCAATCAAATATTTATTTATTAATCATTGGACGCCTATTAGAAAGCTGGCAGCCTGCACGTTTCTTACCTTCACCACCTTCTTCCATATGAATCAATTTTCTGTTCTGATCTCAACAAGTCTGGCTAAACTACTGAGTAAGGACCAATCAGAGGCCACATTTTTATGATGTCATCATGAAGACGTCTACAAAGTATTTTTCAAAATACCAAACAATAAAGTATATTGACACACAATATGAAGCCATTTTCATCGACCCTCTCAAATACAAATGACAAAATCCAATTGTATATTTTTAAAGGCATATTTGAAATACATGCACCATAAATACTTCCCACTCATGATGATAGTCTTCCTAAAGTATTGTCAGATTCTCTCATCACAGAACCTTTATAGCTGCAGGTGGTCTTCCAGTACTGGTAAAAAGCCATTAGTTTCCATGTATACTTCTCTTTCAATTATCTTGAGGAGTGTAATTTCATTTACTATTCTTTATTCTGGTGTATTTATTGATGCGAAGGAACCCCATCGAGCGTCTTCTACAAAGCACAGGAAACCCACCAGTGCTGTTAATGGAGAGTTTTAATGGGTTGTGAGGCCAACAATGCCTCACAACAGGAGCACTGTTATGCTCGAAACAACAAAACATGAAGCATTTGACATTTGACTATGGGAACGTACAGTACAGGGGAACTACAGGAATGTAGAGGACAGGGGAACTATGGGAATATATTGTATAGGGAACTTTTCGAATGTACAGTACAGGGGAACTATGGGAATGTACAGTATAGGGGAACTATGGGAACGTATAGGGGGACTATGGGAATATACAGTATAGGGGAACTATGGGAATGTATAGGGGAACTATGGGAATATACAGTATAGGGGAACTATGGAAATGTATAGGGGAACTATGGGAATATACAGTATAGGGGAACTATGGGAACGTATAGGGGGACTATGGGAATATACAGTATAGGGGAACTATGGGAATGTATAGGGGAACTATGGGAATATACAGTATAGGGGAACTATGGAAATGTATAGGGGAACTATGGGAATATACAGTATAGGGGAACTATGGGAATGTATAGGGGGACCATGGGAATATACAGTATAGGGGAACTATGGGAAAGTACAGTGTAGAAAAACTATGGGAATGTACAGTACAGGGGAACTATGGAAATGTACAGGGGAACTATAGGAATGAACAGTATAGGAGAACTATGGCAATGTACTGGGGTAATATTTTCATTGGGAGTGACGAGGATGGACAGGATTAAAATCAAGTTTATTTGAGGGACAGCGCATGTAGGACGGAGACAAGATGAGGATGTTGAGATTGAGATGGTTTGGACACGTGCAGAGGAGGGACATGGGGTATATCAGTAGGAGAATGCTGAGGATGGAGCCACCAGGAAGGAGGAAAAGAGGAAGACCAAGAAGGAGGTTCATGGATGTGGCGAGGGAAGACATGCAGGTAGATGTAGAAGACAGAGTAGTATGGGAACTATGGTAAGGTACAGGGAAACAATGGGAATGTACAGTATAGGGGAACTAGAGAAATGAACAGTACAGTACAGGGGAACTATGGTTCCTGGCTTGTTCAGTGGTATTTATGCTACAGAGCCACTAGTAAGTGGCACAACGGCACAAACCACGGAAGCAGAATTCCTTCAAGCTGCTTGGGCGCAATTTTTTGTTCATTTATTCAAAAGATCTTCCTTAATATTTATGCCATTTGCCAGACGCCTTTATCCAGAACCTTTTACAATGAGTTCATTTATACAAATGAGAAATTCAAATTTCAAGGCTCAAGGATTTGAACCATTTTATCATATCATCTTAACCAATGAGTTTAACATCATACACAGGGCTTCAAAGACTCTTGAAGATCTCACTAGCATAATAATAAATTGCCTACTGTGTCTGTTTTTTTTTTTTTTTTAAAGAAACTAGACCTTTTTTCAAATTAAATGCTGGTTTACGTTTGTCACAGACCCAAACAGGATTTCTCAGGATCTCAATCTCGCTATGTGTGGAGGTGGTAGGTTAGTGATTTCAAATCCCAGCCACGCCAAGCTGCCACTACTGGGCCCCTAAACAAGGCTCTTAACCCCATAGCTGCTCAGTTGTTTGAAGATGTAAATGTTGCTCTGGATAAGGGCGTCTGCCAAATAGCTATTTTGACATCTAAACCTGTCACTGGACCCCAAATCCTGTGATGTTGTTTATCAATGATACACCAATCAGACATAACATTATGACCAACTGCCTAAAGTTGTGTTGGTTTCCCTCTTGCTACCAAAACAGTCCTGTCTTATCTAACATGAACAGCAATTTGAGCTACAGATGCTCTTCTGTTGGACCAGCCTTTTGGAGCACTTTCAAAAGATACTCACCACTGCAGACCAGAAACACCCCCACTCACACATTCCCATTTTGGAAATGCTCTGTCCCAGTCGTCCAGTCACAATTTGGCCCTCGTTTAAATTAAATCCATACGCTCGCCCATTTTTCCTGCTTCAAACACGTCAACTTTGACAAAAAAATGTTTGTTTGCTGCCTTATAAATCCACTACCAGGTGCCATGATGCAGATATAATCAGTGTTATCAGCTTCACTGCTCATAATGGTATAATGTCATAATGTCTTGCCTGATCGCTGTAGTTGCTACGTTACCAAGCAACAGTTGGCTATGCAGTTCTAATGGATGGCTAATGGAATCCCAGGATCCAAGTATGATGGAAATGTGACTCAGCATAATTACTACTCCTAATTACTAGTCTATGAATATTTGTTTCACAGGAGTTCTTTGATTTCCAGTTAAAAAGTACAGCGTTAACAGAATTGGGCCGAACACCAATTAATTTATCATTATAGACCCTTACAAATGAAGCTTTTTCATACCATTCCCAAAACCACAACCGCGATCACAGCCTGCATTGTTTTTCATTTGCTTAAGCGTTTGGCTTGTACTGCGAAACACTATGTCGCTCTCAGGCTACGTTAAAACGTTTGTTTGACTTCAAATGAGTTATGTCCATTGTGTTCGACATAAACCAGTTCAGCTGTCAATATTCTGTCAAAATAACTCCTATGGATCAAGGCTATGGTGCAACCACTCTAATTATGGGAAGTTTTTTTTTCCCTTGCCGTACAGATCAGCGTGAGGAAGGTCATATTGTTCAGAAAGAGTTTGGTATTTAATCTAAAAATAATGCACATTTAACCTCACTATGTGTCGTGTTCACTACTTACCATTTGCTCGATGCCAACTGTCCAATGTCATAGAAATGAATGAGGTTGAAAACTGACCTTACTTTGAGAAATGGTTGATTAAAGCTATCTTTGTGGTTGTTTGGGACAAATACGCGAATCTTCAACAGGCGGGAAAAAAAAGCCATTTCCACCTTGATAACACATGACAAATTGATTGACAAGAGTGGAGGCTGTAATTTGGAGCTTCTCAGCTTTTGGGAAAGTTATATTTGAAAGCATGCCAGCGTGATAATCATCGCGCTGGAGAACTAGCCAATTTTAGCTGCTGGCTAATTTTCTTTCCAGTTGGCACCTTGTCGCTGGTTGTGATTGAATTCTCGCTGGTGTCGTTACAGATTCTGGTATATATATGTCTCCATATGCAATAAATGCTAGCTTCATTCCGGGTTGTTCTATCACTCTCAAACTCCTAGCTGTTTGGTCCAAATCAGAATTAATTGCAGGGAATGCATTAGGTCGAGAAAACGAATGCTTTTCTTGCTTATTTTTTATGATCCGCGGTTAAAATTCCAACATGCCATGACTACTGACCTTTTACTCTCATAACAAGACCTGACAGCACATCATTGACTAGCAAATGCCCCGATGATGAATTGATTGTCTCAGAATGAAAGGTTAGGTCTCTTTTGCTACTCGGGGGACGCTTGGTTTACTTTGCGTTGGGAAGAAGGAGCTTGGTTGTATGTCTAACTGCTAATGCATGGAGTGTATTATTAGAATTGTAAGTTGTTCTGGATAAGGGTTTGTGCCAAAGCCTGTAAAACTGTTATCAATATAGATAATATCTAAAGAAGGTCTATAAAGTAGATCGAGATCTAATAGTTATAAGTGGATTAAAAATGTATAGTAGATCTACAGTATGCTGTAGACCCAAATCTAATATCTATCATTAGACCAAATATCTAATAGCATCTAATATCAGCTGTTACTGCACATTAGCAGTTTGTCCATCAAACAATCCATATGCATGCATGAATATTTTACATGACTTGAAGGAAAAACTCGACTCGTTCCGAAACGTAGCTCCGTCTGATTCTCCTGGCGGTATACATTTTTGCATGATCTCTTATTCCCTCTCCTGCTGTGAAAGAAAGGTAGGATGTTCTTTCGCGTTATAAGGAGGACCCCCTTCTCAGGAGGAACCATGGAGATTATGTGAATAGAACAATAGTCTTTGCCTCTAGCGCATTTCCCCATGTGTTCAGGCAGAAAAGAGATAAAAAGATGCCTGCTGTTCTAAATACAAGATTAACGGGTGACAGAAAATGAAAAAACAAAGGCCTTAATCTGCTTTCCTGCTGAAATATATACATCCTTTTTGCATTAAACAGCTGCAATAAGGCAGAAAAAGAATACACAGGATTTTACATTGTAAACTGTGTGCTATGAAACCTCCTATAGAGAACTGGAAGGTTTTCATAAAATACCTGGTTTACACTGAATTGGCCATGTGCATTAGCCGAGGGTGAAAAGGTTCCGAAGTGTGAAACGCTTATTTATTTCCTCGTGTCCGGGTCACTTGTCCATCATTAATTACGCCACCAGGCTGCCAGTAACAGGATGCCGGCCATCTGGCCTCTGGGTTGACTTTGTCCCTGTGAAATGGAGTCTTGCCATGTCACGCTAAACTGAAACACACCCACACATGCCTGCAACATTCATCCATCCAAGCACAACAACCTTTTATGGCAGGAAGGGTGGGTTGGCCCAAACGGCAAAACTGTTCCTTTGAGCGATTTGTGATGACCTCCGGACCGTTCGGTAAAACGACAAAGTGAATTCAATACAGTCAGGTAACGTCAAAGCCAATAAAAGCTTGTTAGCGAAGAGGGCAAAAAGCACACTTGGATTTGACAAAGAGATGACATTGGAGCACCTTGGAGGTGGGCTGAAATTGACCGTGAACGTGCCTCGAAGCCATAATGGAAAAAAACAACGTCGCCTTTTGTGTCTCGGTTGATGAATAGAGAAGGAGCACGTATGGCTAATTTCCAGTGACTGCTTTTCTGTGCGGGTTGAGGGATTACACTGTGGGATTACATGCTTTTTTTCAGTCATCATGCCTTGTTCCTCAACTGATTGAGGAGACCAAAAACCCCCTAACAAATAGAAATGGAAAGGGTTCTGTGTTCAGTTTGTTAGAACATGTGGGTTTTGGTGGAATGGAATTGCTCATATTGTTACACCTTTAAAAAAAAAAAAAAAAAAAAAAAAAAAAAAGTATATATACATATATATATATATATATATTTTTTTTTTTATATATATAATTTTTCATATACAGAAATAAATAGTTCTTAGGAACACAAATAATTAAACCAAATAACAAGCCAACAAACAGACAATTTAATAAATAAATTCTCAAAATAAATATTTGAACAATCAATAAATACATAAAATAAAAAGATAATAAATAGATATGCAAATTAACAAACAAACAGATGAATTAAAAAAAAAAAGGACAAAAATCCACACTGTTTTGATTTTTACTATAATGTAATATTATAATATTGCATTACCTGATTCTGTACATATGATATTTATTGCTGTTTTTTTTTTTTTTTTTTATGTACCTGATAAGATATTAGCTTATACTTCTTTGGTCAAAAATGAGATTCTCGAAGTTGATTCTGCTGCTCACGGAGGACATCCTCATAGCTGATCACCATAACTATAACAAATTGGGTTTATAGCAACGGTGAAAAGATTTTTATCTTAAAATATTATGTTTTTGTGATAAATATCAGAATCTTGACATTTTTTTTCTCAGCTGGTGAAATGGCGCATAATTTCTATGACGACAAAACTGAATACGTGATTCCAGGAAAGACATTTGTCTGAATTGAAGTCAATCTTTCAGTTTTTTTTTTTGTCTTTGTTTTTGACGAGTGTCCCGTGACACAAAAATTAAGAAGGAAAATAGAATAAGAGAAACACAACCAAAATATTGTAAAATCGCTCATCCTGTTTTACTCTAAAAGGGACTTCCAGACAATATAATAGATTTTGTAGCACAAAGAAAAGTGGTCTCTGATGTGGACCCTGATTGTGCTGCTCAGGTGACACACTGAAACCATAACATAACCATAACCTCCAGCAATGGTGTCATTTTTTCAATGCAGCAGTTCAATATCATAAAATAAGCCATGCTGGGTTCATCCATATGACACCCAATGCTGCATTTCCAAATTGGGCAATTAATAACTGAGCAAAAGTAAAAAGTGAGAGAAAAGTGACAGAAAACCATTTAATGAGCGCTCATATTTGTATATAGACTATATTTCCAAAAGTATTGGGTCACCTGACCTTTCCTGCTATATGTGTTTTTTTCCAAACTGTAACCACAAAGCTGGAGGCACTCAGTTCTATAGGACGTCTTTAGATACTCTTTAATAAAATGTAGCATTTACTTAAACTTGAAACCCAAACCTGTTCCAGCATGGCAATGCCCCTGTGCACAAAGTGAGCTCCTTGAAGATCTGGTTTACATGCTTTTGAGAGGAAGATCTTGAGTGGCCTGCTATAGAGCTCTGATCTCATCCCTACTGAACACTTTTGGGATGAATGTGAACGCTGACTGCACCCCAGGCCTCCCCACCTACATCAGTACCTGCCTTTCGTAACACTGTTGTGGATGATGAACACAAATATCCATAAGCACACTCCAAAATCTAGTGGAACATCTTCCTAGAAGAGTGGAGGGAATTATAGGAGTGAATTGGGACTAAATGTGGAATGCGATGCTCAAAAATCACATACCGTACTTATAACCAGGTGACCAAATACTTTTGAAAATATAGTGTATATCACCCAAAGCATGTCGCATCTCTAAGCTGTCATTCATTTGTGAATACACATGGCTTCCTTGGCAAGCATATAATGTGACTGATCTAATTTTATGCAATTTCTCAGTCTAGCTCATGCCCAGGCCTTCTGCTTCTGATGTGTATGTACAATACACACACACACACACACACACACACACACACACAACCATTTCATTAGCCTCAACAAATCAGCATGAAGTCCCAATGCTCTTGCCATTGGAAGCAGATTTTCCAACCGCTGGTTGACATCCAGCATGACTTGGCGTTTGTGGTCACCGGCAGCCGTAATTAAAGTAATGTTTTACTGCTAATTACTAATGGAATTTATCAACCATGGATTTTTTCACCATGTGGTATTAAGACATGCGTGATCACAGTTTAATGAGCCCCATCACACTTCAGGAGGCGTGCGTATGGAATGGGGAGCAAATTATGGGGAATCCAAGTGAGTAAAAACAAAGACAAACATTTAGTAAAAATTTGAAGGCATAACTGCTGGAGCAGGAGGAGGACAAGGAGGAGGAGGAGGTTAGGAGGAGGTCTGTAAAATCATTACGGCGACCATGAAGGAATCCGACTACACTTTCTTGACATACTCCATTGCCTTTGTAGTTAATCCACTACACACTACCTGCATCGATCCAAAAGCCTCGGCTGAGGACCGAGTGCTGGCGTCCATGCAGATGAAGTTCATTTGCTCCACATTGGGTGTGAATGTTTCCAAACGACTGTTATTTCAGTCTTGCAGGAATTTATTATGTTTCTTTGTCATCTAGATGGAGAGTTTTGGCAACTCTTGTTTGTTTGTTGAAAATAGTACAGAATATGACTGCTTTAGTCTTCACACTGCCAAATCCACAAAACATGTGAAGCAACTGATGTTTATCTGCAGCGAGGTCTTCGGAGCATGAAGAGTTTCCCCAGATAAAACAATAAAAATAATAGCAAAGTAACTGCTATTTAATAATAATAATCTCCAATTTTTTACAGCCCAATGTGACCAAAGTCAAAGGTTTTCTATTCACTCAAAAGACAATATGTGTGAATTTGCATTAAAAGAAAAAACACCCAGAAGAAGCTGAAATAATGCGAAAGCCAGCCATTACCTCAAGCAAATAGTCATCTCTCAGCTTGAGTGTGCTTTCCCTCGCAGTGAAATGGCTTTACTCTTGAGGTTTATTCAGTTGAGAGGTAAGTCATTTTCAACAAGCGAAGATGTTTAAGCCCAAATCTTCATTTGGGTTGCAAAAAGTCCAAAACCAAAACAAGCAGTCTCAGTATGTCTAGAGGTACTAATGTGCAGTACACACAAGAAGGTGGAAAATCCCCGAAATTGTACTTTCATTTCCACTTTTAATTTTTATGTACAGGACAGGAAAATTGGTATCATGGCATTGCTTTCTTCAAGCTTTACAGCGCTACTGTATGTGTTTGAATGGGTTTCATCTACACATTCTCACTTCCAATTCGTCACCTATGGACGCGCTCGTCAGGATCCCTTTGCGTCCCCTGGGTACCCCTTTGGCATAATTTCAGCGTGCAGGGTCAGGGTTAGGGTTAGTGAGAAGAGGGTTGGTGTTAGTTGGGAGTGAGGACACGGTGCTGAACGTTGGTTCACAGAAGGCACTTTAATATCAGACAGCGAGTGAATTTTAAAATAAAAAATCAGTTGGAGAGGTAGATAAATATGACCCCGGGGCAGTCTGCTTACCTGACATGCCAAATTTCAACCCCGCAGGCTCCGGTTCACAGTTTTATAGAAGTCTATGGGAACACCTGCACGTAAAAAAATGATGCGAAAGGGGTCAAAGTCTGTGGGAATCCCTGCACGTTATAAACGACGCCAAATGGGTACCCAGTGCGTCAAAAAGTTGTGTCAAGAGAACCTGACAAACGCCTGCATATGTGCATAAGACATCAAGCAGATTGACTTTCCCTTGATTAAATGTGTGAATACATCGGATTCCCTGGTGGTCTAGTGGTTAGGATGCGGCTCTCTCGCGGCGGAGGCCCGAGTTCGATCCCCGGTCAGGAAACCACCCCCAGCCATTAGGGTTGCACAAGCCTTAGTGCCAGTCCCAAGCCCGGATAAGTGGGAAGGGTTGCGTTAGGAAGGGCATCCAGCGTAAAAACGTGCCAAATCAAACATGCGGACAGTCCGCTGTGGCGACCCCTAATGGGAGAAGCCGAAAGAAAGTTTTTAAATGTGTGAATACATCTATGTATGGTGCTTTACATTGGACTGGTACCCCATCAAGGCTGTATCTCTCAATTTTAGAAAAGGAATTTCAACACAATCCTGATCAGGATCAAGTGATTATGAAGTAATGAACGAATAAATGAATGCATTTTTTTTCACCTCCTTTATCAAATGACCTTTTTAACGGTCAGGTTTTGCAATTAGGCCAAAATTTGACAAATGTTTTTCAGTGCTTGGTTTCCGATAGTCTCTCTGTGGACGGAAAAAAAGGATTTTATGAGTTCAGTTGAACACGATGCATTACCCAGCGTGCTACAAGCACCATTTCCTTTATACGTCCTCAGCTTTTGCTGAAAGCCCTTGAATAAGTGATACAGTCATTAGCAATGATAGAGTATTCTCCAGGAAAACGCACATTCGCTGCAACAACTTCAGTGTGTGTTTGGTTATTTTTGCATGGCTACATTGTATTCTATAGGACCTTTGGAATACCTTCAAAAGCATACATCAGTATGCCATTAAAAACCTGCAAAAATGACTTTGGATTTGATGTAAGGTTACGAGGCATTTATAAAGTAGATGAATTTACTGAATGTACAGTAAAAAATTGAATGAAATGTAAACAGACCATATTAAAAAGCGCTACTATGCAGCAAGTTCTACGAGTTTCCCCAGCATTTGAAACTGTCATCGTTATATTTGCTCTAATCATTATTTTTAGCATTATAATAATGATGATGCGGCGTGGGCGCAATAAGGCGTACGGCGCCATTATCTTGTTGACGTTCTCATTGAAACGCTGCCATTGGAAAAGTCAAATAATGCAGTACATATTTTTTTGCCACTTACTGAGATTGAATGAGTGGAATGAAAAATACAGGCATTTTAGCTCACTGGGGCATTGCAACCCCCCCCCCCCCCCCCAGGAGGAAACAAAAAGAAGGATAATGACAAACCTTCCAAAAAAACTAATAGACAAATGGAAGATTTCAAATGTCTTATACAGTATTGAAATGAAATCCTTCATAGTCAACACACACACACACACACACAGGAGGAAACATTTACAATTGAACATTCAGGACTAATCAGGAGCCATCATCATTAAAAGTCAAGCTTTAAATGACTTCATTTATCACTGCGACTACATTTAATCCAATTTAGCATGTGATCTATGTATAACTATCTCTGGGATTTTTATGCATTTAACTTCCCCTGAGGGCTCTCTTGTTTCACACACACACACACACACACACACACACACACACACACACACACACACACACACACACACACACACACACACACACGCTGCTACTTTTGTTATATAATTGTGCCCACTTAGAGTCTGGACATATTTGCAAGTGTGTTTACCGCTGTGTTAAAATAAATGGAGACCTAATAGTATAATATAATAGTATAATAATATAATAGTCAAACTGCTGAAGAAGTTCATGCTGTTGATGCTGTTAATGGACCAACACAATATTAACCAAAAAGTTATGCCTGATTAGTATACTGTAGAAAAGTATAGTATAAAACTTTCTTTCAGCTTCTCCCATTAGGGGTCACCACAGCGGACCATCCGCATGTTTGATTTGGCACATGTTTTTACACTGGATGCCCTTCCTAACGCAACCCTCCCCATTTATCCGGGCTTGGGACCGGCACTAAGGCTTGTGCAACCCTAATGGCTGGGGTTGGTTCCCTGACCGGGGATCGAATTCGGGTCGCAGCAGTGAGAGCGCCTCATCCTAACCACTAGACCACCAGGGGACCTTAGAAAAGTATAGTATAGAATAGTAAAAACAGTATTGTACAGAAGAGCAGATAGTATTCTTTTTTGGTACGAGTTCATTTGGAAGGTCATCGTGGGCTGATATAAAGAGGTGGCATCTGAATTTCTTGAGGGAATACCGTGTTATTGACAGCACTGCTGATGACTTTCTGCTTTGCAATGGACGCTTTTAGAACTCAGGCCGATTGGGATTTGGAATGTCATCATTAGGTGCATGTTAGCAGCTAATAAGCAGCATTGTTTAATAGTGATGTGCCAGTGTCAGCCTGACAAGGTTCAGCAAGGTTCTGGGTAATTTTTTGGATTAGCTATGTCACTGTCTGAGCCAGAGGTGGCTTGGCAATGGATACTTAAATTATTAAAGCATGTCCTAGAAAGTCCATGTTAAGGGGGGTCAAAACATTGGCACATAAGTGAAAACAAGTGGAATTTCATCAATATTCATTGTTATTAGGGGAGAAGAATGTGGGAAAATTAGAAAGAAGGAAAGAAGAATCTTTGAGAGTGGAAACTTTAAGGAAACTGAATAAAACAATTACAAGAAATAACAAATAAAAAGACTAAAAAAGCACACAGAGAAACAAGGCAACACTGTCAAGTTTGTGCAGGCATACACACACACACACACACACACACACACACACACACACACACACACACACACACACACATATATACAGTGCCCTCCACAATTTTTGGCACCCCTGTTTAAGATGTGGTCGTGGACTTCTAAAAATTCTCCTTTTTTTTAAAACAACATAGAACCCAAATGCAAAAAAAGAGAAAAATCCAACCTTACATTAAAGTACATTACTTTGGTGGTAAAAAAATCACACATTTAGAAAAAAAAAAAAAACTTGAAATCATGTGTGCCACAATTATTGGCACCCCTAACAATTCCTCTAAAAAATTTAATTGTTGTTTTTTTTTTATATATTTTTCTGTAGTTGCTAAGGTTGGTCAGGGTATCTAGGGACTTTTAATTAGTAATTCATGATTTCCTGTTTCCCTGGGGTATAAATATGACGTGACACAGAGGCCTAATTCTCTTACCCATTTGTTAACATGGCAAAGACAAGAGAACACACCATTCAAGTAAGGCAGATGTGTGTCGACCTTCATAAGTCAGGCAATGGCTACAAGAAAATAGCCACTCGCCTTAACTTGCCGGTATCTACAGTCAGAGGAATCATTAAGAAGTTTAAAACAACTGGAACAGTGACAAACAAGGCTGGAAGAGGTCCCAAGTTTATCTTGCCACAACGCACAGTGAGGAGGATGGTAAGAGAAGTAAAAAAATTTCCCAAGCTCACCGTCACAGAATTGCATCAAAGAGTGGCATCTTGGGGTCACAGAGTCTCCAAAACAACCATCAGACGCTCTCTACATGCCAACAAGCTGTTTGGGAGGCATGCAAGGAAAAAGCCTTTTCTCACTAACACTCACAAACGTAAACGTCTGGAGTTTGCTAAGCGGTACTGGGACTTCAACTGGGATCGTGTGCTTTGGTCAGATGAGACTAAGATTGAGCTTTTTGGCAACAAACACTCTAAGTGGGTCTGGCGTAAAACAAAAGATGAGTATGCCGAAAAGCACCTCATGCCCACCGTAAAGTATGGTGGAGGATCTGTGAGGCTGTGGGCCTGTTTCTCTTCCAAAGGCCCTGGGAACCTTGTTAGGGTGCATGGCATTATGAACGCTTTGAAGTACCAGGATATTTTAAATAAAAACCTGATGGCCTCTGCCAGAAAGCTGAAGATGGGTCGTCATTGGGTCTTTCAGCAGGATAATGATCCAAAACATGTGGCAAAATCTACACAAAAGTGGTTCAGCAGTCACAAACTCAAGGTCCTCCCATGGCCATCTCAGTCCCCAGACCTCAACCCAATCGAAAACCTGTGGGGCGAGCTAAAGAGAAGAGCGCATAAGAGAGGACCCAGGACACTGGATGATCTACAAAGATTGTGCAAAGAAGAATGGTCAAAAATCCCTCTCTCTGTGTTCTCCAATCTTGTGAAATGTTATAGGAGGAGATTAAGTGCTGTCTTGTTGGCAAAAGGAGGTTGTACAAAGTATTAACATCAGGGGTGCCAATAATTGTGGCACACATGATTTCAAGTTTTTTTTTTTTTTTCTAAATGTGTGATTTTTTTACCACCAAAGTAATGTACTTAAATGAAAGGTTGGATTTTTCTCTTTTTTTGCATTTGGGTTCTATGTTGTTTTAAAAAAAAGGAGAATTTTTAGAAGTCCACGACCACATCTTAAACAGGGGTGCCAATAATTGTGGAGGGCACTGTATATATACATACAAGTCTAAAATTCTACCACAGAAAGTTTGAGAAAGAGAGAGAGGGGGAGAGGGATTGCTTGTGTGTGTGTGTGTGAGTGTGTGTGTGTGTGTGTGTGTGTGTGTGTGTGTGTGTGTGTGTGTGTGTGTGTGTGTGTGTGTGTGTGTGTGTGTTTGCATGTGTCAATTACATATAAATCATCTACTAATTATAAAGCTTTCGGTGTTAATTCATTGGGCCGTGTTTTGTTTTCTCATCACATTCATCCTTGCGGAAAGCAGTGGCTTAGGGGATAAGATGTGTCAAATCTCAAGTTGCCACTTCTGGACCCTTGAGCAAGGCACTTATACTTCTCAATTGAATAAATGGGATAAATGTAACTCTGGTTAAGGGCGTCTTTCAAAATACCATTGAGGCTCTGGCTATTTCTCACAACCATTATATTCTCCATATAATAAAATGAGATGCAGAAATTGTCCATTTTGCAAAATAATGTCATTAGAAAACCGTGACTTCGACTGTGACTGTATTTTATTCTTGTTACAGGCAATGCATTATTATAGAATGGTGATTTAACTGGCAGAAAATACATGTAGATTTATTTAACAGTTCATTCACGCACCTCCCATCCAATCAGAATTGAGTATTCAGACAGCCCATGGTATAAAAAAAACAACCAAGCTGTTAATGGTCTTAACAACAAATCATTAGCGGAAAGGAAACAAATAGATCAAGTAAATTAGAATGTAATAGCATTTCCGTTTGATTGTCTTTCAGATGCTTAGTGTGTAAAGAATCGTTTTTCCAGAAAGAAAAGCCAATGTTGATCCATTCAATGTCAATGTGCTTCAGTTAATGAACAGCTGAAGAATATTGTGAGCCCAGACACGTTACATTTTACACAAAACATCTCACATTTTTGCCTACTAGAAGACAACATAAGTAGTAAAGAAAAAAACACACACTTCTACAAATCAGATCAATTTTTACCTCAGTTTGTGTTCAGTTCTTGATTCTGATTGGTCAGAAAATGTTGCTGAAACGGTTTACAGTATATTAATGCACATGGAGTAAATCATTTCGATTTCTATATAATGGAAGCGGGGAGATATTTATTCAATATTTAGGGATGGAGTCTTCAGTGACAGAGCTTTAGAACAGTCTTACTTCCTTAATCAGTTTTACTCAACACACAAGAAAAATCTTGAGGAAATCATTAGGAAGTAACGAAAGAAATTCAGCTGTCATATAGTCAAAATCTGAAACAATGGATGGAACACAGGAATGCGTGTAACTAAAATCCAAGCTAGAACTTAAATCCAGAAAGCACATACATAGATATTGAACAAGAATTCAGCACAAACGCCTACAGAAGGGTATAAATAGACATGCTAATAAGTATCTGATCCAGTGAAAACTAAGAGACACCTTGAGGAGACGCCTTAACAGTAAGGGCACAGGATACACACATATTATAGAAAGCTGCACTGTGGCCTGCGGGCATTATAGCTACTAAAATGTAAGAAATAACGGGAGACACAGTAGCTTGTCTCTTGGAGGTCCCGCAACATTAAGTGTAATAGAAAACGAAAAAGAAAAAGAGAAAAACGACAAGATAAAGCGAAAATGACAACCTGTCAGTCTTTTAATACATTACAAAATTATTAGTATTGGCTAAGTGCTGTGAGTTCAATGAGCCTGAACAAGACCCACTGAACTCAAATGATTCGTTAAATGCAAGAAGAGCGAACATTGGTCATGACTGAAAGGTCCGCCAATTGAGTGAATCATGGTCACGGCTGGACAGATTCCCAGACTCAGTGAGGCAGAAAAATACACTGTTTGTGAAAAGGGATCTTGAATGCGTAGAGTTTATAATGTTTCATTACAGTTCAAATTAGCAATGAAATAAGGAAATAAATGAAAGCCATTTTTTCTCCAATCCATAGATCTTTGTATTTAAGGGTTACTGCCTCGGCTACTTTCAGATTGTAATGGGGGAAGTGCAAATGTGGGTTAAAGCAGTTGCATAGAAATGCATAGTGACACGGTTTAATATATCAGCGTCGGTATGATATGTAATAAGTACAGTTCATATGATTTTTTTATTCTATCCTGATATGTAAAACCAGAAAATGCTGACAGGTTGGTTATTTTATATGTACATGTTAACTTTCTATTACTGTCGATTCTCTAGTACGGTGGTCCCAAACCACCGGGCCGCGGACCGACAACGGTCTGTGGGGTCAATTGAAAGAATACATAACTTATATTATTTTTGTTTTAATTTGCCAAATGCTGCAAATGTATGTGATTCAGCTTGATCAACTAGTGTCATCCCATGCTTCATTATTAATGAGCATATAATCGTGTGGAAAAACAAAGTACAACCTATTTAAATTCTATGGTTTTACATATTAAGTTGTAATACAACCCACCACCACCACAGCCAAAAAATTTACTCCGTGTGAAATGAAAAACCAGAATGCAATAATTTGCAAATCTCATAAAGCCCATATTTTATTCACAATAGAACATAGAAAAAATATCAAAAAGTCTGGAAAAAATGAAAAGTGGTATTGAAATTGAACAGTTAAAGAAAAACCAGACTCTCTCAGAAGATAAGATGGGCAGAGCTTCACCAAACTTAAAAGGACTTTGTTTAGAAATTTTTCAACAATTTCAGAATATTTTTTCTCGAAATCAAATTGTAAAGCAGTCGAACATTTCAGTATTTACAGAACATAATATCATCAAAAGTTTTACAGAATTTAGAGAGATGTGCACAAGGGACAAGGCTTAAAAAATCCATATTGGATGCTTGTGATCTTCAGGCCCTCAGGCAGCACTGCATTTTAAACCAGTCATGATTTTGTAAAGGAAATGAGTGCACAAGCATAATAACATCTTCAAAAATCAGTGATGTGAACACAGTTTGCCATGTCTTTCACAATCGCAGGTTAAATTTCTAACATGCAAAGAAGAAGGCATGCGTGAACATGATCTAGAAACTCCGCTGTAATCTCTGGACCAAAGCTCATTTAAAATGTACTGGGGCAAAGTGGAAAACTGTTCTGTTGTCAGATTATTCGGAATTGAAATTTGGAAATGGGGTTGTAATAAATAAAATCATTACTTATCATGTTATTATTTGTTTGTATGGAACTGTTTAAACCGGTTAAGTAGCCGATGCAGTAATTTGTGAATACAAATAAATAATGACACGGCATAGTTATTTTTTTCATTCTGTCCTGATATATGACACTATAGAATTTAAAGAGGCTGTGCTTCCTTTTCACATGACTATATGCTCATTAATCATAAAGCCTGGTATAATTCTACTTGATCGCTACTGTACTACTGTACAAGGCTACATGTACATGTAAAATAATCAACCTGTCAGCATTTTATGGCCCAAAACTAATCAAAAAACCTACTTTTACTATTAATATACTTACTTTCTGAATGCTTTCATGCCCATAATAAGATGTCTCTTGTTTTATGACATAATCGTTCTCTGCTTGCTTTCCTTCTCTCGCTGTTTTCTCATTAATGCCTCTGGATGTGTTCATGCAGGTGTGCGTGTGGTGCAAATAATGCGTTATGTACAAGATCGACACCACTTCAGTGTGCCGTTTATTCCCATGAACAAGCAATCAGAAATCTATTTCGAAAAGGCAAAACCCGGACATACGTGCTGAGACGTAAATATCCCCATTACACTTCTCTTAAGATGCTTGCTATGTGATTAGGTATGAGATCCTAGTTTAGTGGGTAAGACATTTGCCTTTATTTCTGATGGTTGAGAGTTTAAATCCCGGCCACACCAAGCTGCCACTCCTGGGCCCTTGAGAAAGGCCCTCAACCCCATAGCTGCTCAGTTGTATGAATCAGATAAATACAACTCTCCAAGATAATCCAGAGGTGCAAAAATTGCATTTGTGGTATATGCAGTACAAAGAGGCGCCACCACGATTTCGCAGACCCTCAACAAATATCAGAATCAGAAAAAGTTTTTTTGCCAGGTACATCGAAGGGTTCAGCAAAAAGCAGTTTACAGTACTAAGAATTTGTCTTGTGTCAAGTGCAAACATATACACAGATACGAAATGTGTACACAGTTTAAAAAAAAACTATAATACATTAAATACAGAAAGTGGCTTTGGATGAGAAGTAGTGCAATTTAGAATGTAAAAATGAAAGTGACTGTCCAAACATATATACAGACATAAAGTATGTACGCAATCTAAAATGAAATAGATATTGGATTCAGAACGGGTGCAGTTGGAGTGGACAAGATTCCGATATACTGTAAACTCTATTTACTTGAGTAAACTGGGGTTCCCTGTTCAGGGAACAACCCCAGCCATTAGGGTTGCACAAGCCTTAGTGCCGGTCCCAAGCCCGGATAAATGGGGAGGGTTGCGTTAGGAAGGGCATCCAGCGTAAAAACGTGTCAAATCAAACATGCGGATGATCCGCTGTGGTGACCCCTGATGGGAGAAGCTGAAAGAAAGTTTTAGGGGGAATTAAGGGACTTGAGGTTGAAGAGGTGGCAAGAGGGAGGCGAAACAAAATGTCAGTTGAACTGCTTTCGGAACTTACCACTGGTAAACACATGAAGTAATTGACTTGACAGCGTAATAAATCAGGGATGTTAAAAGAGAAAAAGCACCACTACATGGGAAGCCTTTCGAAACTGAAGTGCCTTCATTCATCCAGAGCACCTCGTACACATATTGGAGACTCAGCAATTAACGTAAAGCGAGTCAATGCTTTTAAGGGTCTTGAATTACTGATAGATTCTGAAAGTCTTATGACTACATGGTAATCTATGATTTAAGACCCAAACTTGTAAATTGGAAAATGTAGGGTGGTTATAATAATAATATAAATTCAATTTAATCAAACAGGAGTTTGGCTCGGATCAGCAAAGCGGCAACATTATTTTTTAAAGCGTTATGCAAATGTTTCTCTCCCAGAAAGCAACACGAGTAAACTTGTGCCAACGAAGGTGGAAAAAGGTTCAAAAGGGCATTGTAATCCAGATCCTGCTGAGATTGAATTTTGATATTGCATAAAATGATTACAAGATATTCAGATTAAAAAGTTTTAAAACGCTCAGTTGTCGAAAACCCCCGGAGTTTCGTACGTATCACTACACACTAGACAAATTTGGTGGTGATTGATTTTCTATAAAAGCAGCTCAGTAGACTTTCTACATAATCCATATTAATAATAATACATGTGTTTAAAAAAATATTGAAACAAAGCATAATCATTTAGATTGTTTTATTGAGTTGACATTTAAAGAGTACAAAGTGTCAGCACTTTGTATTAGAATCAATAGTTGTTCAATAGTTGAACTTCAAAGTTCAATAAACAACATTCCTTAGTTCTTTTATGCATCAAGTTCATTGGTTAGATTTTCGAATGTGAAAGTATTCAAACTCAGGTCAAAAATAAAGCTAGATAGATAGATAGATAGATAGATAGATAGATAGATAGATAGATAGATAGATAGATAGATAGATAGATAGATAGATAGATAGATAGATAGATAGAAAGACAGACAGACAGATAGAGACTTTATTGTCTTTGCATACTTCAGGCACACAGCAACAAAATTCAGTTTAGCATCTACCTGAAGTGCAAAATAGTAGCATAGTGCAATTGCATAAATTGCTAATAAATATGTAAATATATGGACATAAATAAATATAAAGGCATTGTGCATTGAAAAATTTGCCCATACCGTTGAGAAAATAAAAATATATAAGAAAATATGTGTAAAGAAAGATCTATATATTGTATGCAAATGAAAAGTAGAATATGTAAGAGGTACAATGGCTCTAAAAAGTCTAAACACCAATATTATTGCATGTTTTTGAAATATAAAAACAGAGATTACAATATAAATGGAATACATCTTGTTACATTTATACCAACAAACAAAAATCCAGAGGGAAAAAAAATGATTGGGATTTTTTAAAATACAAAAAACAACCACAGCTTGATTGCTAAATTCAAACCCCCAAGATCTAAGGGTTGAAAACCCTTAGATCTTTGCAAAAAAGTTTATTTGAAATGGGAGGGGATCTCCTGTGTACACCTCTTATTTTGTCATTCCATACATTTCGATAGGATTGTTGTCTGGACCATTTCAGGACTTTGATAATCCTTTTCTGGAGCCATTTCTTTGTTGATGTTGATGTGCACTTTGGGTCATTGTCATGTTGAATACATAGATGTACATTTTATGTGTAAGAAAACCCAAAATATATACAGATGGTATACAGTTATAAAGATAATACTGAAACTGCTAACAATTTACGTTATTATATACAATTATCATTATGTACAGATAATGCAGAATGTACAGGGTGGAGAAGAAGTGCATGTTGATTACAGGGGCAGTAAAAAGCTTTCACGATTTGTAAATATTTGGTGCATCATGAAAAATTAAAATAAAAAAATACAACAAAGAACACCCAGAACTGTTAAGAAGATAGATTACTGTATCCGAAACATATAGGACAACATTTCATTCTCAACACTTTGATTTGGACTTTTTGGAATTGGTCTCCTCAGTCCCTAGATGTATATGAACAGAAGACGTGATGCTACACAGAGGTAAACATGGCCCTATCCCAACTATTTTTAAATGTTGCATCCATAAAAATTCAAAATGACATTTTTTCTTTAAAAGATTATATATTCTCAGTTTAAACATTTGATGTGTATTATTTGTTTTATTGTGCTCGACTGGTACCACCTTCCCTCAGGGTCTGAGGGAATTATAGTTCAAGGCCACTGTTCTGGCACCAAGGTGGTGGAATAAACCTCCCCTAGATGTCCGAACAGCAGAGTCACTGGCTATTTTCAAGCGACGGGTGAAGACCTTCCTCTTCCTTAAACACTTTTCAAACAACAACCTCAGATTTATCTAATTTATCTGAAAATCTAGTGTACCAGTGTAGATTTATTCATTGATAGAGACTCAAACCGCTTTCGTACGTCGTTTTGGACACGGGCGTCCGCTAAATGCCGTGAATGTAAATGTAAAATAGGAATAGAATATGGATTCATACGATTTTGAAAATCATTGCGTTCTGTTTTTTATTTACCCTTTTGCACATTGCCCCAACTTTTTTGGAGTTGGTATTGTAGATTATTTTAACAAATATGTTTATGCCTGCATTGGCAAGAGACATCAAAACTTCAAATATAATAGAAAATAAATGGAAGAGAAATGAAAGTTGACTGACTGAGACCACGTAGAAGGAGTTGAGGTAAGTTTTCTTCCGAAATATTTTTTCATAAATCCAATCGGGAAGTAGCATGTGGCTCTCCCCCAGTGGTTATTAGGTCCTTCAGCAAGTACCGTGGGAATCTTCGAATGAATCTCAGACAAGCTGTCAAGAGCAGAGCATTTTACAGTTTGTTAAAATGTACACAGTGAGGAACAGAAGTCCCCCAGCTGTTTATTGTTTTGCTCGGTATCAACCGTAATGCCAGAGGCAAAATTTGAGAAATCTTTCGAGAGGTGAGGCGGTACCTGTTTGCTTGCCATATTGCCTTGTTGATATTGAACACCTGCCTCTCATTTTTGAAAAGAATTCCCTCAGCATGGCTGGTGGATACATTATCTTATACCACAGTGCCACCCAATTCTCAGATCTGATTGGGTAGACGGCGTTGATTGAAGTTATTTTGTAACAGCGGCTCTGACGAGGAAAATTGCAGGTTTGCAAGAACTTGCACAGGTGCTTGTATGACGGATGTTCACATAACCATTAAAACAATAATTTCTGTACAGAGATTTTTATTTAACAATTTTGGCCAGAGACTTGGTATGGGCGTACATTTTCCACCCTGGGGAAGTCTTTGGGACAGGAGTTTATTGTACAACGATCAGGCATAACATTATGCCTGCCTAATATTGTGTTGGTCCCCATTTTACCTACATTTTGATCTGTTGGATCGGACCACAAGGACCAGCTTTCGCTTTCCACGTGTATTAATGAGCCTCGAACACTGTTTCTTCCTTGGAGCGCTTTTGATAGATACTGACCACTACAGACCAGGAACCCAAGAGCTGCAGTTTTGGAGATGCTCTTACCCAGTCGTAGAGCAGTTACAATTGTCAAACTCGCTCAAATCCTTACGCTTGCCCATTTTTCTTGCTTCGAACACGTCAACTTCGAACAAAAAATGCAGCCTAATAGAATTTCCATCCACTATGAGGTACCATGATGAAGAGATAATCAGTGTTATTTACTTCCCCACACTTAATGTTATAATGTCATAATGTTATGCCTGATGGGTGTAAATACTATGTCTCTAAGTGATAGCTTGTTTTATAAATGCTCCAAAACATTCAACAAAACTATAAATTAATACATTTGCATTACATTTACAGTTGAGGAGTACAACAAGTGATTTCTCATAAGATGGCAATAAACACGAAAGTTCCCATTATACAAAGGGTTCAGTCATTATTCAAAATAGTTAAACTATGACAAGTAGAGATCAAGGATAAGAGGAAGTAAGATGCTCATGGAAAAGATGACTTTCCAGTTGTTTCTTGAAGGTTGTGAGGGATTCGGCTGTCTGGCTGTAGGAAGGTCATACCACTAACAGGGTACGGTATGGGAAAACGTTGTTGGGAGTGATTTTGTGCTTCTCGCCACAGGCTTCTGGAGGGGTGGAGGGTGCAGAGAGAGGAGGGTGCAGAGCCCATGACAGCTCTGTAGGCAAGCATCAATGTCTTGAACTTGCTTCAAGCCGCAACTGCAGAGAAATGCGAAGCTGTATGACATGTGATCTCTTGGGCTCATTAAAAACAAGACGTGCTGCTGCATTCTGAATCATCACATGTTATGAGTCTATCCAGAAGAGCACCTTGTAATATTCCAGCCTGGAAATATCCAGGGTGCCTGGATGAGAAGCTGTGTAACTGTAGAATGCCCCTTTAGGAAGGGTCCGACCGTCCAGATGTTGTGTAGTGTGAATTTAGGTTAATTGTGCTGTTTTTTAGTGTGGTCTTTACAGGTCAGCTGATCATTGAGAATCACCCCAAGATTCGTTGATGAGCCTTAAAACATAGCATCACCAAATCAGAAATGTTTAAGGACCCTGGAACATCAGGTACATAGCAAACATAGCAAAAGACAGAACATGAGAAGAAACACTTTTATTCACTAGAGATCACATGAACTGTTATAACAAATCCCTTATCAGTTTATCCATGGTATTTACATTCATCAAGCCAGGGGGTAAAGACCTGTTGTTAATCAGTAATCAGTTGTGTAATCAGTTCAGATACAGGCGCAATAAATAGAACGCTTTGCCAGCAATTAAAATCATTTGCGAAGATAAGAGAAGCTGAGGATAAATCTGATAGAGAGGATGACAGCTTGTGGAAAAAAAAAGCTGTTATCTCATTTGGATGTCTACAAATTTGGATTAAAGGATTACAGCATTACAGGGGGATCGTAAACCTCCTCAGTGACCAATGTGTATCTGCCGTTTGAATACGCGTCTCCCAATCGAACGACCATGGACAACCCCCGCAATAACCTCGCATAAATTTGAGCAAAACAAGGGGAGGACGAGGGACCAAATAAAAGGCATAGAATTTAGTTTATAAGCCGGTAAAGCAAACATCACCCTCTGAAACCTCCTTTCAAACAAGACTTGTGCTTTATTATCCTTGTTAAACTTTCTAAAAATTCAAATAATTTAGCTTTAATAAAGAGGTTATGGCAACTCAAAAGCCTAAAAGTCCACAGTTTAACGATTGTAAGATACCATTAGTATTGGGACGAGGTTCCATCAGATAAATATTCATTCCAGGATAACATTTGATTCAAGAGTTCAGGTTTCGTCCTCAAGGAGTTTCTCCTTGCCAATTAGCTTCTCGGTATCCCGTCATATTCCCTAACTGTTATTGATTGTTCCGTAACTGGAAAGCTGCTTGTTTTCACGAGCTGAAACCATTCACGTTTGACTCGCTAATGCACCCGAAGAGTTAAAAGGCTTAAACAGCATTGATCTGTTCTCTTGCGATGAGTCGGCTGATAAGCCTTCTCATTGATTACGCTGGTGAGTATTCTCCAGCTGCATTGTCAGATGCATGTGTATTTGATTAGTGATGGGACCCTGTTTACTGACAAAACCTTGTCATGGTTATTACGCAATTTCGGCCATTGGGTGCTGATGTTAAGGGGTGACAAATACCAAAGCCGGGAGTTTTAGCCATTGAGACAAAACGCCTATCAGGGAAGGTTTTCATTGGAGGACACTTGCATAAAAAAACATTCCTTATTCCTCAAAACACACCTCACTCTCCAACAATGGTTGCTATGGTAAAATGTTGTTTTTTTTCTCTCTGCAAAGTTGGGCAATTAACGTTTTGATGAATAGACAATAAATAACAATACATTTTATGCATTAGGTTACATAGATGTTCCTTAATTCTTGGAGGAATGCTGAAATAGTGCTTATATGAAAAACATTAATGAGTTGCAGATTTTCTAAGTTTGACACACTGTAAATATTCTCGAACAACTGTTACACGAAGCTTTTCTATTCTCTTCACTTTATATTGAGCTTCTCTTGTCGAAAAAGAATGCCAAAGACAATCTGACAGACTTATGACAGTTACTCCCCCACACATTTGATTCAGACATGTCTATTTGGGCCTTTCAGACTGTTTGGCAAAAATCTTGGTGTGTGTCCCAAAACTGCCTTATTCAAACCAATGACAAAACTGATGGCAAAAACGTCTATATTATATAGTATAACGTAGATATTCCATTCCAAGCACCAAAGGTAAGGGGTGTTTGTTTTAGCATAAACAGAGACAAGCACAGTCGAGCACATACCTTCATGCTAGTTAGGTCCTTGTCCATGCTACTGTAGCTCTGCACTTCATGTGTTTGATTGTCGCAGTTAGTGTCCAGAACAATACTACAAAAACACAATATTTAAGGATGGTACGATCTCTAAATGATCAACCAACACAACTATAAATTTTGGCAAGACTTCGCTAAGACCTCCTTATCCTCAGGGGAATCCCCAGAACTTCTCATGCTAACTTCTATATGTAAGGCCTTGAGAGGTAATTGGTTTGGACTTGGGGTCCACTCGGATGTGCCTAATACAGGTTTAGAGGGTCCCAAACATTATGGTTATGTTGTTTGATCATTTAGAGATCATACCCTCCTGACCGATTGTGTATGTATTGTATCATTAACCAGAATCGGAATAAAAAAAAGGTTTGACAGGGTTTATCAAAATAGCACTTTACAGTACTAGGAATAGTCTTGGTGTCAGGTGCAACATATACACAGATACGAAATGTGTACACAGTTTTTAAATGAACTATAATAAATTAAATTAATACTGTATACTGGACTGGTGAGTGGTTTTACTACTAGACACTTCTAAACTGTTCATTACTCCATAATGGAAATTATTTTTTTTTTTATTACTCAACTTAATCAATATAATAAAAAACGTTATTGCATTAATTTGATTTATTCTATTTTATTTGTAGATATTTAATTTTGTATAAATATCATAAAATATTATTGTATCTATTATTTAACCAAACAGGCATTTCATTTTAAAGTGTTTTAAAAATGTAAACTGTTAATGTTCACAAATGTTAATAATAATAAATTGCATCGTCTTCTTCTGGGAACTGTAAAGACCAGGTACTGATGTTTTGTGAGAGAAATGTGCCATTTGTGTCTGATACAGGATTATATCTGCTCAACAGTTCTGGGTGTTCTTTGTTGTATTTTTCATTTTATCATGTGCCAAATCATTCATTAAACTGTCCAGACTGCAGGCAGGCCAGTTCACATATACATATCATTTATGCTTTTAGTCAAACAGTTTCCACCCATCTGTCCATCCATCTATACGTTTGCCTATCCATCCATCCATCCATCCATCCATCCATCCATCCATCCATCCATCCATCCATCCATCCATCCATCCATCCATCTATCCATCAATCCATCCATCCATCCATCCATCCAGCCATCCATCCAGCCAGCCAGCCATCCATCCATCCACATAATTACAGGGGAGCTTAGAACCACCCTTAGGACCTCGAGGCACAAAGTTGGATAGTTATACAATTTGACAAATAATATAGAACTGAATAATTCAAAGCATTTATTGATATTGGGTTCAAACTGTGGTTTCTACTAATGACTTGAGATCATTTGCATATAAATGTTTTGGTCCAGTGTAGTTATTGTACCGCAATGAGTCCTTAATGTGACACATGACAAAGCAAAACCCTGCGTGAGGTTCGGTGCTGCTTTATTATATCTTTCTCTCTTGGTGAAAAACAGAACAGAAAAATGTTTCACTTGGCAAGAAAGAAATTGGCTGCACTCTGGAGTCTGTTGAATCTGCTGTCACTGTCATTTGTTCTCTTTCAAAAAGAGAAGATTAATTTCATTTCAAGCGTGTAGCATGAATCATTTGGAAAATAGCATGGCCATGCAACTTGTTCTGTTATTATATTTATAAATAACTTGAGAAAAGAGCAGACAGTCGAATAAAGAGGCTGAGTGTGTGCAGCGTAGCCTGGTACAATGAAAGCCAGGAGCGAAATGTTTGCTTGGTGAAAACAGAATATAGCCAAAGAGACAAAAGTGACAAATTGTGTGACATTTTGAAGGATACAAATGTCCCCCCTGGTGCACAGTCCGCTAACAAACACCTCACAAAAGTGGATTGTTTTCCATCAGGCTGCAGGTATGACTTTTATTATTTTACGGCGTGGATTGCTCAGAAGTGACATAGCTCTTCCTGAAATCAATTTCTGTTTAAACAAAAGACTCCAGGCATAGATTTTGGAGAAGATGAAATTGTCCCATTAACCCTGAGTCAGACTCATTCCACGCCTCTTTCAGACTTTTACTTTTTTAATGAATGTATTTGGGATTCTTTATACATAGTTAAATGCTGTATATAGTGTGTAGACACCTGCCTATAAGATTCAAATGTACTTCTTGAAAATCCCAATTTACATTTAGTCCCTTTTTGCTGTTATAATACTCTCCACTTTTCTAAAAAGATGCTTCACTAGATTTTGGATTGTGCTTGTGGAGGTTTGGGTGGGATTCATTCAGCCACGAGGGTGTTAGTAAAGTCAGGTACTGAGGTAATTGATGGGAAAAGGCCTGGGGTGCGGTTCCAATTCATCCCGATCCAGAAGATCTGAGGTCAGATCTCTAGAGCAGGCCACTCAAGATCTTCCAGTCCAACCCATGTAAGGAATATCTTCATGGAGTTCACTTTAAGCACAGGGGGATTGTTATGCTGGAACAGGTTTGGGTCTTCTAGTTCAAGTGAAGAAAAAATTAGATGCTACTTCATCCAATTTTAGTAGTAGTCTGGGTAGGGACGTGATATGGATGGGAAAGTCAGGTATCCCTGTCCCCCACAGTCAGGTGAGGTGGGAGTTTAATGGGTAAGGCATTGGACTCTGGATTGGAAGGTCACAAATTGAAATCCCAGCACCACCAAGTTGTCTCTGCTGGGCTTTGAGCAAGACTCTTAACACCCAATTGCTCGGATATATAAACGAGATAAGGGAGTCTGCCAAATAGTGTAAATGTAAATCCCAGTAGGTCTGTATATATATACCGTATATATACAAACCATTGTTGACTGATATGAAAAGAACCTTCGAGTTGAACGTTCACTTCATTATTGTAAATGCGACGAGGCGGAAAAGTGAACGTAGTGCATTTGTATGAAAAAGGTAATAATGGTAATTTGAAGGGTGTATTGTAATAATTGTGTGTGTATGTGTGTAATAATAGTGTGCTATTTGCAGGCTCTGTCATTTGGAGTCGCTTCAACTGGAGACCATATTTTGAGCGATGTACTTTGATTTATGCAGAATTCTGTCATTCTGTCACACAAACTGCAAGTTTCTTGACTGGAAACTACCTCAATCGTGGTTGCCGTTTAAGTGACGGGGAAATGTAATGCTACCGCAACTGAAAACATTTGATATATTTGTGTGCCTTTAACTATGTGGTAACAGTTTGGGAAGGAACCACATATGGCATATGGAAAAGTCAGGTGTCCAATACTTTTGCCCATGTAATGTACTTGTCTTACAGTCTTATAAGTAGGTTTCCATGCCAGGAAGAAGCAAAGCAATAATAATACGTCTTGAGCTTTATTTTAAAGGCAGAAAATCCCTTCACAGATACATTCACAACATTTAGCAGACCCTCTAATCCAAAGCGATGCTCTAATCCAAGCGAACGACACCATTGAAAGCACAGCAAGAAACCACGACGGATTTAAGGCTAAGGATTAGAAAATGATAAATTAGTGAAGAGTTCTGACAGCTAGGGGTTGGTACAATCCACCAGCTGGGTTGCCAGGACAAATAGAATTACCTTGAAGCATGTCTTTGTTGTAATGTGATTTTCCTGGGCAATCTTTACATTTTGTGGCGTTACATTAATTCCATCCGGTCTCATTTCCCGAATAAATGAACCCAGAAATTAAAGATTTTGAGGTAGAAGTAAAAAGAGAGAAAGAAGGATGCACACTGTTTAGACAAGCCTTTTCATGTTTGCTAGTCTTACATTTACAGCATTTACAACCTTTTTTCAGAGCGAATTACATTTGATTTCATTCATACAGTTGAGAAGCTATGGGGTTAAGGGCTTTGCTCCAATCCAAACTCCAATGCCTTAACAACTAAACTGCCACCTCCTAGTATTGGGGAATTTCAGAACAGCTCCTCATGAAGCACACTCAAACAAGGTACTCCAACACTCCATTATTTAAGATTTTACCAATGCATCATTTGATCAAGCTCACCAACCAAACCCACCCAACATCATCAGTCCCATCGCCGCCTTCCAGAAAAGCCTAGAAAGTGTGTCTGGATCTGCGGTCCATCTGCTTCCTAAGCAAATTGACAGACAGTAATAAAGCACCAGTTTAGTGCCTATAAGTTTGTTCCTTATAAATATTAAAGTTGATCCCTTATGAGCGAGCCAGTGGGACTGTGGCAAAGAAAAACCTCACTGAGATGGCATGAAGATGAAACCTTAGGAGAAACCAGACTTAAAAGGGACCCCGTCCTCATCCTCTACACCGAATGTCCATTCATTACAGTTCCATCATTATTGAGGTGTGCTGTTTAGTGATAGGCACTTAAATGCTAAACTGCCCATGCATCCTTTGGTCCTGAGCCATTTTAGTAGACAAGTGAACATAATTACAGTCTACATCGATTTTTAAAGTTCTTGAGTTGCTCAGTAACTTTGTGGATATTTGAGCTGTTGAAGTGGAACCATCTTCAGCTGCACAGAGTGGTCTCTACTGAAGAGAAATGCATCCAGAGGTAGGGTTTTAGGAGAAGAAAAGTTAAGAAAAAAAGAAAAGGATGGTACCTCCTGGACCTCAAGAACAAGCTGACGACAAACAACTTTGGAGATAGAACCTTATTCACAGTATCTTATTGCTCAAAACGCTTCTTACATTTTTTAATGTTATGGTCCAAGTTTTAATCTGGTTCATTATACAATGATTAAATATAAACTGCCTCTCTAAAAGCCTCCTGATGTGCTCATTGTAGGAGTGGTCCTTAAAATCTGCTGAACCGTTGAGAGATTTTGATGATTTTGAAAGCTCAGCCAGATGCAGTTGCAGTTTAGGCAGATTTTAGTGCAAACCAATTAGGAATGTAATCCAAATATCAAAGTCCAAGTCAGGCAAAAGGTCAAACGATCCGCAAACGACATATACGGAGAAATCCAAAGGCAGGAAAAGATAAACAGAACAAAATATCAAAACCAGAGATGCAAAGATGAGAGAAAGGCCTGGTATAGAGTGAGAGTAATACAAACGCTGGTACAGTGCTGATACTTCACAATGTTTTTATGATTGAGTCTGGGATTCTTCGTAGATCTTTAGACATTTTATTTAATGGATCAGGATGAGATCTAAAAAAGAAACAGTATTGAAATAGAAAAAATACTGAAATACTAAAAGGACTGAAATAGAAAGAATACTGAAATAAAACCAATACAGAAAAAGAAAAGAATAGAAATTATACTGAAATAGAAATAGTACCAAAATGGGAAAAGTACTGAAATGGAAACTATTGAAATAAAAACAGTAATGAATTAGAAACATTCATAAAATAGAAACAATACTGAAATAGGAACAGTACTAAAATGGAAACTACTGAAATAGGAGAAGTACTAAACTAAAAACAATAATAAAATCGGAGGACTAATGAAGTAGAAATACAATTAAAATAGAAACAATACTAAAATAAAACCAGTACTGAAATAGGAACAGTGCTGAATTAAAACCAGTTCTGAAATAGGAACAGTGCTGAATTAAAACCAGTTCTGAAATAGGAACAGTGCTGAATTAAAACCAGTTCTGAAATAGGAACAATGCTGAAATAAAACCAGTTCTGAAATAGGAACAGTGCTGAATTAAAACCAGTTCTGAAATAGAAACAGTGCTGAATTAAAACCAGTTCTGAAATAGGAACAGTGCTGAATTAAAACCAGTTCTGAAATAGGAACAGTGCTGAATTAAAACCAGTTCTGAAATAGGAACAATGGTGAAATAAAACCAGTTCTGAAATAGGAACAGTGCTGAATTAAAACCAGTTCTGAAATAGGAACAGTGCTGAATTAAAACCAGTTTTGAAATAGGAACAATGCTGAAATAAAACCAGTTCTGAAATAGGAACAGTGCTGAATTAAAACTAGTTCTGAAATAGGAACAGTGCTGAATTAAAACCAGTTCTGAAATAGGAACAGTGCTGAATTAAAACTAGTTCTGAAATAGGAACAGTGCTGAATTAAAACCAGTTCTGAAATAGGAACAATGCTGAAATAAAACCAGTTTTGAAATAGGAACAGTGCTGAATTAAAACCAGTTTTGAAATAGGAACAATGCTGAAATAAAACCAGTTCTGAAATAGGAACAGTGCTGAATTAAAACCAGTTCTGAAATAGGAACAGTGCTGAATTAAAACTAGTTCTGAAATAGGAACAGTGCTGAATTAAAACCAGTTCTGAAATAGAAACAGTGCTGAATTAAAACCAGTTCTGAAATAGAAACAGTGCTGAATTAAAACCAGTTCTGAAATAGAAACAGTGCTGAAATAGGGCCAGTTTCGAAACAGAAACCGTAACGAGTATAGGAACAATACTGAAATAGAGTATTAAAATAGGAACAGTACTAAAACAGAAACAGTACTGAGTATAGAAACAGTACTAAAATAAAAAAACAGGAACAAAGCTTGTGAGCTTCTTGATCATTACTGGGCCTGAACAGAGCTCTGACCTCAACCCCACTGAACACTCAAATAATTGTGTATGTACAGACTGGGATTAGTATTTAAACCATAACGACATTTGATTTCTGCATTCAAAGCGCTTATTGCAGAAGTCACTTGCATCTGGTTTCCACCAAATGTGACAGATGATTTGTGAAAATAATTTTTCAATTGTCTAAGGGACAAAATATACGAGCAGGAGTTCAATTACATTGCAGAACATTGGAAGTGATTTAAGTATTGAACATTTTAAATATTGTAGAACTGTTGTAGCTTTTGTGTGATAATTCTTTTTCACATATTAACATCAATTTCTTGATTGCTTCTGTGCTATTCATATTTACAGACTGAATGCTTCGAGATCTTTTTAATTACTTAATTTAAATCGCGGTTCCTGCAGGTTGCCAGATTAAAAAATAATCTGTTTCTCCCATGTAGTCAAGAATGCAAGATCCTTACCATGATACTCCGAGAATCAAAGATGTGAAATCCTTTCTTCTTTTTTTCTTCCCCTGATCTAGCGTGCGGAAGAACGAGGTCATCGGCGTAACCGCATCTGCCTTGTTAGGGAGTCCTGACTGACATTTCCGTCTTCAGGATAGGTCTTATTTCAGCGAAACGAGAGGAATCTCGGCGTAGCAGACGGCCAGCAGAAAGTGAACGTGAAAAATGATAACATTGTCTCCTTTCGGCCGGGAACGACCTTCACTTCCAGATAAAACGCCTGTAACCCTACAAGCTGCGTCTTGATAAAGCGGAACCATTGTATTGTCAAGGACTGGAGAGGATCTAGTTCTCAGAATCATCATTTACAAATTACAGGGTACAGATATGACCCTGTCGAAGGTATTGTTGGAAAGGCGTGTGCTGATAAGTACCGGAATCCAGATCACTTTTCAGCTCTTTTGAGGGCTCTTTATTTTTTACCAGGAAATTCATGGAAGAATTAGGAGCTGTGAAGAAAACCAGAAAAACAAAGAGCCACATTCTTGATGGATGGATGGATGGATGGATGGATGGATGGATAGATAGATAGATAGATAGATAGATAGATAGATAGATAGATAGATAGATAGATAGATAGATAGATAGATAGATAGATAGATAGATAGATAGATAGATAGGTAGATAGATAGATAGATAGATAATGCTGGTTAACATCTAACATAAGTGTAAACATTAGCAAATTGTGCAGATAAAGATGCAAATATAAGTACAGCATATAAAGTGTGAGCAATCAAGTCAAGTCAATTCAAGTTTATTTCTATAGCGCTTTTCACAAAAGACATTGTCTCAAAGCAGCTTTACAGAAATCAACAGTTCAGGTGAACGATGTGTTTTTATCCCTGATGAGCAGCCATGGCGACTGTGGCCAGGAAAAACTACCTTAGATGTTATGAGGAAGAAACCTTGAGAGAAACCAGACTCAAAAGGGGAACCCATCCTCATTTGGGTGACATCAAGAGTTTGATCATAAATCTTTCAACAATACAGAACACTGGAGAGTGAGAACAACGTGAGCACTGGAGTATAAGATTATAAGTAAATGTTCTTTCTACAGTCTTTGGTATAAAAGTAGGAGCTACTGAGCTCAACATTTGTGATCATCACAGATCCAGCAACAGCTTCTCCATGCCAGAGCCTTTAAGCAATAATATAATAATATAGAGTGTAGAGAATGTGGAATATAATAATTTACAATATGGAAAATGTACAATATATTTACAACTGTACAAAAGTTATACCCAGTGTATTTACAGTTGATATGTTATATAGTCTAGGATATATAATGAATGTTATACAGGATTATTGAATAGAATGTTTCTATTATATACAGAATAACTGTCCAGAATGATATAGAATGTGCAGTGTGGAGCAGAACTGCATGATGATTACTGCAGGAGAATCAGGAAAGTATCAGTACAGTGTACATATTGTACAGTCATTTTTCATTATAAATGATATCAGTCATTATCATGTGTTAATGGAAATCAGGGTTTGGGGTTTGATTAGGTTGAATTAAATATGCATCAAATTGCCAATGCTATGAAACCAAAAATCGAAATCTTTGCAGGTTTTAGAGTGAAGATGTTCCTGTGAACAAAAGATGTAATACAAACTACTAGTTAATATTCTGTCAACTATCGAGAGGAGTGTAGAGGAATGCAGGGGGAGATTTCTTGTGCAATTGTTACTATAGAAACGAGATCATAATAGAACGAACGCGTTCATATACAATTGAGATTCGTCTTACAGCCGGCACTGATCTCAGCGCTGTTACAGAAAAGCTTATTTTATAACTCACACTTATTCACTTGTTCTTTATGCTTGTCTATTCAGGTCACCAAAATCTGTTTTGACACCAAAAAACATACTTCCTCAGGAAAATATGAAAAATAACACCCACTCAAAGATCAGATTCTTGTTGATCACACCACTCACCATCTGATATATCGTTTTTTTTGTCAGAGTGTGTGTAATAAGCGGAATTTTTGCTTATTGTGTTTTGTTTTTTTTTTGTTAAAAAAAAGGTTTTCCCATAATCCCTATGCTGCTTGTGTTCTGTTTGTTGTTTTGAGTGTGTATTTATGCAAATTGTGTCTAAAAGATTAACCAAAATCCATCTGAATGCCAGTATAATGAAAAAAAGATAATTCAAAATCTAAACTTCAAAAGTAGCAAAATATAAAAGAATCAAATGAAAATAGTATAAAATAAAATAAATAATAATAAGTATTATTATTAATAAAATATAATTATTAAAAATAAATAATAAACAAGAACTGAAATAGAGTGTCGTTTCTTTTTCCTTATACCTGTACATACTTGGTTCCTGATGGTTCCAAATTTTTCAGCAGTTCTTTTGTTGATTTAGACCAAATTTATTCAAACATGGAATGAAAACAGTACTGAAATAGAAACAGTTCTGAATAAGAACAGTACTGAAATAGGGACAGTACTGAAAAGAAATAGTACTGAAATAGGAAGAATACTAAAATGAAACAGTACCAAATAGGAACATTAATGAAATTGGGACAGTTCTGAATAGAAACAATACTGAAATTTGGACAGTTCTGAATAGAAACAGTACTGAAATTTGGACAGTTCTGAATAGAAACAGTACTGAAATAGAATCAGTAATAAAATAGGAACAGTTCTGAATGGAAACTACTGACATTTGGACAGTTCTGAATAGAAACAGTACTGAAATTTGGACAGTTCTGAATAGAAACAGTACTGAAATACAATCAGTAATAAAATAGGGACAGTTTTGAATGGAAACAGTACTGAAATTTGGACAGTTCTGAATAGAAACAGTACTGAAATTTGGACAGTTCTAAATATAAACAGTACTGAAATTTGGACAGTTCTGAATGGTACCAGTACTGAAATTTGGACAGTTCTGAATAGAAACAGTACTGAAATTTGGACAGTTCTGAATAGAAACAGTACTGAAATTTGGACAGTTCTGAATAGAAACAGTACTGAAATAGAATCAGTAATAAAATAGGAACAGTTCTGAATGGAAACAGTACTGAAATTTGGACAGTTCTGAATAGAAACTGTACTGAAATTTGGACAGTTCTGAATAGAAACAGTACTGACATTTGGACAGTTCTGAATAGAAACAGTACTGAAATAGAATCAGTAATAAAAAATGGACAGTTCTGAATAGAAACAGTACTGAAATTTGGACAGTTCTGAATAGAAACAGTACTGAAATTTGGACAGTTCTGAATAGAAACAGTACTGAAATACAATCAGTAATAAAATAGGAACAGTTCTGAATGGAAACAGTACTGAAATTTGGACAGTTCTGAATAGAAACTGTACTGAAATTTGGACAGTTCTGAATAGAAACTGTACTGAAATTTGGACAGTTCTGAATAGAAACAGTACTGACATTTGGACAGTTCTGAATAGAAACAGTACTGAAATACAATCAGTAATAAAATAGGAACAGTTCTGAATGGAAACAGTACTGAAATTTGGACAGTTCTGAATAGAAACAGTACTGAAATTTGGACAGTTCTGAATAGAAACTGTACTGAAATTTGGACAGTTCTGAATAGAAACAGTACTGACATTTGGACAGTTCTGAATAGAAACAGTACTGAAATAGAATCAGTAATAAAAAATGGACAGTTCTGAATAGAAACAGTACTGAAATTTGGACAGTTCTGAATAGAAACAGTACTGAAATTTGGACAGTTCTGAATAGAAACAGTACTGAAATACAATCAGTAATAAAATAGGGACAGTTTTGAATGGAAACAGTACTGAAATTTGGACAGTTCTGAATAGAAACAGTACTGAAATTTGGACAGTTCTAAATATAAACAATACTGAAATTTGGACAGTTCTGAATGGTACCAGTACTGAAATTTGGACAGTTCTGAATAGAAACAGTACTGAAATTTGGACAGTTCTGAATAGAAACAGTACTGAAATAGAATCAGTAATAAAATATGGACAGTTCTGAATAGAAACAGTACTGAAATTTGGACAATCCTAAATAGAAACAGTAATAAAATAGGGACAGTTCTGAATAGTGAATAGAAACAGTACTAAAATAGAATCAGTAATAAGATAGAGACAGTTCTGAATAAAAACAGTAATGCAATAGGAACAGTTCTGAATAGAACTGGTTCTGAAACAGATACAATATTAATTGTTTTATTTCATATTGTTTCATTGCTCACAGTACTAAAATAAATGTAGTTAATAGAACCAGTACTGGAACAGGAGCAGCACTAATATAGAACTGCATTAAAATAGGAACAGAATTGAAATTGGACTGGTGCTGAATTATAAAAAGTACTGAAACAGTAACAATATTTGCGACCTATAATATTATTTTATTATTTACTCTTATTTTAAATAATTTTTTAAGAAATAACAGAAAGTTGTGCATGAAATAGAAAAAATTCTGGAATATTAACAGTACTGAAACAGTACTGAAATAGAAACAGTACTGAAATGGAAAACATACTGAAATTAGGAACAGTACCAACATAGAAACAGTTCTAAAATTGGAACATGAATGGATTAGGACAGTCATGAATAGATTCATTACTGAAGAAATACAGGACTGAAATAGAAGCAGTGCTAAAATAGTACCAGTGCTGAAATAGAAGCAGATTGGAATTAGAAGCGTAAAGAAATCGGAACAGGACTAACATAGAAAAAGCACTGAAATAGAAACAGCACAGAGTATAGGAACAATACAGAAATAGAGTAATAAAAGAGGAACAAAGCTTGTGAGCTTCTTGACATTACTGGGCCTGAACAATGCTCTGACCTCTGCCTCACTGAACACTGAATTAAACATATTGCTGTTTGTGTATGTACACACTGGGATTAGTATGTAAACCAATAACGACAATTAATTTCTGCATATAAAACTCTCATCTCTGGTCACTTGCGTCTGGTTGGCCAACAAATCCCACATGCTCTGGAGATGAATTTTCTATTAGTTTTATTTATTATTCACTTTTCCTTCACAAGTAAGTAAACATTCAGAACATTCCCTGCACATTTACAGAAACCGAAATGATTCAATTTCCCAGTGCAAATTAATAATAACCACATTCCGGGTTCGGAGTTTGACTCCATTAATATAGAAATTGAGTGCTTTCGGGAACATGCCGCGTCAGCACCCCACCACACACAAAACTACCACGGATAAATCTGATTGGACAAACACTGACGCGAGAACGTATTTGTCCTTATTGTAATTATAAGTATTAGTATTGTTTCCTAATCACATATTTGTGCTTAACTTAATTAGTTCAAATGGGACCGTGAATCGTTTTCCGTGGCTGTGAGTGGATTTTTGATGCATAAAACATTATAACGCATATGTATTTTCTTATTCTGAAACTGTTTTAGACTTTAATCCTCATCGAGCATGTCCATCCTCTGGGTTTTCATTATGGACAAAAGAGATTTTCTTTCGAAGGAGCCAAACGAATTGCACTCGGGTCAGGTTCATTATGCGTCTAATTGAAATTTCGGCAGGATTCAGCCTAAAAAAAAAAAAAGATCTGAGGAGATTAGCGTTCGGCACAAATCAAGTTATATTATAAGTTTTTGTGATGACTTATGGTAACAGATTTATCTAAAGGGTGTATCCCTTTTCCTCTGTCACCACTCTACTCTCTCTCGTCTCTCGTCTCTCCCTCCATTCTCTTGACCAGTGTTCCTGTCTTTCTTCTCTTCAGATCCACCTGATTCATCCCGACGCTCTCTCTTCAACTGGAGACACTCTGAGCATCTGAGGATGGTTCCACATAAACCCAAAAGATCAATGAAGTTACTGAGCAACTCAAGAACTTTGAGGATGGATTTGGATTGTAATAAGTCGACTGCAATGGCTTTTAGTCTCTTATCACTGCACATCTCAACAATGACGGAACTGTAATGAATGGACATTCGGTGCACCCAGATGAAGACAGGTTTCCTTTTAAGCCCGGTTCCTCTAAAGGTTTGTACCTGATGCCATCTCAGGGAGTTTTTCCTCACTGGCTCGATTTTTAAGGATCGACCTTACAAATATAAGGAACAAACTTAAAGGCAGAAGAGGAAAGAGTAATAAAATATTCTACTTATTATACTTTAAGTAAAAGTACTGAATAAATACTCATTCATTACTTAAATGAAATTTGACTTAAATACGTAAGTAATGTTACAGGTCTAAAAATCCACTCAAGTAAAAGAGAAAAGGAGCTCTGTTCAAATTCAACAAGCTTTTTTTAACAGCCAGTGGGGGGTCACTTTGGGTCGAGTGGGGGATTCTAGTGTAGTTCAAAAAGGACAAGGAGATACAAATCTCTAGCTGTTTGAATTAAAGGTCCACCATTTTAAACTAAAGTGCAAAAAACAGTTAAAAAACACTGACCTCAGTCTGATTATTTTGCAGAAAAAAAAAATCTCCTGTTCTAATGTCATTTATGATAATGAAGATTCAGATTTCAGAAAGCGAACGCACGCATTGAACAATTTCCGATTTGACGGCATCGCGCTTTCGGCTGAGTCTGCATCGCTGCCGTCTGTTTTGTCCGTCTCCCTCTTTTTTAATGAGTTTAAAGCGTTAGTGCAGTGGGGCTACGGTTTGCATACGATTTCAAATGTAATTCAGTATAATACTTCAAACAAAGAAATTTAAGTATAAGTAAAAATTACAGATTCGAAAAACTTTTTTATAAAGTGCAAGTATGCAAAAAAACGACTCAACTGCAGTAAAGCGAGTAAATTCGTCGCTTTTCGCATCGGACGATTATAGAAATTGATAGATTCTTTTATACAACTTTATAACCACTTTATCCCTGTAAAGCTGCTTTGAGACACATTGTTAAAAGCGCTATACAAATAAAAATCGAGTTTTTCCGTACATCACCGACCTTATTTAAGGGCCTCATTAATATTAATATGATACTAATTGAAGCTTCTGTGTGTGGAGTGGACAGCCGGATGCTTTGATTAACTCCAGAGAAACAAAAGGCGTGTGCGGAAAAAGTGAGGCATAAATAAGACAAGGTTGCATCAGTAAACACGGAGCGAAGCAGACTCCAGTCAAAACACTAATCAAAACAGGCAGTTAACAAAGGCTCGGAATCGGTACACACGTGCACAAGGAACGTCGCCATGAAGGAACACCACGGGGTCTGGCTTATTTTGTGCTGCCTTTGGTAATGAGCTGACTTTAAACTGGGAAGGGAATTGCCTGGAGGTCATATGATAAGGTCGGGTTGGCTGAGGATGGTGAGAGTTTGGAGCTGTGTAGTGTATTGGGGGAAAAGAATTCCAGCCGCATAGCTACACGCAATGAAATATACAAGTGCAGCTCATAACTGTTTGCAAAAAATATGTTCGCTTGGTAAAGTGTATTAATATTAATCACCTTAATCATTCTGAGGAGCAGGACATGGGCTGTCTTGCAGCTCGTCTGGTACTGGTTGTGAAAAAATATATATATAAATATTGCACGTTAAAAAATGTATGACGGCATATTTCGATAAATAAACAACATCTGTTGGGTCGAAGTACTTTTCTCAAAGAGTGTGATTTTTTTATTTGTTTTTTTTTGCGGCATGTCTGTACAACCTACACCTCGGTCTGTAAAAATGTAATACTTGAGATGTGACCAATTCAAATTTTTATTAGAATTTTTTTTATTTACTTTTTTATTTGTAATTATAATATGAATAATATCTTAAAATGTAATTCCCAATTTTTCAAAAAAGAGGATACTGTGTAAAATGTAAATCAAAGCAGAATGCATAGATTTGCAAATCTCATAAACGCATATTTTATTCACAATAGAACATAGAAAACATATCAAATGTTCGAAATGAGGTAAATGTACCATTTCAAGAAATAAAATGGATAATTTTTGGATATAATGGCTGCAACACATCTAAAAAAAATGTAAGATTGGGCAACAGTTGAATATTTCATTAGTTCATAGTATCATCAAAAGTTTTAAAAGATTTGGAGAAATCTCTGCAAAAGAAACAACAAAAAATGTATATTGGATGTCAGTGATCTTTGGGCCCTCAGGTGGTACCTCATTTAAAACAGTCATGTTTCTGTAATGAAAATGACTGCACAAGTTCTTTAACACCTTCAGAAATCATTGACAGTTTGCAATGTCATCCACAAATGCAAATCTCTATCATGCAAAAAAGAAGAGATGTGTGATCATGATCCAGAAATGCTGCCATCATCTCTGGGCCAAAGATCATTTAACCTCCTACGACCTGGGTGTCCACATACGTGGACATTTTGCACAATGGTGTCTTTATTGTTTTCTGTAGATACAGACCAAGTGTCCACATAATTGACATCATTTTTTTTCCAAGAAGAGCTTCATGTTCAAAGAAAATATATGGTTATTATAATTATTGGTTCTTCCTAACCCCAAATAACTGGAAGAAATCTAAAATGCAAACCAAACCAAAGCTCAGGTCTTAGGAGGTTAAAATGTACTGAAACAAAGTGGAAAACTGTTCTGTTGTGAGAAAATTTAGAATTTTTTATTTTTTTTTCGAAACCATGAACACCACATCCTCTGGACTAAAGAGGAGAGGGACGATCTGGCTTGTTATCAGCACTCATATCAAAAAGCTGCATCTCTGATGTATGGGAGTGCATTAGTGCCTGTGGAATGTGCAGCTTTCACATTTGAAAAGGCTCAATGACTGCTGAACGAAATATACAGGTTTTAGAGCAGATACAGAAAACGTCTTTTTCAGGGAAGGCCTTGCGTATTTAAGCAGGACAATTCTAACTGCATGCTGCAAAAGCATGACTTCATAGTAGAAGAATCCAGGTGCTAAACTGGCCTGCCTGCAGTTCTTTTCATTATTTGAAAACATTTGGTGCATCATGAAACAAAAAACACAACAAAGGACACCCAGAACTGTTGAGCAGTTAGAATCCTGTATCAGACACGTATGGGTCAACATTCCTCTTCCAAAACTTCAGCAACTGGTCTCCTCAGTTCCCAGATGTATTCAGACAGAAGAAGGGATGCTTTACCGTGGAAAACATGGACCTGTCCCAACTTTTTAAAAACATGTTACAGCCATTCAATTTAAAATGACTTTATTTTTTCTTGGTTTAAACATGTTTTTATTTACATGATGCACAGTGTTTCAACTTTTTTTTTGAATTGGAGTAATAAATGATTATAAATGTAAAATAATTGTTTTGTATTATTATAAATGTAAAATAATTGTGTACAAAAGGTATAAGAAGTATAAGAAGAAATAAAAAAAAGACAATAAAAACATACATTTTGGCGAAAAAAAAAAGATAAAAAGGAGAATATAATAGATGTACATACAGAAGCAACAATTACATTCCAGTAGCCAGGAGCTGTATGACTTATTGCGAGTTTTTTTGAGTAAGTGCAGCAGTGTGCAAGATTTGCAGTTATTTCATACGGTGTATATACATGTTGGAGGTGTTTTGCTATAAGTTTAAACTGTAGTTCTTGTTATTCTACTTAAAGTACTAATAATAATCCCTAACAAGGTCATTTGTCCTCATCACCTTGTAAAAATCCTTTCATGTTCCAGATCTTTAGTTTAAAAATAACCTTAGTTTTATGGCATATGGCAAAACCTTCACCTCAATTAATTTAATCAAACAATGCAATTAAGGGCCTTGCTCAGGAGCCCAGAAGTCTAATATTTTAATCACTGCTACCGCTTCCACCTTATTTGTTAATTTTATACATATACATTTTCTAAACCTATTGAAAGTCCCTCCATTTTTATTACAACTATATAAAAAGGACAAAATTGCAATCACTTCCCCCACCCCCGAAATTCCACAACCGACTATGCGACCCTGACCAGGAAGCATGGATGAAGGACTTCAGTGGGAAAAACCAAACCAAGCAATATAGAATCAACATTATGAATAAAAAAAGTCCTTTCTCTGTATTTGCATTGCTTTCTAGGCTTTTTTTTCTGCCTCCGGGCTGTAATTCTCAGCATAATGAAATTTAGTCTGAACAGACTACATAAAAAAAAAAAATGGAGGTATCAAATAAAGAGCAATGAGAAATCAATGAGCATCAAGTCCCAGGGTGGGAACATAAAAAGCAGCCTGGATGGGTCATCACCACCTGGCAGGCAGAGACGCTTAGTCTTTGATTGAACAAATGCAACCCACTGGCAGCAAAGATTATTTAGTGACAGGTACGCAATGACATGAAGTGCTTTTCTGAAGGACAGATGTTGTTTGTAGTGTGTCGTGTGAGGCATAAGAATAACTGGTATTATCTTTTTTGGTTGGCATGCTGAAATGGCTGTGAAACGAAAAGCCTTCTTCGGCATTCTCGCCACTTTTCTTTACGCGCCTTCGCGCTAATACGCTGGTTTTTCGCCCATTCGATATGCATTCAATCGAGCGCGATTTCGAACCCCTCTTTTTGATCGCATTTCTACTCATTTGAATGCGGACGTCTCACTGAGTTTATTGAAACACAGGACATGTGAGCAGTCTTTGTGACTGACGCCTGGATAATGAACCCTTTTTCAAAGTCACTTCGAGCTTCCCTTCATGCAGTCTTGATCCAAAATCGAAATCAAATGGATCTGCTCGGCTTTGTTACGCGTGCTGCTGAACATTCCAGGATGTCAGGTGTTTAATTGGGTTTATACTGCAGTCAGACAATTCAGACTTGTCACCTGTCTGTGGAGAATCCTGAAAGACTATATTCTTCAGACTAGGGGTGTCCAATGTTTTTCACATGGGGCCGGTGTGGGTGCAGTCCAACCAAGCAAATACACACCCGATTCTACCTGTTTAAATCTAATGATTTTCAAAGACAAAAATAAGAGAATAACCAATAAATGCCTTAAATAGTTTGTAATAGCAAACACGTCTATAACCAGACATTAGCAAAAGCAGTTATTAGTCATTACATACTGGCTAATTTCTGATCCCTAAAATAAAGTGTAACCCAGACAAAGCCTTTAGTTGAAATGTAGCACCTTGTCACCATTGTTTTGGTCCTTTTGGCTATCCATATTCTCCTACCTAGGTGAGTCCAGTTTCCTGTACATGCAGGTCATTATCATGGATGTTGCAAATGAAAAATAATAACTATCCCTTTACTGTCCTATGCTACGAATTTTCACAATATTGAATTGTTATTGACCCTGCAATCATTTTTTTAACACCAAAATAACACTTCAGTTTAATGAAGGATAAGTTTGGAAACGAAGTCTGGATTCCTCACAGTTGATGAGTCTCCCTTATTTGCAAAGTCTGATAAGTTCTTTACAGTTCAGCCTCGTCTCCCATCCTGTCTACACAAAAGTGTGAAAACCCACCTAGTATACAGTTTTGAATGTTATTCATGTTCTATTATGTCATATCATGTTCTATAATGTCATATTTCCAAAGCAGCTTAGCTCAAATGCGTCTTCACGTGACAGTGTGAAACACATCATCTTCTTAATGATATTTCTATTCACTTATCATATGGGGGAGTGGTAGCTCCAGCGGTTAAGGCGCTGGGTTACCGATCGGAAGGTTGGGGGTTCAAGCCCCGGTATCGCCAAGCTTCCACTCTTGGGCCCTTGAGCAAGGCCCTTAACCCTCTATGCTCCAGGGGCGCCGTATCATGGCCGACCCTGCGCTCTGACCCCAGCTTCTAAGCAAGCTGGGATATGTGAAGAACAAATTTCACTGTGCTGTAATGTATATGTGACAAATAAAGGCTATTCTATTCTATATGGCGTGACATATCAGGTCAGAACACCTTAATACAGAACACTCTGACACATAATAAGTATCAGATGAAAGCAGATTTTCTGCCAAAAAAGATGAGGTTTGATGGAACCTGACAGGATGCTATCATCAAAAATGTTTTATTCTTCTTATACCACAGCGTTTCTTTTATTCTAGAATGACAACGTGCTGTTCTGCGTAAGTAGTAAAATACTTAAAGTGCTTGTGGTTCTCTAGGTTTCTTTTCTCTTAAATTCTCTTTATCTGATAAACAAATGTCCATTTGACCTTCTTAGGGTCCTCTGATTCCTGAACATCACAGCAGATTTTTTTTTTTCTTTTACCGATTTTTTTAATCCCCTATGCTCAAAGCCTTCGCCTTCATAAATCATCACTTAGATAACAGCCCTGTTCACCCGACTGTAGAGAGAGGATTCCTCAAAGGACTTCAAAATCTATTCAAACAGACCTACAAATCCAATCACATAGCAGTCCAAACTAAAAAAAAGATCGTTTTCGGGGATTGGAAAAATTCTGATGTGCCAATTTAAGAAGGAAGACTCGATTTCCTTAAAGGGATTAAAAGGGATTCTTCATATTAGAGTTCTTGGATTCTTCTGCTTTGAATAATACAATCATAATAATGAAACATCTCTTACTAGCTTTTTATTCCATAATCTTTTACAAAGGAACTATCAATGATTTTTCTTTTTTTTATTGCCCCATTCAATCCAAGCTCGCATATACTGTACATTTCCATTTAATGCATTTGTCAGGGTTATCCCTATGAGCAGTTGGGGGTTAAGGGCCTTTCTACAGGGCCCAGTATTGTCAGCTTTGTTTGGTGGTGCTCCGATTTTAACACATGACCTTCTGGTTTAAAGTTCAATGCCTTCACCATTAAGCTACCACCTCCCTTTATACCAAGAGATTGAACTCTGAAATCTGATTGGTCAGAGAGCAGCAAGGTGCCACTTCTGGCAAAAAAGGTTACTAAAGAAAAATGAATGATTAGTCAAAAGCTGTTGATTTCAGTTATTTTTTAATGGATTTCAATTTGTTTGATTACATTTATATATTCAATTTAGCATTATCATATCTTCAATGAAGTTTCCCTTGATATGTTGAACTTGTTATTTTTAGGAAGAAGTCTTCAGTATCAGGACTGTAAAAATCAGAAAGCTGAAAGTCTAAAAGTCTTTAGTATGGAAGGCTACGCAAGTTTAAAAAAAAAATCATTTTACGATTGTTTTTAGCTGCTGTAGCATAAGTGATAACAGGGACCTCATTTAACATAACTATACTGTAACTGTATATAATGTACAGTAAAATAAATATAAAATGACAGTAGTTGCTAGAGGGAATAAAACACATAGAGTCAGGCCAGATAACACCCTACCATTGATTATTTTCCTATATCAGCATGCCATTTACCTATTATGTTTTAAATATATATGGTATAAATATATACATATGATTGTATTTTACCTTTTTTTCTCTGAATGATTACAATAACATCGGCACCGTTTTCAGGTTAAATCGACCCCTGCAGCATTAATATAGTGGCGATATATTTCAAGCATCACCTAATGCCTTGATCCTGATAGCACACGGTGCAAACCAGACCCATGATTACACCACATTCCAAAGGCGAGATTAAATGCCAGCTGGATCTAACAGAGGAAGAGGCTTGACCAAATTGCATAATTTGGTTTCGAAGCAAAACAAATGACCTCTTTCAGTGGAACTGCTAAAACAAAAAGAAAACCCAAACCAATGAATAAAAAATCCACGACTCGACACGATTAGATTGTACTGATCTCAGCATAGATCAAGCTGTCACTACCAGCTTAGAAGACATATTTGGAAACTCAAAAACAGTTTCATCACTTGAGGCATGATGCTGATATAATCAACCGGCACGTGGTATTGTAGGGTGCAAAGTAGAACAAATCCCCAACAGCTTGATTGCTTTATTACGCCTAAGCTGGATAATATTGACAAGAAATGAAGGATATTGGGGTGTGATAAAAAATAATACAGTACACAGTATGTGAAGTTTTTCTCTGCTTATTTGTAATATACACTAAATGGAATCTCAGTTTTTTTATCTGAGTTTTCCAGGTACACAATTCAGTAGGGTGTCTTTGGATGTGGTAGAATGAAATGTTCCTTTTGGCGAACCAGGAGATCCAAACCTCCAGCGTAACAGTGCCCCTGTATACAAAGCAAGCTCTTTAAGATATAGTTTAAATGGTTTGAAGTGGGAGATCTTGAGTGGCCTGCAACAGAGCTTTGATCTCAACCTTACTTTCAACCTTTTAGGAGGAATTGGATCTACACCCCAGGCCTCCTCACCTCACCCACATTAATACCTGACTTTACTAACATCCTTGTGGCTGAATCTTTAAAAGCACAGCAACTTGGCACTGCTAACACATTTTTTTATTTATTAACATACCATTATGATTGTAACATGTCCATGAAACAATTCTTGCTTTCATTTGAAAGATAGTTGATTGTTTAGTAACTAGCTAGCAAGGGGATTTCAAGAAAATACTGCTTTGTCAGCACAATCTTGTATTATATTACCCAATATGTCTGTAGTTGTCAGAGAGCCAGAGACCCCAAAAAATGTTAACCCCCAAAACACTCAACACTCTGGTTTAGCCTCTCCCTCCTATTTATCACCTGCACCTTTTTTTCCTTAAACCTTCCCCTTTAAAAGAACCTGTTTCCCCTTCACTTGGGGTCCGATCTACCGTACACCTACCTTAGATCATTCGGACTACCTACTGATCCTGTGTTCTCCTGCGATCCTGTGCTCCTCGTTACGCTAATTTCATCATTTCCTGCACTCCAGTTTCTGAATCTTCTTTGTTTGTTCTCTTCAAAGATAAATAATCTACACCCTGTTTTACTCCTGGTTTCCGCCATCTGGTGTTTTGTGACAGTAGTGATGAATCCTTTTAATTAAATTTATTCACAGACAAAATTAGTTACAGATTCCTTAAGTTCTACAGGAACTCATGACAATTAAACGTAAAAATTAATTCATTTAAAGCTGCGAGGAAAATTTCCGGGAGCCGAGCGAACAGTACGATGAGATGTACACTCACAATCGTGCTACAATGCACTCCTTGGCAAAGTTATCACAAAAAAAAGTGCCATAACTTAGGGATTGAAAAGTGATTTGTAGTCTCGCTCACTACCACGGACAGTGGCGGTATCATCTGGTGTTCAGAAAAGTGGTCCGAAAAAACAAATGGGAAGAACATTTGCGAAGATGGCGTGGCAATTATAGTGAAGATTGGACACCTCTTCCTAAAACAAACAATCAACACTTTTCCAGGTTTGCTTTGTCTTTGTCTGCTAAATGCTATAAATGTAAATGTAAATGGATAAAATGTGTTGGGAAGCAACACACAAAAAAAAAAATTCAAACAGAATGGAAAATCTAATTAGGCAGAAATTGAAGTAATAGGTTCTTTAAATAATAGGTGTAAATGCTTTAGATTCTGGACACAGGTTTCAAAAGTCATGACCATTACCATACTTTCGAATTGTGTCCATTGGTTTCGCTGGAGCATTGGCGGCACTTGGCCCCAATTCTTTTTCAAAATGTCCCGTCCACCCTCCACAAACAATAGGCCCAATTTCACTTTCACTTTTTTTTCAGATTTAATTTTCACGTTTTAAGGCTGTTTTTGATACCCTAGCAAAAAGAAGGAAAAACGAGACGATAAAGAAGAATAGAGGAGATTCAAAATGATCAGAAAACCGATAAACACGATTTTTTGGATCATGAAAATCCCGCTCAGTCTTTTGGGAGAAAAACACAAAGCTTAATCTCTCTCACACAGAAACCTATTAGGACAAGCTCCATTAAAAAAGAACCAGAAAAGCAGTTCATAAATCATTTTTGGCTGCAAGAGAGAACTCCAAAAACAATCAGCTTCACCATTCTGCCCTGCTGTATTAGTTTCATACAGTACTTCCTCCAATCACCTGATATGGTTAAAAAAAAATATTGTGCATAAAAAATATATTCTCAGTTTCTTTACGGTTTCAAAGACGAAAAGCTGATCAATGCTTGGGATGTACTACACTGTTCAGAAACATAATTCGAGCATACGCTGAATACGCAGTGAATTATTAATAACACACCAGATCCTTTTTAAGTGTATGGGAAAGCTGCTATCTACTACAAAGCTCTTTTTATCCTCCAAATACATGAATTTCCCCGTATATAAAATGCTTGTCTAGTTGGTATTGTAACGCCAACTACGTATGCGACGCCTCTAAATATGTATGAAGGTCAGTATTACCAAACATTTTTATAAGCATGCAGCATATGCAGTTCCTCCAGGGAGTAATCCACCAGCCCCCCTTATACACCCACCAGCATTTTTTCTCCCTGTTTTTTGCTGTATTGCAAAAGTATCCAATTTAAGTATGTTACGATGTGATTTTTTTTCCTGCGTATTTTTCTCCTCGAGAGAAACCCGTACAGAAATTAAATCATCTGCTTCAATATATACAAAATAATCGATTCAGTCCTCTCTCTTTAAGCGATCGAAATTTGGGTATTTCGTTTGGAAAATGTTCAATCAAGAGCACCTGTGTTCATTTGAAAGCCATCTGCGTTCAACTGTGTGCTTGCACAATCATTAGTGCTGACTTTACAAGGTCTAGCATCTAGCAGAAGACCAAAGAACTGCCCAGGGACATCTGAAATGAAGTCTTCCAGTTCCAGCCTCTATGGCCAAAAAGTCAGTTCTGAGAAAGTACAAATCTGAGAGTGGAGAGAAAAAACATGCGAGATTAAATTGGCATACTTTGGTTTGGATCCAATCGTTGGCACCATGCTCTAGGGTTGTTAAAGCAGGAAGGACTGGAAAGCTTCTCGCCATCTGTGTTTAGAGTGAAAAGAGATGCTTCAACAAGACGGCAAGGCAAAACAATGAGGCGAAAATGACAAATGGAAGGCTTGGAAAGAGAAGGTTTGTGCTTTCGAGTCAAAGACCAGAGTCCAGGCTCAAATCCGAGTGAAAATCTTTTGGCGGAAATTCCCTCCACCAAGGTTTTGTGTTTGCACTGAGAAGATCTAAGTATCAAAACAGCTCAAATACATGCATTTAAAAGGATCTACATCCGTATTTAATGGATTTTCACACTCTAAGAGATGGATGTTCATCATCTAATACTTTATTTAATATTACTTCTAAAGGGAGTTCTGTTTTTGCATACACGAGCAGTTTTGTTCGACTTTCAAAAACCTGGAATCGCTGCCCCCTCCCTCGTCGTATTCAGCCGTTCTTCATTTCTGCTCTCCTGCACGTACAGTACAGTACAGTCAGGTCTTCTGGTAATGTACTCTTTATGCTTTGTGCTCTCTGAATTCACAGTGTTCACCTCGGGGACGAGGACGCTCGGTGTGCATCTTGACAAAAATGATTTCAGGTTTGTCCTTCGGCTGGGTACAAACCTCGGTAACGGGGGCGACTTCAAATACCAACCAATATCCTTTTACCCTCCACCTTCCGCCTTAGCCTGCTAAACTAGGTCAGGGTAATTTCCCCCGAAAGTGGCCAACAGAAATGTGTAGCGCAAGTAAACGAAAAGAGAACGACTGTTTCAAGTACCTGTCTCTCTCGACAATTTTCAGTAATTGCGTCTCAATTTTCCGGATTGAATCTTTTTTGTGTGTGACGGCGCCACACATTAAACAACAATGCACTGATTCCTTTTTTCCTTTTCTTTTGATTTGCTGTTTACGCTCCGATTTGATTTAGGCTTTGTATTTCTTAGAAATTCAGCCAGGCCGACTCAGAAGATTGATTTTAAGATCCCTCTGTGTGTGCTTTGAGGATATTCTGGGAGAAAGAACAAAAATTCTAGCCATGAAGGATATTAATATGTAAAAAAATAATAAAAAAAAAATGGGGAAAAATTCAATTCAAAAACAGCAGGTTAGGCAGAATTCAATCCAAACATTAATCCCAATACCCAAACCTGTGCTCATACGGTGCTAATACGAGCTAATACGGTGATCCTGCATTAGCTTTTGCTTTTAGATCAGAGTTTTATAAGGGCACATTGAAATTCTGGCTAATTTATGTGCATGTTGGTTTAACGTGGTCTATCGTGTTTAAACACGTTTAGACATGTTGCACATTTTATCTAGACTTTCCAGACTGAAGCAACTTGATGATGAACATGTTTTTCTACCAAACACACACACACACACACACACTGCTAACCAGGAAAACAGAGGTCAACAATAAAATTTGACTTTTGCAAAATGAATGTTTGAAAAATACCAGATAAATTGTGGCAGGAAAACTGTCAAAGCAATAAAACCAAAGAAAACCAAAAATAAAAAATCCCTGTTTTTATACACTTGTCGGTGTGTAACTTTTTAGGTATTTGAATATATTTTAATAATACATGCTTAAAACTGCTTTCATGAACCACAGTGCCTCTGTTTTTAGTACCAATTTTTCCTCATTTATATTCTCAGCACTGTATTTCAGACACAGTTCATCATTTTCCATTTAATAGCAAATCATACATCTGTTTGGCTGTTCACCAAAAACAAACTGGGTTTCTGGATTGGTTTGTGACCTACAGAACCAATGATCTGACATTGTTTATTCTGACTCTAATTGTTTTTATATATAGATCCATGAAGTTACTGAGAAACTCAAGAACTTTGAGGACTTTGAGGATGGATTTGGATTGTAATTAACATTAACAGTCTACTAAAATGGCTCACGACCACAGTTTGCATGAACATTTTTGTACAGTATTTAAGCCCCTAACACCGAACAGTAAACCTCAACAATGATTAAACTGTAATAAATGGACGTTCGGTGCCACCTAAATGAAGATTTTGAGTTCCTTTTAAGGTTTCTTCCTCATGCCTTCCACTGAGTTTTTCCTCACCACAGTCTTCACTGGTTCACTCATTGAGGATAAACGTACAATTATAAGGTTTAAACTTACAGGCACTATTTATACAACTTTATAACTGCTTTATATGTGCAAAACTGCAAGACAATGCCCACAAAAGTGCTATACAATTAAAAATTTATATAAATTTTTTTAAACTAAAATCAAGCATTTGTAGACCCAGACTCAAAAAAATTGATATTTGCTGACAGTTTAATTGATCAGCAAATTTTCCACCACAGGGAAGTATTCAGGACAGACAAATTTGCATTTAGCTTTTTTTTTTGTCTAATCAGCTTCAAAAAAGGACGATGGGAGAATAAATAACTTGCATCGTGCCTGTTTCATCATGTTAAACACAACTTTAAATAAGTAAAAAGCGAGCAGTTGTTTGTTATTCAAAATAGTAATCGTTGTCAGATCATATTACAAAGCTCCAGCATTTATCATTTTCCGTAGCGGAACAGCATGCGTTTTTTATTAGATGTGTTGCTGAATCGATATGTTAAAGCCACGAGTTGCTCATGAAAATGATAACTATTGTATTTTAACCAGACTGAAACATAAAAGTCGATTTCATTCAAGCATTGATGTCTGTTCCAGCCAAATAGCTATCAATAACTAACCAAATAACCAACGAGACTCTGTAAAAACTTGAAGATCCCTGTTCAAAAGTTTTATTCAACTGCATTCATCAAGCATTGGCTTACATATGTATTAATGATTTAAAAAGACCAAAACAAGCCAAAGATCTCAAGATCATTCAGATCTTGAAGGGTTGGGGAAGTGATAGCTCACTACCTCAGTGGTTAAGGCTTTGGGTTACACCTCAGAGGTTCTAGTATTGCCAATCTGCCACTCTTGATCCCTTAAGCAAGGCCCTTAACCCTTTGTGCTCCGACCACAACTTTTTTAACATATGCAGAGAAAGAATTTGTTCATGTGACAAGTATAAAGCATCTTTACCTCAAAATACTAGGGAACAATAGCAAGGCTTCACAGAAATCTATTGTCATTCAAAGAAAGACTTTTACTTGTCACATATACATTTGAGCACAGTGAAATTCTTCCTTCAAATGATCTCAAAAGCTCGGTTTAGAGCTCAGGGTACCTCGGACCTGAAGCAGAGATGATTAAGGCCTTTCACAAGAGCAGTTTTGCAGGGGTAAGGCTTTAACCCACAATCTTACATATAATTAACCAAACCCGTAACCACTGAGCTACCACAACCCTATTACTTTGTACTGTAATGGGAACTGAAAGTAACACCAGAACTAGATGTGGAGGCCACGTATTAATTCTGATGTTCACCAGCGTAGTAAATTGTATTGTATTTTCAACACCAAGCTGAAAAACCAGAGTAGAGGCCACAACATGATTATTCATGGACACAGAGTACTTAGATTTCGACCTCAAAATATTCATTTGCGGCAATGCAGTGTTCCAAAACAACCCCCATGGCACCAGAGAAAACAGGCCACCATTTAATGATCGCAAGAAACATCGCATCGGGCATGATCAACAGCGTTTCTAAAGAAGAACGAACAGCAGCCCACTCACCTTCAGAATACATGCTGATCTTGTTGAGACAAACAGGACGAGTGACAAACCCACACAGTGTTAACTCCTGTTGTCCAAGCGTTTTTTTTTAGTCACTCATTATATTTTGCCTTTTGTATAAGTTCGACTTGACAAGATCGGCTCACACAGGAGAGCTTGTGGAAGATGACACAGTGCTCTGTGGAGTCTGCATTCAGAGGCGAAATCTTGTCACCTTTTTGTCCCTCATAGATGAACTTTTATACCAAATCTGTCTCAGCAGACTCTTTCAAAAAATATATAAAAAATGGAGGGTTTTGTGGACAAGTGGAACATAATAAGTGCCTCGAAGTGTCCACAGGTTGTCAGTGGTACTGATTCGAATTTATCGAACAATAGACATTGACACGAGGCAGCTTTACAGAAATCTAGATGTAGATTTTTCATTCTTAATTCACAAGCTGAGAGAGACAGTGGCAAGGAAAAAACTCTGTACGATGAAACGAGGAGGAAACCGTCAGAGGAAACCGATTTGAAAAGAAATCCATGGGTGACATCAAATAGTAAGATTATACACCACACAAACGTCGGACACCTCAGCATCAACATAAGACCCATTTCTGGACCCTTTGAAGGTTCTTTGAAGGATGGGAATCTTAAAGAGACATTTTACAGGTCAAGAAGTTGAGCCGCCAAGTGAGTAATCACCGAGTAGAACAAAATACTTCTCCATATTGCAGAGCTTTGGGTGCTCTTTGTTTTTTCTGAGGTTTTTCCATTTTTTTCCTCTCAGTAAAACCTTTATACACAATAGCTGCTGGCCCTCTGAATAGATCAATACAGTCTAGTGATCTCCATCTCCTCAGTCTGCTTTGCTTCATCGGGTTTCTACACAGACACTTTTTGAAAAGAAAAGGACCCCCTGCTTGCCCATTATACCCCCAAACACAAACACACACCATTTCCTCTAGTGGAGGCAGTGACAGAGAAAAGGACACTAGCAGGTTTGAAGATCAATGCGAACGATTCTGCTCATCCCCACCCATGTCGTGATATCCAGGAGCACCTTTATCACCTCCTGGTCATTTCTACCTTCTGGCTTTTAGGTTACACAACATTTTCTTGTCAGCATGCTGCTCTGTCCTATGCATTTCACAATGTATAGAAGGACATTGAATCAACTCGGATCAAATCATCATTTTAACACAAATCAGAAGTTCCTTCAACAGTAATGTCAGAACCTTGCATCCCACACACACTGAATATGAATGTTTTAGGCTTTTTAGCCTTTGCCTATGTACCCTGAAGTTATGACACCAGCATTGATTATTATACACTCTGGTAACTCATGTGGATTTTTGGTTTTACAAAGCCAAAGCAGGGTTTTAACAACTAAACAATGTATTTGCATTTATGTGAGGTTTTAGGAGTCGGGGTTGGAATGCAGGGAGGTGGGTTTGGGTAATTAACGAGTTTATAATTATTATTTTCTATTCATTAGCGTGTTTTTCCTATTGGCAAGAGGGGGAAAGTAACGGAATACATTTACTGTATTACATTACTGTACATTTACAGTAAATCCCATTACTGTAATTGAGTAGTTTTTTGTGTACTTCTACTTTTGAAAGTAGTTTTTTTTAAACCGGGAATTTTACTTAAGTATGTTTTGTCCGAAGTACGTGAATAACTTACATTGGACTCAAGTCATGAATTTTTTTTTTTTTGCTTTTTGTTATTACAATTTAATTTGTTAAAGGTGTTTCTTCAATTTAAAAACAACTACACAAAATTGTACTCTTAATTTCACTTAAGTAACAGTATTTTAGGGAGTAAAATATTTTTTTTCTCTTTCCACCTCTGCTATTTGCATTCCTATGGGAAAAATGTATAATATGTATGACATGGCAAACAAACACTTCAGCATAAGATACGACAATATAAGATTCTTTTGCCAGAGACTGCCTTAGATTACAAGGACAATAAAAATAAATGAAGTACAGTAAATAAAGTAATACAGTAATACAGCAACAGTAATGCAGAACTCGACAAATTCGGTACTCGTCATTTTGTTTGGTGCTTTCTGGGCATTTTACGCCGAAATAAAGGGTCCAAAACTGGTTTAAAATGCTACCACCTACTTGTTAAATATAACTGTATACACATTATGACATTATAACATTATGACAGGTGAAGTGAATAACACTGATTATCTCTTCATCATGGCACCTGTTAGTAGGTGGATATATTTATTAGGCAGCAAGTGAACATTTTGTTCTCAAAGTTTACGTGTAAGAAGCAGGAAGAATGGACGAGCGTAAGAATTTGAGCAAGGGCCAAATTGTGACGGCTAGACGTCTGGGTCAGAGCATCTTCAAAACTGCAGTCCTTGTGGGATGTTCCTGGTCTGCTGAAGAAGTAAATGCTCGATGGGTCAGAACTGTCATTGTAAACTGCCATTTTTCTTGTTGACAGCAAATCACAAAGCAACTTCTTAGTTTTGGGAGTGAATAGAAAATATTAGCTTTGTCATCATCCCAGGACATCAAAACTCCTTCATCATAATTCCTTTGACTATCCTTAAAGGAAATGCCAGATAATTTTTATAGTTCTTATATTAATAATATTATAAATCTTTTTCTGTTTATCTATCTATCTATCTATCTATCTATCTATCTATCTATCTATCTATCTATCTATCTATCTATCTATCTATCTATCATGCCTGCTTTTCTGCTAACACACATCCATATTGATTATTTTCCAATCTTCTTATTGATCTCCATATAGATTGTACGTGGCGTAATTATGAAGAAGCTTTATTTCTACGCGGTGCTCAAGCTGGATTACCAGCTCATCGCTTGGGATTGATGTGTATTAAATGGGTTTCTTGTGGATACATTCTTGTGGGAGTAGAAAGACTAATGTCTGCCTTCAGCCTGACCTTTGGCAGGCTGTTTTCACCAGTGGTTTAAATGCAGTTTTCTTCTCTCCCCCTAATTTATGAGCATGTCTAAACAGCACCAATGGTGCTTGAGTACAGTAAACATAGCAGAACAGAAAACAGTAAATATGATATACTCTACTGTATCTCTGAGGTATTTTTTAAAGACTGGGTCATTTCATAACCTGACCTAAAAAAAAAAGAAACGGTCAATTCTTGATGCCTTTAAATCCTCTTAAGATGTGACCCAGCCATGACAAATGCAGATGGACCTTTTGCAGAAGCTATTTCACAGAGTATTAATGCTCTCTACAGGTGCCAATATCGCACTACGTAATAGGCGAGCAAGGAAACCAGGGGCCTGTACCTGTCTATCTATTTGTGTATAATGACTGCAGATAATAGCAATGTTCTTGTTTTTTTTTTTTGCTGCATCAGCAATGCAGGTGAAATACAAAATGAGAAATGTTGCATGTGCCAAAACTGGATTTTCATTGCCCAGCCCACTAGGGTAGATATTCACTGCAAATAAAGTAAGGATTCACACACATTATTAATCTCAGCATATATATGCAAGAATTCAAGCATTAAGGAACGACCTGGATCCATTTCACAGTCCATAGTTTTTTTCCCAGAATGACTGCATTTTGAACAATAGTCAGCAGTTTATGTACAGTGCTTTAACCTTCACAAAGTTCAGGATCACTTAGAAGTTAGCAATTCGAAAGACGTTCCCAGTTTAAACAACATTTGGAAATTGGAAATTCCAATTGGAAATGAGTCAAAATCAGTGTACACCCTTGTAATGTTTGTAAAGCATAGCTTAAAAAAACAGTTTTATTATTATTTACAAAAGGCTTAAACAAGGTGGTATCAAAAGTTTTGAGTTTTGTAATGCTGCATGCACAGTCACAGGGAGCACCGACCTTCATATGTCAGTGTGCCAAAAGACATGGTACATCAGGAGCTGTGCAACCGACCACGTGCAAACTCTGTCATCGAGCTCTCCTCACACGTGAGTTTCTCACCTGAAACTTATGAACTCGCTTCTGCATCCACCCTACTCACCAGATTTGGCTCCTGTGGACTTCTTCCTCTTTCCCGAAGATAAAGATCCAGCCTGCCGTTTTGGCACCATTGCGGAGATCCAGCACGAAACGCAGAAGGTGTTTGACACGCTTCGAAAGGCAGACATCCAGGACGCATTTCAGAGAAGGCAGGAATGCCTGAATCGCTGTACGCTGTACAAGGGGACTTTTTGAAGGTAATAGTGAGTAAACTTTCTTGTAAACAGAGGTAGTTTTAAAACTTGACCTGGCCTGAAATCGCATACAACATGGAGCCTGGTAATGATGCCGAAATTCCCTCTGTGCAGAACTCTAGAACACGATGACCATTCTTATAAAAGGCTTCACAGCAAACCCTTATTGTGCACCACTCCATTGCTCTATTATAACTAGTAGCAAGGGGATCTTAACGAGCTTGCAATGGTTCCAAACAATTCCCCCAGGGTCAACTCCAAAATTCCCCATTTCCCTGCACCACCTTGTATAAGTCCATATTTAGCAGCATTGGTGTTCCAATGCCACATCATGTTTGATAATCTTATTATGATAAAGGCCTCATTCAAAATAAAATATCATGTGTACTTTGAAATCAACACAGTTGAAAATCACCCTACAAAGCAATTAAACTGCTCTTCTTTGGGCTTTTTTGAGTATCCTGAAACTTCTAGAATGGACTTAGACACATTTAAAAGCAAGACCTTTTGTACTGTTGCTCAAATAGAAATGCAAAAGAAGGACTTCTTTTTATGCTTTCTGAACAAATTTTTAGGCAGTGGATATAAATTTTTACTTAAATACAGGAATTATGTACTTCATACGCCACTGCCATGTGTAGGTCAATGACTAGAAAGAAAGCGCTTTCCTAAAAATAACGTGTCGGTCTGTTGCTGTTTTGAGAAATGAAGGCTGCTCTAAATTTCCAAGACTTTGAAGTGAGAAGCCCTGGTGCAGAACTGACACAACCAAATACATCAGAATCCCAACTTGGCCACACAGGTCCTCAGTTAGAAGCTCTAATAGATAATGCAACAAATCTACAGGGACATCTAAATCAGTGACTTACATTTTCTGGCTTTATATACAGAATGTCAAAGAAAAAGATGAGATGCTGAAAAAATAATTAAATAAGATACTGGACAAGTACTTGATGGCATGAAAATGTGCTGGTCTGAGAGAGCTTTGGTGCTGGTGAAGTTGGAATCTTGAACAATGAAGGTTTATACACCATGACACTCTGAGAGCCGATTTCTTCCTACAAACAGGACAATAAACCAAAGCACAGCTTTAAAACAAATGTAGTGTAGAAGCAGTCAGCTGAAGTTGTGTCTGTAACCGATTGGTCAACGCATTCACTGAATCTCGAACTAAGTAAGATGTTGTAGAAACATCTTAACTGAATGGTTGCCCATTCGACAAACAACTCCAGGAAGTATGGCTCCATAAAGTTACTGAGCGACTGAAGAGCTTTAAGGATGAATTTGGACTGTAATTAATATCAACAGTCGGTTACAATGGTTCAGGACCACAGGTTGCATGAACAGCTCCATGTTTATGTACATATAACTGAACTGCACACCTCAACAATGATGGAACTGCAATAAATCAACATTTGGTGCCACCCACATAATTTCTGCTCAAGGTTTCTTCCTCATACCATCTCAGGGAGTTTTTCTTCACCACAGTCACCACTAGCTCACTCATTTGGGACAAACGTACAATTATAAGGAACAAATTTATAGGCATTAAATGTTTACACACTTTTAGACAATTTTATAACTTTTTTTCTGTGTTAAGCTGCTACGATGTTCATCCTTAAACGCACCCTACAAATAAAAATTAATTGAACTGAGTGAAACTGATGAACATTACCATAACAAACTGACAACTAGAACGGCAAAAGTCAAATGGTGGATTCTTTAATGAAACCAAAATCTGAAGCACATATTTCAAGCAGAAATCAATACTTTTTTTTAATATATTTTTCTCTATTTGCTTTGCACCTTAAATAAAAAATAATGTAGCATTTCCTGATTAATAATTAAAAATTCCTGATAAATTATAAAGTTTAGTATAATACATATAAGGGATGTGCATCTCCATAACTCGATTCACAACTCGATGCTGATGTTCACTGATGTTCGCAATATGTTCAAAACGATGAAACTCGACTCAAATGCCTACTTCTTTACAATGTACGATGTACAATGTACAAATACGATGTAAATCGGTGAATCTCACCATCTCTAATATACTGTAAATAGTGACTGGACAACTGACACAGACATTTTATAATTTCTTCCTTTAATAAAGCCATGTGACCCACATGCCATCCGGGTTGCTAAGACAACCAAAAAGATGGGCTGCGTCCAGCTGGTGTGGCTCTGAGCAGAGCCTGCTGTGATCAAGCGATAATGCCTTTCATTACGTACAGCTCCCGCGACTGCTTCATAATGTTCGCCAGACCAGGTGTTCCAGCCACTGGCTGCAAAAAAAACCCCCACTGCTTGGACACATTATCGGCGATCGATTCTGGCTGAGGCGTGTGCTCTGCATTTAAAAATAAGTTAGATCAAGCTCGATCTTTAACGCAAGCTTTTCTCAGCGAATGAATTTGGGAAACAGCTCATGCACGAACACTTAACCGGTTTGTTTTGTGAAAACCTGCCTGATTTGCATAAACGGAGACTTTACATCGCATACGCTCCTCCGAAGTGTATAAACAAGTCTTTTATTAGAGTAACCCGCATCCTAAAAACCTGCTAATTGACAGGCACTGTAGTCTTCCTCGATATCCATAGTGCTCCTTGAACAAAGTGTTTAGACAGAATCAGGACCCAAGATATCGTTATCAGAAGATATATCTCTTTTGAAGCTTCTTGTCACAGCCAAACTTTCAGCACCTTGTTTTTTGTATTTGTCTTCGGATTGGAGCCGTCACCTATGATTGATACGCTCTGGTAACAAAGTGGCTGTTGCTTTTTACGGTATGGCTCCGGTTTGCAGAATAGTGCAGAGGAGTTCCAGGAGGTGAAGGGACATTCAATCTATTATGCAGGTCCTTTACTTGAATACAAGCCATTCATCATCCTGTGACACTATCAAAGCATAATGTCTTCACCACTTCAGGTACATGCCCTTATTCGTAGGCAAACAAAGGACATTCACACTTATCACACTTTATTGTCATTGATTGTATCGAGAAAGTTTTTGGAAAGTTTTGCTCGAACAGAGGACAAGACAAATATGCACATTGGATGTCTATTAGTCATGGAGTTCATCGCCCAGATGGGGAAATATTTCCATACAATTTTGATGTGGTAATAGAGCTGCTTTTTTATATCTGTCACAAAACCATTCCACGTTTGACATGAGCACAGGAATCTATCTACGGAAAGGATTGCCAGCAGAACGTACTGCAGTGGTGGATCAGTTCGGTTGCTAATCCTTTAGAGTCCTGAATCACATTTCTTGGGAGATCATTAGTATATACCTGGACTGATTCAGTGTAGCTGATAAATTGCTCATATTCATGAACTGAAACTTTACAGAGGTTCAAAATTGGTGACGCACACACATGAAAAAAAGACCACTCAAATCTTTAATTTTCCAGAAGGGGTTTCAATCATTCTCTATATAAAAAAAATCCCAAAGTGTTTTATTTATCTTACAGCACTTTTTGTTCAATTTCAGCTGTAGCTTCTTTAAAGCAAGAAAGTTGTGCTGTACTTTATCGGGCGTTATCAAGAAATCCCAAATTCCTAAAGATTTTCCAGTGTTGGAAAACACTTAAAAGAAATAAAGCTTTACCTCTGATTCAGATTTTTAATTAAATATTAAAGTTTAAAATCTGTATATTTATATGTTTGTTTGGTCAAATTAAACCTTCTAAATGACAGAGGAACATGCATGTGTCTCTCAAAAACCATAAAAGACAACGTGTTTCCTAATTATTAACAGCCACTCTATATGTGGCTCAGGTGATTGACAGAAGCATGTCTCGAAATTGTAACATCGAATCCTCCGAAGGCTAAAGCCATTGCCAACTAACGTTTTCTTAAGGGCAAGAAGTACCTCCTTTTGCATGCTAATATGCTCACCTGGGTATTCATCAGCTCTTAAATAGACCTTTCCTTGCACCTCTAGCTGGAAAAAAAAAAACAGGCGGTGTTTGAAATTAGAGTTCAATCTGCCATTTATGTCTGTAGGGGATTGTCTCATTTCTATTACTTCGTTTCGGCTGCAGTTAAAATAATTACTTCTGAACTGCTCTTTATTATTTATAACCCCGACTCCTCAAGGAAGAACGGACTGCTTAATTACGACGCCACTTCACGCTAAGACCGCAAAAAGATCAAGCATGAAACCTGCCGTCTGCAACACAAAGAATTCGAATATTTTTCAGGCAGAAAATAAAATGCTTAAGGTGCCAAACGTGAAATATATTACAGAGGGTATAAACTGTAAAAACAAGCCGAACGTCCAAGCAAGTGGAAATATCCTGAATATAGTCAAATTGATCGAGCGTTTCCCATCAGAGGATTACAAAATACCTATTATAAGAGTTTTAAACCTATTTCAAGCTATGTTTATACTCATTTTTAATTTAAAATAACCCTGTGCAGTCTTGTTTTGCTTGATTGCTCATTTCAAGCATTGATTTCTAGAAAGATCAAATGTACTGAAATGTAAAGTAAAATGTCCAGAAATGTATTTCATGGTTTAATATTGTAATCTTATAATAAGGAAATACTTTATCAACTGGACTTTGCACCTTTTCTGGTATCAGGACCCTACAGCTGATATGGGGGACGGCTTAGAAGATTATCGGGGGCTTTTTTTCCTTAAAGGATGGACGTTTACACTATATGCTGCATCCGCATTGTGAATGGACACACACAACTTTCATATACACTCCTTTGTCATCTGGAAAAAAAGGTACCAAAGCATTCAAGCCCTCATGGCCAGACTGTGTAACAGTTTCTTTCCACAAGCCATCCTCAATAAGAGACTGCACTGATACACATACATATATATAAAGACACTAAAACACCTTCATTGCAATTTTTTGAGACATTTTGAGATGTTTTGGAGACAAGGTGAGGGAGGCGAGATTGAGATGGTTTGGACATGTGCAGAGGAGGGACATGGGGTATATGTCGAGGATGGAGCCACCAGGAAGGAGGAAAAGAGGAAGACCAAGGAGGAGGTTTATGGATGTGGTGAAGGAAGACATGCAGGTAATTTATAAAAATCATCAAATTCACCATGTCATTTTAATGACATGCAAAAATCATTCCTTAAACTCATTAGATGTTTACAATCGTTATGACTGTATGATACCATGGTTATGTATATAAGGCAGCGAACTCAAACATCGCACACGTCCCTCGAATGTAGTGCACCAACACCACTCCATCTTAGTAACGAATGAAGTAATTAAATGAGCCGATTTGTGTAAAAAAAACGTACATTGAAAGTGTGATATTTGTGATTTTGCACGTTTCTTTTAGTGGTGGTTTTTACATTAGCAGCGTATTGTGTTTCCTTATGAATCCCATTTCATATTTAGGACACGGCACCTTTTTTTGGTCACAGAACTCATTTCAATACAGTGATACACAAAAGCACAGCAGGCTATTACTACAAAAAGCGTACATGCAGCAAATTTAGTTGCAGGATATGAAATTTTCTATTTTCAGTACCTTAGGAACCCCAAAATGCTGCTTGATATTTATGGGTGCAATGAAACACAATGCGCTCATGATGATCCCTTCCTATCAGCTCAGTATATAGAATATAGAAAAGGTCATGTTCACATGAGCCCACAGGGGAAATAATACAGTGATGAGTACATTTATTAAGGCATTTTCAAGAATTACTAATGATTTAAGCTTAAAGATAGGAGATGGAGCTGGAGTTAGCAGAGCTGAAGATGTTGAGGATGGACTGGATTAGAAATGAGTTTATTAGAGGGACGGTGCATGTGGGACGTTTTGGAGCCACCAGGAAGAAGGAAAAGAGGAAGACCAAGGAGGAGGTTTATGGATGTGGTGAAGGAAGACATGCAGGTAGTTGGGTTGAAAGAGGCAGATGTAGAGCACCGGGGGGTATGGAGACGGATAATCCGCTGTGGCGCCCCCTAATGGGAGAAGCCGAAAGAAGACTGATGATTTAAGCAGGTGGATAAGGTCAGCATGGGAATAAAATATTTCTCATAAGAAATGATAACAGTTTTCTATTTGATACACGGGTAAGCGTGTTGTAGCGTTGCACGCTGCATATCGCAGTGCTGGTGTGAGGGTGAAATATGTGACATTTACAGTTAAACGCTTTGTGGTTTCTCGTTACCACGAAACAAGCAACATTTTTTTCCACTTCAAGAGAAAGGAAAAAAGACAGGGTAGGGAACAAGTGCCTACAGCTACTATGATGTATGTAATGTGGGAGAAAGTAGGTTAGTATATATGGCATTGGACTTTGGATCTAAAGGTCAAGAGTTTGAATTTTAGCCACATCAAGCTGCCACTCCTGGGCCTTTGAGAAAAGCACTTAACCGAGGAACTGTATGAATAAAAGTGGCTTTGGATAACCGCATCTGCCAAATGCCATAAATGTAAATGATGAAAGAAACTAAATAAAAAAGTAGCCCATTGAATTGTGGAGGTATAAGAGGAATATAAACGCTTGGCAAATCAGTGAAACAAGACCACAAATTCCACATCTTGCAATTACATCGAAATGGTGACTACACTTTTTACAGGCTGTAAGTCAGTCTGAGCGTTGGCATGGCAACACACAACATTCTATCCATCTGTGGCTTCTACAGCTGAATCCCAGCCGCTCAGATATTCAGCACAACAGCACATTTGCACATGGGATATTGCTTAAAAAACAAGACATTTACATATGATGCAAGCTGCAAGAGTAATAATAATATTAAAAAAGCACTTTTTAAATATACAGTTTTTCTTGATTTGTTCTATTTTCTACTCTCTATATTTCTTTATATAATCAACTAGTGTTCTATGTACTGGTTATAATAGCAGATGTATTGTGGGTGAAGTATCTCATATTGTGAGCCAATATATGGGGAAAAAAAATTACATTCTCACCAGAAAAATGGTGCACCTTTAAATATACCAACAAAATCCCATTTTGAAGTCATTAGTCAGAGCCTATTGACTTCCTTGGGTTGTCACCTTAGAATTGATGGCCTCTCAACAAAAGCATCGCCTCAGGTCACAGCAGTTGGGGATTTTGTACACTCCTGATCCTCTGCTGGAAGGATCATGACTACCAGGCAGGTAATGTGAAATAAAAACGTGTCCCTTACAAGTACAAGGTCTCTGTGCACTTGATTATATTTGGAATCAAATCACATGCAAAAAAAAGTTTGCAATGTAGTCACATCATGACCGTTTCGAAGAAAATAATAGTGTGTAAGGGATAAAATATTCTGTTAGAGAAAATAATCAAGGGTTGGTGTGATATGGCCTGAAATGTACCATTTTTTAGGTCACAGAACATCCTGATTTGGTTTGTTCATCTAGTACCAAAGAAAAGTCTCAAGGTTAACAGGTTTTCTTTTTTTATATATGGACATCACTGCCTTGACGTTTCATGTGTACGATGTAATTTCATGTTATGTTATAGGAGATACAAGCAGTTAATTCCCTCAGCGGAAATTGCAGCTCACCATGCTACTGAGAAAACAGAAAGCATTAAATCCTCAAACATCTTTTATAAAAGCAATACAAGTACAGCCTTTATATTAGAAAGGATAATCTATCAGAACAAGCAAGAAACCTGATGGTGAAACGACTATCAGATCTGCTGAAACAAAAACCTGACAACAATGTGGAATATTAGAGTTTTAAATATAATATACTATATATACAAAAATGGAGTGTCAACATAAGTCAGGCCTCTACAGCATTTCAAAAAGAACAATTATCAATGCTTTTACTATTAATTTACCAATGGTACCAGATGGTTTCCAATTCAAAACAGCATTATCCCTAAACAACATAGAGCTGCAGCTGAAATCCCATTTCCAGCACTATATTCCAAGCCCGATTATCCTTCTAGGATTTTAATAAAGTTCCTTGCAGAAATGGAGCAGGACATTAACCATAAGTTATTTTTTGGCTGCTTGGAAAAAAGGGGAAAAAAGAAATGAAATGTAGAAGAGAATGTCATACTTTTGGACAGACGTATTATCAGGGGAAATACTACAGCAGCCCAGCTCAGCAATGGACTCTTCAAGTAAAGCCTGTGAAAGATTGTTGAAGAGATTGTTTTTCAAGCTCCGGCGCAATTGCAGAACTATCTAACATACAGTCAGCACATTGCACTGTTTTTAAAATGAAGTCCAGATGAAGAAGTGAAACTTTCAAGCCATAGCTGACAAAGTCAAATCTGTCACAGTGCATGAAAATGTGTTCAAATTCGCTTCTCCGCCTCAAATACGTCTGCCAGGAGAGCAGATATAATTAAGATATGAACTTTTTCCTCCACATTGCAATTTTTATACCTTGAATATTGGACTCCAATAAAATAAATGACTGTAATTAATGCTTCAACTGCTATCAGAATGAAGCAAACACTTAGGGCATAATGATCACATTCGTTTTCCTATTCTAATGACCTATAAACCTTTTAGCTGTACAATGACATCTTAAATGCCATTCCCATTACAGTAAAACAGCCATTCACTACGCTCAAACTAAATTTCAATGACAAAAAAATAAGTATGATAGTATTCAATAATTAAAACATTGTCATTTCTGAAATGCTAACAGGGCTTTAGCAGCTTTCACATGGAACATTGGATTTTGATGAGGGTTTAATGAAGCCTATTCGGTTATAAGCACATGACCATAAACGTATTGTAAAAGTTGGGGATGGGGTGAAATCAATTTTGGAAATGCTAATGAATAGATATTTCTTAATGTCTAAGTCTAACAAGTAGCACACTGGCATAAACCTTTTTTTTTGCGATTCGAACTGAAAGTTCTGAGAGAACAATTTCTATAGAGAATCCCTTATCAGAAAAAGTTTCATCCCTGTTATACAAAGGCAATAAAAGTGGGCAAATTATTTATTCAAGAAATAAGTACAGACAAATTCTTAATGAATATAATTATAAGTATAAACTTTTCCTCACGGTATTAAATCACATGTCGTTAAATTATTGCCTCTTTCACCAAGGAAATGAAGAATGTGAAGAAAACCATGTTAATTAGCTAAGGCTAACTAGCATTTTACAAGCATTAGCATATTGCCGGTGTTCTTATCACGCTAGGTCGTGTTTATGTTTAAATGTTGACGATATCAACAGATTACATGCTAACAGCTAACTTAAAACTGATAACTGTTTACATTGAGGCAGGTATCTAATAGCTTAAAGCTACAATTTTGGTCATTAGATGTTTTATTGTGCTAGCTTTATTTTAGCTGTAGCTGAATGCTGTTGCTAACTGACACAATACAACCATTGTGTCCATATTAGCATGTAAATTACACTGATGGGTATTAGATTGAATACTTGCTCTATTATCTGTTAAAGGTGAGATTTGTAAAGAATCACAACATGATTGAAGAGAAATACTGTATAATGATTTTCAGTAATAAAATGGTATGTGGGATGTAAAGCAGAGAAACAAACTTGTTTTATCCAAATGAATCAAGAGTCAATAACAATCAGCCCACCGGTGGAAATTGTGTAAGTTGGCATGTCATTTTATATTTCACTTTGGCATTGTAGAAAGGAGAAGGGTTTAATGGAGTAATCATTTGCCAATGTTCATAAACAACATATTGATCCAGTTGAAATCACATTTCCAGCATCTTGGGGTGCAGGTAGCCATGGTACAAATGATGGGTATGGACAGGTTTGCCGTATAATACACTGATTGGCATTAGTATGCAAGATGTGTGTGTAAATCGGTAGGCCAAAAGGAGACTTAATAAAATTGAGCATTCATTTTTAAACAAAAGTTCAGCAGTCTTTTGCAAATTCTAATTTGCAATGCGTGAGCTGAATTATTAGCTGATGTACCGTCGAGTATACATTTGCCATCGCGAGGGTCTTGTGTGTTTAATAAAGTGTGCAGTTCATACATTTGCATTTATGCCTTTTGGCGGACGCCTCTATCCGAAGTGAATTACAAAAGTACTTTGAAGTCAGTATCAGTGTGTATTTCTAAATGCACACTGATTAAAGTGCATTAGGTCACAAACTAAGAAGACCATCAGTTTAAAATCTCAGTTGGGAGGGTTTATAGTTAGAAAAGCATGTCTTTTGGCGTATAGATGACGTTTGAAGACTGTTAGTGACTCGGAGATCTATGAAAGGTTCGATCCACCACCTAGGTTTCAGAACAGAGAAACTTCTTGATGTATTCCTTCTTTATACCCTGGTGGGATTAGTGGATTAGTGGAGTGTAGTGCGGTGTAGGGTGTGATAAGTGCTCGGAGGTAGATGGGTGCTGGTCCGTTTTTTGGCTTTTCAGGCCAGCGGTGTGAAGTGGGAGAATTTTTTTTGTAACAATTCTATTTTGTTTCACTCTATTTGATAATCCCAATAAACAGGGTGTACAATCACATATGATCTTCAATTTAGATTCAATGAAAATGACAAATGACCTAAGAACAAAAGTAATTGCTACATTCTGCTTACATCAACAACCACCATGATCCAGGCTCAGAAAGATTTAGAGCTTGATTATTTTTTAAGGAATCTTTTTTCTGTACAATTGCAAGTTTTGTTGAAATATTGTCATTGTCATTTTTATTAGCATACTGTGTTCCATGTGATGCAATGCTTCTGAAAGTGGATGGTAGCATTTCTGGATCATATTCACACATCCCTTCTTCTTTGCACGATAGAGATTTAACCTTAATAATAACACTTGCTTTTTTCGGACCTTTGTTGCCCCGTCCCAACCTTTTTTTTGGAGCTATCAAATTCGAAATTACCTTTTTTCCCCCTAAAATGGTACATTTCCTCAGTTTAAAGCTTTGATATGTTTTCTATGTTCTATTGTAAATGAAATATGGGTTTATACGATTTGCAAATCATTCTATTCTGTTTTTATTTACAAATATACAACTTTTTTGGAATTGGGGTTATATATGTAAATGCCAGACTTTGCTGGATTGATTGAGTGACGTCAGTTGTGGCGTCTACCACAGGCCTCTCTTTAGCAAACCCATAACCCAAGCAAGGTACACATAGTCCTTTTAAAAAAGCTTTTATCAAGGTCTTTTGGATCACTCAATGTCTAACTTCTCCCCATGTCTCTCCTCACCAAGGGTGGCACTATTAAAAGCATTAAGCCCCTTGTAAAAACACCTTGACAAAGTCTTTATACCAGAAGTGCTGCACACCATCTAACTTTCAAGGTTGTTAGAGCTGATTTGACCTAACAGTTGGGTAAAGTCCCAACACTTCTTAGTGTCCTAATAATGACAAGAACATCAATTTTTTCATTTGGGACAGAACTTGATCTCATTTTCATCATGATCCTGTCTGCATGCTGCGTCCTTGTTGGTTAAATGGATCATAGTTAAGCCTTTATGTGGTCATCATGACATGATGTATTACTATTTTTTACCAATAACACAAGTCACCCAGCCTTCACTGACACAAAGACACGAACTTGACGATGTACTCACACAAAAGCGCATTTCCTTATGGAATGAATTAGCATAAAATTAGCATTGCACTTTGACAGGGTCCATCCACGTTGTAAATTTGGCGCTTTAAAAAACACACAACCTTGGACATTTTTAGCTGCTGACAGGATTCTCATTTGTCTTTTAATTAGACAGACTACAAGGTTAACCTTTACGGCTATTTTTTCTGCTCGTTCAATTTACCTCAGGAGAGGACAAATTAGCAAAGAGCTTAGCATCAAAAGAGTGGCTGCATTCATGTTTGAGGTAGTAATCGGATGAACAGTGCTCCAGCACGAGCCGCACAAGAAAGGAAATGAATACTTGTCCCTGAAGACCTGCTTTTTTTTTTTCTCGGTCATATGGATATTACTTGCAATGCTGTATTGGCTTTGATGGTTGTCTATTGCCAGCCACCTTATTGAATACCAAATTAAGTCCTCGTTGGTCACACAAATTCTTTTTTGGTCTAATTTCCTTTACAATGCCTAGATCTGTTATCACTTAAAATCTCATTGGGGGATTTATTACTAAATTATGTACCGTTCAGACTGATTGGATACATGGCTCTGAACTGAATATCCAAATTAACTGCTTTCTTACAACAGGTTGAATATTAATTGCATGAGATAATAACCAATGGATAAGGAATAAAGCCAATAATGCACTAGTAATTCGCTGTGTTTTGTGGAAGTTTAAATTTGATTTTTTTTCCCCCTGTTATCATCTAGGGTTAGGAGGTGTTTAGCAATCAATATAAATATGCTTCAGTGGTGCTGATGCTTAATTATTCCTTAATACAAGATCTGGCAACAATACATAGAAGTGTTTCATTTATTCCTAGAAGCCCTTAGCTAGAGCCAGAAACTAAGGTCGTCCAAGATAGACGTCCGACTCAAATGTAAAACTCTTCATCCCTGACGAAAAACATTGTATCATCTGCGCAGTATACATTGTGAACAGTCTGTGTAATTGTCTGGGTGCCCAGTGATGACCTTGAGTCACATTCAAGGTGTATTACAGCTTCGCGTCCAGTGTTTCCAGAATAGGCTGCAGATTTGTGGCAACAATGATGACATTGCAACGTTTTTACATTTCTTTTTTACTTCAGGTCCAAATGGTACAGCACACAAAGAATGACCCATTCACATTATTTAGAGTAAAGAGTGATGGTGTTCCTAGTTTTTGTTTTGTTTTCTGTAGGACAGAAAGCTCCTTGTTGAAAGAGGTTCATTTCAGATTCAGAAAGAATACTTTCGCCTCCCACACAGATAGCAAATTAGCAATGGGCCAATGCTTTCACACATGTACCACTTTTATCCCTCCCACCTAGCAACATGGAATCATATTCACTATATTTATACTGAATTGTTTTTGTATAGGTTTTTGAGATTTGTTTGTTTTGTTGGTTCTTGCTGTTGGTGCTTTTGTTATGTCCTTTGAGAAATTGTTAGCTAAAGTCACACATGGCTAGTTACTAATAAGATGCATGATGTTGTTGATGTCTGTATTTAATTAATTTCCATTCAATATTATTTGTATAGCACTTTTAACAATTAACATTGTCCCAAAGCAGCTTTATGGATAAAAATAGGTTATAAAATTTTAATTTATACATCAGTGCCTATAAGGTGCCAATGAGCAACCAATGGTGACCAATGGAACTCTTTGAAATGGAATTAGAAGGAAACCTAAGAGGTTCCAGACTCAGAAAGGAACCCATCCTCATCTGGGTGGCACCAAAAGTGTTAGTATTAGCATGGACATTACGTTTTAGAAATGGAGCAGAGTGTACAGATGAGGTGTTTAGAAAACTGGACAGACTAAAGGATTAAAGCACTGGTGAATCACTTGGTTTAGATTCAGAAAAGGTCTAAATCCTATTAACACAGTAACAGTTACGTAAATTTAAAATTACATTTTGGTACAGGGTTGAATCAGGGCCGGTTTTAGACATTTGGAGGCCCTGTAATTTATATATTATATATTTATTTTGGGGACCCCCAACCTCCTTCCCTCCACCTTTCAGAATAAATAAAAAGCTCAGATTCAAAGCTTCATTTGTGTACTTGTAAACACACTCCTACATGATGACAGCTCACATAGCTGCATCACGAGCTGTGCTTTCTTTGCGTGCTTGTTTAGCTTTTCGCTTAGCAGCCCCCGCGGGATGCATTCGTTTTGCTGTCATCGGGTCAGTATGCTGGAAAAGCTGGAAAGCCACTATGATGGTATACACAAAAAGTGGGAAATTGGGATTTTCACATATCCCATCTTCAGAAACTGAGGTTAGAGTGCATGGTAAGTCACGGTACCCTGCCCCTGGAGTAGATGGGGTCAAGGACCTTGTTTAAAGGCCCAACTGTGAGAGCTTGAGCGTGCTGGGTCTTCAACCCCCAACCTTATAATCAGTAACCCAGAGCTTTAACCGCTGAAACACCACTTAAAGACGTTGCTGGTTATAAAAATATTATCATTAATTTCATCAAGTTGAAATTGTTCTCTAAGTATTGGCACCCCTTGTCTAAAGACCTGGACCCCCATTACCCATAGGTAGGTTTTTCCTAGCTTTGTGAAACTAATTTAAGTTGAAATTTAGAATAAATCTCATTTTGATTGAATATTGCAGAGTCCATACGATAGCCATGTGAATATTTAGAAACATTCGACTTGTTTCTAAGATTTTATTTTTATTATATGAATAACTGGAGGGTATTGGGGTCCAGTTCATCTGCCTGTGCACTGTGAAGAGGGTTGTGCTCCAAGCCCCGCCCCTTTTCAGTTGCGCGAGCAGCGCTTTAGTATTTGAGCGCGCGGATCGAGGCGCGTGCGGCGGCGGTTCCTTTCGCGCTACGAGTAGTTTTTTTCCCCTCAGTCAGTCAGTGAGAAGTTGAGAACCGCTCAGGCGGAGTTCAGTCTCCCGTTACTGCTCTGTGTCCGGGACAGGACCAATGTTTTACCGGCTTTATTTCTAATGTTCCTGTGCTGCAGGACACACTCATTACCGCCCGGGAGAATCATGATAATGGGCAGCACGACACGGGGGGAATTACGGACCCAGGACGTTGAGAAGATATAAAGGACAGGACTCCCGGGACAGGAAGGAAACAGTCCTCCACTCCTATGGCCTGAAGGTAAAGAATTTAAATTGAAATAAAAAACGTTTGTGTAATTATGTGTAATGAAATTATACTATATACAGGTATACAGTATAGTAAGAGAGCCAGAGAAAGATGGATAGAGGGAGAGAGACAGAAAAAGAAAGAGAGAGAGCTTAAAAAAGAGAGATAAACAGACAGAGGCATACAGAGAGAGAAAGACGAGACAGATTCAGAAAGGGATATAGACAGATAGAGAGAAAGAGAGAGAGAGAATGACAGTAAGAGGTATACACAGAGAGAGACTGATAGAAAGAGACAAAGTGAGAGAGACAGATTCAGAAAGAGACAGACTGGGATATAGAGAGCAGATAAAAAGAGAGAAAGTCAGAGAGAGCGAGGGGGCAGTGAGACAGATAGAAAAAGACAAAGTGAGAGACCCAGAGAGACAGACAAAGGGATGTAGAGAGACTGATAGAAAGAGAGAGAGAAAGACAGAAAGAGGGATACAAAGAGAGACAGGGATACAGAGAGATTGGCAGAAAGAGAGAGAGAGAGAGAGAGAGAGAGAGAGAAGGATACAGAGAGACTGATAGAAAGAGACAAAGCGAGAGAGAGATTCAGAGAGAGACATGAGCCTGAGCATGCTGGAGCTCGAGCCTGGTGAGTTTCTCACAGGGTTTTAATTTCATATTTTCTGTGGAAAAAATATCTATGATAAAAATATATCACAAATCATACTATGAACATATTTATTTTATATTTTCTGATATAAATTTTATATTTACATTTACCTTCAAGATACAATTTTTTGTACATTTTTTCTGCAATATTCCTTCAATTTTAAAGTTAATTATTTTATTTTTAATACATTATTACATAAATTCATATATACATTTATATATATATATATATATATATATATATATATATATATATATATATATATATATATATCTTTTTTTCTTTCAATTTTCATTATTTTATGTTTATTACATTGTATTGTAATATAATCACATGCGATTATATATATATATATATATATATATATATATATATATATATATATATATATATATATATATATATATATATATTACAATATCATTTAATAAACAAAAAAATATATAGTATTATTTTTTGTTTGTTTTGATGAAAAATACTCTTTAATGTATTGTAATTTGTAATTTAAGTGTATTATTTTTATATTATATTCTATTTATTTTCAGTTGGTTTAAGGGTTGTATATAAGTTGTATAAAGGTTGTTTGTAAACACTGAAGCAATGAGGAATAGGTCAAAATAAATATTTCCCTGCAGGCTCTGTGCTGTGGGTGACTGTGGTGCTTTGCATGACTGAATCCAAAATGTTTACACATCTACAAGTGATTTACTTAATAATTTATCTATTTATGATTTATGAGTTATTGATTGTGCTAAGTTGCAACATGGAATGCTCCTTATAGATGTTTTTCTTCAAAGCCTGCTTCACACAGTGATTTTGTGTGTTCGTTGCATTTTATGGTTGTTGCTGTAGATAAACAGTGGACGATGTTGTTGTCGTGCTTTGTCGAAACAATTGAAGCCAAAAGTTTTCCTTTTCACACTTTTCACACATTTTTTGCCAGGTTCTAACAAAACTGCTTTCCCGTTCTCTGAGGTAGGTTTATTGGCAGGCCTGAGTGCTGCACTCTGACGCCAGACGTGATATTTAGGAGTTATAAAAATAAACACTGTGGTGTAATAATATGGGAAATATCAGTATCATATCAGCATTACAGAGCAACATCGATATTATTTTTGTTTGTCTACAGTATATTATGCAGCCGTAACTCCGTCTCTCCTTGTTGTATCACTCAGTTTCTCTTATCTCTTCTGACACTGCTGTTTTGAAAAAACGTATGATCAAGTGTTTAGCAAACATATCAACAAAAGGAAATCTACTGAAATGAATATAATATATAATATAATAATAATAATGTTGCCGTGGCAGTGTGCACTACAGCTCATTTTTTGTGTTTATCATCCTCTGGCCCTTCATCATCACCATCATCACTTCCTGTCCACATTATGCAGCTCTGCTGGATATTTCTGGCTGATGAAAATGACACTCAGGTGTTTAAAACCCACACTATAGTTGATGGCTATGACACCCATAGTGCCACCTTAACACCCACTAACAGGACACCACTGTGTCAGTGTCACAGCCCTGCTGAGAAAGATCCACTGGCCAAAAACTATATGTTCAGCAGAGGTGCAGGGATGTTGGGGTGCCATGGTGCTGTGGTGCATTGGTTCTGTGATATTGTGAATTAGAGGTGTGGTGTGTGCTGTGGGGTGGCAGTGATGTGGAGGTAGTGGAGAGATGCTGTGGGGTGGAGGTAGTGGAGAGATGCTGTCGGGTGGAGGTAGTGTAGAGATGCTGTGGGGTGGAGGTAGTGTAGAGATGCTGTGGGGTGGAGGTAGTGTAGAGATGCTGTGGGGTGGAGGTAGTGTAGAGGTACTGTATGGTAGCAGTGCTGTAAAGATGCTGTGGTATGGTAGTGCTGTGGAGGTGCTGTGGGGGTCAAAGTAGTGTAGAGGTGCTGAGGTGTAGCAGTGCTGTGGAGGTGCTGTAGTGTGGAGGTAGTGTTGAGGTGCTGTGGGGTGGAGGTAGTGTAGAGGTGCTGTGGTTTGGCATTAGTGTAGAGGTGCTGTGGTGTGGCAGTGCTGTGGAGGTGCTGTGGTGTGGAGGTAGTGTAGAGGTGCTGTGGGGTGGAAGTAGTGTAGATTTGCTCTGGTGTGGCAGTAGTGTAGAGGTGCTGTGTGGTGGAAGTAGTGTAGAGGTGCTGTAGTGTGGTAGTAGTGTATAGACGCTGTGGTGTGGCAGTGCTGTGGAGGTTCTGTGGTGTGAAGGTAGTGTAGAGGCGCTGTGGTGTGGCAGTGCTGTGGAGGTGTTGTGGTGTGGAGGTATTGAAGAGGTGCTGTGGTCTGGCAGCGCTGTGGAGGTGCTGTGGTGTGGAGGTAGTGTAGAGGTGTTGTGGTGTGGCGGTGCTGTGAAGGAACTTTGGTGTGGAGGTGCTGAGGTGCTGCTGCAAGTTATAGGTGTTGTATTGTGGAGGCGCTGTGGTGTTGAGGCGCTGTGGTGTGGAGGTGCTGTAATGTGGAGGTGCTGTAGTGTGGTTGTGCTGAAGTGTGGAGGCACTGTGGAGTTGGAGCACTGTGGTGTGGAGGTGCTGTAGTGTGAAGGAGCTGTGGTGTGGCGGGGCTGTGGTTTGGAGGTGCTTTTGTGTGGAGGTGCTGTGGTGTGGAGGGGCTATAGTGTGAAGGAAGTGTGGAGGCGTGTAGTGTAAAGGAGCTGTAGTGTGGCGGGGCTGAGGTTTGGAGGTGCTTTTGTGTGGAGGTGCTGTGGTGTGGAGATGCTGTAGTGTGAAGTTAGTTTTGACGTGTTAAAGTGTGGGGGTGCTGTAGTGTGAAGGTAGTGTGGAAGTGCTGTAGTGTGGAGGTGCTATAGTGTAAAGGTAGTGTGGAGGTGTTATAGTGTGGAGGTGCTGTAGTGTGAAGGTAGTGTAGAGATGCTGTAGTGTAAAGGTAGTGTGGAAGTGCTGTAGTGTGGAGGTGCTGTAGTGTGAAGGTAGTGTAGAGATGCTGTAGTGTAAAGGTAGTGTGGAAGTGCTGTAGTGTGGAGGTGCTGTAGTGTAAAGGTAGTGTGGAGGTGTTATAGTGTGGAGGTGCTGTAGTGTGAAGGTAATGTGGAGATGCTGTAGTGTGGAGGTGCTGTAGTGTGAAGGTTGTGTGTAGGTGTTATAGTGTGGAGGTGCCGAAGTGTGAAGGTAGTGTAGAGGTGCTGTAGTGTGGAGGTGCTGTAATGTGAAGGTTGTGTGGAGGTGTTATAGTGTGGAGGTGCTGAAATGTGTAAGGTAGTGTAGAGGTGCTGTAGTTCTCTTCAGTAAAAAACAGGAATAGTTGACAGTTGATGCATAAACAGATGGGTTACAAACACTTAATGTTGTGGTAGGCAGATACTGTACAATAGGTGTACATTCTGAAATGGTAACTGAGTGTATTCCCTATGTGTGACTGTGTAGGAGGTTTCTTTTATCACACCACGGAATGGACTTGTTCCTACATTCCTGCCCCCTATCTTTTTCTCTCACTTTATATCTTTTCCCTGTTTTTCTTTCCCTCACTTCGAATTTTCATCTCTCACTGAGTCTCTCTCCCACTTTCCCCATTCCTGTTGCTCTCTCTGTCTCTTGTGCTTCGTCTTTCTCCCTCTCTAATTTTTTTGCTTCCCCTCCTCCACCCCTCCTCTCTTCATCTTAACCTCACCATGTCTTTGCTTTTAAAGATGGCTGTATTGGGGTGAGTTGGAGATGGAGTGAAGTCTTCCAATTTGAATCTACATGCACTTTTTATGAATTTATAATAAGAAGAGACTGAAGACAGATTACTGTCCACTGTGACCTGGATTCCTTGTGTCAGATTGAACTAAGGTGAACAGAACGGTTCGAGCTCAATACTCTAAAACACACACAAGCACAAAACCTAAATGTTGGAGCTTTTCGAGAACCAGTCGCACTTACTCGACCTTTTTCGATTTCTGTCATCCTGCGGCTCACATCCAATTTCCCTCCGTGACCGATGATTTTCCTCTGATGATAGCAGGTCCATCAGCTTTTGACAGGTGTAGCAGGAATGGCAATGATGACCATATTTCCGCCTCACCCTCCAGCCAAGCGTTTCACACTTTCGCACCAAATGGAGAGTGATGACAGCAATATTTAATATTTGCGCCAACAAAAGGAGAGACCGTCTGTCTGCCGGGACGTAACGGAATGCCATTTTAAAGATCACAGCCTGAAATGACCGATGGGAGTAGATACACTGGTGTGAGCAGGTCAGTGACTTATTACCCGGAAAACAATTACTCTACAAGTAATTTCTATTAAGTTTTATTTGTTATGATACGCTATCTGTTGGCAGAGGGTTAATTTTAATTGCCGTTTTGTTGAAAAGCTCATCAGTACCTGAACACACTATGACATTTATTTGTTTGTGTGATGACACAGGCAGCTGAGAATATCATATTTAGGTTCTGCTTAAAAATAAAAACCTGCTTCTGAGTGAACTTCAAAGCGATTTTACTGTGAATTCGACCCAAATGCGGGTAAAGCAAACCGGGTATTTTTGGTTGCAGCATTTATTTTGGGGATGCCAATTTGAGCTGAAAGGCACAAACTGAACCAGAGCTAGAACATACAGTAGACGTGTTGCACTTAGGAAATGCCATGTGCTCTGGACATTTGGACAAACACATCACAAAGAGAATACAAACCCTTGATGGGTCACAAAAAAAAATGTATACTAAACATTTCTATAAAGGTCTAGTTATATATTGAGTCCCGGCTCTGTGTAGTCAGTCCTGATTTTTGTGATTTCTTCAAAAGTTGACTTTTCACGCCTGCTGAAAACTTGCTTATGTTGGACTACACAGCGAAGCACTTTTTGTGTGCTAATCTGAATTGAATTTCACACCACATGCCCTCCGGTTGCTCCCTGTAGCACAGTAGTTGACCAGTACTTCAGCCAGCCTACACAGAACAGGGTGGCTTGTGTTGCGTGCAACCCAGTGCGATTTTTATCTCTGCTGTTGTTTAGAATCCCTCTTCTCTCCCTGGGAGGATCGCTCTTACAGCTGCTGCAGTAATCGTATGGCTTCGGGCCACGAATAATTTCTGATTATAATCATATGCGTGAGTAAATAGCGTCTATCAAACACGAATGCATTACCAACCTCTCGCTCTACTGGAGAACAATTCAGACATCGTCCGGTTTATTTGAGACTCGGCCAAGGGGTTAGAGTTTACCCGTTCCCGTGGCCGTACGAGCACAGCTTTTTGTGTACGAACGATTGTGTGGTGTTGATTTGTTTTTTATAGTATATCGTGTAAAAGGGTTACGACTTGGTTTGGGCTAGTGTTTAATTACAGTGCAGAATGTGTGCGGCCGAGGTTTCTGGCCTGCTGCTTATTTTTCATGCTGTAATCACTTTTGTTTGGTGACCTTTCAAAAAACACAGCTGTGATGAAGAACAATGTTGGTCTTGCGAAGCTTTTGTTTAAAGCTGCTCATTAATTCAGCTATTTTCATCTCTTTATGAATAATCATGCCTCTCCCCTTTCTGACCACGCAATTAAAAGCATCCTTGTGTGCATTTCAGTGGCAGCATGGCGCACGAACAGCAGCATACAACTATAAAGCCATTGAATGTCAAGCGATCGTCAAAGAAGCATAGTGTTTTACATACACTAGCTAGTAGCTAAAATATAGATGGCTGGCTGGATTTCAGATCACACTTTTATATTTTAATGCACTCATTTTAACATGATATTGGTTCCATAGTAACAGCTCATTCAAGTCATGTAAGACAAAAAGTGATTGCCAATATGAAAATCGACTTGTTAGGAAGGAGTCTCACATGTCCGTTTGGAATAGGGTTTAAAAAGTTCTTGGATTTTTAAAGACTGGAAGCTTTACATTGGAATTAACAGGAATACACATTCATTAATCAAATGCACACAGCGCACTTACTGCAGACCACTAAAGCCATGCCCCCTACATGCACTGCATTCCTCCACAACACAACACAGATAATTTCTTGAATCCTGCACATCAAAAAATGGCCATCTTGGCAAGTATTCACATAAATTGCATAATTATTAAATAAATGTATGTTTGAAACTTCATTGTGCTATTATACTTAAATCAAATTCCAAAATGTAATTTTTTCGCATCTTATATTTGTTTATATATAATACAGTTTATATAAATTTCCCAAAATTTCGGATTAATTACTTTAAATTCCCATAAATTCCTGGTAATTTTTTTTTTTTTTTCCAGGAAAGAAATATTTGCAATACGCTTTATGTTTTATGACAAATACCTTTTTTTCAAGTTCTTGAGGGAAAAAATTGATCAGATTTGGATCAATTACAGTAATAGAAATGTCGTTATTTATTTATCGTCAGTTTTGGTGCTTGAATTTGAATGTCAATATAAATATCGAGTTATGTCGATATAAATAAAAAAACTGAATTATACCATGATTTTTGCGATACTGTGATATTTTCAATAAGTATATGTTTTGTCTGCTGCTTAACCATACGGGTGACTACAGCAGTGCTGTTTAATAGAATGTCAGTAAAATACACTATATGTGCAAAAGTCTGTGGACACCCGATTGCAAGCGTGTGCTTTTTGAACATCCAGTTCCACATGTAGTCTCCTTTTGCTGTTTGGATAACCTCCACTCTTCCAGGAAGATGCTCCACTAAATTGTATAGTGTGCTTGTAGGGATGTGTGCACATCCAGGGTACTTCATATAAAGCATATCTTCATGGATCTGCTTTTATACACAGGTGCATTGTCATGTTGGAACAGGTTTGGGACTCTTACTTCAAGTTAAGAGAAAATGTAATGCAACCACACCCAGAGAAATCTTATACAGTTGTGTTCCTCAATTTTTGTGGTAACAGTTTGTGGAAGAACCAAATATGGCTGGACAAGTCAGGTGTCCCAGTACTTTTGTCTATAATATGCAGTTACCTCACAAGCCTACCTTTTGTGTTAATTTGGGTTTTATGGCTACCACACTATCAATGTAGGGTATTAGCTCAGTTCAGAGACAAGATTTGGATTTGGTACAGAATTGGCCAGGGTGCTTCAGCACACACCTGACAGAGGCCACTGTGTATTTTTGTGCCATGGAAAGTCTACGTGGGATTGGTTCACACAGCTGGTTCACACCATGTCAGAAGCAGGCAGAGGCAGAGGCGGGCCAGGAACACCATCGGTTGTTAGGATACGGTGCTGGCACACAGCCCTAATGAGCTCATCGGAGGCTTGTTAGAGTCCTCCTCCAATGCTTCTCTCCAAAAAGCATCTGCTTCACGATATCCCTAATGGCTGGCAAACAGTGGAAGATTGCTGGAATGTACAAAAGTTGAACACCGTGTAATGCAGTCAATGAAGCTCAATAATGCTGCATGGCCTGAGCTGCGTTTGGGTTAAAAAAGAAGTTCAGTACATTACGTAGCACAAGCTCTGTAATTAACACACAGCAACCAGAAGTGGTTGCTGCGTTAAAGTGCACAGTATGTAAATACTTTTGATCTCTTTATAGTTATGTTAAGCAATGTGGAACATCTGATAAAACTAGTTACTTCCTGTAATTACATGCATTACAGCTGCAATATACAGTCATTCCCTCACTAGGATCTCTCACTTTTCCTCTCTTCTCTTTCTTGAATGAAGACAAAAAAACAAATGAAACAGACTTTCCCAGTGTAAAAATCGCTGATACTGGAAACTCCTACCATCACTGTTAAATAAACATCTCCTCTGAGAACACAACTATATGTTCATTAAGGATTATGTAAAAACACGTTTTCACCTTTATTATTAGGTTATATAGATTGCTGTCTATTCAAGTCTCTGTGAATAAGATGGAATAAAAATGATTAAATGATATAGAAAAATGTAGATATCAAAACAACTATTGTCATAAAGGAAGCTGGGAAGGCGGTGCAAATGCATTATTGCGCAACACCTGAAACATGCAGTTCAAACAAAACAAGACACACACTCAGTAGACAATAGCTTGTGTACAGCTCACCAAAGGATTCGTATGTGATTTTTAAACATTACATTCTGCATCTTTAGTACCTAATTACTGTTATAATAAACTGTTTTGTGCAAAGGAACATTGTCATGCTGGAACAGGTTTTGGCCTCCTAGTTCAAGTGAAAGGGTAAATTTATGCTAATTTAATCCAAAGACATTCTGTACTGTAAATGTAACATCAAAACAAAAGTGTTATAATAAATTTTTTTATCACAAATTTTTTTTTTAAAGTGAATAAACAGAAGAGAAAATCCATCTCAAATTAATATTTGGTGTGGCCACACTTTGGCTTTCAATTCTTACATTTGCACAAAGTCAGGGATTTTGTAGGGTCATAATCAGGTGTTTGATTAACCAATAATACCAAGCAGGTACCACAAATCATCAATTTTATATGAAGTTTGAATGTTATGAAGAACAATCTTCAGCATTGAGAAAAACAAGGAATATCTGTGCTTAGTGCTCCAGGATGTTTGGAACGACCAGCCGAGTTCCTTCAAAAACTGTGTGCAAGTGTACCTAGAAGTATTGATGCTGTTTTGCAGGCAAATAGAGTTCCACCAAATATTGTTTTAAAGTAATAAAAAATAAGCTATTAACACTTTTATTTTTATAAGCATTTTTTCAGCATGCATTTTTGCATAGCCTGCCTAAAACATTTGCACAGGGGTGTATGTATACACACATTTTACTATTTATATTATGTATGATGTGTCATAGTCAGTGATACTGGCTATTAACAGTACAATTGTCAGATATATTATACGTTACATCATGAAAACACCTTAAGAGCTAATCAATTCTGATGCCTGTTATACCAAAACTCCATTTCTATATAATTAAAGACAGTAGCAGGGGGCTGGGAAATGGTTTTGCAGATCAAAGTCTGTTAGTTCAGAACATTCTTGGACTGAAAGGTTTTCCTGTAAAACTTTCAGTTCTCAATATTTTTGCCATACACTGCGTGCGAAAGGTTTAAAAGCTGATTTAACTGCCTGCAACAGTTTCAGTTCTGGATAGTTGCCCTGTTGAAATGCAGGGAAATTGGAAAAGCTGCAGGGCAATTTCATGCATATATTACCTTACCATGAAAAACATATTAAAATGCAGCGTTAGGTTTTTATTTAATTATTTATCGATTCCAATATCTGTCATTTCATGTCTGTGATTGTATCCACTGAAAACATTCTGTTTATAACACTGGTAAACTGTTTAATACCTGTCATATGTAACTAAGGTTTCTACTTTCCGGTTCTTGTCTGGATTCTCCATGTAGGTCATGTCACACTTATACTGTCACATTGACTGGAATCACATTCAGGCTGGAAGAATCGTCGCAGAATAAGTTTTAATATCTTTACCTTAATACTAGAGTCTGTGAAATTGCATCAAATTGCATACTAGCAATTTCCTTTGTTTAAAAAATGTGTCTAGACACCACAAAGAACAAAGTAAGACCTCTGTGTTCCATGGCAGCTCCTCCCACTCACCTGAGGTCTATTGCCATAGAAACGACATTACACATCACCCTTAAAACTCTTCAAATGACGTTCACAATTATCTGAGTCTAAAGAGAAAAGCTGACCATTGCCCTGCTATTATCATCAAAGAAAGTAATGGGTTTAGGATATCGATCAAGTGTAAATGTAAGAATGTTCTATATGTATATAAATAAAAACAGTTTCTTTGTAATGTATTATTTCTATAGCATTCAATTCGTGTTTATTTATTTATTCATGGATACATTATCACCTATACAGTACATCAGATTCGTAGTTTAAGTGCAAGTAAGTTATTTGGATAATCTCACACAGGAGTCCTGCAGCTCAAACCAAATGCATTATGGGTGTTTACAATTCTCATTGTTTATATAACCCAGTGTGTCTGAATGTCACCTGAGTCAGCTAAAAGATCTCGATTATTTTCTTTATTTTCTTAAATTTTTTTTCAGGGTCAACACGGGTTTATTCCTGCTATAAATCAAACTGTCTATTTAAGGCTAAATGTTAGCAGTTTCACAGTTTCACGAGATTCAGCCCTACAGCCATGACGGGTTTGTACCAGTTTCCGAACAATGTCCAGCTGTTTTCCTGTATCAGCGATTTAAAATGCATTGCCTGAGTGGAGTGTGTGTGTCAGTGTAATTATTTTGGTAAAATTCTTTCTGGCATGATGATGTTTAGCAACAGAAAGCCATTTTCTCAAGGTCACCAGGTCTAATGAAGGTTTCCAGGATGAGCTAACTCTGAAAACACTATGAGAAAGTTAGTCGAATGACCATAACACATAGGAGTCTGATTATTTCTGTATTTAAAAAAACAGACTGTGTACAACAAACACAGACCCATGCTTTACTTACAAATGGGGAAAAAGTTATAATAGCTTTGCTTCCACAAAATGTGTTTTTTTAGGTACTGGTCAGTATTGTTGTGTACTTTTAGGTGTTCAGTGTAGTGTATTTTTTAACTGTAGGTTTTCATATGGAGTCTAAAGGGAGGGGGTTACTCAAAAAAGTGTTGTGGACTGCTTACTAAATAAAGGATAGATAGAAACGTCAACGCTGAGAAAGCTATATAATTATACACCATCTTTCATTTTACTAAACATGACAACAATCACACACCTCAGACAATTTGGAGGCAACATTCTGCCTACCGGTAAGTTCTCGTGAAGTAGGAAGAAACTTAAGAAGACACTAGGAAAACGATTAAACTTTACAGAGACAGTAACCTTAGTTCAGGATCAAACCGAACACCCCAGAGCTGTGAGGTGGCAAAATGCATTCAAAGTAAAAAGGTTTAAAAATCCAATTTGCACTTGATGTAAATGCCACACAGAGGTAAAATTTGAAGACGAGAAAAAAAAAAAAAAAAACGTTTGAACCTTTTCTAGGGTTGCGCTTCTCAGTCCTGAATAGCTTTCTATTTTGGAAAAAAAACCCAAAAAACAGAAAGAGAATTGGACGTGCTGTAAGATGACTTCAGAACACCATCTTCACTTCTTGTTAATCAGTCCTTGTTCGCCGCAGCTGCAGTTGACGATCCGCCTCCTCCTGCCATCCATTTCTTGTTTGCTTGTTACATGTTGACTGTACCTCTTGTTTACTCGTCTCCTCCGACAGCGCGTGAGGCGTGATGGCTGCTGTCCATGGTGCTGAGGGCTGTTGAGTCGCTCTGATTGAGAGAGAGGGACATGAATCTCTCTTTATTTTTATGCCATGCCCAGAGCCCAGATTAATTCTCAGTTTTCTTAAGTATTTTCTTCACCCAAGCTTTAAATGACTGCTCTGAAGGGTCTTAAAATTTGTAAAGGTTACTTTTGTCTGTTATAGATGTTTGTGCCACCCTAAAAAAACTTGCATCCCCCCACCAACCCCACCTCTTCAAACCATGGCAATTCAGACACAAATAAAAATATGGGTGCTTTAATCTTTCCAAAGCTTTCTATTTACTTGCGGATAGAAGTTGCCATCATGTTTATAAAGCAGGCCGATGTCTCTTATGGTCCTTCCCTCCGTGTGGTTTAGCACCTTCCAGAATTTTCCAATCTCTCCAGCTTGCTAATGTGGAAAGCCACACTTTTTTTTTCACAAAGGCTTAAAAACTTGTAACTTAATCTACCTTGGATAAACCGTGGAGGCTGGATGTGTTCGTGCTGTTCTACAATACAGTGCTTCAATATATAATAGATATCCAGAGGACACCTAATTATAAACGGTTTTGTCTAAATTAGAAAATAATATCTTCTTGTGTCAGTCATGTAAAAATTAAGCATACACGAAAACAATATCAAGCTTATCCTAGATGTTTAAAAACTCCATTCGAATAAACATGGTACAGGATATGATTACACTTAATACTTTAATAAGTCTTAATGAACACTTGTACTTTAGAGGGTCTCATAAGAGGTTTTGTAGTAGATTGAATAAAGCGCTCGAGAAAACTTGCTATAGGAGAACAAATTTTCAGGAAAATTTTCATGGGGACTTTATCTGGGGAATTTCAGAAATATTTTTGGAAAAACTTTTCCAGGAATTTATGGGAATTCATTAGAAATTTGGAGAAATGTATATAAGCTGTATCATAAACAAACAATTAAATATTTTATTTGTTTATAAGCTGACGTGCAAACTAAATCATGTTTTATAAAATGACGTTTTTGACTGATTTGATCCTTATTGTAATTTTGTTGCACAATAGCTTACACACAGCACACAGTTTATGTTTTAAACATAAATGTATCTAATATTTATGTAATTTATGTGACTACTCACCATTTATTTGACATATTTTGTGTGCAGGATTTATGAAATGATTTGTTATTTTATGGAGGAATACACAGTGCATGTAGGGGGTATGGCTTTAATACCCCTGCAGTAAGTGTGCAGTGTGCATGTGCCGAGTAGATATTCAACTGAAATTGCATTCAATCTGCTACTTTTTAACCAAAATTATCGTGCAAGTTTTTTTGTTTTCTAACTACATTTAAGTTTCCTGTTACCTGCAATTTTTTAATTCCCACTTTATTTTCTTTAATTCCAGGTTAATTCCCCTGGAAAGTTTCCACTCTTGAAATAATCCTTAATATAAAACTGTTGTTGCAATTCAGTCATGTTAGCTGCGTATCTGGAACTAAGGTAGTTTGCATAAATTACTGGAATACCCCTGAACTAATACCTTTAACAAAATAGCATTAAAGTAGCCATACATTTCTGCTGTCTTTGCTGGGTGAAACCCTGATCACGCTCAAAAGTAAAAATGATCATAATGTGTTATTGGTTATGCAACACAGACGAGCACTGAACAGTGCTGCACCTCGACTCTTGACACATCGGTGCAATGAGAATATCACCGTAGTATCTGCTACCTCATTTCTAAAAGGGACAAGCGATCCCTCTCGGCTTTATGCAGTGCAGAAGCTGGATAAACTACTCACACAGAGCTTGTGTTTATTGTTCGAGTTTAGAGATTGATATTGATCCAGACTCCACTCAGCTGCTGAGAGTGATCCCCTGCTGCTGAGCTCCGTGACTCCACCGAGCTGCTGGTAGCTCTGCTATGGGGCACAAGATACAGTGTTCCATCACACATCCACACGAAACCCCTTAATCATTAATTAACTAACGCATGCAAATTTACATTGTTGCTGTGAATATGAAACCTGATATGAAGCCTGATATGATTCAGTAAAAGAAATCTCTGGCATTTTTAAACAGTAGTCGTTTGCATGAATATGATGAATTGCATGCGGGTGATTTACAAAAAACGGATCATGCCGTAGGAGGCGCGTGTACGGTTAGCATGCGAGCTAATACATGACCCGAGTTTGAAACTCAACACACGCTTTATTATTAATCATTTGAGTCACTGTTAGAGCTCCAAGAAGAATCTCTCTGATTGAAGTCACAACGACGTCGATAATTCCCCCCCACTGGCATCTGTTTTCCGAACTGAGAAACGACCCGCAAAGCTTCATCCCTCGGTGTCAAGTGGTATCACATTACAGCCGACTCAGGGGAAAAGGTCACGAGCAGCAAGACAAATTAAACATGGCTTGAACTTAACTTTTATTTGCATGACTGTCCTTAAATTGCCCCAGAGTGAAATATTACTCACCCTGAGTCAGGTTCCAGTTAAAAATTGTAAATAAATGTCTTACACGTTGTTTTTAAATGAGCTTCTGGCAATCTGTGTTCTGTATTATCTTTATCGGAAGCAATAATATAAATAAATAAACAAGTGAAAGAGGTAAAGAGAAGTGTGTGAGAGAAAGAAATGAACATGATACAACAATACTAAACTGATCATCAAGGACTAAATCAATAGGCTGATTTGCCTGCGACTTTAAAATGATTTAAAGAATTCCAGTTTCTGAACTGGTCAAATACTCATCAAAAGCTACTACATTCACTCAAAGCATGAGTCACTGGTAACAATGAATACTAAATTGTTGCAATATGAATATAAATCATATCATATCAGCTCATATAGAAGCTTGAGGTTGTGAATTTACCCCGGGAAAATTGAGGAAAAACTAAAAGTAACCAGATGCAAACCATATTGTACAAAATAAATCCTGTACATTTATTTTTGTAACCATATAGTTCCCTGTCAGGTATTTTACCGAAACACAATTTAAAATCAGTAGAGCCTTATGCACTTTAAGGACATCATTTGAGGTCTATAGTCATCATGCTTGGGGGTGTTTTGAGGTTTTACCACATGCTTGGGGAAGTGTTAGCACAAGGGTCAGAGGTGGGAAGTATCTGTACTTAAGTTGATGTCTTCTCATTGTGCCGTTTTTAGCCCATCAACCTATTTCTTGTCATGGAGTGGCTTTTTCAACCTTCCACTGGTGTATCAATTCCTGGCTCTCACACACCACAGATGTAGGCTAGAAGGCAACAAGAAGTCTGGGGTTAACGTGGACATTCCTGATCACCTGATCATGAACATCTTTTTTCTGCTTGTGTTTTGTATGGTGATTGTTCAGCCTGGATACATTCATTAGAAAACCACATTTGAAATTCTTTTGTATTAATATATTCTTTGATGTGAGGTCAGTTACCAGCGTGACACTAAAACAGGTAGTAGTAATGGCTACTTTTTACTGTATGTACATGTTAGGACCCAAACTTCTGTGTAGTCAGTACTTCAACTTTTACCAGAATATTTTAAAACATGGGTATCTGTACTTCTACTTGAGTGAAGGATGTGTTTTTTTGCCATCTCTGACATGGGTTAAGGCTCTGAGTTACTGATTGGAAGATCACGGATTCAATTCTTAGCACTAATATCCCACTGTTGGGCCCTTAAGAAAGGCCCTTAACCCAGCTCCAGGGGTGCCGTATTAAGGCTGTATTGAGCCTAGTTTCCTAACAAGCTGTGATATTTGAAGAACGAACTTATGTGTGTAATGTGACAAATAAGAGGCTCTTTCTTTCTAGTCCTTATAGTTCACACAAGCTGTTTCAATGACCACAAAATAAAAACAAAAGAAAAAAACAAAAGTCTTTTTCATTACATTTGTAACATTCTCAGTATTCATCACATTGGCATTATATGTTAAAAGAGGGTGTGGCTGTGAGAATCAGTATAAATATTTAATTAATGTGACAGTATGTTGTGATGCTTTGTTTATTTCTAGTCTGCCGTGGCATTTTCTTCTGTTTGTTTGCAAGCTGGTCGTGTAAGATTACGTTTTGGACATGACAGCAGAGGTAGCAAAGTAACCAGTTTAAACTATTAGGGAATTACACATCCCCAGGAATGTTGGATGCCTTCACAACCCTGGTGCTGAGTAAAAAAGGTTTCTGTAGTATGCAGTATGCAGTATGTAGTAGTAGAATTATGAAGTATGTATGCATTATAAGTATGTAGTATGTAGTAGTATGCATTTGCAGTACATAGTAGTATGAGTATGTAGTATGTAGCAGTATGAGTTTGTAGTATGTATGTAGTATGGGTATGAAGTATGTATGCAGTATGAGTATGTAGTAGAATGAGTATGCAATATGTAGCAGTTTGAGTATGTAGCATGTATGCAGTATGAGTATGTAGTATGTATGTAGTATGTATGCAGTATGAGTATGCAGTAGAATAAGTATGCAATATGTAGCAGTTTGAGTATGTAGCATGTATGCAGTATGAGTATGTAGTATGGGTATGTAGTATGTATGCAGTATCAGCATGTAGTAGAATGAGTATGCAATATGTAGCAGTATGAGTATGTAGTATGGGTATGTAGTATGTATGCAGTATGAGTATGTAGTAGAATGAGTATGCAATATGTAGCAGTATGAGTATGTAGCATGTATGTAGTATGAGTATGTAGTATGTATGTAGTATGGGTATGTAGTATGTATGCAGTATGAGTATGTGGTAGAATGAGTATGAAATATAAAGCAGTATGAGTATGTAGTATGTATGCAGTATGAGTATGCAGTAAAATGAGTATTCAGTATGTAGTATGAGCCACAGTCAGATCTAAAACAGATTGATTAGGTAAGAACAAATGATACTATTTAAAGGAAATGTGTTTTAATATTTAAACTGTATTTAGCCGTTTGAGCACCTTCTTGTACATTGTGTTCCTGCTGTTGCCTAGAATAAAACGTAAACATTTGGAAAAGGCACCAAACCTTTTAAGACCTTCTATATTTCAGTATGTATTTCAGATGTACATGACAGGAAGACACTTGCTGTTTCTGTGGCTTTTGTAAAATCATCTGTGGTCACCATTTTACAGGTCACTTTTCTTGACACACACCATGTGTCAACATATGTAGCTCTTCTCATCTCCAGTTTATGTCCTTTTCCACAAACAGCTTGGCTAGTATATGAGATCAAACAGTGCAGGGGGTTTAGGCAGGCAGCGCCAGCTCCAGTAGCCCCAGGGCCAACTGGGAAATTCAGCAGTATAGGCAGGAGAAAGAAAGGGCACCAGTGGAAGAGAGAGTAATAGGTTCCCTCAGTTAACTTCCAGTCACAGAACAAACCTGCGAGCCACCCACCCAGGGCTATACAGCCAATCACGGGTTCTGTATTATCAGGTCTGGACGCAGGTGGCCTGGCCTCCAGTCAGAGATGAACCTCTGTGTACAGTATTATACCTATTATGGATTTTTAGTAGCTAGCAGAATTTGATTCATTACCATGGTCACACCAAATACGACGTGCAATCTGTACACAGCAGCAGGTCAGGGATACGTGTACACGATTTGGAGCCGGCACATGCTCTTATTTCCATAACCCTGAAAAGTTTATATAAAAAGGGGTTATTCTGTCACATCACATCTTCCTGCACTCGATCTTGTTGAACTGTCGCTAATCAGTTATTTATTACCTAAAAACCTTTTCTATTTGAAATCCTCTTACCTGTTCCCCAACCAGCAGGAGATTCCCATTTTGACCCTGAGAGATTTTTTTTTTTTATCTGAATTATGAATTTGGTTTCACTTGAACTGAAAGTAAAAAAAAAGTCCCCTGCTATTCAAACACTTTCAGTGTCGCAGTGAAAGGTTCATGCAGCTAGATAAAAGTTTTAGCAGAAGCAATATAATTCGGATTCAAAATATTTTCATGGCAACCCACAAATGTAGGTCTCAGCAGGAGCATAAAGGCTACTACACATGCACCAAAATTGGGTCTTCTCAAGACAAATACATTTTACAGTCACATCCATTAGCTTCAACCCAACAGGATATGAAAAGGTTAATATTCTTTTGACATTTAAAAATGGTGTTTTTATGGAAAGAAAACACAGGGGTGAACGATATATATCATCTACGATAATATTGTAATTGTTTTAACAAAGTGCAAGTCGACTTTTAGAGTATACAGTATCACAAAACCCAAACAAAGCTCACCTACAGACTGAACACATACATCATTTGATGAAGTTTAGTAGATCAGATTTGTGTGCATGGGCATTTATAGTGCGTTTTTTTTTACTGCATGGTTCAGTCTTTAATATTGCATTTAGAATGATCGCACATTCAAGATTTGGGGCAGGAAAATGTGCACATTTCTATCATTTCATATAGTTAATTACAAATATTGCTTTTATACAACAGTCCTATAAACAAGCAATATATATTATAAGACTCAAGTTTTAGACATCACATTGGCTGTTTTGCGTCTCTCAGCACTAGTGAGTAAATGAGTTGTTTGAACCGAATCATTTAAATGGGTGATTCATTCAATCTCATGGACTCACTTATTAACAGTGACTTATTTCCAGTTTGAATTTCATATTTAAAGTATCTTTCCTCTGCAATGCAACGATGAATTTTGTTGATACTTATTTCATTCGCTTGGTAACAGTCAAAATATCTTATTCTAATTGAGTAATTAAATGTAATAATTCTACTCAAAGATACCTATACTTTCCATTACTTAAGTGTTCAGCTGAAACTATAAAAATTGCAATCACCATTTTCCAAACTCGCCCTGAATCACACTACTGCAACCTCCATGTTTCCCTTCAGAGATCACGACTGCGGGCAAAAACCTGCCGACTGTGTAATCCATTACTGTAAGCATGTTACCTCTGCCCTTTTAAGCATGTCTGTATATTTATCATGCAAGAAACAAGTGTCTTTCTTTAGATAAGCAGTGATACACACTGGCACATGCACGTATATTTATGTTTAGATGAATATAGTTTGAATAACAGCATGATAAATACTGACAGTTGAAGAGATTGTTGGAAAAGTCATTCCATATTATATGATTCTTTAGACTTTCTCCACTAGAGTGTGCTTTTCAGAAGCTCGATTAATATGTGAAATTGATACTTTTAGTCTGAGTTATGGCACAATTTCAAGACTTCACACCTCCAAGGCCATTTAAATATCTCAGTACATTAGCAGTGGATGAGTTATGCTTCATTCATTTGCCTTCATAAACACACACGACTCTCTTTCAACCGCATCATTCAAATATAACAAACGACAAAGACAACAGATGCCTTTTCTCTGAGCTACTCTGGTGCCCGAAGGTCTTTCATCTCCCACCAAATACTAACTTTTGCCCTTTTATAAAGAAACATACAAAAGTCGAATATCAGCATAAATGAATTTACGCACCGCTTTAAGCATTGTTTAACATATTATGCAGAAATGTCACTGCACTGTTTAGTTTTTTCCACGTAGACAGATTTGTTCTCTGCTTTCTAAAAGCACATGCTTGACCTATGACCTCCGGCTATAATCTGATCATCATGTCCGTGTCTCAGTTGTCTATTGTAAGCTTGGTTTAAGTGTTTGAACATCAGCAAACATGTTGATGTGACAGCAAACAAGCTGGTAAATGGAAAAACTGCATTCTTTTGATTCAAAAGAAGATGTGGAGTTACTATCTAAAGCCCCCATCTTTTTTTTTTTTTTGATTGCACGGGTAGATGTATGAGCGTTTTCTTCAGTCTAAAGGCGTTAAAGTATAAAAATAGCAATCTGAATTTGAATGAACTTGTCTCTCTGACATTTACATAGATTCCTTAGACATTCCTTTTTATCTCACAATCAGTTATTAGGTTGTTTTCCAATTTGTTTTTGTGACATGATTTGTTTTCTTGCTATTAATACTACTGACTTGAGATGTCACTGATGGACACACAATGGACATGATACATGGAATTGCCTTCTTTGCAGTCTTTATAATGACTATAATGTCAGCTTCTTGTTTATTTTTATCGCACTGACATGATGTATTATTGTTTATCAGGATTTTTTTTTCATTGTACTGGAAATCAGTCACACTGACAGGTTTTTTTTTTCTAACATCACACACATGACTGAACAAGACTCATACATGACACATGCTCGTGAAAGGAAGATAGATGAGGGAGGCTGGTTTCATGAGGGGGTTGGGTTGGGTGGTCAGGAAGCAAAGAGGTCAAAGGGCATCCAGGAGCATTGGTAAATGGCAGGAAACACCTTCATTACGCCTAAACCTCATGCACCTTTCATTTTCGCATGGCACCAGTCGGTAATTGTTACTTGACCTGCACTGAACTGATCTTATTTATTCCCAACAGTAGTTATAATCCCTCTTTGTCCTGACAGTCTAAAAAAAAGATCTAAAAGGCGATCTTGCGTTCCCAGCACAGCAGCAAAATGCTTTATATGTAAGTCGCCGAGTGTAAATAAACAGCACGGAAAATGGGTTTTACATTCAAAGGATGTGAGTGGAATAATTATTGAAAGGTTGAGCTGAGGATTAGGGCGCTTTGTTGAAAGCTAGGGCGATTCTGGCACAAAATGCAAAAAGCAGGAAGCATTAAAAGCATTTATCGAGGCGCGAAAGAAGAAGCTTCGAACTGACGATTCTGTAATAGGAATTCACAGACGGTGCCAAGAAAGATTCAGTTGTAATTGGCAGGAATTTAAGGTACATACGTCGCATTTCAAAGCAGATGAATAAAAAAAAAATTTTGGGGCTGAAAAACGTCTAACTTTGGAGTGACAGGCAGGAGCCAAACCCAATCAGGCGAAAGAGAGCGAAGGGAAAGAGCAGTCAAATGAAATAGTAATAAGGAGCAAAGGAGTGAGAAAGTGTGATACAGATATAAGGTAGTTTTTTTTTTTTTTTTTTTTTTTTTTGCATATTTAAGCGAAGTGAATTATAGCAACGTTATTACGCTTAGTGTGGTACCCCATGTCTCAGAGCCAGTGATGAAGAAATAAACGAGTCACTTAAATCTAAATTGAAATTGTCACTAATTGCGGTTTTAATTCACATTTTAGGGGGAAAAAAATCATCTGACCATATTGTAGGATGCCGAAAAAGCACATTCATCCCATTAATTCGGTACCAGGCGCTATGAAATTTGTCTGATAGTCATTAGTGCAAACTCGGCATTTCTGGGGAGTGAGTTCCACTTTTCTGTTCGTCTTTTAAGTGAAAAAGCTCTATTTCTTTTTAAACTAACGCCTAATTCCGTATAAAGGAAGTTGGTTAAAGGTGCAATAAATGTATTAAGCTTTTGAAAATAAATAATCTTCAAGCTTTTTCTTTGGTTTGAATTTAAATGAGGGGCAGTGTAACGTCGGCCACAGGTAGGGGTGGAAAAGGGGCGGAAACTTTCTAATGTCGACTTCATCTGGGGAATTTTGCAAATATTCCTAGTTGGAAATTTACCAAGAATTTATTTGAATTTATAGGAATTCATTAAAAATTCTGGGAAGTTGTTAGTATAATTTGTTTACACAATAGCTTACACACAGCACACGGACATTTTAAACAGAAATGTATTTAATATGACTTTTATTTGACGTGCAGGATTCAAGAAATGATCTGTGTTGTGTTATGGAGGAATGCAGTGCATGTAGGGGGCGTGGCCTCAGTGGGCCTGCAGTAAGTGTGCTGTGCATGTGATTAATGGATGTGCAGGATAAAAACTCAACTGAAATGGCATAAAATCTGGTTGATTAAAAAATCACATAATCCGATAAGAAACACCAATTCTAAATATACAGTAGAAAATAAGACGGGTCTCTTAGAATGTACAAGTAATTTGTTTTCTTTTTAGAAAAATGAACATTTTTATTGCTGAAATTGCACACAAGAATATCTGTGAAATCCCATTAAGTGCACTTAATTGACATATTACATCAAAATGCAAATACATTTAGCATTTTGGCGGTAAGAAAACATTTATCTCATGCCATGTGTACGCACAACGTGAAAACAGAAGGTGAGAAGGGGAAAAGAAAGTGGCATGCACACATTTCCAGCTCCGTTTGTAGGTACGCCACGTTTATAAATGAGACCCCAGATGCGTCAGTAATAATGGTCCATGGGGAAACAGTGTGTAGTTAAATGGACTAAACGAAGCATCGAGGCAAATCATTTGCCTTAATGCTTTTTTGTATTTGATTTATTCGAGTTACTCCAGGAATCGTTCAGCCCTATTTGAATCTCTTTTTGCTCTGCTTGATACCCTCGAACAAATTTAGCTTACAGTAGTCTGTGAGACTGTGTAATATTTTCTACTCTGTATAAAATGCTTAAGTTGCCCCCTGAGCTGGTGACCCTGCCAATAACTTCAGCGATCTGTTAGTTCTGCGATCTCATTTTCAGCTCATGCCCATTTCCTTTTAAGTTCCACAATTGGCTATAAATATCAATGTACGATTTGTAGATACCTGCAATCCTGACAATCTGACCTCTTCAGTAGTGGTTCACTCACTTAACCTCTAGGGGAAAGTGATAACAGTCACGTGGTGAAAAAGTTCTTGAATTTTTCAAATCTCCTGTTCGCATCTGTGAAAACACGACTAGAACGGTTATTTCATTCCCCCCATAATTTCACAAGAATAAAATAGCGACTGAAGATTTCTGACGTGTTGTACAACATGAAAGTCCCAGTGGTTAGACAGTGCTGTAGTTGGTGTATTAAATATATATCATATACAAATGATCATGCTCCTGTATCTGTTATGGTACCATGTATCTCAGGTCTTCATTCATTCAACTTCAGCAACTGATGAAACCTGACCTGCCCTACAGCACCCCAGGTCTTTACAAACTTTAGTCTTGGATTAAATGTGTGGCTCTCACATGATTGGCTTTACGGCATAGGACATCACTCAGCTAATAGTGATGCACAAAACAGGTATTTGATGAAGTATAAGAATAAAATAGTTTAACTTTATTTAAATGTATATATTTTTTTATTTTAAGTATTCGAAGTCTTTACATTTTAAAGTTTTTTTAACTTGCCAACAAAGTCAATACATTTTTTTATTTATTTAAAAATTACACGTTTGTGGAAGATCCAACTAGATTTTGGAGCTCTGGAGATTTGTGCCCATTCAGCTATAAGTGTGTTAGTGAAGTCAGGTAATGATGTAAGTGAGTTCAGGAGGCCTGGAGTGCAGTCAGCGTTCACATTTATCCTAAAGGTGTTCAGTAGGGTTGAGGATCAGAGCTCTATATTAGATCTTCCACTCCAACTCATGTAAAGCATTTCTTCATGGTTTTGTGCACAGGGACATTGTCATGCTGGAACAGGTTCGGGTCCCCTGGTTAAAGTGGAGGGACAATTTAATGCCACCACACTGCCTAAACAATTGTGGGCCTCCATTTTTTGGGAAAGAACCGCATATGGCTAAAAAAGTCAGGTCACCCTATAACGCCAATGTAGATAAGCACTTACTTTGGAGACTCGTTCCAACAATGAGAAATAAACCTCTGTGATTAATGCTGGAAACTGAGCAATAATGTTATATTCAGAAGTTGGTATTATGAACGATACATGAATTGATGAGATGTGATCCATAATGTTTAAACCTTTTTTATCTGTTGCTGAATAAGTGTTTAAAAAGGTGAAGAAACGTTTGTAAAATACACGTGTTGTGGGTGCATCTTTCCTGTAACAGGCATCCAAACAGAGTAAAGTTGTATTTTTTAATTTCCCATCTGGCATATACAGAACGGCAACATAAACAGAGCAAATTAACATTCCCAGTAGTAATAGCAGCAAGACAGACCAGAATCTAGAATATTTCATCTAAAATTGCAAAAGCTCATAAAATCACCTAAGTGTGTGTGTGTGTGCATGTGTGTGTGCATGTGTGTTCTATCCCCAGGTTTTGATTGTAAGGACTTTATTGATTATCTTCAGGTAATTCTATGTCATGCCTTTTTAAGTAATTAAATTGTGTGGATAATCTGTTAATAGAGGAAGATTGTCCTCGAGGGGAAAAGGTTCTCTGGGTGATGGGGATAGATTTAAATTTTTTAAATCAATTTACCCACAACTGAGTGTAATGGGGAGAGTAAATGTGAGTTAAGGAGAACAAAAGTATAATAAGTTTGAAAGTAAGCACAGATTGTGCACTCGTGACCTATCGAATTTGTCCTTTTCATTTCCTTAGTATTTCCAGTTATATCATTTTTTTGTAAACTTCAGTTATTTATGGTATTTGGCAGACACCCTGATCCACAGTGACTTATAATTCTCTTTGTTATGCACTGAGAGGTTGAGGGCTAAGGGCCTTGCTCAAGGGCCCAACAGGCAGATGGGAATTGATCTTGAATCTTGTGATCAGGTCACTGAGCTACCACCTCCCAGTCTGGACCAATTACTATTGGAAGGTTTACAGATTAGGCATAAGAGTTCGAAGGAATTGATCAGATATTATGGCTGTCTCACATTTTCACTCACATTTAAAGCAAAGTAAAATGTATTGCATTGTAAAAGACAGATATGTGTTGCTTTGTCTTCCAAGACGCGACTCGTATCTTTCTTTTTTTATAACGCAATACATTTTACAATGCAAAACAATACAATACACAACATTACTGTGTGCTGAAATATCTATAAATAAATATATGTATGTATTTAGTTATTTATTAGGGTTAATATGTTTAATCGTTATTAATCTCATTATTTTCATGAGTTAACTTAATCGCACATTTGTATCTGTTCAAAATTTAACTTAAATTAATGCTTTTCAAGTTTTTTATTACTGGAGTTTATTACTATTTTTATAACTGAGTGAAGAATTTAAGTTGAAGGTTTTCATTTCGCCTCTTTTATATTTATTTATTTATGTATATTTTTAATAAAAATGGTCAAACAGAAATGCACGCTGCATTAATGGCGCGTTTATAAAACGTAGTGGCATTAAGATGAACAAGCTAATTTTAAATGAAAGACATTTAAATACTCATCTTAGAGATTTGATTAATCTTTTATTTCATTTGATTCATTCATTCATACCTGCACATACACACACACAATGTCATGACTGGATCAGATTTGTTGGGTTGTGATGGGCGTAAGGTAACAGATGTAAACGTTTATAATTCACTTTTAATAATATACACTTTGTTTGTGGGCACCTGCACATAAGATTTGCATATGAACATCATATTCCACATTTAGTCCCATTCGCTGTTATAATTTCCTCCACTCTTCTGGGAAGATGTTCCAATACATTTTGGAGGGTGTTTGTGGAGATTTGGGGACATTTATTCAGCTACATGAGTGTTGGTATTGTCAGTAAAGTCAGGTGCTGATGTAAGAGAGGTGAGGAGGCCTGAGTTGCAGTCAACGTTCACATTCATCCCAAAGGTGTTTATTAGGGTTGAGGTCAGAGCTCTATAGCAGCAGGTCTTCCATGCCAACCCATGTAAAAAATATCTGTTATGGATCTGGCTTTGTGCACAGACATTCTCATGCTGGAACAGGTTTGGGAAACAGGGACAGGTTTATGAAAACCTGTAGTGTGCCCGCAGTCAAAGTCATCACTAAAACCTGTCCTGTAGCGATGACATACAAAATACATTAATGATAATGCAATGTAGGTGACAGAGCAGAAGCGAGTGAAGGAATCTGCTGTTAATTTCCCGTCAATGATCGTCCGAGGGAAGAAACCATGACGAGGCTTGCGTTAGTGACATAATGTGAGGATCATTTACTCTGCTGGATCAGTTACTCTGCTGTTTCACTCGTTGGCTATTTAGTTTGTTAGTTGCCAAAACGATATCGTGACAGCGTAGCCTCGTAATTTTTATCTAATCTGTAGTCGTTACATCGGCACAGTCTGCAGTGGGTTGACAGCTTTTTGAATGTGTGTGTTTTTTCCCATTGTGTTGGTGTTGGAGGTCAGGGGGTTGCTGTGTTCTGCCTCTGCTCTCCAGTCACGCTCTGTTTGTACGCAGCCATCCCGACCCCTGCGCCCGTGATTGCTTGGCCCTCCGGTTTATTTGGCCGCGTGGCGCAGGAGGTGATGTACAGCTTGTTGTTGGTGCAGGTATGTAGACTGTGTGCGTCTGGTGGTGTTTTAGTACTTTATTAACATTTATTGCCTTTTTTGTAGCTGGTGCTGTGGCTTTATGTTTGTTTTTGCAATTTTGTCTGATGCAACCTTGAGTGTGAGGAGAGCCACTGTGATGACTTGTCAAGGTTTGAAATAAAGAAAGGAAAAGCCAAAAGACAAACTAACGGAGCTCCCAAACTCAAACACTGAAGAAAGATGAACACCCCTCATATAGCTTCCTGGAGAATATCTGACTGGAGTGTTGTAAATAGAAATAATGCACACGTATGAGACTTGAAAATTGGGTTACACAGATTGAATTTCAACAGCAAAAAGTGGTCCGTCTCAGTGTTGGTGTTGAAGCAGAAATAAACAATGAGTAACAGGCTGTAATGAAATGTTCCAGTTCAAAATGACTAAACGATAGCATCTACAAATATTATTAGTATATATTTAAATGTGTGTGGACACCTTACCATAAGATCATCCTCCACCAACTACCTGATTGTAACCTCCACTGTTCTGGAAAGATGTTCTACTAGATTGTGGAGATTTGTGCTCCTTCAGCCACAGAGGTGTTAGTAAAGGCAGGTACTGATGTAGGTGATGTGAGGAGGCCTAGGGTGCAGTCAGCATTCCAAATCCCAATTGGAGTGAATTCAGAGCTCTATAGCAGGAAATCTTTTACTCCAACCAAAAAAAGCATATTTTCATGGAGTTGGCTTTGTGCACAGGGGCATTGTCATGCTGGAGGTTTTGGGTCTCCTAGTTCAAGTTAAGGGAAAATATCATTCTCCCCATTCAACGATGTTCCTATACAATTGTGTGCTTCAAAGTTTGTGGTAACAGTTTGGGGAAGAGCCACATATGGCTGTAAAAGTGTCCTGATACTTTTGTAGATACAGTAGTTTGTCTATCCCGAAAACGTTCTAGTGTCTTGAACACTCACACTGGAGACTCCTTTCAACAATGAGATATAAAGCTTTTACTATCGGCAGCCTCGCTAGCGACGAACTCGGACCTCTTTTTTTAGCACTGCAGTTACAGTAGCTTCTTTTAAACACATTGTCAGCTTAAGGCTAAATCTGTTCTCACTCAACAAATTATCCGCATTAATTTTTTTTTTTTTTGTTTTAGCTTTTTTTTTATCTGGTTGTATTTGTTTGTTTATTGTTTGCTTGCTGTTTATTTATTTATTTTGTCTATCCAGCCATTTATTTATTTATCTGATTATTTATTTGTTTTTATTATATATTTTTATCTATCCATTTGTTTATTATTTATTTACTCTGTTGTTTATGTTTATTTTTATATGCTCAGAAAGCCTCTCTGCCCTCTGCCTCACACTGATCTGAAAGATAAAATTCGTGTTGTGTAAATTTCCCGATCAATACAAAAAAACCCTCTGTCTCTCACACGCAGACGAAATCGATGCGCTTCCCGCTCAATGCGCTTTATTGAAGGAGGGACGGACGCGGCGTGCTGCCGAAATGCGTGCGTCTTGGCTATTATTCGCGCAAATGAAGATTAGTACGCCGCTCGACGCCATCGTTTGAATTCATCGATCGTTCCTGTAGTCTGACAGATTAATAATTTGTGCAGCCCCACAAACTCCTCAGCATTTTCCAGTGGCTTATACCTCCTTGATGTCCGTTTGTAATTAAGTCTTTAATTTCTAATCATAATGAAATGGTTTTAAACTTAATAAACCTACAATGACTACAGTATAGAGACATCTGACTTTTCCATCCATATGTGGTTCTTCTCCAGACTGTTACACAACGTTGGAGGCACACAATTGTATATGACATCTTTGGATGCAGTAGCAGAAAGTATTCTTTTCACATGAACTAGGAGACCCAAACTTGTTCCAGCATAACAATGCTCCTGTGCACAAAGCCAACTCAATTAAGATAAGGGTTGGACTGGAAGATCTAGAGGTTCACTTCATTTCAAAACAAAATGAATTTCTCAGTCCCACAGCGCTGTTGTTTTCTTAAAGCTGATGATCAGAAGGTTAATTAACTCTCTATAACAGCAGCTCTAAGAGTTGTTTTGGCTCTAATATGAGCTCTTTCTAGTACCATCTTACACAGAGACAAGAAAATCATCTATCATCTATCAGTTGATTAATCGCTTATCGGCGACTAGGATCCAACCTAGCTATAGGTATCAGTAAAATCCACTATCAGATTCTAGTTATTAACGTAGTTTAATTATTTGTTAGATTCACCCACCAACCACATGCATATGCATGAGCAGGTAAATGTTTTGATCTCAATAGCAATGAAAAGGGGCTTTTTAATAGGTGATATATCTCTTGAAAAGTGATGATCATATGTCCGTACGGTGCAGAACAAAATAATAAACTAATCTAGCATTTGGAGGCATAATAAATACATTTAAAATCATGATATAATCCCCACAATAATACTGGTAGTCACTCCGGCTTATGTCATGTTCTGTTGGGACACGGCCCACCATCAAAGAAAGGAAAAATAATGTGTACTGGGGACCTTAGTGTAAGAAGAATAAACCACATGCATATTACAATTTTGACTGTAAACAAACCTTTCTATATCGCTTTTGTGAAATTTTTAAATCCGTAACAAGGTCGCAGGTCATTTTACACTTTCCTCTCCTCTCTCATTCCCTCTCTCTCTCAGTCTCAGACATCTTCCCTGGTAGCAGCTCATGGATTTCCTGGTGGAATATGGCCTCAACGAGACCCACCGCGACAACACGAGCGAGGCGTTCAATGGCACGGACGTCGAAGCCAAGCACCAGTACAACTACTACGCCATGCTCTTGACGCTGCTCATCTTCGTCATCGTCTTCGGCAACGTCCTGGTGTGCATGGCCGTCTCGAGGGAAAAAGCACTTCAGACCACCACCAACTACCTGATCGTAAGCCTTGCTGTAGCGGATCTCTTGGTGGCCACTTTGGTTATGCCCTGGGTGGTGTATCTGGAGGTAAGGAGCATTTCCAGTATGTTAATTCAGAATCCAGAGGGGTTCAAGAAGCGCGTTTATGTAATCGTACAGGATTAACTCGGCTCCTCTCGCCTCGTGTTGGTGGCGTGTGTCGAGGAAGTCATTTCCTTTTTTTATCTTGGGCATAACAGCTGGTAAATCATGCCTCCTCCAGCTCCTTTCACATTTGACATTTTTCCCTCTACATGTAGTTCTACGGGAAGTGACTGTTTTTAAAAAGTGCTGCCTTCAGCTTTTTTTTCTGTGTGTCACTGCAGAGGGCTTTCAAAAGTTTTTTTTTCTTCTTCTAACCAATCAACTTAAAGCGAGGAATTAAAGCAAGAAAATTTAGATTCATCTCTGCAGCCAGTCCCTTTTTAACATCTCCACCAATCTGTGTTCTGTCTCTAGTCTTAGGATGTAGTATTTTTTTTATTATTATTAAATGTGATCCAAGAATCCTAATTGAGGTTTGCAGCAAGTTGAAACGTACACTATATTACCAAACGTTTGCTCTTCTAATTCAATCCACTTTTCTGGGAAGATGTTCCACTAGAATTTGTGGACATTTGTGTTTATCAGCCACAAGGGTGGTAATACATTCAGGTACTGATGTAGGTGATGTGGTCCAATTTGTACTGAAGGTGTGGATCAGAGCTCTATAGCAGGTCATTTAAAAACCTCCTCTCCAAACCATGTAAAGCAGATCTTCATGGAGCTGGCTTTGTGGAACAGGTTTGGGTCTCCAAGTGAACGCAAAAATATTTTTATTATACCGCATCAAAAGATGTCCTGTACAATTGTGTTTCCTCCAACTGTTTGGAGAAGAACCACACATGGCAGAAAAGGGCAGGTGTCCCAATACCTTTGTCCATATCGTGTATATGTAAACTGGGTTAATTAGCTACAAGCCATGCTTATAGACTAATAAGGAAGGCTTGAAGACACGGATGCACGAGACTTTGAGACAAGCCATGGAAACATCATTGTATGAATAAATAATCAATGGCTGCCACAAAAGAGACAAATACAGTCAATACCGGAGAAGGAGATATTGTGTGTCACTATGGGAACCTTCACATGTTGAATCATGTGACATATTTCCTGTAGTAAAAAAAAAATAGTAAGTATTCAGCGTAATTACATGGGTTTGGGAGCTTGTACTAGCTAGACGGTAGCTTTGGTAATGGTACCATTGAGTCTAAGGAATTTGTCTTTAAGGCAATAACATCGTATAACCACAAAAGCTCCACAGGAACCTACGTATAGCCACACAACCTCAACTGCAAATCACACACACGGTGTATTCCACAGGTTCTTAAAAAAGGTCAAGCAGTGTGTGTGCGATTATAAGCTTTTTATTTTACCTTCTTTATAATTATGCTTATAGTGATGCAATGTAAATCAGTAAATATCTAACATTTTTGCGTAGTTTTCCAGCGTACAGAATCTTGTTTGTCCCACATGATTCTACGATTGTATTTCTGTTGTATGATTCGTGGCACAGAGCTACTAAGTGTTCACGAGGTTGCTTTTTGAAACGAATATAAAGTCCCACAGACGTCACACTAACCCGGCACGCCGTTGTCAGCCGTACATCCACATTTCCTGAGAGTCCTCTAATTGCACAGAGCAGAGGAAAGCGCACGGAAAAAAACCTCTTATGAAGGTAAAAGATGTCGTTAAGCATGCAGAGAAAAAGCCCCTTTACAGCCCTGAAAGTCTTTGTAGAAGCTGCACAGAAATCATGGTGGTTAGTCACTTTATATTCGCTCATTTATCTTAAGGATGAGAGAGACAAGAAAAGGAGAGTACTTCATGTATAAAGGAATGAACGCGCTCACACCGGTGTTTCACACACCCTGAGGGATCGTGATGGCATGTGCATGCTCACTCGAATAAATCACATTCTGTTTTAATAACACAATGCAGGCACAGATTAACTGTACTTTCCTAATGATTTGGATTATCAAAAGTGAATGAAACTGATTTATAAAAATAACCCATGTATTCATATAATCCAGCCAGAGTAGACGACACACGACAGGATGTGTATTCAAATATTCATTACCCTGTCACACAGGGAATTCTGGGTGACAGACCGGTCTGGATGATATACCAGTTGACTTGTCATACCAACATTCTTTGGCAGCGTATGCTTAAAAAACATACAGCCAAGGCAACAATTTATGATGCAAACATAATGTGTTTGAATGATAATAAAAAAAAAATCTCGATTTTCTTCTGGTGCTGGCAACAAGCCTGGAAATACTTATAGCACTGATACAGCTTAGTATTATTATTATTATTATTATTATTATTATTATTATTATTATTTTATTAATTAAAATGTATTATTAGTAGTAATAGCAGTAGTGGTAGTATTAACATGTATAATAATATATTATTTTATTTATAAGTATTTATTGGTATTATTATTATTATTATTATTATTATTATTATTATTATTATTATTATTATTAGCAGTAGTAGTAGTAATATAGTAGACAGACTTTATTTACCAACAGTACATTTATTACATATTTATTATATCAACAATACTGTAGGTACAGTCGTTTCTCACAAGCCTCACAACTCAGCACCAGTAATTTGCGTGCAGTCTGAGAGTGAATGCGTAGTTAATGTTGTAATGGATGATTTACACATGATATAACAGGTAAAGAAAGTTGGGGAAACAACATTCCAATAAACGTGCCATTCGTCAACTAACAGTGTCAACTGAAATTATGGACGAATGTACAGATTGGTTCTGTTCCTCATGTTAAAGTGGTCCTGAAAGGAAGCTGTTTAAATGTTGTTTAAGTGTTTAGTGTAGTAATATTTCAAAGAATCTCTTTTGTCTAGATAAGATCGTTCAGTGAAACTGGATTAATGCTATTGGTCACAATCACAATGGCAAATTATTCCTGCAGTGATATACAAACCTGAGTCCCTGTTTGCTTTCGGATTCAGCCACCTCCTGCAAGCCAATCAAATCCAGACAAAATATGTTATGTTGTGGAACTGAAAGGTGTTTGAATTCTGATTTTGGGTTCCTTTCAAATCAACATTCAACAATCAACATCAAGTCACATTAATACTGATGGTCTTGTCTAAACCGCTCAACTGTCGCTGAACTGGTTAGAACAATATTTATTTTATAATATTATTTAGACACAGAAGCAAACCTGGTCACCCTTAGAGCATTGATGGGTAAGAGGAACAACCAATAGCGTAGAATCGGTGGAACCAAGAACACGCCTCGGAGTGTAAAGGGAGGCAAAATTGTGACGGATAATATTAAGCCATACCATGTAGTGCCTTATGTGAGATTATGCACACGTGCCAGAACCAAGAATCCAAATCCAATTCCAAATACCTCTACGGCACTGTGACAGAATAAGTCCACGGCTAAAGGAAATCCAGGAGACGGGCAGCATCTGCCTCTGATTTTGCCACCATCTTTTTTTTCTACCCCCTCTCTCTCTTTCTCTCTCTCTTTCTCTCCTCTTTCTTTTGAGTTGTGGGTCAGATCACGCAATCCCTGAGGTAATAATAATAACAATGGCCTCGGCAGCTGGTTTTTAACTGTACTATGCAGCCACCAACCAGAAAATTAAAAAAACTTTCTGAAGCGTATCTTGACCTGCAGGTTAGCAGCATGTCCACCGTGTCCTCTTTTACTCTTGCCTCATTTGTTAGCTCAAGTCCACACATCTGTCGCTTGTGGAAATAAGAGACGACTGGCGCTTTTTGTTCTACAGTCAGTGGCCAGTGGAAATAAAAAGCCAATGATTCGGTAGCTGTCCTTCGAGTAGCTAGGATTGACATTGTGTGAAATATACCTTTGTTCCATTCGTTCACTGTTTAACTTTAGCATTATTAGTGTGTAAAGGATCATCTAGTCCATTACTGTGTAAGTAGTTCATATAGACATACTAGAATGAGGACATTCATTTAAACCAGTCATTTGTAGCTGAAACTACTGTCAGATTTGCTTTGATAGAAATAATCAACACCTGGTGACTGATCAGAATCAAGAACTTCACAGTGGTATAAATGTGCTGACGGATCGTCCATTATCTCCTCAGCAGTCACAAGATTGCTGGCCAATCAGTGTCTAAAGATGTCTTTGAAATAACGGTTGAAAGAGTGCTCTGATGGATTTCGGCGCCTGTCAGACCATTTTACCACTTAGATTCTCGGTATTAATGCAGAAATGTCATTTGGTGTATAAAATCAGGGTTCCTACGTATTTCGAAAAAGTATAAAAAAGAATGAAATTTGATTTGAGCGATTTCCAGGTCTGGATGATATTTCAAAATATTCGCAGTTTAAAAAAAAAATGCTGCACATCAAACACGGTATGGTGTTTTATATGTTCTTGGAAGTTTTTATAAAACATTTGCATATTTGAGTCTGGAAAAGTATGGAACCCAGTAAAATGAGCACAAATCAAATCTGTAAATGAAATACAATTGAAAGTACTCTGGTCAAATGATAATGACATCCCGATTTCCTGTTAATATCTGCTCCTGTAGAGATCAATGGGAAAATACAAGAAGAAAACCGGAAGCTTTTCTAAAGGAGTGATAGTCTGCGTGTCGAAATGGAAATATTTCCACAAGGATCTGGAGCAGGCGTATACCATTTACACCTGCGCATAACAGGACATCAAAAACACACACAGACTCGCATACTGCATCCTCACGTACAGGGAATTGAGAGTAACCAATTCGCCTCCTGAAATGATTTTCGGGGGGGGGGGGTGGCCAGAGACCAGAAACACCAAACTAAATCCACTATGAACACAACAGGACAAAACATGCAAGAGATATCAGAGCTTCGATATGAGACCCAATACTGCGAGGGAGCAACACTAGTATACATCTTGGAAAACTAATCATAGAAACCACAGCATCCTCCTACAATATCATTCCCCCTAATTCAACTACTATATTCTAACTGGAGAACACAGAGGAAACCCCCAGAGCACAGAGAGAACACGGGGTGGGATTTGAACCCAACACTTGCTGAATGAAAATTTTAGACTCTTATCCAGTTTTTTTTTTTTCTTGAAGACTGTGAATAGTTTTTATCTGAACAATATTTTAGTTTTTTCTTTAAAGTAAAGAAAGTCCACTTGACCCAGCATATCCTGCTAATGCACTTTTTAGTAACGTATCCTTGTCAGAAAGATAAATTGTTCCATGACATCCCTGATTAATTCATACTGAACTGCTCACTCAGTATCAGAGAGTTCCTAATGGGAGCTCTCATAAAATGAAACAAGCATGGGGATAATCATTTATGAGGCACTAATGGGCGAACAGAAAGACAGCAGGTTTGAGGAATAACCGGGAGGTCAAAAAGCCGCTTAGGCTGAGCACAAAGCACAGATGTAAACATGACAGCCTACACCTCCACCCACTACCCCGTCCCCCCCACCACAACAGTCCAGCAGGCTTCTCTAAAATACCCCTCACCTTCTAATTCACATGCTGCTATCCATCCATCTGGTGGATTGCCAGTGTTACCCAATGCACTTAAGTGTTGAGTCGAGTGCTCGAAGCATGGCCACAAGGAGGTTTGAAAGCGTTTGTATAGTCTGAGTAATACCTCGGTGCAAAATCGGTGCACACGCAGGTAATAAAACGGGTCCCTTAACCCCTAAGGTGCAGAAGCCTTTTGTGTTTGACAGGACACAGTACTGAATCGGTCTCCCGAGCCCAGGGAATATCCTCTTCTGCCTCTTACAGGACAGGAGTCAGGGTTATTGCAGCTTCTGATAACAAGAAATTTAATCTTATACGTAATAATTCTTAATCATAGCAAATGTTATAACTGGTGTTTTTTTCCTCTTCCTTTCCTGTGATTTAGTTCAATGTGTGTGTGTGTTGCAGGTGGTGGGCGAGTGGCGCTTCAGTAAAATTCACTGTGACATTTTTGTCACTCTGGACGTCATGATGTGCACCGCCAGCATTCTTAATCTGTGCGCAATTAGTATTGACAGGTAGGCCTCCCATGAAATTGCCATCAGTCCTGAGAAATGGTCACAGTAAATGATGTGTAGATTACAGATCAACTCGTATTTTTGTTTGCTAGAAAGTGTGTGTGTGTGTGTGTGTGTGTGTGTGTGTGTGTGTGTGTGTGTGTGTGTGTGTGTGTGTGTGTGTGTGTGTGTGTTTATGATGAACATGATGTATAAGAGAGATACATAAAAATCACACCTCAGTTTCTGATGGCTGCTTAGACAAGACATTAAAGCAACAAGCGACCGAATTTACTTTATGGATTATAACGACGCTCCCAAAAAAAAAAAAAAACCACGTCAAAATTGAAAAGCGGCTATTCCGTCACCGCTGTCATAGCACGTCTCCATTTTTTTGTTTATGTCCCCCTGTCTTCCTGACACCCTCTTTTGTCTTCGCACTTTCTCTTGTTTTCCGTTTCTCCCTCCCACCCGGCCGGACCACTCCTGCAGGTACACGGCTGTTGCCATGCCACTGTTGTACAACACTCGGTACAGCTCGAAGCGCCGCGTCACCGTTATGATCTCTGTGGTTTGGGTTTTGTCCTTTGCCATCTCCTGCCCCCTGCTGTTCGGGCTGAACAACACAGGTGATGGTTTCTTCCTTTCTACACGTGAAAGCAGGTAAAGCCAGCACCTGAACATGGTACACGCACGTACACAGAAGTTCTGAGACGTTATAACTGATCTGGAGTTAGACGTTTGTGAGTGTTAGCAGTCAAAAATTTACCGATCATCAGTCGAGAGATAAGCTTTTTATTAGTGGAAACACTGGGAAACACTGGGAAATACCCAAACGTGCTAAAATGTCAGCAGTCAGTAAGGCGTAGGAATTCCTACCATGACAGTTTCTCAACCTCAGCGTCATCACCACAGTTTATAATCAGTCTCAACAAGGGTTATGCGTGAGATTGCCGCTAAAAATCTCAACAAAAAAATAACGCGATACTTAGCACTTACATTTTGAAGAAAACGAGTGGTGCTCGCACGTGCAAAGTTCGACACCATTTTGTATCCTGCACATGACGGTCAGTAGGGGGAGCAACATGTGTCTATGATATCAAATCGGCCAAATTGATTTTATTTAACTTGTAAGAAATCGCAAAACTATTCAGACATTTTTCACGGCCTCCAGTACAAGGTGACGATCCGATGTGTTTCCTCAGCGACACGCGACGACGCCGTATGCGAGATCGCCAACCCGGCCTTTGTGGTCTACTCGTCCATCATGTCTTTCTACGTGCCCTTTATCATCACCCTTCTGGTCTACGTGCAGATCTACGTGGTTCTGCGCAAGCGTCGGAAACGAGTGAACACCAAGCGCAGCTGCCAGAGGACGGAAGCAGAGCCTCAGCTTCCTCTCAAGGTGAAGCACGCTTCTCCAAACATCCACAGCTTTTTTTTTTCTTCTCTTTTTTCCCCCACAGCATCTGCTCAAATTAATTATTTGAACAGCTGCGTCTAACGCCTAGGACTATTTTCCAAAGGGATTTCAGTAGCAGTCGCTGTTTCACAATCGCGCAATCGTTCATTAAAGGGATGATTAGGGCCATTTATCACAAGTTCATAGTGTGCGCTTATAGAATGTAGAGAAGTGAAGTGTGAAAGCGAGCGTCTGAAATGAGGTTCGGAGCTCGAGCACAGCCCGAGAGCTTTTTTCGGGGGAAAGTAGATTCATGAGCACTAATTCGGTTCAGCGAGTTCCTGCTGGAGCTGCAAAAGGCTCTTTTAAAGCTCAATGTCCTTGATGATGTTCTTAGTCATGTACTTAATTGTGGATAATGGATAGATGGTCAACTGGCAGCATCAGTGACAAAACAAAATCAGTGTATTTTTCGTTTTTTTTTTTTGTCATGCGTTTTAGCCTTTCCCCTGTGTGTCATTATTTCATAAAGCACACGGGAGATGCATTACCAGGCGAACAGCGTTAACAAAATAAAGCCATTAAGGCCGGGAAAATCCTGCTATATAAACACTTATGAGCAATTTCCAACAGCATAATTGTCTTTATGTTTAGAATAGCGATTAAGGTGATTATTTAAATTTGGGAAAATGCGCATAAAAGAATGAGTGCGGGGGACAGAAGGTCATTTGCACAACTATCTTGAGCCTTTTAACCACCTACAGTAATTTGTTGTTTTTTTTCCCCAAAGTCTGATTTAAGATCCACCAGTCCACATAAATGAAAGTTTACTCATATTATTATTATTATTATTTTTTTTTTTTTTTTTAAGGCTCACCCACCATGACACACTTGACTAATTCTGATTTTTTAGTATTATTTTTATTATTTTAAAATAATCATAAAAAAATGTCTATGATTTATTATTACATTTGCAGATCCTTCAGATGTATTGAGCCATATTTCTACACGTAATCCAGTTTCTTTGCTATGTTTTTTTTATAGTACAGTAATCGTTGTTACAGTACGCACCGAAACTCTATGAAAACAATTGTAAGCAGATGTAAGAAAATCGATATTCCCGCGCCACCCTAAATCCGTCTTTCTTGTTCCTACTTCAGGAAAAGTGCACTCACCCGGAGGATGTAAAACTCTGCACAGTCATTGTAAAGACCAACGGGAGCATGGCTGCCAAAAGCAAGAAAACAGTATGTGCGATGGGAGTTGTTGTTTTTTTCTTGCATGTGTATGCGCATAAATTTATAAACATAATAGCCCGGCTTACAGAATTGCTACAGCCAATCAAAAACTGACTTGAAAACTGCCTGTGAATTTCCATCACGATCTGAAATCACCGGAATGAGCAGGCCTGAAGCTGTGAAGCTTGTGAATATATATTTCAATGCTTTTGTTAGCTGGAATGATAAAACGGGGCGCTTGGTGTCACAAAAATGGCTCTTCACACTTGATTTGAGCCATGTATGTGTAAGTAAGCTCTGTGACATCCTTTCACAGCTGGTGATAAAGGAGGTGATGCAGCAGGACAGCAATGTGGAGGTGGGCTTAATGGCCAGCCACAGTCCGCCGGAAAAGCTGAAGCTGGCACCCGCTGCAGCAGGCTCCACGATGGCCAGTCAGAGTCGCGCTCCTCCTTTGCAAGACGAGTGGCAGCCTCGGAGCGACGAGAAGAACGGCCATGCCAAAGACACCCAGATGCCGGCGGGAGCCAAAGCTTTCGAAACGCAGACCCTGTCCAACGGCAAGACACGCACCAACGTCACCAAGCCCATGAGCAAGAGAAAGATGTCACAGCACAAGGAGAAGAAGGCCACCCAGATGCTCGCCATTGTTCTAGGTGAGTCGGTTTAAACCCTATCAACTGCACGGCATAACCAATTCCAGCATCAGCTACGTCAGATATAGTCTAAATTGTCTAAACCAGTCTGCCCATGAGTTATCTCAAACAAAACTGGACTGTTTGTCCACCATAGCCTCATTTCTCTTTTTTTTGGCTAACAAGAGTGGATTTTTGTGCCCATTTTGTCCATTCTGAGCTGTCTTTATTTGGCACCGATCAACGTTTTCTGAAACTAAATGTCTGTTGCTGAAGCGGCTGAAAAGGTCGGCTGTCGTTACACTAATCACAAAACTGTTTTTTTTTCACACGTGAGACTGCACGCTGCACAGAGAGCGCTATATGTATTAATTATTCATTATGTACACTATATGGACAAAAGTATGGTATACATGACCTTTCCTGCCATATGTGGTTCTTCTCCAAACTGTTACCACAAAGCTGTTCTTTAGATGTGCTATAATCAAATTTTGCATTGACTTGAACTTTACATGTTTTGGAGAGGAAGATCTTAAAAAAACCCAGTGTAAACTCTAGAGACTCTTATTCTGTGCATGATTATAAGCTCTGTACTGCTGTCACACGATTGGCTGATTGGATAATTGCAGGAATGTGCTACCATGTGGGTGCTGGTATTGATGTACTTGCTGAGTGTATATATTGTTTTTTTAGACAGTAAGATTCGTGTCTTTTTTATTTTTTAGAAAAAAAACCTGTAAACATGTTTCCTGTAGTTACTAATGCATGACAGTTTGACACAAGTTTTGACACCTGGTCATAATTATGGCATGTGCTCTTTGAGCATCGCATTCTACATTTAGTCCTAATTTGCTATAATTCCCTCCACTCTTCTGGGCAGATGTTCCACTAGATTTTGGAGTGTGCTTGTGGACATTTGTGCTCATTCAGACAAAAGCCTGTATACAATTGTGTGCCCTCAGCTTAATGATAACAGCTTGGGAAAGGAGCACACATGGCTGGGAAAGTCAGGTGTCCCAATACTTTTGTTCATACCGTGCATTTCAATTACATGCCGGCGTCCTTCTCCTTCAGGAGTTTTCATCATCTGCTGGCTGCCCTTCTTCATCACTCACATCCTAAAGACCCACTGTGTGAGCTGCTACGTGCCTCTGGAAATGTACAACGCCTTCACATGGCTCGGATACGTGAACAGCGCCGTGAACCCCATCATATACACCACTTTCAACGTGGAGTTCCGCAAGGCTTTCATGAAGATCCTGCATTGCTGAGCGCGCCCTTTGCGTGAGCGTAAGGTTAGTGCCATCGTTTTCTCCTCTGGCTGAGGTGGAAGACTTTTTTTTCCTTTTTTTTTTTCTTAAAGGACAGAATAAACATCACAGACACCAGGGCTTTTCAGCTTGACTCAAATGAATGTAAATCCGGAGGTTTTTATTTGGAGGTTCGAAGCTTTGTAGTTTTTAAAAGCCTCTGAAAGGAGCCTCTGGCTAAAAGAGCAGGAGAGAGCGTGAGAGAGAGACAGTGTGTGTGTGTGTGTGTGTGTGTGTGTGTGTGTGTGTGTGTGTGTGTGTGAAGAATTACGCAGTATGGAACAGAAGAACTGCAGTAGGGGTCCGGCACCCATGGCTAGAGCCCTCTTTAATTTATTTTTTCGTGATCTTCATTCATCTTTCCACTTCTTTTTTTTGTTCTTCTTCACTTGTGTATGTACAATGAAACATGTCATTTCTCCAGAAAAGGCTTTTAATGGGCTTTGAGCATTCCTAATGGCTTTCACATTGATGAAGCTCTAGAAAACACAGACTGTGAAATGTCACCGTTGTGAGTGTGTCAAAAAAACCAGAAACGCAGGAGACGCAACTACATGAAGGAACTGTTTCGAAGACCCAAACATTTTTTTTTATGTTTTACTTTATTACATTCCATAGAGATGATATCTTCTGTATGAACAATTGTTCTGGTTTTGAATTTGGAGTTTCCTGTGCTCCATGGGTAACAATTGTTTTATTTACATTTTTTTATTTTTTTGGCAGACAAATAAATCAACCCCTATAGAACGACCTCCAGCACCCAACAAAGTATTTAATGCTGAATAACGAAACAATGATAACCTGATAACCTAATGGCAGAATGTGTTGGGAACAAAATGCATTCGAAGAACCGGGCAGCAGAGCAGTGCAGAGCAGTGAGGATTATTTCTCAGTAGACCTTCAGAGAAGCTTTAACAGCTTTAACAGGACTCTGAGATTGTAGTCTATCCAGCTGGGGTAGAGACTGGAATGTGTGTGTGTGTGTGTGTGTGTGTGTGTGTGTGTGTGTGTGTGTGTGTGTGTGTGTGTGTGTGTGTTTATAGGGTTTTTCAGTAAGTGGTAACCTTTTGAAAGAAATGTTTTCAGGCTAAATTTATTATTATTATTATTATTATTATTATTATTATTATTATTATTATTTGTAAATCTAACATGTACAATAACTTAAAAAAATAAGTTGATCATTCAGCTTTTGATCCTGGCCCTGGTGCACATACACTATATGGACAAAAGTATTGGGACAACTGACCTTTCCTGCCGTATGTGGTTCTTCTCCAAACTGTTGGAGGAAACACTATTGTACAGGACGTATTTGGATGCGGTATAACAAAATTTTGCGTTCGCTTGGAAACGCAAACCTGCTCCAGCATGGCGATGCTCCTGTGCACAAAGTGAGCTCTCTAAAGATCTGCTTAACAGGCTTTGGAGAGGAAGATCTTGAGTGTCCTGTAGAGCTCTGATCTCATCCCTACTGAACACATTTGGATAAATTTGAACACCGACTGCACCCCAGGCCTCTTCACCTTCTCACCTTTCTCAAAAAGCAGATGCCAGGTGTCCGCAAACGTTTTGCAATATAGGGTGTGAACTGCATTTGCACGTTTTTCTTGTTGTACTACGGAAGGCATTTTATCAAAGCATATAATCCTAAAGCAAAGCAAAGAACAAGATATGCAAAGATTTATCTATTGTGAAGAAAATGAGACTCTTTGATCTTTCATTTGTCCACAGTAGCTCGAGCTCGTGAAACGCTTTGTCTAATTGTCGTTAGAGGAGATTTTTCTCAGTGCATCATGTCCAAACAGTGGCACAAACATGCTCAGGCAGATAAATCAATAGTGTGGGCAGAACGAAAAAAAATTATCATTTTTATTCGAAAAGCAAAGCGGATTTGTGATGATCAAAACCAGATTAATTAAGGAATCATGAATGATATGAGCTCTGCACAATGTTCTAGAAAATAAAAACTCTCGTATCACTTCAGGCCCAGAAATGCGCTGATGCCGTAGAAACGATTATAAATATATAAAAGGGTTGATTTTTTTGTATGCTTTATGCCTTTCACAGGAACCAGTATTATCGCCGAGGGATTTCTCCTTTATCATTGCTGATGTCTCTGTTTTGTTTAGGTTTGTGTTATTGATTTGCATATGTATTTGTTTATTATGGGAATACAAAGTGAATTTCTTTTGTATGTTAAATGGACTTTGCAGACAAATACATGGCTACAAAAAGCCAATACACACACACACACACACACACACACATTATATTGTTTTCCATGAACCAACGGCATCACAAGGACACTGTAACTGTATATAGTGCAATTAAAACGAAGCCCATGACAAAAATGATTATGCATGTCACACTGATTCTTCACAACCTATACCTACTGTATTTCAGCTCTACAATACAAAGTTATTTACTCATTGTTAAGTTTGGACCTGTTTTTATTTTTGTCTCCTGTATACAACAAACCAAAAAAATAATAGACATCCCGACGTGTATTATATGTGGGATAATCCATCATGTGTCTGCTAAAAAAAAAAGCTCCATGCTCATGTGTGCAATATTTATTAATTTATTTTTTCCATGACGGTTTGAAAGTCTGGATGAGAAAGTACAGGCTCGACATGTTTCTATCCACGATGGATGCAAAAGTGTTCACTCGCATCACGGAATCGGAGCTAGCAAAGGATTCTTGCACAATTCCTTTGCTCACGCTACAACCGGACATTTCTCGGTTAAGGGAGACTGATTGATGATTATCACAATAAAACAGAAACGATCATCTCAAGCTGCTGAAAGATTCTCGAAAAAATGGCAAAAAAGTGGCAGCAAAAAATATATTTGAATGAGAGCTGCAAGCGTGCCTACAATAACGGTTTGATTTATTTATCTATGATTTAATATTTATTATCTTTTTTTCATTCATTCATTTTGCTTGTTTTTTTTATATTTAATATTTTTGTTTGTACATGATAAAAAAAAAGAAGCTGGTTTTGGAGACAAAAACTGCGAGATTTATTAATTTCGATTTGTTCTTATTTATTGATTACTATACGTCTGCATGACGACTTGTGACTACCTTCAACTCATTTCATGCTTTTCTTTTGCAGTATATGTTTTTATTATTATTATTATTATCAAAAGGAATGTATATGTAAAGACAAATTTTTTTATTTTTTTTATTTCAGAAACGTGTGTGTATATACTGTATGTAAATCTGTTTTTTTTGTTCACGTGGTCTTGTCTGTGTTGATTATCGTATATACACGTGCATACTACGTGCATATTAAACTACGTGTACTAAACCGCCATGGACGTTTTGCCTTTCGAAGGGATCACTTTTGCATCGATTCGTTTCAAGTCGACGGTACGTGATTATTTTTGTTACCGATGTAAATTGTATTATTACCGGATGAATAAATCACATAATGAATTACATCCATTTAAGTCCTTTTTTATTGTGTGATTTGTGATATATTTAAGCTGGCGGTTGTACATGTAATAATGAAAATGAATGTTTTTTTTTTACTTGCTATACACTGATCATACACGCTGTGGTCAAAAGTTTGTGCACCCCCTCACCATCACATTGTTTGAAGCACATAATTGTATAAAAATGTCTTTGTATTTTGTAACATTACAATTTCCTTTAATTAGAACAATGCATAAAGGGGGCTACACAAATACATGGTTTTAAAGGTTTTAACTTCATTCAGTTCAATTTATTTTGATTTGTATAATGAGTTCAACAAAGCAGCTTTATAGAGATAAAGCGGTAATAAAGAATGTATACGTTTGTTCCTTATAATTGTATATTTGTTCAATCCCTTTGAACACATTTGGGATTAATTGGATTGCCGGCTGCATGCACCGGATCTTCCTGCCTGGCATCAGTACTCGACCTTACTAATGCTCTTGTGCTCTGAATGACCACTGGTCTTTACAGCAACACCCAAAAATCTAGTGGAACACCTTCCCAGAAGAGTGGAGGTTATTATAACCACACAGCAGGTTTTTTTATTTATTGGTTTTTAATGACACTTTTTATAGTTTTATATTTACTATAAATGTTGGAATGTGGACTATCCAATAAACACATACCTGCTATCAGGATCTGAGAGACAACAGCTTGAAATTTCCCTTTGTCCTGAAGACTCCTTTTAACAATTTTTTATTATTATTATTATTATTATTATTATTATTATTATTATTATTATACAAGCCACTGTATAAGTGGGTACAATGGATTCAATACATATAAAAGAGCTGCTGTTACACTATGAACCAATCAGTAAGAAGGATTCAACAGCACTGTAATATATTACTTCGTATTTTCCTATTATATATTTCCCGAATGCACGTGACGCTCCCGATTATTTTTGGTTTTACAATCTTTAACGATGTCCTAGAGGAAAACGTGTGAATTGCGGAAGAGTCTGTTGCGTGGATTGTAAAGTCTGGAACAAAGGAAGGAAAAAGTCTTGAATGCAGATGAGCCTTTAGCGAGCATGAGGGAATACTTATTATAAGCACGGCTGTGAGAAATTACAGAGACTGCTAATAATTACAGTGCGCTGCACCCGAGCGCATATGGCCTTTCATTCTGACTGATCAAGATGTTTAAATTACAGAGTGGGCCTTGAAATAAAATCGTCCACTGACAATTCCCACCCATTACAAACTTTCAGAAAATCATTTCAGAGCGGTGTTATTGACAAGTTTCACTTTCTGATTAGAGTTAGTGAGAATCGTGATAATAATCATATCATGCAATTTGTTTTGTTTTTCGCCGCATTTTTTCAAGAGCAGCTGAAAATTAAAAGCACAGAGCCAATAAACGTTGTTTATGCACTCCCTCATATCAATGGTGTGAGGTCAGGAACACGGATGGCATTTTCGTCTGTAGTTCCACGGCAACGCCTCCCACTCGGCCGCAATAAAACTCCCATACGGGCGACGGTCTCGCGGTGAGTCATGCGGAGGCTGCCGGCGCAATAAACGGGTTGATGCTCATTTCCTGTGCAATCACCGAACTTCTCAGAGTGTACACTCGAGGACGGTGGAATGGTAGAAAGGGCTACACTTTCTCTATAGTTGTTATCAAATATATAATCTGATCGCTCTCTGATTCATTTTTTTCATAACAGCCGCTACAAGACAGTACAAAATAACGTAAATAACAATAAAATCCCCATTGAAGGTGTATTGGGAATTGTACTGGTATTAATAGGTTGGACTTTTTGAAAAGTGCTTGAAATTTAAATGAGCCCTGGTGGACAAAATAAGAAACTACAACAGATCTTCTTTCTGTGATGGTTTCTACTGTTTTGTGTCTTCAGCAGGTCTCATTCATTTCTAGAGTAGCTCAAAAGCGTAGAAACGTGTAGGATTTTTTCAGAGTCCGTGAGTTTTTCCACTATTTGCGCTTCCAACCGACAACAAATAACAGTTGGCGAATTGCTGGTATTTAAGTATAAATCGGCCCAGGAAGTGCAATTCCACGATGTTAGCGTTATAATGACTTTCTGCTTTGCGTACCAGTATATTATCCGAGCTCCTCCACGCACCATTGACCAGGACATCGACTCGTTGTTGTTGTTTTTTTCGGAACCTCCGGCTTAACGAAGTGCCTCGTTCTGAATTCCGCAGCGGTGCTCCTGAGAGACGGCGTGATCTAATCCTAAAGTCACCCTGCGAATATCTGTTCAAACAAACCGAACAGTTAGTAACGTGTTTTATTTGATTTATTTTTTTCGCGGATCGTTTCCTAATGGTTTTTCAGGACCAGATCACTATCTTTTTTCTGCATCGTCGCCCTCTGTGGAGTTCCATATCTCTATGCGTCTGTTCTTCTTTTAAAAAAAGGCTTTTTTTGTTTTTTTGCCTCAGGAGATAGAGCTGCAAGGGAGAGTAATGGTGCAACAGAAATGAAAGGTCATTACTGATAGTTTTACATGCTTCACACTCTAAGCTATATATCAAACCAAAGCACCTGGAAAGCTCAAGTCTAACATGATAAAGGGAAAATGCTGGATTTCAAAGAAAGTTTTCTGCATTGATCTTTTTTCTTTTTTAATTTTGTAATTTTTTTTTTAAGGAAGTTTTTTTGATATACGGTAATCCCCCGTTTACTGATAAACAGACGCCACCCCAAAAATGCTATTTAATGTATACAGTACTGTACTGTATAAACATTTTACTACAATTTTATAATTGATATTTATATTAATACATTTCATTATTTCAACATAAATCTCCATAAAAACAATTCCCTAGAGGTTTTTTGGTCTATGGTGGAAAATGAGCTAAACTAGTTACGTGGCAAACGCAATAAACCGGGGGCCCGATTGAAGCGGAGGGATTACTGTAAAATATATGGACAAAAGTTTGCGGACACCTGACCATCAGATTCGGATGCACATATTTAGCCTCCATTTGCTGTTTATAAGTCCACTCACTCCTCCGGAACTTTCCACCAGTCAGGTGCTGATTTAGGAGAGATGAGGAGACCTGCGGGTGCAGTTCCAATTCATACCACTAGGGTATTCTATAGCGGGAGATCTTTCACTCCAAACCATAATCTTCAGTTGTTCTAATAGTTCAGTAACGGCAGAGCGATTGGGCAAAGAGAACGATCCTGATCCTGAGCTTGAATCTCGCCAGAGGCTCAGGGGTCTCATTTATCACCATCTTGACTTTCAACCAGCGACTCTGCGACTTAGATAAGCTGTAATTAAATCTCCACCTCGAAGTTCATGCAGCTTCAATGTAACTGAAGTTATCCTTATTATTCTTACTCTTTCTACTTCTACTGCATCACCATGGGATGGATTCATCACTGTGCAAAAGCCTTGGTGTCTACATTGATTATTTGAAGTGAACATTTTGTCCTCAAAGTTGTGTTAGAAGCAGGAAAAATGGGCGAGCGTAAGGTTTTGAGGGAGTTGTGACGTCTAGACGTCTGGGTCAGAGCGTCTCCAAAACTGCAGCTCTTGTGGGATGTTTCCTGGTCTGCAGTGGTAAGTATTTCTCAAAAGTGCTCCAAGGAAGGCAGAGTGGTGAACCGGCGACAGGGTCGTGTGCGGCCGAGGTTTAGTGATGCACGTGAGGAGCGAAGTCTGATCCGTGTGGTCCAACAGAGAAACTATGGTATCTCAAAATGCTGAAGAAGTTCATGATGTTAATACTTAATGGGTCAGAACTGTTTTGGCAGCAAAAAGGGGACCAACACAATATTAGGCAGATGGTCATAATGTTATTTATATATATATATATATATATGAATATATCAAAAGGACACAGTTATGTTTAATTTTTAAAACAACGCTATTTACCTCTCAAATGACAGCTCTGCAAACGCTGTGATACCAAACTGCATCTTTTAAATGTCATGAATGCAGACTTCTCATCTATTCATGTCGCGGTTCATAATGTCAGCGCCTCCTTCCGCCAGACCCTAATCAGGCCCTGAGAAGCACTCGAACGCAATAAAAGCGTCCCCCGTTTATCCTCAATTAGTACCTGTGCTCTTTGAGAAAGCCTGATAACGAACGCCATTCTAATCGGATATCGAGCGTTTCGAGTATATAGCGCTCGTAATGGCCAATTGGTATCGAACGATATGTGAGAGTTTAACCCAGCAGACACAAGCGACAAAATCATCCGTTCTTCTGCGAAATAAGGACAGCAGCTCTGATTAAAAGAGTGATGACCTTTAAAGTTTGCTGGGTAATTCGGTGTTCCGGATTCTCGTCTCTCTCTTTGATCCGTTGATTAAATAAAGCCTCGATTTGGAAATGTAAAATTGCCAACGGTTATATGGTGTAACAACAGCAAGGAGACGCATTTCTGGGGTTTTCTTTGAAGGGAAGATGAAACAGAGGCACAAATATTATTGGCATGTCCATAATTTCATAAAATCATTTTTATACATTTTATAATTTCATAATTTCTACATTAAATCAATGTCTCAATTGCATGAATATAAATAACATAAAACATCAGTTTCTCTGTAAAAAAGGACATCTTTTAAATATTATATAAAAGTGCACTAAATACCAAAAATCACTCTAAAAGTATAATATATCAAGCGAGAAAGTTTGTAGAAAGAACAGCAAGTTGATACCGTATATGGAAAGACGCAGCATAACACAGGCAGCCAACCGGAAAAGGCTAATAAGCAGTGTGGTGCATGACAGGTGCTACATCGGTATAGAGGATCGGTATGATTATACGCCGATGACATCGGATTCGTGCAATTTGCTTTGTTTAGACCCAAAAATGTCCCTGGCTAACTTGAAACTGCTGAAGTACAGCGAAGTGTGAAAGCAGAAAATTGCAGATGTTGAGAGAGGATAATGTGGAGGCAGGCGAGAGATAAAAAAATCGAACGGTTCCTCATCTAGAGAATAGCGTTGATACTTGAGGTCAATCTTATTATTCTTATCGATCTGCGTTTTATTAGCACGTCAAAAAAAATGATTACGATTTGATATATTCTCAAAATAATCCGACTTTATTCTCAAAATAATTTTGATTTTCTTCTCAAAATAATTCTACTTTATTTTCAAAATATTTCAACTTTTATCTCAAAATATTTCGACTTTATTGTCGTAATTTAGACTTTTTCTCAAAATATTTCGACTTTATTGTCGTAATTTCGACTTTATTCTCAAAATATTTCTATTTTATTTTCAAAATATTTAAACTTTTATCTCAAAATATTTCGACTTTATTGTCGTAATTTCGACTTTATTCTCAAAATATTTCTATTTTATTTTCAAAATATTTAAACTTTTATTTTAAAAATATTTGAACTTTATTCTCGAAATTTCGACTTTATTCTCAAAATATTTCAACTTTATTCTCAAAATATTTAAATTTTATTTTCAAAATATTTAAACTTTTATCTCAAAATATTTCGACTTTATTGTCGTAATTTAGACTTTATTCTCAAAATATTTCTTATTCTCAAAATAATTCGACTTTATTGTAATTTTGACTTTTCGTAAAATTCTCTTCCCATTCATAGTGTTCATCTCGAGTACAAATTTCGATTTCGAAAGTTGATTATCCAATCAGATTTCAGCCGTCGCATCAGTTCGCCTTTTCGTTAACCATTTATACTTTTGCGTGTTGTTTCCTGTAGAATTTGCACAAAAACACGAATTTTGCCTTCGTTTCAAATCCCGAGGGAAACCGTAATGGACGGAAGAAACGCACAAAAGTCCCGGGGGAGTCATTTTATGAGGGTAATATCGATGCTTCTGCTGGAGGTGATGTATGCAGGAGGTGCAGTTGTGGCTCCAGTGAAAGGAGACATGTTGAATTGTGTTTATTGGGTTTCTTGCTTTAGTGATGACTCGTTCTGACTGTATGAGATTCCTGTCTGTGATGCAGCGCTCTGTTAAACTGCGTTTTTCTCTAATATTGATGTTTTTTTTGAGTCGTGGAATCATAATGATAGTATTAAGAGGTTGGTTGATTCGGGGTAGGAGACCTCTAAAGGCCTGGGTGTGAATTGCACCATTGGTACATTTGGTGTGAAAAAGAAAATTGTGTAAAAGGTAAAAACTCAGGAGTCTGTGATGTTGGTTGGGGAGGTGAGGTTATTAGGACTTCCTAAAGAGCTTCTGATCGAACAGAGTTGCCTTGAGCTAATACTAGACAGTCGAATACGCAAATCTTCACGGCCAGACTCGGAAATCTGAAGGAAAGCCAGTTGGGCTTTTTTGGAATTTTCCAAAAAACAAAAACAAACCAAAAAATCATATGAGCGTTATTATCAGGTGCCCAAAAACCTTTGGCTATACATTCAACTTCATGGGCAGAAGTGGATTCTTTTTTAGATTGCACTCTTCAATAGTTATGGCGCCCACATGCTAAAAATGTACCGGCAAAAAAAAAAGGGCAAAGAGGAAGAGCCGAGAGAAATGGCGGTCGAAACCCTGACTGAGATTTTCCCTCTCGCTGCTCAGCTCCGGTTTGATTTATTACCCTGTGCTATCTTAGCTGTCTCCTCCCCCTCAGCCCTCATCTGTGCTATCCCATGGCTTAACCGTATTTGTTTGGACCCCATCTGGACGCAGGCTTCGAGCTCTACCTTGCCATGAATATTTAGGGCCATGACAGAAACGCAAGGGAAGGTGACGCCGCAATTAGTCACTTTCTCTACTCGCCTTTTTCCCCCCTCGTTCCCCGGAGATTTACGAAGAAGACATATAAGGGTCTGGATTTGATATGGAGGACAGGAAAGAGAAAAAAAGGCCCAGTGGACCTCTTATTATGGGGTTTCGATGTTACTGGAATTTCAATGGAATGTTTTCCCATAGGATATCCAATTGGGAGCTAATGACCTTATTTGAGACGATATTCCAAAGGGGTCCTGCTGGAGTCATTAGCACCAATTTCCTACATACATTTCAGCACGTTATTGCATTGGATAGCATGAGGTTTATGTACTTGAATCTCCTCATATCTGTCTGAGAGAATTCTGAGGTGCCAACATTGCTAACCAGGAGATTCCTAGCAGGAAGCGAGAGAGAGAGAGAGCGAGAGAGAGAGGAGAGAGAGAGAGAGAGAGAGAGAGAGAGAGAGAGAGAGAAACACATATTAACAAAATACCCCAGATGCCCAGTGCATTCTGGTGGATGACTGAGTTTTTTTCCAACCAAGCATCAGTAAGAAAACAGCTTGTATCTACTGTTGTTATAAGCAGCTCATTTTTTTCAATAACGCATTTAAATTTGGAATAAAGTCCAGAAATACAACCAAAATATCACAAAACATCATCACTGTAGGAACAACGGGAATTGCCCAAAATTTGACGATTATCAGTAAAATCTTCTGCAGCCTGGAAAAGTAATTCGCTCAATTATAGATCTGATATCAGTGGGATTTCTGGATGGTTAAATCTTCCGGGCTTAAAAAACAAAAGCCCCGTGAAAAACAGCGCACAGCTTATTGTCTCCATTTATCATTGTGTCGAGTGCAATAATGCGTCGTCGCATCCGTTTGCCGACTTGCTCAGTTGGTGTGCTTTGAACTTCTGAAGCAGGATGCAGCAAATTTAATCAGACCCGTAACAAGTAAACAGTTCAACAGCAAATTGAGAGCTTATTAGAAAAAAAAACAAGACTACAGAAGCTGTGAAACTTGGAATGAAATTATGACTAGCGTTACATCTACATCGCCTAAGCAGTATACAATCGGAATTTTTTTTACCATATGTAGGTCTACGATCCCTTATCTTCTTCTTCTTCATCTTTGGGTTTCTCCCATTAGGTGGCGCCACAGCGGATCATCCATCTCTATACCCCCTTGTCCTCTACATCTCCCTCTTTCACACCATCTACCTGCATGTCTTCCTTCACCACATCCATAAACCTCCTCCTTGGTCATCCTCTTTTCCTCCTTCTTGGTGGCTCCATCCTCAGCATTCTCCTACTGATATACCCCATGTCCCTCCTCTGCACATGTCCAAACCATCTCAATCTCGCCTCCCTCACCTTATCTCCAAAACGTCCTACATGCGCTGTCCCTCTAATAAACTCGTTTGTAATTCTCTCCATTGTCGTCACTCCCAACGAAAACCTCAACATCTTCAGCTCTGCTACCTCCAGCTCCACCTCCTGTCTTTTTACTCAATGCCACTGTCTCTAAACCATATTTACGACCCCTATAGTCCTAGTAAAATCTCTATTTTTTAATCTAGTTATAAAAATTTAAACCATCTGAAATGTGTTTCAGACACGAATATTATACTTTCAGCCATTTCGAAGGCACTATTATTTCACACAATAAAATGAATACAGCTTTTTTCAGCGTTATGTGGTATCTCTGAAAATGTTTCAAAAATCTTTTGCTAAAGCCAAAAGCTTTGAGTATAAATATTCAGGATAAAGAGATAAATACACATTATTAACTTTAATTCTTTAAATTCTGTAAAGCTGCTTGGGGACACATGTCGATTGTGAAAAGTGCTATAGAAATAAACTTGAACTTGAAGTATTAGTATCAGCAGTACTTTGCTAACATTTTCCCCTTAAGGCACCTCAGTCTTACGGGGCCATCACAGTGTACTTTTCATTCCAGTGGCGTCCATTCATACGCTCAAGAACGCTGGAGACCGGAGACGTGAGTTTAATACAAAGACGTTCCACATTTCGATGCATTCCACAGCTCAGGTTTGGTGACCTGCGAGTTCACGTGAAAAGATGTGGCCGATAGACTGAGAAAAAATTGTGAAAATCCAAGCTGTAAGAAGGAATCACTGATTTATACCTCACAGCTTTTAAAGAGTATAAAATTCACCATCAAATGAGAAGCTGTACAAATATGTGTAAAATATTTTATAATTCAAGTATATGTAAAGTAAGAATGCTTTTTAAATATAGAAGTGTAAATAATTAATTTGTATCAACTAAAAAAAAATGCAGAAAGAAGCAACAATTTTTCTGAATCGATGAGTCAAAAAATCTGTAGCAAAAAAACTAGTTGTTTAATAAATAAAGAGTGAAGCATGGTGGCGGTTTCCTCTCTGGGGCTGCAGTTTTGCAAATAGAGTTGGAGCTTTGGTCCGGATTAATGGTGTCCTCAATGCTGAGAAATACAGAAATGCAGTAATACAGTACTTATCCAACATGCAGGACCATCAGGGAGGCATCTGATTGCCAACAAATTTATTATTATTATTATAATTAACGACCTCAAACATACCGCTAATATCATTAGGAACTATCTTCAGCACAAAGAAGAGCAAGGAGTCCTGGTAGTGTTGGTTTTAGCCCCCCCCACAGAGTGCTGATCTCAACATCATGGAGTGTGTCTGGGATTACATGAAGAGACAGAGGGGAGAAGACCTGGGGTTAGTTCTCCAGTATGTTTGGAACAATCTACCTGCTGAGTTTCTTTCAAAAACTGCGTACCTGGAAGAATTGATGCTGTTTTGCAGGGAAAGGGGGGGTCCCACCAAAGCATTGATTTGATTCAGATTTCTTTTCTTTTTCCCAGTATATTCTCCTGTAACTCTAAAATGAGTATTCGAAAAGTTTCTGGGAAGAGTTATAAATCGAGACCATCTTTCACCTCCCGTATCCTTTCCCCCTCGGGTAAATAGTCAACATTTTTGGCAGCTCTGTAACCTACTTGTGATGCGAAGGGGCGCTTTTGAAAGAGCGCTGGAGCAGAGCTTTCAAATGCAAGCCAATGGCCAGATCATGAACTATTTCCTAAGAGAGAAAGAAAGCAAGAAAGACAACATTGATATTTTCGCAAGTCCAGAAAGACAGAAAGACGCATTAAAAATGATATGCTGTAGGTTGAACTTGAGGGTGGTGGTAGCTTGGTGGTTAATCCATTATACTTTGACTCTGTAGGTCATGAGTTCAAATCCCAGCCACATCAAGCAGCCACTCTTGGGCCCCTGAACAAGGCCCATAGCTGCTCAGTTGTATAACTGAGATAAATGTAAGTCACTCTGGATAAAGGCATCTGCCAAATGCCACAAATTGGAACGGAAGAGAACTTGCTGAGCAACGAGATTTGTTAGAGCATCAATCTTGAACTGAACCGAGTCAGCAGCAAGGGCTCTAATGAACTTTAAAGCTTGATGAACCAAATTTTAGTGCGGGTCTGAGAGACTCTTAAGCTCTGTGCTATCTGTCTTGATAAAGCGTCTCCATTGCGTCTCGAGCATGACTCAGCAAAAAACGTATCTAAAGTGGTAGTTTAGTGGTTAAGGCGTTGGACTTTGGATCCGAAGGTCGTGAGTTTAAATTCCAAGTCGCACCAAGCTGCCACTCCCGGGCCCCTGAGTAAGGCCCTTAACCCCGTCGCGGCTCAGTTGTATAGATGATATAAATGTAAGTCACGCTGGATAAGAGCATCTGCCAAATGGCGTAAATGTATGAAATCACTTACACTGAGAGCTGATTGTTTTTTCATGTGAACGCAATTTAATTTTTTTTTTGCCGTGGACCTTTTTGCCCTACCGAACAAATTCGCTACGGTGATCAATATGGAAGTAAACTGGAGTATTAATCTGCTTCTCAGCTACAGAGAAGGATGACATAGGACTTGCACAGGACAGAAATCTTGCAAAATTTCCGAGATGAAAGTACCTGGATTTTTTTCTCCTTTCATTTTTCACATCTTATAAATAAATTAATGATATTTTACAGTTGGGCAGTGCCATATATCAAGTAAGGACATCACTATGTACTTTGTTACTGTATTTACATTTTTGCATACTTTTTTATAACTTTAACTACAGTTATAATTCAATATAGGTTTTTTACTCCACGATATTTGAATCGATAACAACCAATAACCAATTACATTTTGCTTATTTGTTCTGCAAAAGAGGCGAAGTTTACTTTAATGAAGTGTGTTGTGATATTTAAACATCTCTTTTTTAAAAGATTGCTTTAATACTTTGTCTTTTTTGTTTGATCGTTTGTTTTATTCCCGCATGTTGAAGAGGATGTTGTCACAAATCACAATATCATCCGCAAACATCATAGTCCATGGAGTTTCTTGTCTGACCTCGTCTATCAACCTGTATATTACCATTGCAAACAGGAACGGGCTAAGAGCTGATCCTTGAAGCAATCAAACCTCTAATTTTAACCAGTCTGTTATCCCTTCTGCACCCTTCACTGCTGTCACACTGTCCTTATACAATACCACAACTCCTCTCCCCTGTGAAACTGGTTTACCGATATGTAAAAGAGCATTTAACAATTCTTTGCACTCTTTTAAACTTGTTGAGTTCGTCCAACTGGTCTACTACTGGCTTCACATCACTGCAATTTTCGCTGTTGGACTTTTAGGTGGAATTTCTTTCCGAGACCTGCTGCTAATATGGACAGCAACCGGATTTGATATACGACAGCAAACCAGGCACTTTTTGTTCTAAAATTGGATTTGAAATCCTTAAAAAGCTGTGTTGTATAACAGAATGATCAGTGCTTCGTCCATCTCGTCATTTCTTGAAGGGTTCAGTTTATTTGTTGGTCACATGTTACACATTTGCAATTCCTTTGAAAAGCTTTTGTTTTCAGTCTCCAGCATTCTCACGCGTATGAATGAAAGTCAATGGAAGTGTAATGTGACTAATTCAGAGATTTTTTTCCCCTCAGCTCAGGCACCAGAATCAATTATTCAGATTGTATGCCAAACCGCCAAAATACATGAAACAGCTCATGCTGTAGCTGGAGGTCATGGCTGACCTCCGCCAGCCTCCAAACACCCCTTTAATACAATCACATCCACTTCTTTTGAGGGTTCCTGTAAACCTTTGGTCTTTTGACTGAATCGTCTTGCTTCAATTATCTATTAAAGATCGTTCGGCAGACCAGCACCTGAGCTCTGATGCCAGCCTGAGTCATCAATGATTCAGGAGGCCTAACAAGAAGATTTCAGCCTGGCAGCTGCCTCGCACTTCTGAAGCCATGCAGCTGGATCTCGACAGGATGATTGTCTGGTAGATTCGCTCATGTTCTTGTAGCACAGTGGACCCATGTCAGACAAAGCACAGGTTTGAATCATTTGTCCTTATATGTTGTCATTAATATTGTAACAACTAATTTGTAGGTATTTAAATAATAATAAATAAGTAATTCATTGTAACAATCATTCAATTACTTATTCATTATGTGTATATTTTATACAATTAAATATGAGAGAATAAATTTTTATATTAATATAAAGGTTGATTAACATCCCAGTCCACATTATAGTCTGTTATAACCTCCACTGTTCTGGGAAGATGCTCCATTCGATTTAGAAAAATATTTATAGATGTATTTTCTCTGGGCAGATTAATTTTATCTGGGCATATCATGTTTTTGTTCATTCCTTTCTTTCTGTTTTTCATTTGTGTTCTAAGATGGTGATGTCTAACGCCTGTGCCTGGATCTAAAAAGATGTATTCAAGCCCACAAGAAAATCTACGCTCGGCTTGGCTAAGCCGCATCTCAAAAAACAGATATTTCTGCTTTGCTGATGACCGAACTACCCTGAGGGTTCATCCTGCGTGGCTTACGGCAGCCAGCTGTAGGTTTCTAAAAGAGTCTTTAAAGAAGAATTTTCTTTCTTTTCAACAGAAGGTAATGTCATGTGACTGTAAGCTGCTAATCTTTGTGTGTAGGCTCATTTTCTGACTTCATCTATGATCAGCCAGGAAGTTTAGGAGACATGAATGCGTTTGTATTTGTTTTTGCTACGTAAGGTTTTTAGTAAGCTTTTTATTTTTTATTTTTTTGGCTGTAATCCACCCTGAAATTTGGTCTGGATTTTGTACTTATTTGACACCACCATATATATATGGAAAACATCGCAGCGAGATGAATTTTGTGTAAATATCACATTTATAGTAAATACTGTAGTACAGTCCAGTACTGTAGCGTAGCCTATGCATAGTTTCTCTGCTTGTTTATTGGTTTAAGTGTCCTACAATGTCAAAAAAGGGGTGGGGTTAAAATATACATCACTGCATTCTTTATTTTCATATTGCTAAATGCTGTGTATAAATAACATTTGTTAAGAGAATACTTTAGCTGTAATTGCAGCTCAAGCGTGAGGTCAGAATCATATTCCATTCTGCCCATTATTACTATTATTTCTGCAATTTTAAGATGCTATGGCTATACATCTTGTCAAGTAGGTATTGGGAAATGTAGCCATAATGCAGGCATGACTTTCTGTCAGGACTTTAAGAATCAGGCTGATATATGCAGCAGCTTCTGACAGAATACAGTAAATGTACCTCCTGCAGTGATGGAACTAACCATCACAAGTCAAAAACCACAAGCCAAACTGTATACATTACAATACTGTGATGTGCTAGCGTTATTAGGTCCCCATAGTTACTGTTATGGAGGTCTATAGGCCAATGAATGTCCTCGACCAACAGTGGTCTATGGCCCAGTGTAGGTCTCTGAGCCAATGAAGGTTGATAGATCTATGTAGGTATTTGAGATAATGCAAGTCTACAGACTAATTGAGGTCTATGAGCCAATGAAGGTCAGTAAGATACTGTTAATTGATGGATATCTGTAGGTCAGTGGGCCAGTGTAGGTCTATGAGCCAATGTGGGTCAATGGACCAATGTAGGTCTATGACACAATGTGGGTCTATGGACCAATAAATGTCAGTGAGCCACTGGTAATTGATAGACCCATATTGGTTAGTAGGACAATGAAGGTCTATGAACCAATGTAGATTAATAGGGCAATGTAGGTCAATGGAACAGAGGTCTATGAGATGCCAATTGAATTTAAATTCAAGTTAGTATTACCAATGATTAAAAAGAAAAGTCCAAGTAGAACCACAGTCACCATACAGTAAACATTTTCCTTCAACAAATATTTTTTTATCATTTTATGGAATAAATGACAATACAAATTAACCCTTTTTCTATAATGGAAAAACTGCTACCTATTTATCCAACTGTTAAAACTTACTGTACCTTTCGTGAGGTTTTCAGAAGTATTTCAGGGAGTTTCTATTCAAAGATTGACAGGGGGCCAACACTTATAGAAATCCAAACAGGACTGCAGGATTCCAAACAGACCATTACAATTTGAATAAGATTTACATCACACACATTTTTTTACTAGCAACAGTATGATTTACTGCGTTATCAGTTCGCTTTATTATTTTTCCTTGATTCTGTTCCTGCTTCTCAGCAGCGTTCGAGTTTTTGACTACATCATCATGCTAAAGTAGGCAGAAAAATGACATTTATTAATAACAACAGTCATGTTTCAACGCAATTTCCTCCTAACCTGGGCTGTCACTGAACCAAAATGCTGAGGCAGAAAATACAAAAAAAAGAAGAAAAATAAAATAAAATGAAAAAAAAAGAGAGAAAAAAATGGCATACTATGACCAAAAAAATGCCTTTCGGATGTATTTAAAAATCTTTGAAATATTTCACCCTATTCAGAAAGTGGTTGATTATGAGAGATTTGTGTGTGTAAAGAAGGAAATAGGGGAAAAAAACGATCTGCAATTGAACTGTATGTGTGTGTGGCTGTGATTGAGTGTGTCTGCATTCATTCTATGCGCTTTGAAACGTCATCATTAGAATAGAACAAGCGCTGTCGAAACCCCACAGGATTTTGTTTCCTCCAGTTGTTGCTTTGTGGAAACACTTTTATCATGAGAGACACACATGGAGTATAAAAAAGTCAGCATGTCAGCTTTATGACACCGAATTTCAGTAACAGAAACTGGTTACCAGTGAGATGGAGAATGTGCCAGACCGCTAAGGAAGTAAATATACAAAAGGAATTATTTATCAATAACCGTTAATTGGTAATTGATGAATGAAATCCAGTGCTTTCATTTACATTTAGTCAAGTTGTGAGATAAAGTTTGTTTAGGCCAAATTAAACAATTTACAGATGCTTCAGTAATATCATGATGATGGCATGATGTAAATGCCAGTCAGCTTTATAGAACCAAGCGTGTTCACATTTTGGCTAATTTACATTACAAAACTAGCTGCAAATAAATAGACAGAGGTGTAAAAAGTACCTGAAAATTATAGTAAAATTATAGATACCAAAATTATAGATACCATACTGCAAAACTTGCTCCTTTAATAACAGAGGTGGACAGTAAAGAGGTCATTTCGTTACTGTACTTAAGTAGCTTTTTCACGTATCTGTACTTTACTCAAGTATTTCCATTTAGGGAGGCTTTGACTTTAACTTCACTACATTTCAAAATCAAATATCTTTTTACTCAATAACAATTTGTGAAATCAGTTGTTCTGTTTTATTTACAGCATCCCACAGGACAGGAGGGAATATAGCCATAATAAATCATAGTATTCTGGATACTTTTGAAGTACTTTTGTACTTTTACTCAAGTAAAAGTTTAAAGGAAGCGCTTTCACTCTTACTTTGTCCACCACTGATTACTACTTAAAAGTCACCCATTCCAACGCACTAATCTCCAACATCACGACACATGTTAGTAAAAAGCTCAAAACATTCGATTTTTGAGGTTTTATTTCTTAAAATACAACTTCAATTATACACTTCACCAGTGCGTGAACCATCAACACAACAGCTTCTTCAACATGCAAGAATGTACCAAATGTCCAAGTGCAAAGTCCAAGTGTTAAAGCAATCTTTCGAAAAGAAAACGATATCTTATACAACAAATACAATGAGACCCTCATGTCACAAAGGAGAAGAACAGTTTGCATTCAATGGACAAATAGAATTAGTAAGTAAATAATTTTAGATCAAGTAAAAAACAAATATTCGGAGCTGACTGATTGCAAAATGAAATTGGTAAATCTACCAATCTAAATATAGTGAAGAAAACAATATATACGTTGAATCATAAACGTAGTTGAGTAGAGAGAAGTTGCTTATACTAAAAGTAGTTAAAAGGTGACTTCAGTACTGTAACAGTAACAGTTACATGGACCGCATTTAATGGAAAAAACTTGAAGATGCACCTTTAATGATGCAGCTCGGTATGCAATAGCAGTGCTTCAGGTACTGTTGACACACGCATCTTTTTATAGGGTGCCGTTACTTTTGCAAACTCAAAATGCTTTTGAAAAATTGTCTGTTATGCAACATACGCAGGTTGACGTTACTGTATCGAATGTACACATAATCAGGAACTCGAAATAGCTAGCAATGTTTTATATATATATATATATATATATATATATATATATATATATATATACACACACACACACACACACACACACACACACACACACACACACACAAAGTACACTAGACAGCACAAAGGTAGAAATCTGTCAGGCAACAGATACAGACTCAAGTGCAGGTCCGCAAACACTTTACTATGAAGACAAATTCGAATCGATGAAGCAAAATCCAGGTCAGAAAACCAGGTGAAGGTCAGACGCTGAACCAACAGTAGATGCACTTCAGTCGGCTCCGTAGTTCAATAGTCGGGGCACTGATCGGTCAGTAAGCCCTTTTTGGAAGGAAGTGAATCCTTCTGATCTGCTCTCTCCTACAATGTAGCACAGGAACCAGAGAGCTTGCTTGCTACAATCTCTAACTGGAAATGACATCATATTTTTTGAAGCTTTGCAGCTTGGAATGTTTTCAGGCAATCGCTTACGTTAGCTTTTAAAAAAGTATTTCACGGTTCTACGATATATATGGTAGAAATTTAGGGATTAGCGTTTAGTTTTTTTAATCCATTTGCAAGTCTACATTAGTGCTGTATTAAGATAACAAATGGATATGACATAGAAAACTAGAAAACCGGGTTTTTGATGAGTGATGGAGAAATCAGAAGGTTCGTCCCACCTGTGGGTTATAAATACCAGATGTTTTACAGCGTGAGTCATAGTCAAGACAATGGGAATTGAGCCATCAATCTTCCACTGTGTACTGAGCTTCATTGAGATGCACCTGGAAGCTTGGGCTAGGACAAAAATCACTGCACGTATACTTATACGAGTATACGAGGATAAAAAACGTAAACACGCAGCAAACCACCAATCAGGATCGAGCGCACGCTCTTTTTTACGCTTGTTTTGATTGGTGGAATCTACCGTACGTAGCACCAACATCCAGTTCAGCGTCGGTTCAACAGCAAGCAGAACATTGAGAGAGAACATTGAGAGAAACTCCAGACTCTGATTGGCCACAGCACCCGTGACCTCATTTGCGCAATTTCTTTTGTAGTAGTTGAAAAGGAGGTTTCGGCCTCATGATCATTAGATCATTGTGCTGAGAGTACCAGAGTCTTTTTACATAAACTGAGTTGATTAAGCAAAGAGTCTTGTGTCCAAAATAATAATAGGAACGTTACAGCCGTAACAAACCATAGCACTTTGGATACTTGGGTGCATTTGAAGGCAAATACTCTTCCAGTCATTAATCATGGAAAGTAAAACAAATCTGTCAGGCACATTAAAAAATTATTTTCACATTTGTATTTATAGCATTATCATTATAGGTCGTATATAAAGTAATTGGGAGAAAACCAGTAGTTCTATATGAAAGCATACATTGTGCACCCCCATATAACCAAAATGGTATGACCCTCGTTTCATAACACCTCTGCGAAGATTCGACTGTGAGACTGGTAGTCGATTCAGGCATCTTCGACTACTTGAGGTGGCCAGTAGGTATAAATGAGGGCACTAGGAGTTTAAGTTTGAAGCCAGTGTGGCGTTGGGAGATGTGTATTGTACATAGACGGTCATTTCAAGCCCTTTAATTAGTTCAGTCGCATCGTATATTTAATGAGAATAAAGATCTTAGTAGACGGCATATTGCCCCCTATTGTGACATTTACAGACCAGCAGGGAGGAGGTGATATTTAAATTCAAATATATTTACTTTGCACCACCATTTCCCATTCAAAGTGAAGCCGCAGAGGGTTTTTGTTTAACTTCATAAAGGAACAGGGGAATAAGTTAAGATATTAGATGTCAGGACGCACGTTCTGGCAGCAGCAAAGCGAGAACGGTTTCAAACAGAACAACAATCGTAAGCGCTCACAGGCACAAAACAGGCACGGTGAGGCAAGGCGAGGGACAACATGTGCCCTGCTGGAAGAGAAAGGTCAAAATAAAACTAGAGACGACAAGATGAGGATTTCTCCAAAGAGTGAGAGGGGAAAAAAGCCTCTGGGATCTCCTTTTTATTTTAAAGTTTAAAACATTTCTGTTCTCTCAACGCTTTCATATTGCTGCTGAACCTGCCGGATTCAACCGGATGCTCTATTTCTGCACTTGTGACTCACCTTCTGCTGCTATGGATGCCCCCTAAAGATTTGGACTTTTCCAGAAAAAAAATCCAGCCCTGCTTCAGGGGGCCTGTAATTAAGAGTAATTAAGCTGACTGTGGTGGTCCTCGCTAGGAGTATTTCTAGGACTGTTCTTCAATTGAATACACCTTTGAATCTCACACTCTTTGTCTTTACTTTTCTACACCAGGATAATGATTTATAATTCCAACATCACAGAGGATTTCCCTTTTGAATCGAGTTCATCTTGAGGTTCATCTTGAGATATCTTCAGGAAGATTGTCCTTGCCACTTACCACAGTCCCCTCTGGTCTGTTCTAAGCATTTTCTGCTGTTAAAACGACCAAAAAAAATTTGTTTAAATCAAATGATGCCCACTGCAATATTTTAGACGTTCTTAGCCAGTTGTACCGCCATCATGCTTCATAACGCGAAATAAGGAACCTCATATTTTGATGGATATGCTTGTGGTAAGGGATGGTAAGATTCAGCGATGCATAATTTACACTTTACACCCAGTTTTTTCATGAATTAAGTTGAATCAATGAATGAACTGTTACACCATTATATTCCATTAATATTACAAATGTCTTGGTGTCACTGACAACCTTTAAATATACAGTATGATTATTCCCACTTTCAGCCCTGAGATAAACAGGAATAGCTGTTATTGACAAATCGTTTGATGTCTGACCAATCTAGAAATCAGTTTGTGGAAGATGAAGATGAAAAACTGTAAGATTTGTACTGTAGTTAAGAAAGTAACGTCTCCATTGGACAGACTAAATTTAGCAAAAAATCCATGCTTCCTTTAACCTTTGTAAAGTTTTTTGGCGTAATAATGGGCCGGTTGCTTAATTGATTGCCATTTCTGTGATATCTGAAGGACAACGATTAATTGGACTGACCTCTTTTTGCTTATGATCAAAAATTTACCAGTGATGATCATGTGACCTCTGCTGTTCATCACCATGTTGGTTATAGTTGGTTATAATTTTTGTCTTCTGTTCCAGTTGCGAATGCAGTGAATTCGCCTGGGGTTGAAAGCATGGGTGATGGAATGAGTTGTTTAGATATCACCTGATCATCTGCTTTCAGCTATATTTCTCGGTTTAGCTACAGTTGTTTTTGTCACTTCAATGACAGGTTCTGTTTGTCCCTGGACATCTCAGGGATACAATTCAGTCAGCTGTCACTTACACAATAAGTTTAAATAAAACTGGGTATGAAATGCATTGAGTCAGGGATATTCAGACCGGTCGGCATAGACAGTTTCATCAATGAAAAGTGTACAGTATGTCTTAAAATGGAAGATTGAATGCTGGGTGAGGATTCTGTCAGCATTGATTACTCCACTGTTGTTCAGTTTTGGGGGAAAAAATGTATACATTCTCCGTCCTGACTGCGTTTTTCTTGTCATTGTTTTCGGCTTGAGATTTGTGGGTCTTGCTTTGTTTTGTATAAAGTGTTAAATGGAAGATTGTTAGCATTTTGATGGGAATGAATCAGACTAAAATCAATTTCCATATTGTTTTCGTGATCATATTTAACTGATCCAAAAGCTTGTGTGATGTTTCATTACTTTGGGGAATATGAGGAATTGATTTTTTCGACTCGGATCAATCCGCAGTTACTAACTCAATATCCGGCGATTCCAAGAAAAGAATCGAGAGCATCTGTTAAAAAAACTAAAACTAATGATTGTTTATATATTTTTTTTCATGTCAATGATCTGATCCCTGTCAGTTTTAGTCAGCATGATGATCTATCATCTTATTGCAAACCTTTCATATTGTAAATATATGAATTTGAAATAATTTGCAACTGTTTATGTCTGTTATACAAAAGAACTAAAAAAAAATTACAAAAGACAAAAACTAGAAAAACTAAAATAAAGAATAGGAAAAACGTAAACTGTACACAAATCTTTTACAACCAGAGAATACAAAACAATGAACTTTAATAGAGAAACAAATAAGTTCTTGTTGATCAAACGAGAAATATAATGGGGCAGACAATAATATATGGAAATTCTAAGAGTCCATGCATTCGAATACATTTTTTCTTGTTTTCTCTTGATCTCGACATAACAAATTTATTTGTCTGTTATCATGGCTTAATTTTCTTCTTTTCCTTCTCCTCTTGAACATGCTCTTATGTGGAATACACAAAAAAATGAAGTGCTGAAAAAATTTAAATTCGTTAAAAATTCACGAGGAAACAAGATGACAATAAAATTGAGTCGTGTTAACGAGAAAACAGATTTTGTTATGACAAATTCACGAGAAAATTAAGTCGTGATCATGAAAAAAGGCAACGTGTGGCCTCTTAGGTTTCAAAAATGTAGTTAAGAGTGCCCTCTGGTGGTTTGGGGGACTTGTCAATGGCGGATGTGCTCTTTAAACACCCAAACATGTCAAAGGTGTGCTTAAATACCATAGCCAGATGGAGGAATGATGATGACGATAAAGCCTGAGAGGGATGAGATGGCCAAGGTGAGGAGATTGAGCTTGATTTCTCAGGCAGGGAGGGAGGCCACCAACAAGATCCCCTTTTGAAATACATTTAATGACAAGAAAATCATCATCTTTTTTGGTTTTAAAATGGACCAATGTTGCCATGGTGCAAATATGTACAAACTGCTGTTGCAACTATAAATATTATCCCTACTGCAGTGGGGTTTTTAATCAAAGAGCCAATTGGAAATCAACCCCCTGCAGGTACAAGTCATGCCACAGGTCTTAAAATAAGGAGATAAGCCCTGTTTCTCCCCTGTGAACACCTTCTAAGATAAGCTCACTAATAGAAAATAATTGGTTTAAGCTCAAATAGTTGTACTTGTGCAGTTTAATTGGTAGCATAAACCAATAATTTAAACAATTTGTGACAGAAATGAATCAAAATAGACACACACATTCACATGTGTGAAATTAACAATTGGGGTAGCTCAACCTTTTAGAGGTGGGCTCGAAGGTAAACATGTGGCACTGGTCATTAATCTTGCATTTCGGGCCCATGGGGTAGATTCTGTACACTTCAGTAAGCAATGAGCTTGAGATGTGTGTACAGAGCGAGACGGAACTTTAATGTTACTACCAGGAGAGTCGGAGAAAGCAGCAGCATCTCCACCAGTGTCATTAGATCCACACCAATAGGCACTTTGTGATCACTAAGCTCCATCACCTGCTACCAAGAGACGTTGGCCAGAAAGATTCTGGCCAGACGACTATTTTCATTGTTTTTTATTTATTGGCAAGATAAATTTCCCACTGTGAAAGGCTCAGTCACTCCAGTGTTCTTTATTTCACATTGAATTCATTGGATTACTGCAGAGACAACAAAATGTTCCCTTTCTGAAACATTGATATCTCTACTGGTATCTCTCAGTCAGCCCTAGATTTCTCAGAGCTGACACAATGTCCCGCTCTACCTCGAAATGATCACTTGTTATCAACCAACTGGCTTTCTTTACCTCCATAGCCGTTTTCTCCTGCAAAAGATGCAATCAGTTCTACGTTGGAGGAAACAAAAAGAACATGATCATTGACCATTTGATGAGGGGAACATTGACTGTTTGATGTGTGGAACAGCTATGAAGCAAGTCAAGGATTTTCCAGTTTTAGTGGCAATGTGTAGACATTACAACAAACACTTTTTCTTTTCGGCCAATTTATTGGAAATCTATTCAACCACATTGGACAACCGCTGGGCAGCACATAAGGACACTGGAACGGTAGAGCTAAATAGATTTAATCGCATAAATCTTTGTGTACTTTTACTTTTTTAAATCTGTAATTGTCCTTTTACTTATGGTTTGTTTGAAGTATTGTATTAATTATATTTTAATTCATATCTGTTCCTGGGTACCATGCAATCAGTGCAATAGTTTTCTGGTTGTAATTTTTCCCTCTTGCATTATTTTAATTATTATTTTTTTAAATAATTTAAATAATGCGGGGGGGGGGGGGTCACATCAGGGAAACTACTGCACTGATTGGTTGTTGAATGGAGAGCAAACACGCTAAACTAAAAGGAAGAAACGTAGAGAAAGACAAGACAGACGGCAATGACCAGCTGAAAGCGACACGCCATCGAATTCTTTACTTTCTTTATTACTCAGTCTAACCTGTGTTTTTTCTGAGACGACCGAACCGCAGCTTATAAGAGCTCGACTTCAAACCTGCGCAAGCATGTTGATCTCAATCAATAATACCACATCTTTAGTTCACATAATTGTTGTACTGTTGCACTGCATCGGTGTGTGACGTGTGTGAATGTTGCTTAGCACCAGGGGTTAAAAACTTGGGGCACAATGGCGCTAGCTCTATTAGCGATATCACGATTTATATTACCAGTGACATATGACGTGAATGAAAAGTGTTGTGTTTAAGAGTATATAATGATGTTGCATTAGATTTGAGAATGACTGTAGTGAAGGCAGTGACCAATCAGAACGTTTTGATTCGTAGAAACGCGAAGTTGTTCAATGCGTGCGCTCGCTGTGAATCCTGAATCAGCGTTTGCAATTTTTCTCATTATCATAAATGACATTATACATTTATTTTTATTTTTTTTGCTGCGACTAATGTTAAGGAATATAAAGATACATGGCTTTCTGTTGATTGATCAGATCGGTCAGAATGTGTTCACATGCTGTGTACTAAAACACTTCTTAGTCCTTCCCTATGTACAAAGATCTTAATAAAATCAGCAACGATTGCACACATAAACCAGGTGTCCTTTCTGCCCTCCAGTGTATTTCACCTCTAGGTAGATGCACTCAAATTCTGCATTGTACACTAAGTTCTAGCGTAAACAAAACGAAATGTCCTTCCTCAGCTGTGCCAGCAAATCTAATGCCGTAAATGTTGCGTACGGCAGTAACGCGTGTAAAAGCATGCACGATTACAGACTCGCTCACAGTGTTTTTAGAGGGACAGGATGTTCTCAAGCGCAGTCTGGCTTTCATTAGCTTTCATCTGTATTCCTGAAGACATGGGGTATGAAACTGGTTTAATGCATAATGTTAATGCTGGGATTTATTTCTGCTTAAAATGCATGCTGCCATAGCAACAACTAGCTATGTTAGTAGTGCTCTTGTAAATGCTAATATAAACATGACGTGTTGTTTTGTTGGGTCTTAGTCAGTTTGGACCAGCTAAATTACAGGATTATAAAAAAAAACCATTAAGAAAGATCGATATTTGTGAGAAAAAAGACGTAAATACTTTACGACAGCAGAGGTGACACTGTTTATTCATTTTATATGCTTGGGGAGAAAACGCGAGTCTCTCAACGTGGGGAAAAATTGTTACCCCAATAGCCATTAAAACTTAATCTATTCTATTAAAATTTAGTTTTACTCAACACTCTAATGTGTGCTCAATAATAATAAATGATTACTAAGGAATAAAACACTCGCAGGTGTGCTGTTAGAGGAAACATAATCAATTGCAAGGTGGTGTGAGGCAGCAGATGTGAAGTCACTAACAATCCAGAGGCTGATTATTTTCCTTTATAACAGCTGTAAACCATTTCCCCACTATATCATTAATTATATTGAATTTAATAAGACAAAAAAAATGCACCAATCATTTTACAGGGAAACTGGCAGCAGGGATGTGGCCAAGCCCCGGTTTGTGAATAGAGGGCGGAGCTGGAGGGGATAAATGTGGTCCGAGATGGCCAAGCACTGGATATCATGATGACTCCGCAGTCAAGGATACTGGCTCTTACAGTATGTTGGCCAGCAACCAAAAACAGATGCAGATTTCCCCCGACAGCGATGCATTTGGGTTCACTATCATAGCTGACAATCTCTAAGCCATACACTTCAGCCAGGTTGTGAACAATTCTCTGAGTGGGAAACAGTGACTCCTGTTTAGCTGTTTGCCCATGTTTCTGCTAGTTCCACCAGATTATTGATATTCTTTCCATTACTGACAAACTTTCTGGCATCTCCAGAGATTTGCTGTACTGTAATTGCACAAGGAGAATGTAGTATTGAATGCATTGATTGTCGGATCAACCTGGAAACCTTCCTGGGCATTTGTGGCCAGGTTTCACTGGGTTCATGCTGGAACATGCCCATGTAGGTTCTTTAGAGTTTTTTTTTTTGTTTATTCTGCCCATCTGTGGATCTATTGGTGGACAACACAACACTATGCTGGACAACACAATTTTCTTGACAGTGGAGCCATTATTGCTTTTAGTCCTCTGCCATTTAGGACCACATTTGTCTCCGTCAGCTCCACCCTACATTCACAAACCTGTGCTTGACCACACCCGGGCTGCCACACCCTTTCCTGCAGTGGAAAACCAAAAAGTGACACTAAGACCTACAACACATTACATGATGACTGATCCGACATTGTTGCACAAAACAAAAATCTACAATCTTAACCATAGTAAAGCAAACGTCTGGATTTTTACCACCTCTTTAATCATCCTTCGTTAAAGCTTGAAATGTTTCTTACCAACTTCCTTAACTTATGAATAGTAAGGTGATTGTATATCTGAGAGCATTTCTGATGTGTTATTGCATTGCGGTTGCAGCCGCACTGGTGAAAAGCATTGTCTTTGAAAAGGGCTACATTTATTCTCTTTGTACTCACCGTGATAAAATATGGAGCCACCTGTGTAAAAAAATGAGAAAATATGCACTGTTTTTTTTGTTGTTGTTGTGCAAAAGAATAGAAACTTTACAATCATACGTAAAAATATATGAATTTGTCATTTCCTAGCATTAAATACAGCTCTGATTGGTCCTGAAGCTGTTCTGTGGTATCTGGAAATAATACATTAGCAGCAGGTACTTTAAATTCGGTAGCTTGCGAGCTGGGACCTCCATAGATGGGACATGACACAGATGCACAGATGCAGCACATCGCATCGAATTAAGATCTTGGGAATATGGAAGCCAAGTCGACACTTTGAACTTGTAGTCATGTTCCTCAAACCGTTCCTGAAGTGGCAGGAATCATTATCTTGCCAAAAAAGAGACCAGTGCCATTATTATAATTCAATTCAATTCAGCTTTATTTGTAGAACGTTTTTTACAATGAACATCACTCCAAAGCACCTTTACAGAGATACATGAGTTATGAAATATAAATGTATATGTTGGTGACTATTTGTCTTAGAATTTTATCCTTTTACGAACAAACCAGTGGCAACAGCAGCAAAGAAAAAACTCCCTGACTCTTAGGGGAAACCGTCTTCATCTGGGTGGCACCGAATGTCCATTCATTACAGTTCCATCATTGTAAAGGTTTACTGTTCAGTCATGGACACTTAAATGTAAATGTGTTCATGCAAATAGTAGTCCTAAGCCACTGCAGTAGACTGTTGATGTTAATAACAGTCCAAATCCATCCTCATAGTTCTTGCAATGCTCTTATCGGATCTTTGGGCTTTTCATGTTGAACCATCCAAATGAGGAGTACTCCATCGAAAGTATCCTTCTTATTGTTACATAAAACTAGAGAATGATTAGAGAGTACTTGAAAGCCAGGACACAAAGTTTCCCAGCAGAACGTTGTCCACAACATCACGCCTTTTTCTTTCCATTTCCATTTATGCTGTTTAGCAGACACCCCTTATCCAGAGCGACTTACAACTGAGCAGGGGAGGGTTAAGGCCCTCCTCAAGGGCCCAGAAGTTGCAGCTTGGTGGTGGTTGTATTTGAACTTGTGACCTTCCGATCCAAAGTCCACTGAGCTCCCACTTCTCATTTCCTTATAAATGAATCCTGGTGCAATTTAATTAGTCTATGTAATAGCTCCTGCTATTTCTATAGACTGTGCATTTTTTTTTAAAACAAGTGAAAAGTCAGACGTTAAATGCTGTATTCAAATTAAAAAAAAATGAGGGATGTCAGTATTAACTGAATAATCAAAACATATGACTCTGGAAAAGCTCCCAGTGATGAATTGAAAATTCAGAAATGAAATGAAATTTGTGTTTAGAGGGATGTTGCCTCCTCTGTGTGTGGCATTATGATCTCTCACTGTATAAGTTTCTATCCTCCTCCCAGAGAAACAGGGATCTATATTATAACAGGAAATTACTTTATAAAATACAGTTTGTACAGTCAATGCAATGCTTTCGTAGGCTCTTGTTGCTCGAGTAAATTGTAGCTTCCACATGGTTCATTATTCTAATCTACTTTAATAACATTAAGGAGGGAGTAAGGAATAATTACTAAACTGTACACTGAGGTGTATTTTAAAAATCAATTAAAAGCAAAATAGCAACCGAACGAGATGATCTTTTAGAAAATAAATGCGTGTCATTCGTTTGAGCTGTAATAGGCGTGCATCTAATTTGCTAAGTTTAACAGGCTCATCTTTCCCACCATGATATTCCTAATCAGAACGCTTCGCTAATTACAGTCATTGAAAAGGAAATTGCACGTGTTTATCTTGCATCAGGAAAAAAAAAAGGTCCGATGGAGATACGTTGCGACGACCCCATCGTAAGTCTAAAATAGCGTAAATCGAAGATGAACTAGAACGAACTGAATGATTTCTTCCATTAGTCGCTTCTTGTCCTTTTATAATCGTCGATATCATTGAGTGTGATATCTGGGTAACACGTGCTATGACTGTGACAGCTTCATGCTGACTCATAATTTTCATTTTCTGTTATAAACTGATGGCTTTCCTCTTCTTTTTTCCCACTAGAAGCAGGAGACATACTTGGGCATTTGGAGGACATGCTTTTATCAGTAAAATTACTGTTTGAAAAAAATGCACAAAATATTTTATATTTATCGTCATCGTAAGATCGAAAAATTGTAAGCCGGAAAATCTTAACCATCTGTATTTGAGAGCATAGATAGATAGATAGATAGATCGATAGATAGATCGAACGAACGAACCTCTAATAGGACCATAGACCTCTAATACACCGCGCTATACAGAAACCGCTTAATTCCACTAAACCCTGTGATCCTTTATCAAATAAAGCACTATTTCAAACAGTACTTTTGGAAACAAAAGGGAAAAAAAGCAAAGCCAGTGTATCACAGAATACCAAAAAAACCCACCGCATTTTATACAGTACAGACCAAAAGTTTGGACACACCTTGTGTGTCCAAACGTTTGGTCTGTACTGAATATATATTATATATACAGTACAGACCAAAAGTTTATATATATTATATATACAGTACAGACCAAAAGTTTGGACAGACCTGCTCATTCAAAGATTTTTCTTTATTTTCATGACTATGAAAATTGTAGATTCACACTGAAGGCATCAAAACTATGAATTAACACATGTGGAATTATATATGGAATTATATACATAACAAAAAAGTTCACTGAAAATATGTCATATTGTAGGTTCTTTAAAGTAGGCATCAAGAGAATGCCGAGAGTGTGCAAAGCAGTAATCTAAGCAAAAGGTGGCTACGTTAAAGAACCTACAATATGACATAATTTCAGTTGTTTCACACTTTTTTGTTATGTATATAATTGAATTAGGTGTGTCCAAACTTTTGGTCTGTACTGTATGTGAAGTCGATAACAAACGTCGTCTAACTAAACACAGACATAACAGTAACTAATAGCAGCAGACAAAACATCAACACACAGTGAGCCATAAAAGCAGCAACTCTGCTTTTATGGCTTATACACATGTGAACACTCATACACACACCTAAACACAAATAAAGTTCTAAAAACCTCAGTGGGAATCACAGACACCCAAATAAAATAAATAAATAAAAAAAAAAAAATATATATATATATATATATATATATATATATATATATAATCACACTACTTTGTTTAAATTGCTTTAATAAAACTTCACTTTAGTTACGAATCAAACAAAACTCCTGACAATAAAAACACCAGTAACAGCAGACACAACATCATCATACTCTCGAACAATAAAGCAGAGGTGAGCTGTACTTTAAAGTGCTGTTCCCGCATCAGAAGGTGTCGTCTTGTGCTCTTTTCAGGGTCTCGGGGCCAGGCTGAAGCCATCACGTTGGAAGGAAGAACGCTCATTCATCACCCTCCAGTGACTAATGCAGGTGCCGCTGTCTCCTGACAGCCGCCTGAGTAACAGCCAGACACCGACCGAACCCTCTCAAGAGCCCAATAGGCTACATAAGCAAACTCAATGCAGCCACATTGCAGGAGTAATGGCTTCCTTCATTTGAAGACCAATTTTCTTGGAGCTCCATCCATCCTTCCCAAGGCACCGTGATGTCTGATTTGACAGTCAAAGAGTTGCCATGTATTACAGCTCTCTAGTAATTGGTGTAGTGCAGGGTGGGGTCGGGGTGCTGCCTAAACAGCCCCAAGCTGAGGTTAGACTCTTGTGGAGTTTTGAAATATATTCTTTCTCTATAGGTTTGGGTTTCCTTTGGGTTCTTCTGTTTTCGTTCAAAAACCATGTACTTGCGTTAACTAAAACGTGACTCCAGTAAAAGTGTCCCTTTAAACTTTCACTTGAATAAAAGTACAAAAGTATTTGCATTCAAATGGACTTAAGTATCCAAAGTCCTATGATTTATTACGGCTATAATGTTCCTTTTATAATTTTTTTCACAAGACTCTTTACTCAATCAACTCAGTTCATGTGAAAAGACTTGAATGCTACTCTCAAGTGGGGGGAATTTAATAAAAACAATATTCTCAGCTAATGGCAGATTAATGCTAATTCGGGAAGAAAAAGGAAGAAGGGAAATGTGTTGTGTTTTGTCTGAAAGAATGCTGTTGAATGAATATTCAAATGCATATTTAATGAAGAATGCATATTTCAATTATAGTTTGAAAGTATAGTTTGTTGTAGTTCTTGTCTTTTAGTCTGCATAGTTTTAACTAAAGATTTGATCCGGTCATGTCAAGAAACTTTGTGTCAAATAAGCCTCTTTTTTTTGTGTGTTCTCATTACAGACACATTTTTCATTGTTAATGGCTAGACGTTCATGCTGCTACGATGACATTTCTTAATGTGTGTGTGTGAGAGAGAGAGAAAGAAAGCCTGGAAGGGCTTGAGATACAAAAGGTGTAAACATCAAATCTGGCATTTTGGTATATGTGAAATTGTTTAATATGGATTGAGAGCTCGTAAAGGCAAGAAAATCCTGGCGTGACATTTCGAGATTAAATCTCCTGTCGTTCGAAGACGATTAAAAAAAGTTGTCTCTGTTTTGTGTCATACAATGCTTCCTGTCATGTGAAGAATATGAGCTTGAATCATCAGGACGCCATCACCATCAGAGATTCTAATCCCTGGTTGAGAAAGTGGACATTGTTTTGACCGCTGTTTTTCAAACTTACCCGCCTCAGGCTTTTCAATCTTTAAAAGGCATCATATGAATATGTATCAAGAGCTTTGTGTAATATTTTGATCAAGTTTCAGAACAGGGGAAAAGTGAGATCTCAGTGATTTTTGCCATCGTTTTTGGTTCCAGACAGTCTGTGGCTGTGTGTTTGTGTATTTTAGAAACTTTAGATTTCCTGGCATCATTCGTTCATTAGTTGCATCTCTTTGTGTGCTGATCCTTTGGGATCTTCTGGGATCAGAACGGCATGAAAATGCAAATACCTATTTAGCAAACCTGTGAGCAGCGATGTCTTATCGATGAGAGAGATCAAAGGAGAACGGCCAGACTAGTTGGAGCTATTAGGAAAGTTACAGTAACCCAAATAACAACTTTAAACAACCAAAGCCTGACTGAATACTTAAACCACAAAGTCTAGTACTAGTTTAAGTGGAGTCCAAGGTTTGGGGAAGACTACTTGAGGATCAAATTTTGTTATATGTGATACATTCAGGATCTTCGTTCTCACTGTTCAGCAATACAACAGAAGTCATGTGACTGAAAACACTTGGAACAGTCCTTTTCTCTGTTGCTAGCACCAAGGGTATATTTACTACTGTAACGTGTATATTTTACCTGCAAACATTTACATTTGCGGCATTTAGCAGACGCCCTTATCCAGAGCGACGTACAAAAGTGCTTTGAGTCTCTAGTAATGAATAAATCTACACTGGTACACCAGATTACAAACTTAATATGAATATAACTCTCGAATTCTACAAACTTGGAAAGTGCTAATTTAAGTGTTTCAGGAAGAGGTAGGTCTTCAATCGTCGCTTGAAGATAGTCAGGGACTCTGCTGTACGGACATCTAGAGGAAGTTCATTCCACCACCTCGTTGCCAGAACAGAGAAGGAGGTACCAGTCGAGCAGTGCTGGAGGATCTCAGACAGCGTGGTGCAGTGCGAGATGTGATGAGGTCACTGAGGTAGGACTACATGACTATAGTGTAGCTTCAAAAACAATTTATGGTTTGTATTAGTTGTCTCCAGTCTGCCATCTTGTATTGACTGATGAGTCGGAGTAGAAAAACCTGTTAGCTTCATGTTTCACATATGAAGCATGTGTTAGCCTTGAGCACGAAGGAAATCTGCCATCTGCCCACCATTGTGCCAACAATGCAATTAGATGATTCCATATATATATATGTGTGTGTGTGTGTGTATGTGTGTGTGTGTGTGTGTGTGGACACAAACAGGACACTAGAGACCAAGCAGAGACCGATCCAAATGAGCAATAGACAATTTCCCCTTCTCTTTCCTAAGGCAGATAGAGATATTTCAGAGCTCTTCAGACACCACTGATGGAAATGACTGAAGCAATCAAGATCACAATCAGTACAATAACACAGGGAAAAAAAAATTACACTCCATTCACCTAAAGAAGCTTGGATAAAATGGGAAATGAAGACACTCGCACTGTATAGAAGGACGTGAAGGATGGTTTGTTCGTCATTGTTGCCTTGACTGGCGCCAAGGGATTATTATTCTATTCAGCTGGTGGTAATTAATGATGTGTTTGATTTGTGATTGTAGTGGCTTTGAGACAGAGAGATGTCTGAAATGCAAAGTAGGATTGGATACGAGATGGCAATTAGATACTGTTAATCATTATTAGCTCCATCTCTACATGTAGACGGTATTTTTTATGCAGCTGCAGACTGATCCAGTCCAATCTGATAGTGTGTTTTTTATTAAATTGGATTAATCATCATCTCTCTCTCTCTGCGTATATATGCGTATATAAATATATATCTAGTGCAACGGTCACAAAACTCACTGTTCAGGCGCAGGACGCTTTTTAAGTTCTTCTGCTCCTCCGCTAGTCGTTGTTGTTTGACTGATTAACACGCCCCGTGAACACGTGTAGTTACGAAGCAACGTTGAGATCGTGAGAAAAATGAAGATTAATCCACAAATTTGTAGAAAAAAAAGAGCAATTAAACCACGGGTCAAGTGTGTGATAAACAGTGAGTCGTGATCTTTATGGATCAAGGATCAACTGCGATTCCGTTGCGCAGACTTTTTGATCTTCTGATGGTTATAACTTGTATTGTAGCAGCAGCAGTCATTTTTAAACCAGGTCCTATTTTTTCCTCTATGAAAAAAAGAAAGCCCTCTATTCAACCTTAAGGTTACAGCCTCAACTTGCAGGTCATGGATTTCACACCGAAGCCTTTAGTGGTGAACGCAATGGACACAATTTAACACGCCTCCTTTCACTGCAGCCACGGTTGTGCTGCCCGCATACATCATCTCTAACAGAAGCGTCGATTCTGAACCTTATAAAATGACCCCAGGATTTCCGTGCATTTCTGTGGATTTCATTTGTTTCCACGCATTACAGTGTTCCTGTGGATTAAAATGAACTCTTTTAAACTGTTCTGGCCGCCGTTTTCCTTACGAAGTCCAGCTTTTCCTAAAAAGTCCATCTTGGTAATGTCCTTGTGAGTGTATCTATGACAAAATCCGTTTCTTCTCTCAGGCATTGCGGAATGAAAAAAAAAAAAGCTATCAAGTCCACACAGAAATATTTACTGTGCGCTTGTGCGGTTCGCTGCAGCTTGCGAGCTCTGTCTAGTGCGCTTTCTGTCCATCCAATTGAAGGACATGAGAATGCTGACGTTACTGTACGCCTGCTAGGTGGCCCCAATGTTGCCGATTTGAAATCTGATTGGTTGAAGCAACAGCCTTCAAGCAGCATGTACTGTAAACTACAGATTCCTTTGACCCAACACTTGATGTGACGACTGAAATATGATTGGATAGAAACGTAAACAGACACTACAGGAAGCAGTGCATTTGAGAGAAATGCTAGAAGAAGATTGGGAATACTTTAATACATATTCGTGGAATTATACATTAAAACGTAAGTCAGTGATTGTGATAGAGTTTAAAGAGAGAGAGAGAGAGAGAGAGAGAGAGAGAGAGAGAGAGAGAGAGAGAGAGAGAGAGAGTTTACATTTGTTTAACTATTTATAGGTTATTTTCTTTATGTGGTTTGGTCAAATTATTAATATCAATATCACACCCACCCACATCTTACGTGCATGAAGACGAACAATTCCAGACATCAGTTTTTCACACACCAGCAAGGTGAGAAAACATAGACGAGATGGTATCATTTAAACGAAAACACAAACACAAATAAACAACCATAAATAATTGTTTGATTGTAGTAGTTAGTAGTTGAAGATGTTGAGGTTTTCGTTGGGAGTGACGACGATGGACAAGATTAGAAATGAGTTTATTAGAGGGACGGCGCATGTTGGACGTTTTGGAGACAAGGTGAGGGAGGCGAGATTGAGATGATTTGGACATGTGCAGAGGAGGGACATGGGGTATATCAGTAGGAGAATGCTGAGGATGGAGCCACCAGGAAGGAGGAAAAGAGGAAGACCAAGAAGGAGGTTTATGGATGTGGTGAGGGAAGACATGCAGGTAGTTGGTGTGAAAGAGGCAGATGTAGAGGACAGGGGGGTATGGAGACGGATGATCCTCTGTGGCGCCCCCTAATGGGAGCAGCCGAAAGAAGAAGATTGTAGTAGTTAGTGCGTGTAACACATTATGCAGTCCCTAGAGTAGCTGAAGGTCAGGCAGTAGCTGACTTCCACCAAAGAGATTTGCAGATGTACAGTAGCTTATGTGTGTATCGGTGCTATTCACTATATGGCACTATAATATGAGTCTAACTTTGCAACACTCATAGCAATAGCAAACCATTATATTTTGAAAACCTCTGATTCTGAGACACTCAAACATAATTGAAATAAACCTTTTATTCAGACTTTTTTAATCAATTTGAATTTCACATTCAGCCACTGGAAATGTCCTTCTGCAAATTTAATGTTTGCCTTCGGTCATAGTGTTTTTGTCCACGCAATCTCTGTTCCCAAAGTGACTTTCAGGCTTCCTAAAATGTGCTCATTGTGCATGCATGATACATCAATTTACATCGAATCCGTCCTATATTTTTTTTACTTTAAAGAAATAACACCCGACTCGCACATTTATTAGGCCAAATAGCCAAAACAAACACGTGCACATTTTGTTTGTGTGGAGACCCTGAGAGAAAATCAGCATGCACAGAAACCTTAAGTAAATCAGGGCCTGAAGGAGAACGGAGGAGAAAGAGGAAAGAGAAGAAAGGGCAATGGGCATTGTGAATGTAGAGCAACGCTCCATATAAGGTTTTACCCTGCGGCGAACCTTCCGTTTCATCTGCAGGCACACTCTAGATCTCTCCTGAGAAAAGGCCTCTCGAACAGCATGGATCAGAAGACACACACATGCATATGTGTTTGTGTGTGTGTGTGTGTCCTTAACTGTGTGCTGAATTGTTGTTCACCTCTATTGCTAGATCTGTAAGCCCACTGAGATGTGAAGCCAATTGGACTGCAGGAGCCTTAAAAAAATAACTATTAGTAGAGCCAATTAAAAATGCTCACGAAAAGATTCACAGGAGTTTCCTAAAAAATAACTAAATACCATTTGGTATTATTCTGAAGCTCCACTTGAGTCCAACAGCAGTTACATTTAAGATGCTTTGGGGCGATAGCCTGCGGTTTAGACAGACCTTTTACATGGGGTTTCCAGGTTTGATCTAAAAGGAGCAGAATAGTAATCTCTATTTGAAGAAACTCAAATAACATACCTGCCCCTAAGCAAAATGTCTTTTATATGCAAAAGAAACACGCATTTGTTCGCAAACTTATATACCTATAGACCCTTTTTAAATTTTACGTTTTTTGTGGGCGGAGCTTAGTTTGAGACAGAATGATTTCTTTATACGCTTTACTAACCCTAGCTGTTAAGTTCAAAATCTGATATTATTTGGCTATGAAGGGTCACTCACTGTCCAGGACTGCGAAAGCAAGAAAAACAGAGACAAAAACAGATTTTCGTGAAGAACAAATTATCACAATGTCTGTGCTTATATGATTTCATTTGCAACTGGAGTTAGCGAGCTCTCCCTTCACCCAGACTCAACGCGCTACAACGGCTTGTATCTAAACAGTAGCCTACCAAGAAAGTCATTGTTCACTGTCTTCCTCCTTCCTTTCACAACTATTTCTCTCGGGAAGTTTTTTCTCCCGATGCCGTGCAGCTCAGAACACAGGTGAGGTGCGTTTTTTCGTTTACGTTCGGAAATTTCATTGGTCTAATGTTATGGGGTTCAGTTTTTTGGCTTAAAGTTTGTGAAACCGGGAAAAACCCAGGAAAAATTCATAAATTAGCCGCTTCGTTGTTTAAAATGTGGGAAAAAAGTAGCGGCTTATAGTCCGAAAAATACGGTGCACATGCTATAAAGCCTATGGTATCACCCACATTTAGAAAACTCGATTTCACTTACCTTTGTGCCAAAAACTCATTCGTCACGATGTCTTTACTACTACTGCTGCAACTTCTAGTGTAGTCAGAGCGTGTCTGTGCCTCATGCTTGTGTGCTACTTGCCCGTTAGCCACTATTCACCATGATAACACTGCGAGATACTTATTTTTATTTCTCAGACAGAGATAAAGAAAGAAAGCATGAGAGAAAGTCAAAGATTGAGAGATGACATTTAATCCCAAACTATTCCGTCGTGTAATTGTTGAACCGTTCACATCGACGAACGTCTTCTCTTCCTCATCTGTAAGTTCTGCCGATATCACGTCCGGAGAGTACAATGACCTTGCTGGAAAAAATCTCGAACAGAAGTGACATTATGAACCGTGTCTCATTTGTGGAAAGGTCTCGAATGACTTTTCTTTTCCTAATCCTTTGCTAAAATCATCTTCCTGCCATAGTGTCTGGCTGCCCATAAAATCGCATTGGTAATGTAAAATTTGGCTCGATGTTCTGGAGGGTCTCCAGAACATTCTGACCAAATTTGAAACACGCTCTAGTGCCACCTTCAGGACAATTTTGTGCCTCTTAACTTTCTAATCACATGCCTATATTACAAAGTCTTGCATTGTGGTTTCCCTGTTATCATGTAAACCACCGAAAAGCAAACGCAAATGCAGATAATTTACTTAATAAGGCATTAGCATTGTTTTTTCTTGGTAATTAATGTCTGAAATAGTATTATTACATAATATATTATAATTCTTCAAATAATTAGGAACTTTATTGTCAGCCAATTTTGAGTTCCCACTTTACAAGGTCTGAAAAACTATTCAGTGCATGTTGGGAGGTCTGTTGTTTTGTGCTAATGTCCTGAATTATCTAATAGAGTTTATGTTGAGGGTAATTACCTCGCCTGGTGACAACACCCGAGCAGCCCATCTGAAAATGAAATGCTTTGCCTTAGATGTTGTAGTGTTCTGTCATGAGTTTCATCATTGAAAAAAAAAAACATTTGCAAAATGTATAATTATTAATAAATGTATAATTATTAATAAATGTATAATTATTATTGCCAGGCTGAATCAGTGCATGTGCTATGCATGGGATAATAATAACTATAACTAACTGCCAACATGCATGCTAAACAGAAGTGGCCTTTTCCTCAAGGTTGCCATGTGCCACTAAAACTGCAGTATCCTCCATCTTAAAGAATTCCTGTGCCGGTAAATCCAAAGTGAACACTTTATCTAAAACTGTTATAAAGCTCTGAGAATGAAGACTCGTTTCACAACTGCACGAGTTTTTTTTAAATCTGTTTATGTAGACCATTTATTATAAAACTCCCCGGGAAAGTTGTTGCCATTGAATTGATGCTAAATAAACTGGTGCACTGGTAGAAACCTTTCATCAAGAACAAGTGTCAGAGCTGCTGCTATGTAAGAATAACACTCAGTACACCATGCTGGGGTGGTGGCATGCAGCCAGACATGAAGCAAATAGCAGGAAGTGGTTAGTTTAGAAATATTTTGCTGATGTGTTTGATTATAGATAGATAGATAGATAGATAGATAGATAGATAGATAGATAGATAGATAGATAGATAGATAGATAGATAGATAGATAGATAGATAGATAGATAGATAGATAGTGCACTCACAGTTCTAAATGGAGGGAAAATATTGTCAAAAAAATAATAGCTTCAGTCTCATGGATGGTTAAGGTTACTGCATATTTTAAGGTCGAAATGATCCTGCTATCAGAATATTATCACCACTTGTAAAATGTCTTCCAAGCCAAATTTTTAATCTGAAGGCCACACGCGAGATGAATCAAAACTACCCTGACATTATCTGGCTAAGTATAAAGAAGAGCGAAGAGTCTAGCAAAAGCCATTTTTCAGCCCCCGAGTTCAGCGAGAGCTATTTTGCAGCTGCCACCTTCACCTGTTCCTGTTCTCATACAGTATGTATATATCAGTTACTCAGTGTCTATCTCAGTCTATTCTGTCATATATCAGTGACAGAAAGTCCAAATCCTTGGCTTTGGCCCTGTTTTGCTTAAGAATCCAACTCTTTTTTTTTCCAATTGCAAATCTTTAAACCTAAAAAAAAATTGAAATATGTGCAGACATTTTATATTCTTTTTTGCTGTATAGTCTATAGTCTAGAGATGAATCTATTGCAAAGCTTTTATACACTGTTTCTGTGAATTTCTTTCTGTGTCACTGTTGACATGCTTTCTGCAGCGATGAAATCTCATATCAACAGAGCAGGATGTGAAAAACAAAGCAAATGAAGCAAGAACAAACGTTCACAGAGGAAGATTTCCAACGTTTCAGGGTTTTCGGATCATGGCCCAGCGTTAGTCAAGACACGCAATAGCATGAAATGTAATAATCAACAGTGAATCCAGGAAAAGATTTTCTTTCTTTTTTTTTTATGAGAGGTTTGTTTGAAGATATGACCAAAACATTATTAGTTCTCTAAAATGAGTCTAATGTCAATCCAAAGCCAATTTTACCCACACATACCACAGACTTCGTTGAAGTAAGTTTTTGGCTTCTTTCTAGTTTTACTGAGTATCAAAGATAGTAGCAACTTTTACTCTTTGCTCAACTACATTTATGATTCAGTATATGTATTTTTTACTCCACTATAATTTAACTGACAATTATTATTACTATTTATCAATCATTCAGTTAGTTCTGAATGTTTGGGGATGAGCAGCCAGACTGTGGCCAGGAAAAACTACCTTAGATGTTATTAGGAAGAAATCTTGAGAGGAACCAGACTCAAAAGGGAAACCCATCCTCATTTGGGTGACATCAAGAGTGTGATTATAGTCTTTAAACAATACAGAACACTGGAGAGTGAGAACTAACATGAGCACTGGAATGTAAGATTATGAGTAATGTCCTTTCTACAGTCTCATACAGATCATTTGTGGTTATGAAACTAGGAGCTACTGAGCAACTCATAAAATAGCTCAACATTTGCGATCATCATAAATCCAACACCAGCTTCTCCATGCCAGAGCCTTTAAACACTCAAAGAGGTCCAGTGTCCAAACATCACATGAAGTGAAGTAAAAACGTGCCAAATCAAACATGCGGATGGTCCGCTGTGGCGACCCCTAATGGAAGAAGCCGAAAGAAAGTTTTTTTATTCCTTCTCTTTTATTATTATTAATATTGTTATTATTGTTATTATTATAATAATAAATATTAATATTATTATTAACATTTGCTTGTTACAGACTGTTCATTATTACAGCTCTGTGCATATAAGCAATAAAAAAATATAAAAAAATATATATTAAAAAAATTTAGGCAAAATTCTCCACACAGTGAATCACAAACTGGATGTTTACAAAATTAAAAAGAATGTAAAAGTTATTCTCCTTCAGCTGCTTCAGTTAAGTGTCACGACAGAGGATCATTAAAACATATGGATAAACCTTTATTATGGTCCTGGGGAAAAGATAATAATTGGAAAGAACTTAGGTCTTGTGTCTAGTATTTTAGCTGAATTGCATTGGTGTACCTGTGGGTATTTTCAGTCATACATTGGTTCCCTGGTGGTGTAGTGGTTAGGATGTGGCGCTCTCACCGCTGCGGCCCGGGTTCGAGCCCCGGTCAGGGAACCAACCCCAACCATTAGGGTTGCGCAAGCCAGTGCACTCTTAGTGCCGGTCCCAAGCCCGGATAAATGGGGAGGGTTGCGTTAGGAAGGGAATCCAGTGTAAAAACATGCCAAATCGAACATGCCGATCACGAATACGGATGACCCGCTGTGGCGACCCCTAATGGGAGAAGCCGAAAGAAAGTTAGGTCCCCTGGTGGTCTAGTGGTTAGGCTGCAGCGCTCTCACAGCTGCGACCCGGGTTCGATCCCCGGTCAGGGAACCAACCCCAGCCATTAGGGTTGCACAAGCCAGTGCACTCTAAGTGCCGGTCCCAACCCCGGATAAATGGGGAGGGTTGCGTTAGGAAGGGCATCCAGCGTAAAAACGTGCCAAATCAAACATGCGGATGATCCGCTGTGGCGACCCCTAATGGGAGAAGCCAAAAGAAAGTTTTTTTTACATTTGAGTGTTTCAACAATCATGTAATAATAAAGATTGACAAATTATAGGTAAAATCAGCATTTGTGTAAAAGTGCTGAGCCACTGAAAAGCCACCAGAACATTTCATGATTTATAAGGTTTTTTTTATGAAACCGTACTGGAGTGATGAACTCTAGACCATACCCTCAGCCCTGTCTACACACATTAATCCAAAAGTCTTCTGTGTTTTTCAAGATCTGAAGCATAATATGTGATTTTATATTATTTACATCATGCTGAGTTACTTCCTTTTGAATAGGGGGTAAAAAGGCGGGCAAAAGCCATGCTGGCAAATTGAATATATCCCCAGTTCCAATGGCTTCAAAGGGCCACCGATTCTTTTTGCTTTGATCTCCATTTGTCACCCATTTATACAGACTTCAGAACGAGTAACAAGTCTCAAGCGATGCATTTCATCACCCAGTGTTATTGCAGTTTCATCATTCATAAATAATGAACCCTTTAGTTTTTAATATTTGATGTGCAGGGCGCACGTCGGACCGTTATGTAAGGCGTTTAAGTCGGCGAATGGGAATTCCGACCATTCCGACCTAGAGAGAGGCTGTCGTTTGGATGATTTGGAATATTCGAATGAAAGTCTTCATTGTAGATTATCTGTATAAAACTTTGTGTATCACCCAGTGTCAAAGTTCCTTCGTTGGTCATATTTGCTGCTTTTTTGGCAGCATCAGAAATCAGAATCGGAAAATTGCCGAGTATGTTTTGCATTTACAAGGAATTTGTTTTGCTGAAGCAAAAGCATCCAGTTTATCTGATTTTCTAATGTAAAAGAAAAAGCTAAATAAATAAAAAGAATAAAAGTATAAGTTATTGCACATTTTTTTGAAGGAAGTATTATTTCACAGATTTCAATTAGTAAAAGTGGTATTGCATGTACGTTTTATTTTATTGCACGTGTTCATATAAATTGTATTATTATTAGTAGTAGTAGTATTACTACTAGTATTATTACAACTACTGCTATTATTAATTTTATACCATAGTGCTGTTCTTATAAGTTTGAACTTGTAAGAAGGTGTTGATTCATATTCTATAACAGCAGCTCCAACAGAAGGGCCAGTTGCAAGAACTCACAGGTTCGTGTCACTTTTCAATCAATACCCTTTTTTCTTCTTCTTTTGGCTTCTCCCATTAGGGGTCTCCACAACGGATCATCCATCTCCATACCCCTCCACTGTCCTCTACATCTGCCTCTTTCACACCAACTACCTGCATGTCTTCCCACACCACATCCATAAACCTCCTCCTTGGTCATCCTCTTTTCCTCCTTTCTGGTGGCTCCATCCTCAGCATCCTCCTACCGATATACCCCATGTCCCTCCTCTGCACATGTCCAAACCATCAATTTAATATATATATATATAACACAGAAGGGTATTGATTGAAACCATTCTTGTACTATGCACAATAACAATAAAGTTGAATCTAATCGAATCTAAATGCATTATTGGCGGCAGGTTGCGAGTGGAGGGCGGAGCCGGACGGAACGAGCTGTAAGACCACACCTGTAGCTGATTAGACTAATCTATGCGCTCTGTTCCAGTCTGGCTCCGCCCTCCACTCATGAACCGCTGCCACAGCACTCTTCTGATGGACAGTAACAAAACCCTTCTGGTTTCTTCGTGATGTAACAAGATGTGTTTGTTTGTTTGCTGGCTTGTGTTTGCCGTTATTAACGTTGTGAAAAGAAACGGGAGCAGGTTAGAAAACATTTGATAAAAGAAAAATCTTTACTCTTTGACATTGCATGAAATGAAAACTATGACTGGATAAAAAAAAGGATGTTGTTTTATATTTGTTTCATTTTTTTTAAAGAAAAGAGTTCAATGGTTTTCATATTGAACATCTTATTGTTTTGCTTACTTTCCTCTTTCCTCTTTGTAGTCACACTCCAGGTGAGGTCATCAGACATTTCAAGTCATAGGCTCAAGGCCATGTTTTTGTTGTTGTTGTTCAAGTCATAGGTTCATTAGCAGAAACTCTGTGGAAGACTAATGCTGGAATGGCATATGGTATGAGCACAAAACAATGCTATATATACACTTTCACACTTTTTTTTTTTATTTTAGCAAAAGTGCAAAGTAAGGAAGAATCCAATCCCAACCTATATGTCCATTACTGGGGAGGCTTGAGATCGCATTTGACATTGGATTGGAAGAATGTCAGGATCAACTGCTCCTTAATCAAAAAACACTGCCTTGTAGTAGTTTAGAGAAGATTGGTTTTGTTGGAAAGAACGTGGTGTCAGGTTTGAGATGAGATGATTTTTTCCTGTATCGATGACTCGCTGTAATGGGTACTGAAAGGAAAAAAGGACTGGAAAACAAATGAATGGGAAAAAGAAGAACACACCAAACTCTATGTAAAGTCATAGCTATTCTCATTGGTGTCTCTTATCGGAGTCAAAAAAATTGTTCATATTACAGAAATGATTGGTAATAACAGCTAAAAATCTGCTCCTTTTTACCACATCGTTTTAATTAATAACAGCACTGCTCCAAAATGCGGTTTCACACCACAAATGTGTTGTCGAGTTCATTTTATTCAAACGCCCCTGCTAACGATCACCGAAGCGCCACCATGGCCATGCATCGTTTCATATACATATATCATGAAGATAATACTCTGTACAGCAGTTTGGATGTGCTCATTTTCTTTTGTTCCCATGGACACACAGCTCTGCAGTCATTCTAATTTAAACTGTCTACAGTGCCAAAGGGGGGAAAAAAGAATATAAAGCTGGTGTAAAGATTATATCCCCAACACTATGCTTACATTTGCAAAAAAATTACACGATTTGCTATGACTTCTTATATAGATTCATCTATTTTCATCAATTTCTTTCAATTGCCAGCTCATGATTTTGAAACTATAGTAGCTAGTTATAAAAAGGGAGAATTGAGCTTCCATACTGTGACTATCAAAGACTGTAAGTAAATGAAGTAAGAAATAAAACACTTGGCAATGTGCTGTTAAAGAGGATACAAAAGAATGACAGGGTGTTGTGATGCTACAAACATGAAGCAGAGTTAAGGGTCTTATTAGCGTCCACTTATGTCACGATTTGACAACAAATCTTCAAGCAATGACATTTTGTGCGTTTTTTCCATTTGTAGATACATGCAATGTTGCCAAACATCAGAAAAAAATCAAGTTTTTGTTCGTTTATGTTGTAGCAGCAGGGGTTTTCAACCGGTGGTCCGCGGCCCCCTGGTGGTCCGCGGCGGCATTGCATGTGGTCCGTGACAGCCTACATAATTTCACTATTAAAATAACTTTTTTTCTATAATTTATTTTTCCAAACATTTCCAGAATATTTGCACATTAGTGGGGGAAACTGAATTTAATGAAAATATCGAAAATATTCAAACTGACACAGGATAGGCTAGCTTTGCACCTATCAGGCCTATGCTTTGCTAACGTTGTGTTTTGCGTCATATACGTACACATTCATCTTGCGCACGAAATAGACCAGCATCTCGGAGTTAAGAAAACACATTATTCAGGTTTTATTGAATAGACGCTTAATAGTTTTGGTGAATTGAAATTTAGAGTGGAGCTGTTAGCTAACGTTTCTAACTAAGGTGAAGTTTGCTAGTCAGCACCAGCATGGATCGCTTTTTACAATAGTGGGCCGCGGATTACTTGTTAGTCAGAATGGTGGTCCCTGGCACAGAACCAGTTGAAAACCCCTGTTGTAGCAGATACAGTCATTCCCTCATCAGTTTGCTACAGGACAAAGTATAGATATATATATAATATTTAATCCTCTGATTTGACTTGCAGATGGATATAAACAATATAAAAATGAATCAACACCACCTGACCAATCCAATTTGAGAAAATAATAGATATTAATAGAGCAAAATGTACATCTCCAAATCTACTAAGAATTCTATACAGTATGTATAATAGTACATTGGAAGCAGTGTAACTTCATTATATATATAGATTATATAAATATTGCAGGCCATAATCATGTGCACTGACCATGTAGCAAGAAAGTCTTCAAATGTTTCTCTACCTCGCACGTCATATCTCACTTTAAACATTAACAGTATTAGAGAGGAATAACTCAATTGGCAAAAAAAAAAAACCCAAAAAAATATGATTAAATATACGTTCTCAAATACACTTGACATGCAAAATGGCTCTCCAGAAATGAACTATCAACTATTCATTATATGACTGCTTCATTTTTCATTAACCTGTTATTAACATCTGCTGGGGATGAAAGTATGCTTTCTTTGGCAGACATTTTTTATTCTACTATAAGCCAGTGCAGAAATGCTCAGCTAAAAAAACAGCTCTAAAAATATTGCTCTGACTGTGACATCAGCCACTTTTTATGTTCCTTTGTTGACATTTCAGGTGTTGTATGCTGATGTCATGGGACACTTGCTATAATTTGTTTTGTTTTCTTTAGTGTAGCACAAATACCTGTTTTTGGTTTGGTTGGTTTATTAGACAGCTGCAGGTGAGCATGGAACGTAACCCCCGCGATAGGCTGAGGAATTACTGTATATCTATAAATAATTATTCAATAATAATTGTGCAACAATCGAGACACATGAACTTGATTGATGTAGATGAGGTCGAGGAACTGTCAAAGCTAACAATGCTGAGATTTCTGTTTGTTTGAGCATTTCACAGATACTGATACAGACGTGGAATTCTGCAGCATTCCTACTACATGGAATGAAAAATGATATACATGTACAGGGTGGATGAAAATTTACTATGCAATACTTGAAGGCTATAGAACTTGGCAACCTTATTTTCATGCAGGATGGTGCACCACCCCATTTTGCTCTTACTGTGAGTGAGTGGTTCGACCAGCATTTTTAAGGACGTTAGCTGAGATGACGCAGACTTCATGAATAGCCCTCAAGAAGTCTGGATGTCACTCCATGTGATTTTCTTCCTGTGGAGCTACGCAAAGGATGAGGAGTAAAGGACAAAGCCTCGCACACTGGAGGATTCGGAGGCACAGAACAAATACTGGATGCTCTCAGCAATATCCCAATTAATTTCTCTCAGAAGACATTCCATTCCCATCCGTTTGAGGAAACTGGTTGTCTCCACCAGTGCTTTCAAGAATGCTTTAATTTTCCCAAAGTACATATATATTTTTTTTTCAGGAAATTTGTATTCGAAATATGGAGTGTATTACCAGTTTTTTAATGCCTGGTTACTTTTTACCCACCCTTATGTTGTATGGTTTAGAGACAGTGGCATTGAGTGAAAGACAGGAGGTGGAGCTGGAGGTAGCAGAGCTGAAGATGTTGAGGTTTTCGTTGGGAGTGACGACGATGGACAGGATTAGGAACGAGTTTATTAGAGGGACAGCGCATGTAGGACGTTTTGGAGACAAGGTGAGGGAGGCGAGATTGAGATGGTTTGGACATGTGCAGAGAAGGGACATGGGGTATATCAGTAGGAGAATGCTGAGGATGAAGACAGATGATCCGCTGTAGCGACCCCTAATGGGAGAAGCCGAAAGAAGAAGAAGAAGAGGAGGAAGACTTTTTTACCCACCCTGCAAATAAATTTGACTTACGAATTGAGAAAGATTCTGAATTCTTTCAGTGCAAGTCTCTAGTTCTCATGTTTTTTTTATTTGTCTGTTTGTTTATTTGTTGTACCTTAATGGGATTTTTTTCTTTTGTAGGTAATTTCCATTTAATGTGTCATTCCAGAAAACTGATATGCATCACAGCACAACAGTGAGAACAGCAAAGAAAATCCTCCTAATCACCCCGATCCTGTCTAACACTAAATCTCTGCTCAATCAAATCTTTCGAATCGTCATGGAATGCAAATATTGGGGTGAATAAATCAAAATTACCGTGCACCTACAGCTTATCGTTTGGCGCGAATCTCCGTAATTAGACATTAAATCCATGGGAAAAGAATGGAGCAAGTGGATTTGGAGCAAGTGGATTTCCCAGCGTCTCTCAGCCCCACTGAAGCGAACGTCAATAGTGCAGTGCTGCATGCAGGAATGCGCCTATTGCTGTAAATAAATTACAAGCAACGTGGGCTCATAGGTCTTCCTCTCTCACCGCCTCCCTCTCGTTCTCTCGCCTGTAGCCTCGATTGCAAGGAGCTTAAAAATCTCCTCCAGACATGGCCATCACCTGAACTGCAAGCACAAATTGGTTACGCCTTTTGGTCTGATGAGTTCCAACACCACCTGATGCCCCCATAGGGTGCGGTGATGAAAATAGGAGAGGGGGCTTATGCAAGAGTACAAGATTAAAGTGAGCCAAGTGACCACAATGCTGGTGTTGTTCTTGAAGAGACGGGCGAGATTACCAAGCTTATAGTTTGTGTAACCAAAAACAAATAAACCACCTCAACCTATCACGTTATATAGAAGTCGGAAAGTCAAACACCACAGAAGTAGGCTAGTCTATAAAGATAACAACAAGCACGGCAGAAGGCAACAAGAAGAATGGGGTTAACATGGATGAGACAGAAGGAATCAGTGATGTAAACATGACTGAGAACTAAGACATTCCTGAATTTTATATATAAAATTTATTGTAATGTTGGAATTCTGTACCACCCAGATGCTTATGGGTTCACGGTTCCTCTCAAGATTTCTTGCTCATGATATCTCAGGGAGTTTCTGGAGCACTGACTTGCCCATTAGGGACAAACTTACAATTATAAGGAACAAACATATACATTCTTTATTACAGCTTTATTTCTTTAAAGCTGCTTTGATACAATGTCCATTAAAAAAAATATATATGAATTTAATTTACTTAAAGATTCATATAAAAATGTAAATTTAAACCCAGAATTACCCATTAAACACCGCTGTGGTATAAAGGTGTCTTGAAAGGTCTTGCTATACTACTTCTGCTAAAAAAAACTGTAATAAACCACGACTCAAATTCTAGAGGTTACAATCCCCTCTTTGCACTCAATCACACTCCACTCAACCTTGAAAACCATCATAAAGGAATTAATAGAGCTTCAACTATAGCAACAATCTTATTCATTCAATTTTAACATCCGCCCCAGTACACGGGTCAAGAGGCCTCCTCAAGACATTTAGAACGTATGCAGAGCCACTGCGGTACATATCGTGTGGGATTATCCACTTCGCCACCGGTAGCTTCTGCCACGCAATTTTACGGTGCCAAATGTAAGCAATGGCTCTCAAATGTGAGGATAATACCAGGCACTTGCAAGTCTAATAACATGATGCGGAAAGGGAGAGAAAAAAAGGACCTGTCTAATTTTATTTCTGCTCACAGCCATAATACGTCACACTCAATCAGACTCAAGTCAGAGCCACGATCCGGACCAGCTCTCTGGGAGGAAGATGCCCTTTAACGCTGGCTACACCGACACGAGCGCTCTCTACTCATGTACAAATCTCCTGCCACAATAACAGCTTGTCTCATGTTTTAAAAGAATTCATGATGAATCCGCTTCAAAAAAAACGTCGTGCGGCTAAATTCTGGTTTCAGACTGATCAAAAGACCTGTAGCTGTAACAGTATTTCTGAAGTGGCTCCTTTTAATATATTAGAAATTTTTTATAGCAAATTTGAGCATTATTAAATAATTAAATAAATTCATATATAATAAAATGATTAATTCTGACCTACAGTCGAACAGTCTGGAAATTATTATGGGGTTCACTGGGTTACTAATTGGAAGGTGAGGGATTCAAGCGCTGGAGTTGCCAAGCTACCACTTTTGGGGCCCTTGAGCAAGTCCCCTAACCCTCTGTGCTCCAGGGTTGCTGTAACATGCCTGAGCCTGCGCTCTGACCTCAACTTCCTAACATCGCTGGGACAAAAAAAAGAATTTCACTCTGCTGTAACGTACATGTACAAAACACAAATCTTATGTCCTTCTATAGACAGACAGTCAGACAGACAGACAGACAGACAGACAGACAGATAGACAGACAGACAGACAGATAGATAGACAGACAGACAGACAGACAGACAGACAGACAGACAGACAGTCATTCGACACACTCATACTCCGATATCCTGTTTGAAAAAGAACATCAGCACACTGAATCCAATCATAGATCTCCAGGGATTCCAGGGACACTTTTAACACCTGACCCTGGGATGTCTTCACACCTGACTCTGAGATTACTTCACACCTGACTCTGAGATTACTTCACATCCACAATTTCATCTCGTCCCAATGAACATGCTTTTTATAAGAAATCCAAGGTGGGGAATAAAACGAGCACTCCTGAGATTGCTCAATTAAACTCGGAGAAACATCAGTCGAGCGCGATGGATGGATCTGCTGACTCTGTTTCAAATCGACAAGCCTTTATACGTCTCATAAATGTGTCCTATGGCAGTACAATAAATATCCTGACTGTTAACTGTTAAAGGAACTTTGATTTTTTTTTTCCCCCCAAAAAAGTGAAAGATTTATCAAGTTAAAAATCTGCCGCATGAACCCCATGAAAGGTTTCAGCATTATTTTTTTTCCTTCTTATGCAGTCTGTTGGATTAAAATATTGTATATTTAGTAGCTGGCTGCTTTGAATTCATGTCCGAACGCTCAGTGTGATGCGTCTGGGTTTAAACACTCCCTGTGGTTTTCATACGCATTTAAATGTTCGTATGCTGTTTTGTGAAATATAGCGAACAGACTTCGAAATAACCCAAAGGCTATTTACACCTTCAGCATAATTGCTGTATAAACGTTCCAAGCGATTTTTTTTTCTCGGTTTAATTCGCTGTTTATCAAAGGCTCGCCTGATAGGAAGTGCCAAGTCCGATCTGATATGGAAATGTTGGATAGTGTGCTTTACATTGTGCAGTTTGTTTGAAATTAAGTCTGGCTAAATCCCTTAAACTCTGTTGGATTAATAGTTTTTTTTTTGTTTATTACCTTGTAGCAAAATCTCCAAAATCTCTCTGTATATATGAGGAATGTTTCTTACTCTATGAGGCTTCAAGCCCTATTTGGATGTGATTCAATTTTCATTACTTTTTCCTCCACAAAATGACATGATTTTTCCAAATATACACATTTACATTAACGCCATTTGGCAGATGCCCCTTTATCCAGAACGACTTTTTATCTCATTCTTGCTCAGGGGCCCAAGAGTGGCAGCTTAGTGTGGCTTGGATTTGAACTCACAACCTTCAGATCCAAAAGTTTGATTGGTGACCCTCCTTCAGATATTTCAACTCCCAAGTTGTCTACTTTGATTAAATGATACGTAAGCTTTTAATGGCGGCTACAGGAATATAGCATTAATAACAATTGAATCATATGCAATTATTTCCTATTAAATCTAAAATTTAAATACTGTCGAACGAATACTGGCAACGATTTTCACCGTTTGTATTCAAGCTGCTGAGCATGTTCGGCTGTTGATTTATTGATGACGCTACATGTTTCAGGAACCCATCACGTGACGCGAGTGTAGAGATTAGAAACTCCTCCGGCGATCATTTGAAGGTCGTCCTGGATGTGAGAGTTTTATCACTTTAAAAAGTAGGGATAGTAGGAACACAAAATTTCTGTCCTCACAATAAAAAGGATATTTTTTCTTGTAACAGTGCATCCTGAAACTCTATATTTCTATTATTCCACAAAATTGGACACTTCATACTTTTTATCTGCTTACACTTATCACTTGTATTGTAGCAGCACCATTTCTGAACCAGACTCTCTTTTTTTTATCGCTGTAAAAAAACTAATCCTTCGATTCAACTTCAGCCTCAACTGGCAGGTGGTGGATTTTACACCCAGACCTTCAGAGGTGTCCTACCTGAATCAATCCACCTCTTCATACCATCATTATGAAACCACAGTTTTCAAAAACAATCACTATTATAGAGAAAAGCAGTTTAACAGACAGAAATCTCATGCAGCGAGAATGGAAATACTAAAGCAAGAAAATTCAACACAATTCAACACGTCTCCTTTCACTCATCATTTCTAGCGGAAGCATCGATATCAACCTCATAAAATGAGACACGGGATTTCCTGTGCATTTTTGCAGATTTTTACGGCTTTCCTGTGGGTTTGAAAAGGCAAATTTTGTGTTTTTGTGCAATTTGTACAGAAAAGAATGCAAATGTATAAATGCTCCATGAAAAAGTGTATAAACTGTAAGGCTGAAATCTGATTGGATAAAACCTCTAACCTAAACTTACACTCCAGGATTTAAAAGAATAGACTATTGGAAATAATTTAATACAAACTTATGGAAATAAATGGCGTTTAGGCCAGCAGATGTCCAGCCACTGACTCTGACTGGTGCAAAGATCTGACACTGGAGACTCCAGTATCTCCAAAAAAATAAAAATAATTCGCTATAAAATGTCCATACAGAAAGCCATAACCACCAACATGAATCTATTTCAAATCCTTTTCTCCGCACATCAATTATGCATTCGTACGTTGTTCCTATAGAAACGATAAGATATTAGAACGAGCATATTAATAAAAATACAAGCGGATTAAACAAACCCTTAGACCTCTTATATAATTAGGATTCGAAATACCTGTGGTACAAAATAAATAATTATTTTATTGTACTAAAATTTTTTTTTTTTTCTTGAAGACTTGTTCTGATTGTGAAACATACGTCCTACTGCGCTGATACTTCATCAGACGTCCTCATTATTTTTGTAATATCACAAAATACTCATTTTTATGTGTTAGTAATCTGCAGTTTTCTTGCAACTCAAATCTAAAATCTATCAAATACTTCTTCTAGACTTGTCGGAAAACTGTATGAGGTGTTGTTTAGCAGTAGAGGGCGCTGTTGCCTCTTACATCGTGCTGCACTTCTCCTTTACGTCTACAAAAGGAGCTGTGAGGCGGTGGCATGAAGAATAATAATAATAAGAAAAAAATTGTGAAAATCAGTGACAGGATTTTTATAACTGTGCTTGTCCCAATAGTTGAACTGAATCATGTGGACTTTTATGGGGTAATCATAAGCATATCAATAATAGTGTGTGTGTGTGTGTGTGTGTGTGTGTGTGTGTGTGTGCGCGCGTTCTCTCAGCACCGTTGCTGCTACGTGAATATGACGTATAACAACACTACAGAGACCGAGGCGTGTCCTGAGAGTCACATAAAATACAGATTAACATGGCAGAGGTAGAGCTGGAGACAGAACAGAACAGGTATTTATTTACTCGAACAAAGCCATGTTTTAGAAGTAGGAAGGCATTCGAGAAAAATTGATGATTTGATGTCTCTCCCAACCAAAGAAATAAATCGCAGAGCCTCAATTTTATTTATTTTTTCATTCCATCGTATTGCTTTAAATCGCATTGTGTTGGATCCAATAGAAATCGGATCGTGCTGCATCGTAATGGGGGGTGAATCACATCACACCAGTAGCTGCTTCTTATGTATCTTTGATGTGTCGTATCGTTGGTTAGGCATCAAGATGCAAATCGCATCAGCCTCAGTTATAGAGATGCACATCCCTAATATATATATATATATATATAGAAAGAAGGATTAAAAGAAGTCTCGTGAGAAAACTGGGCGTTGGTCGACATATAATGCAACTCTATATAGATCAAATGTGAACAAATATTGCAAATTCTGGATTTTGCAGAAATGCCATGAATTTGGATTGCACCACATTTGCTTTTGCGCAATTTCCTATTACAGCATGCCTCATCGTGTTCTATACCTCAACTATTCGAAACCGACAGATTTCTTCCCATCACTTAATTGCGTTAAAGGAGCGATTTTAACTTTCATCCTATTTCACTCTTGAGATCATCCATCAAATGTATGTGTATGTATGCGGCTGGGATGCGATTCTCAAAGAGGAAATGCTCAAGCGCATCCATACCAAGGTGTTTCAACTCTAAACCACCAATCTGGCACCAGACCAACAATGATCTAAATCTGATACATGGTTTACTTTCACACAACTTTCTCTTATGTTTTCTTAAATGTGTGTGGTATCAAATGTGGTATGCAAACTGGAGATTTGGCATACCAAAGAATTTAAGAACATTATCAATGTAAAAAAAAAAAAGTGTAATAATAATTCAGGCAACAGTGTAGGCAGGGTGGATTCGACATTTTCCAGCTTGGTGTAAATCATCAGTAAGTTTCTTAATATTTGACACATACATTTTTCTCTGAGTTCATTTAAGGGTCAGATGACTGCAGGTAGCAGATATTTTCCAGATGTGGAGTAAAAAAAACTGAGCAACATAAATTCTGACACCATCATGAAGCAGAGCGGTGTGATTAAAAAATGTAAGGAAAGTGATGAGATCTTGCAAATTTCTTTTCTTAGACGAAACACCTTATCATTGTATTAGAAACGGTTTCTCGGCCCCTTCTGAAAAGCCAGGCTACGGGGAGTGGAAATGTCAAACCGTTTCAAATCCATAGCTATGCTTAGTGAACCGTAGAGAGATGTGAAGAAAGTCGTGGAAGGCCCGATTGCGATTGTGCCAAATTCTCCTGTCTAAAGGTCGAGCTCCTTGGTGCTGCCTCGATCAGAAGGAGAAATGAGAGGCAACAGTGCTCTCTCCTGCCCAGGATTAGTGTGCATTCACATTCTTCTGTTGTCTAATTAATTAATAGATAGATAGATAGATAGATAGATAGATAGATAGATAGATAGATAGATAGATAGATAGATAGATAGATAGATAGATAGATAGATAGATGAGACATCATTGAAATGAATAGCCATCTGTGAAAGTCTGAGCTGCTGAAAAAAAAGGGTTCACAAAAAAAAAAACAATGACAGACAGACAGACAGACAGACAGACAGACAGACAGGCAGACAAGTAGACAGTTAGATAGATGCATTTTACTAGACAGACAGACAGACAGACAGACAGACAGACAGACAGGCAGACAAGTAGACAGTTAGATAGATGCATTTTACCAGACAGACAGACAGACAGACAGACAGACAGACAGACAGACAGATAGTCAGACAGGTAGACAGGTAGACAGTTAGATAGATGCATTTTACCAAACAGACAGACAGACAGGCAGACAGACAGACAGACAGACAGGTAGACAGTTAGATAGATGCATTTTACCAGACAGACAGACAGACAGATAGATAGATAGATAGATAGATAGATAGATAGATAGATAGATAGATAGATAGATAGATAGATAGATAGATAGATAGATAGATAGATAGATAGATAGATAGAACTTTACACAACAAACATAGCACCAAAATCTACCAGAAGTGCAATCGTACAAAAATGCAGATAAATATGTAGAATATTAACAGCATGTTCTTCTACCAGTATACACTGTGTGAATGATAGATTATTAAAGATGAATTTAAATCTTAACAATTAATATAAACAAATATTAACCAACCATTTTAATACCTAGAACAGGTCGCTCATGGTAAACAAAGAAATGCATAGAGCAACAGTGCAAAGTGGAGCTTTCTGTGCCAGTGAGAGAAGTTTGGAAGGGTTGTTTATTCAGATTATATGTTATATAAGCAGCCTGACCACAGGACGAATCAACTCCGCATTCATCTAGACCCCGTCTGGAATCACTCTCCAGTAGCTGGGACAACGATGACCATTTTCTTCGAACGTTTTTTTGTTGTTTGCTTACACCTGGAAAAAGAGAGGCCCCAGGAATGAACCAAGCAGGTTTTACTACTCCCTGCAGAGCCTTTTGATGACTGCCGAACCAGACCATGATGGTGCCTACGTTCCACTATAAATCTGTAGAAGTCGGTCGGAAAAATCAAGCGCTTAGGACTCCTTAGTAAATGGTGGTGTTGTTGAGTTTACCTCAATAAATCCACTAAGCAAGAAAGTGATTCGGATTCCTAGGAATTAGAATCCCGTTCCACTCTGGTGCAGTGTTTGCACAGAGGTGCAGACTCATAGGACATTGGGGGTTGGGGTCCCAGCATAGCAGGGGGAGTGGTTTGACAAAGTTAGAACAAGCAAAGAAAGAAAAACAATCCAGATAGAGACCCATAGTCCAAAGTTCTAACGCTGACTCAAAACAGATCATTGTACACAATGACACAACGTTCTGGCATTGTTCAGGAGTCTTTTTGGTACAGGTGGGTAAGTTCTGTGTGGAGGTTTAGCGTCCATGGACTGATACTCTAAATCAAAAGCTGACCCATGCTTGAGAGTGGAAAACATGACACACACACACACACACATGCACACACATACACATACACACCCACAGGATAAGGGAGACAAAGAGTGTGAAAGAGAGCTTCCTTGTTTTTAAAGCTTTTACATGTACTTCAGTGTATTGGGTAGATTAAAAACAAAAATTCAAATTTTTTTTTTTTCAGAAAAAAATTTGTTACAGGGAGTTTTTTTGCAACACCACTCCCCATAAATTTTTTTCGAAGTCAGGTTAAGAAATTGTGTCATCAGTTTGCACATTAGGGAAACCGTTGTGGCTCATGAGCAGATGGAATCCTGGACAAACAACGTGAATTTTTTTCCCATAACCTTCCAGGAAATTACGAAAGTTACAATTTCCCCCTGTGAACGTGTGACATGGAAAATTCCAAATAGTTTGAGGATGAGTTGTGGAAAATAAATATTTCAAGCATGAAATGCTCAATGCGTTACATGTTAAAAGCTGTGGATTTTTTTTATTAATGTATGAATTATCGAAAACATTTACCTAGATTTCTGCCCTCATTGCAACTTACTAACTCAGACCACAATCATCGCTACTGTGGTACTTTGTTATGGAAAATTTTAAGTTATTCATATTTAAAGGGTCTGTAGAATTCTGTTTTAGCATCAGTAATAACATATTCGCTGCAAATTCTATTTGTGACACTGAGAAACTGCATGGCACAGATTTCTCCAGCCTGATTCTTATTATTAATTTTTATTAATTTACATTTTTTTATTACAAAATGATTTTGTAAAGAGCCGTGAGGAGAGGCATATTTATTAAACCTCTACCAATACATATTTCTACAGCTAGTGTCACTTAATGAATGGAAGAAAATTGATTTATTAAGTACATACAAGATGAAAACCTGGATCATAGAACATGGAACATGAAGCAAGAAAACATCTTGAAGCAACAACCATAGAAGGACAAATGTGAGACCAAGAGCAAGGTGAGTCTTAAGTACATGTTCGTGCGTTGGGAAACACAGCCCTTTGACTTACATAATCCTGACACTGTTTATTTTTTCCCAAAATGCCTGAACATTATTTAACATGAAGAAACTATGTTAACTAATAAACGCCAGGAAAAAGAAATCGCTTCCCATTAATACACCATGTGCAACAAGGCAACATTATATTAATGACCTTATTGTATTGATGATAATAAAGCAAAGAAGGCAATTATTTAAAATGTCCATCATCTCCATTTGTGCTTGTTACTCTAAAACCACCTCGGAGGAATTATTTCTCAAAATACAACCACAAGTACATGTTTATAAAACTGATCTTGCTTGAATGTTGTCCACGGAGAGTGTAGCACGTAGCATAGATTGTTATAATCTGAGAAAGCTGCCATAGGTTGGAACATAAACACAAAAGACCATCAGAATTATTAAGAGATGCAGACTATCTGGAGTTCATCCCAGGTATGGCCAGTTCCTTCCTCTTCCCCAGGCCGGGGGTATGTCCCCAAGGTGCCCTCGGTTGTCCCACAACTAGTCGTGCTCTAGGCATTCTATCTTCCTCCTTTTCAGGACCTGACCAAGAGAAGTGTAACCGGGTGCTACGTCCACAGCGCTGCCTTGTGGAGAAAATCAGACCACTTGTTTGCCTGTCACGGTCCGCAGACTCTCAGCGGTCAACCAACTTGAAGTGTGGTGGCCTCTAAGGCCTTTTTCATTTAAAAAATATTGGGATCAGAGAAGCATGCCTGGGCATTTACACCAAAAAGGTGGAGAAATATTTTGGTGAGTTTTTCTGCTATATCTTGTTCCTGCATGCAATTTCAATTGCCTTTAACGATTTCATAATAAAAAGCTCTGCTCTCTGGATCTGCGTGATCCATCCTAAGCCACAAGATTGCTGTGGATGGTAGCATTTAAAAACCATGAATATTACTTTGGGCTTTAGTTGCTACACTCAAGTATATAATTGATAAATTCAACAAAATAGACTTCAGGATGAATCTACATTATATAAACAATAGTTTGTGGACACCTGGTCATAAGATTGGTATGTGCTTTATGAACATCCCATTCCACATTTAGTCTGGGAAGTGGTCAAGTCAAGTCAAGTCAAGAAGCTTTGATTGTCATTTCAACTATAAATAGCTGATGCTATAAGAAAGTTGTCCTTGCTACATAAAGTGCATTGTGTGCAAATGACAGTGCACCAGACAATACAGTAGCTCATTTGTTAAGAGATTGGACTTGAATCAGAAGGTCACAAGTTATAATTCCACCACCACCAAGCTGTCATTGCTGGGCCTTTAAGGAAAGACCCTTAATCCTCAACTGATGATGTCAACAATTAACCCCAAACACACCTACATCATGTTTTTAGAGTCTGGAGAAATTCTGCTTTGCCTTCAATTCAAGCATCAGGTTCATTCAGTAAAACACTGTAATACAATATTCACTGCAAATTCATTCCTATGGAGCAGATCCATTATGTTGACTTTCCACAGCTTCATTTTTTTATTTCATGAATGCTACTGATTTGTGAAAACAAAATCCAGCTGCACTGCAAACACAGCCGCCACCCTTCCAGCCAGATGGACAATGAAACAAGACAGTCTTTGTTGAGCATCTGAGCATTTGTGGAGAAAATCGGGTGTAATAGAAAAAGTTCGGAAACAAAGTGCTTTTGAGAAAGATTTCAACTAGTGTTGCAACACTAGTTGACACTGACTTGAGCAAGGCTATTAACCCTCAACTGTTTGACTGGAAGTCACTCTGGCAAAAGCAATAAATGTAAACATAGTCCCCATTTTCGGCTTTTAAATCCTCAAATTTACCAACCATAATCCACTCCAACCCATGTAAAACATATCTTCATGGATCTGACTTTGTGCACAGGGTTTTGCGACCGTATGCAAAATACCGTTGTGTGCTGTTTGGGAAAAAAATCACCTCTGACTGGACATGTTACAATTAGTTTTTCCCATATAGTATACGAACGAGTATCTGTTGACACCCAGATTAATATGTGTTCCGTCAGGGTTTCTTTCTCTTCCTCCAGGGTTTCTTTCTCTTCCTCCAGGGTTTCTTTCTCTTCCTCCAAGGTTTCTTTCTATTCCTCCTGGGTTTCTTGCCTCAAGGTTTTTCTTCCTCTCTTCCATTGCAATTGGTTTACTCATTAAAGATAAACTCATGAGTGAAAAATAATTTATATTCTTAATATTTGTTTTTGTACCGCTGCTTTGTGACAATAGCCATTGTTAAATGTATTATACGAATGAATTTCCACTGAATTGAAGTTTAATATAATGAAGCAGGACTTGAGCAATGAGTGAAAAATCACCCAAGCTTTTCTAGTCTGTTATTGCAATGGAGCGACATGGGAACATGATTTCCTTAAGATAAAAGCCATAAAACAAGCCAGTAGTTGAACTGGGTGAATGTGATTGAGCAATATGAGGTCAAGTAATGTGTATTGCACTTAAGCAAATGAAATTTCACTTTCAGTTTATGTTGTCAGATCATATTTGTTTTAAACAATGGGCAGTCAGGGCCAAGGAATTCTTCTGCTGGTCTAAACATGTTGTAGAAACGACTCAGAGTCAGGGGCATTATAACTAAACAAAAGCCGGAGTTGGTCCGCGGAGCAACTGCCCTCTCCAGCCTCACTTCCACATTATAAGAGCCACAAATGCATTTCTACACATCCTACTTCTCCATCCATACATTTTTTACCCAACATCTGTGTCTCATTTGGGGCCCCTCTTATACATACAATGGTGGTGTCCAAACTCTACTATTTCATGCATAGATCCAACACATGTCACATTCCTGTATGCACACACATAAGAAAAACATTTTAATAGAAGTTACATACACATGATGCATATGCATATTTAATCAACTTTATTCTTCAACAAACACCATCAGAATCACTGACTTTTGTTGTACTTTATTTTTTCGATGAAAATGTATTTAATAATTCAAACAGTCTTTTCTCTGCTTTCCATAGCTTTTCTCTTGGTTGCCCTAATTCCAGGAATGTGTTTATATTAGCGTTTTTATCCAATAAGATTTCAGGCATCGCGTGTTGCTGGGGACAAAGAAAGATGCAGAATGAACCGTGTCAGCGCCTGCAGCTTAAAAGTCATGCTGCTCGAAAGCTGTTGCTTTAACCAATCAGATTTCGAATTGGTGACACCGGAGCCATCAGCATATCCACAGCTTTTGATTGGCTGGTCAGAGAGCGCATTAGTCAGAGCCTGAATCCGCAACTGTAACAGTGCAAGAGCTCAACTGTATTTCTGTTGATTTAATAGCTTTTTTTTTTTTTTTTTTGCATTCCACAATGGCTGACAGAGGAGAAGAAATTGATTCGGTCAAAGATGGGTCCTCCTCTATCCCTCCCCCCATACTGACCAGAGGGAACATTGAGAGCATCCTGAGCAGCTGCTTCAATGCCTGGTAGCATTTGGGAACTGCACCGTCTCGGATCGCAAGACCCTACTGAGGATAGTGGGGACAGCTGAGAAGATCATTGGAGTCTCTCTCCCCTCTATCAGGCACATTTACACCATACGCTGCATCCGCACACACCCCTCACACACACTCTTCACCCTCCTGCCATCAGGAAAGCGATTCCGAAGCATTTGGGCCGTCACATCCAGACTGTGCAACAGCTTTTTCCCACAAGCCGTCAGGCTCCTCAACACACAGAACTAAACTGGAACTCACACACACACACACTCTCTCAACCGTGTGTAACTAAACTGTACAACCTGAACTCAAACTCTTGTGTATAGTCTTTATTTTTCTATTTGCACAATATTGTATATTTAGAGTATACAGGTCGGTGCTATCTTGTGTTATGTGTATTGTCTCACACTGTCTTGTGTTGTCTGTCTGTACTGTTTTTCGTCTGCACTGTTTGCACTCGGTTGCACTCGACGCACTTTATGTACCTTTGTGTTGTGTGTTGTAGCTCTATGTTGTTGTTTAGTGTAGCACCAGGGATCTGGGGGAACGTTGTCTAGTTTTTACTGTGTACTGTGTACCACTGTGTATAGCAGAAATAACAATAAAAGCCTCTTGACTTGACTTGATAGACTTATTAGGCCATTTTCAAGACTTTTTAGCTGGGCAACGTAAGAATACTGGTAGAATTTGCACAAATTTCCAATCCTCAGATAAACAGTAACACATGGGAAAAAAATGCACAGAAAACCTGGGGTTGTTTTATAAGGTATTTTATATGTATTGTGTTTTTATTAATACATTTCATTTTTTCAACTTAAAACTCCATAAAAACAATTCCCTATATGTCTATAATGCTATAGATTGATGGTATTAGGAGGTGGATTGACTCAGGTAGAACTCCACTAAAGGCCTGGGTGTGAAATGCACAACTCAAATAGATAATAATAATAATAATAAAAAGTAATTTTATTGACATTTGTTTATAATCACAGTATCAGTTCTTATGTAAGATTTGTACGAATCCATTTGAATTATGTACATCATGAACCTGCAATTCATCTTACAGTAAAATGACTAATTTGGCTTTACACTAAAGCTGTGATGAGATCAGGGTGGATTAATATGCTGAAAATCGAAACAATCTAATGTATATGGTGGCATTCGAGATGTGGTGAAAGCTTGAATTAATGCCAATGGAAGATTTCTGTGGATGTAGAAAATGTAGCAGAAAATTAATTACACTTGTCAGAGCCATTTTCTGTGTAATTTTACGGTATATTACGTGTTAGTTGTTTTGTTTTTTTTTTTTTTTTTGCAAACATTTCCTCCCACCGCATTTTTCTGTTACTTTCAAAATACGCAGTCAAACCACAGCTTCAGAGGTGAGAAAAAAATTTACCAAGAAAAATCGCTGAACACTTGCTTGCTTTTTTTCCTCAGTTAAGATCTTTATATATATATATATAAAATAAAGTATATAAGTATATACATTTTTACCTATGCATATACACCTATTTGTGAAAGTATTTAAGATTAACTAATACTATTGTTTAGGGGCTCTGAGTTTCAGTGGCTGTGGTAGCACTCAATTTCAGATCGGTCAGATTGTATTTTTTTACGTATAAATGAACGAATCTGAATGCAAAGGCGTAAAATACTTTGTATCTATCAAACCATCAGGTTGAGAGAATCTCCATGGGAACAGTAAAGAGTAAAGCTGTTTCATCTAAACCGCATCAAGCTGAAAGTTTCTGTTTCCTTTTTCCACTGTGCAATACTTTGATATAAAAAAAACCCTAAAATATATAAAACAAATAAAATACAATTTAAAGGTCCTTTCTTGTTTATTCCATGTTTTGTTCTTTACATGTTACTGATTTTAATATTGGATATTATAAACAGCCACAAATCAGAAAAAAATAAAAACATTCTAAAATCTTATTTTTGTTTTGTCCTAACCCTAACCCTAACCCTAGTGTTTGTGTGTGTGTGTGTGTGTGGGGGGGGGGGGGGGGGAGTTGAATTTGCATCTATGAACTAAATGAAACAGCATAAAAGCAAAGCTACAAAACAGAAAATGAACTACCAATACACCAAAAAAAAACCCCATTAAAAAAATGAATTTTTTTTTTTTTTAGAAGATGGCTGTAAATAAATAAATAAATACATTAGTTAATTAATTGATTAATAAATAAAACAAGACTGTTTTCAGACTGTCTCTACATTACTTACTTTACAAGTTTATTGTAAAGTGCTTTTATTTATTGAAATCATTGTGCTATTGTTCTCATTGTAGTGTCTTGCATTGTTTGTGCACTTTTTGTAATCCTGCGTGTTGGACTGCTTATTTCTTATTTACTACTCTTTTGTCTTGTCTAACTTCATGTTCCTTTATGTACTGTTGCATCATTAGTCCTTAAGAAACATTGTTTTATTTCACTTTGTAATGCACCAAATGTATTTGATTGAAATAAAATGTTACTTTAATATAAATATATTGTTTAATATGCCTGAGTCCTCCCCACCCCATCAAACCACATCCTGCCAAGCTTTGAGTATTTAAACGTGCTGTCAATAACCACCCTACATTTCTGCAGAAGCCGTCCTCAGATCTCACAAAACCAGTGCACAAGGAACGAAACATGACTGGGAATACTGTTGTAACCACTGCACCTACATACCTGGCTTGTTCCATCTTAAACACAATATTCTGCTGTTTACCTCTTGGAATCGCCGCAATTGTGTTTTCCTGCCGAGTAAGTGATATACCATCAATTATTTTATTTTTCTTTGAGATTTGTATAGCATTATAGCTAATAGAATTTAAAAAAGGAGGTAAATATAATCCTATATAATTTTCCATTATAGGTTAACACGGCTAACACTATGGGTGATGGCACCAGAGCTCAACAGCATTCCAAAATGGCCAGGAACCTGAATATCCTCGCACTAGTGATTGGAATTGTTTTTATAATCCTTTACATCATCTTAATTATGAGTCAGAAACCGAAATAAACACATATTAAAAGTCGCATATAAAAAATCGCAAAATGTTACATTGACATATGTCTCATAGCAACTGAATTATTATTTCTGTTCTGATAAAAAAAATTTGTATTAAATGTAATTCTGAAATCATTTAACGACCAAAGAATCGGTTTCAAGCATAGAGAAAGTCTGTAGACATACATTGTATTAACCTCGGTATACATGGATATTTTTTTTTTTTATGAAATTCTTTGTTAACCAAATAAAACATTTGATTGCATTTGTTTGTTTGCTTGGCTTTTTGGAGAAATTACAAATAAAATACTGTGCGAAATCACAGGTCAAAGTGATGAGCTTCATTTATGGTTTTTGCTGATGTGGTTATTTTCATGTGTGCACAAGTGCCTGTATGTGGGTGTCTGTTCAGAGTTGCAATACATTTCTCCTCAAGATCTTGTATCTTATTTATAATTAAGGTAAATGTGGCAAATCTATGTCTGAGAAAAATGTCTCATGCTCCTAAAACCTGGCAGGAAATTGGTGAACGCAGTGGCAGGCCGTGCATTTGGTTCCTGGTTCCTTCAGTGGGGACGTACCCGACTTAATCCACCTCTTAATACCACCACTATCATGTCACAATTATAAAAACCATCAATACAATACAAAAACGCAATATAACAACGCGTGGTTTTATTAGAGAGAGAGAGGCATTTCACATATTGTGGGTGAATATCATTTTTCTAAAGCAAGAAACCCAGTTAAGACTCCAAACCTCTACACTACAACCACTGTGCACCTACATTATCTGGAGCAGTTCAGGATCAATATTTGTCTAATAACATGACAAAAACTTAAAATGTTAAATAAAATACAATCTACTCAACAGAGATGCAGACTCATAATTTGCACCACTCCTCAGAGGCTGTAATCCAGTGGTACCGCTCGTATTCACTGGTCTGGAAGTGGCGAGCATACCCTTTCTCCGAATGAGACAAGCTAGCTAGCTTCGGGGTTGGCTGACTTCCTCACGATGTCTAGCTTTTCTGGAAAAGTCCTGCATGAAAATTTATTTTTAAGTATGTCCGAGTCCAAATCAATTTCTCTTCCTCCGTCAGCCATTGTGGGCATAGAAAAGTCTAACTCTGATGTATTAATGTGTGCTAACATGTTTTGCTAGAACTTGGGTGTATTAGTTTCCCTCTGACAAACCAACCAGAAGATGGACACATGCTGACGCTATCGAAATCTGATTTGAAATCAGATCTGATTTGAAATTTTAAATCTGATTGGTTAAGGAAACAGACCCATACTAATATAGTTTAAGGTACAGCAGACAGCACTACTGATTGTGAAGGCCCTGGGCAGATTAGATTGACATAGCAGCCTGAAATCTGATTAGAAATAAAATCTAACATTCACATACTGGAAGCAGTGCAGCCAAGAGAAACACTATGACATGAAGAGAATAAACTGTTGGAAATCAATTACAATTTCATGGAACAAATATTTGGATTGTAAATGTAGGTCAGTGCTTCTGATAGCAGAGAAGGCTTTGCTGGCCCTGACGGCCCACCACTGGGTGAACGACTGTAAAACTCATAGCTATGTTCAATAGTGAAAGAAAAACCATAACCTAAAGAAAACCACTTATTATTGAGGTTAATTCGTTGCTTCAAGATTCCAAAAGGACTACCTAAATGTACTGAATTACAATTTTTCTTTCTGATCAATGTTTTTTTTTTTCTGTTGGCAATTCTAGGAACCATTGGGGTTAAATTGAGAAAGTGTTGTTCTTCTAAAAAGTCCACAGGAGATATCTTCCCACATGGGGAAGATATAGGGTTAAATAACATCTTGCCAGATGAAACATATTACTTACTGTAGAAATTATCCAATGGAAGCGTCTTAGTTGTTTCTCTGTCCAATTACATTTTTATTTCCACAGTTCTAATTTAAATTGCGGTAAGCTATGTTTATAATTGTTTAAAAAAATATATTTATGAAAACTAAATAACACATATGGAAAAGGAATAGGTCTGAACTTCATGCTGGTGTTTTGCCTGTTTAATTTTTTTTTTCTTTTTGGTGTGCGTATGTGTATGTGTGTGTGTGTGTGTGTGTGTGTGTGTGTGTGTGTGTGTGTGTGTGTGTGTGTGTGGATGGGTTTGTAGATAAGTAATTAGTCTATTTATGCACTCTATAATCTAGTTTCCTTTTCTTCCTGAGCCCAAATCTATTTTATTTATTTGCTGAATAATCTCTTGATAGTGGTAACACTCTGTTTATAAGTATAATATTGCATCTGGTTTATTACATATTCCAATTCCTTAGTGTCAAAAATATAATATTCTATATTATGTGTTAAAGACACATAAAAAAAGGCACTTCTGTGTTAAAGGCACACAGAAAATCTAAAGACACTTTCCAAGGTATTGATATACAAGGTATTGAAATCAAATATATTGTAAAGTATTGTAAGGTTATTGTAATATTAAATTAAACAAAATTTTGCACGGTAAAAATTCTAATAGTAATTATGACAAAAGATTCACGTTTGTCTTGGCTTAAGATATCAGTGAGCAGAATGCTACCATTTATCCACAGTTGCTTTTGTTGTATTCAAATAGAAAATTACTTGTCAAACAGCTGTAAATGCAGCATCGGTATAGGAAGTTTCAGTATGCTAACATATTGTAGGCATGTAACATGGTTATTTAAGATATATTACACTCATGATTATTTAATCTGCTTACTATGTGCCTTTAAAAATATACTTAATAACTTTGAATCATATATGCTTCAACATGTAGACAGCATTAGTGGTGGTGGTGATGCACCAACACAGTCTCCATGTAAGAGTCAACAAAAGGAAACCTTACCCACATAAAAGGCAACATCTAAAAAAGGCAAAACAACTTCAGTAGCAACTTCTTCAGCTGGTCTATCAGAAAGAAAATGCAAAGACATAAACAGGAAATGTGTTACTGTAAGTGTTTGAGAAAAAGGTAGGTCTTCACCCATCGTTTGAAAGTGCCTCTATTGCCATCTCGATCTATTTATATTGAAGACAGACTATGTCATTCTGTTTACTGTTTTAACAGATACTGTGTCTTATGCTGTATTTTGTTTTGGTTCTTCGTGCAGTTCTGTGTTACTTTTTGTTAGTTTATGTCGTCTAATGGAGCACCTTGGTCCTGGGGGAATGTTCTTTCGCTTCACTGGGTACTGCACTATATATGGTTAAAAGACAATAAAAGCCTACTAGACTTAACCTACTCTCTCAACCTGTATAACTAGCAGCTGCAATGTGTTTTCTGTCAATGTTAGAATAAGCAACCAACAACAACTTCTATACCACACTTCGGTCTAAAAAGCTATTGCTTAACATGCCTTTCCGCTGATTTTTTCTTTAGTGGCATCAAAGAGTGCTAGAGTGGCAGCATGTAGCTGACTAACCCACTGTGACTGCAAGCTGTAGATGGAACAAACTAGCAGTTAAAGAATACAAAAGGAAACTCAAACTGGAGTCACCAGGCAACACCAACTTTTCTCATCAACCTTGATCAAATCCTGAACCATCACAAAGGGTCATTCACAAAATCCATCCTATCAAACTTATTGAGATAAACCTAAACTGGCCAAACAGTCTAAACACTATTAAACAGCAAAGCGCCTGCCAGAAGGGAGGAGTTGAAAGCGGATGTGTCCAGGGTGCAAAGGGTCAGTAGTGATTTTTCCTGCTTGGTTTCTGGTTCTTGTATAGTCCTTGTAAGTCCTGGAGAGTGGGCAGGGGAGCACCAATTCTTTTTTCTGCAGTTTTAACTGTGTGTTGCAGTCAATTCCTGCCCCTGTTTGTGCACATGATAGATATAATGACTGCAATGTAGAACTGCATCAACAGCTCCTGTGGCAGACCATATTTTCTTAATTGGTGTAGAAAGTACATCCTCTGCTGAACTTTTTGAGAATGGAGTTGATGTTGGATGCCCATTTCAGGTCTTGGGAAATGGTAGTGCCCAGAAACTTGAGGGTATCCACTAGGGATGCACATTCCAAAAGTGCATTTTCAGTTTTCGGCCAAAAGACTTTGATCGCCGAAACAACACGGCCGAAACAGTTTGTTGTGATGACGCAAACAGAAAACTGTGTGCACGTATTTCAGTATATCTGAGAAAGACCCACGGATAGCGATTTGCAAAACATGTAATGCCGAAATTTCAAGAGGAGGTGCGTCGTTTCTTATTATGTCTCTCTCTCTATCTATAGACTTTGGAATTCCTTTATAATGTAAAACATTTTTCACAAGGCAACAACAAAACAACCAAAAATAATAATAATTTTCTTCAATTAAAAAAATCAATCATTCAACCATTAACAGTTCATGCCTTGGAGTAGAAAAAGTGCATAAAGACAACATTCAATCAAGCTCAGTTTTTACACTCTGATTTACTCTGATTGGTTGAAGTCAGATACCTGCATCTCTTCTTAGATACACGTGTATCATGTCTGAGTTTAGACTCTGAGCTGAGGAAATCCTCAGGATTGAGTGAAGGTGTTCATCAGTGAGACTACTGAGTGGTGTTTTGTTCATCTTCATTAAAGAGAACAGTTACACACACAGATATGTGCTGGTGAACATAGAGAGCGTTTGAGCAGCTTGGTCACGAAGTTGGTGCAGTGTGTCGGGGAGGAAACATGGAAACTGTGCAGCACACACAGAGTTGTACTTTGACTTGAGCGTGTCTCTACACTGGAGTTGAATCAGCTCCATTTGTAGGTTGGTTGGTGCGCTTTCCACGTCAACCACAAACGGATTACTGAGCAGATCAAATCTGCATTTCTGGGCTTCAAAGTCGGTAAATCGCGGAGTAAATTCAGCGGTCTCGACTGACGCGCCCGCGCACTAACAAAGCATTCTGGGATTTGTAGTATTAGCGGTGTATGCGCTATATACTGGCGGGCCAGCTCTAATACACATTTGATATGATCTCGCGGGCAAAAATAATTACTCCGCGGGCCAGAGTTGGGTCACTGGACGTGCAGTCATTAGTGTAGAGGAAGAAGGGCAGTGGGGAGAGGACACATCCCTGAGGAGCTGGGCGTTAATACCTTCCAGTCTCACCTGGGGATCCACTGACAGATGGCAGGGGGTATAGTGAGTTTTAGGAGCTTGGTGTGGAGAATTTCCAGGAAAGAATTTCCAGGAAAATGTGTGAAATGAGTTTTCTTTAATCACATCCTTCAGATTTTTTGTTGTACAAAGGTGTTATTTAAGTGTATGTTCAGGATCATCATATTAGAACACTGCTGGTCCGTCAAAACATTGGTCCGTCAGTGGGAAATCTTTTGTTTCAGAAATAAGTGGTTGAATGAGTGTATTTTGCCACTAGAGTACAGCATTTCACAGACACGTTATCCAGAGCAACTTCTAAATTGAGCAGTTGAGGCCTTGTTTAGGGGTCCAGCACTGGCGTCTGGGTGGTGCTGGGATTTGAACTTCAGGAATTCCTAACTGCTGCTCCCACCTCCAGCACAGATTAGACACACAAGGAGTTCTAACTGTATGTTAAAGATCGTTCTTGTGTGTGTTCTTTTTAAACTTTGCTATGTAATGATCTAAAAGATCTTATATAATGCTTGGCATATTAAAAGTGTTTGTATATATATATATCATTTGAGGACTTGCCCTCATGGTTCTCAAATAAGTTTTTTGTTTTAGATTTCATTCTGAAACTGGATACCACTGTGCCACCCTGGACGTCCCACCTATCAAGCCACATCCCACTCTGAATAACTAAAAGTGCTTCAAACATCCACCCCACATTCCTCTACCAACTTTCCTCACACAGCTATTGCGAAGAGTTGAAGATGGAACGAAACATGGCTGGAAATACTGGTGCACACAGCGCACCCACATACCTGGCATGGTCCATCTTTAACACAATATGCTGCTGTTTACCTCTTGGAATCATTGCAATTGTGTTTTCCTGCAGGGTAAGTGATGTACCATCAATTCATTTATTGCCAGTTTTGTATATTATTGCAAAAAAAATCATGTACAAACAAAATAACTTTTTTCATTATAGACTGACACGGCTAACACTATTGGAGATGCAACGAGGGCTAATGCGCATTCCCAAACGGCTAAGAAACTGAATATCGCCGCACTGGTCATCGGAATTATTTTCATCATCATTGTAATTGTACTGAATGTGATAGCACATTCGAAACAAACCTGAATGCACGCTGAAATGCAACAGGGCCAAGTCACACAATGTAACAGTAACTGAATATACTTGTATTCGTAATAATTCAATTATTTTTTTGTTGTTGTTGTTGTTGTTTTTCTTTATTTTTTTGTCAAAGAAAAAATGTTTTTTTGCATTGTGTCATCTCATGGCCAAAGAATTATTATTACATTACACACTACTATGTAAAGTCTGTACAGACTGAAATTTTATTAACCACTGTTAGTATAACTTCATATATGTATATGAATTTTTGTATATGAATGCATGATTCAGTCAGATCTGTCAGAATGTGTGTATACTCCAAATTTTTTCATTTTTTCCAAAAAAACATGTTTTGAATAGACCATGTAGTCACTTTTATATTAGTATTAAAAAAGAGTAAAAAAAAAAAAACATGCTCTTTAAAAATTTTATGAATAAAAATCATTGAACACCAGTGAATTGTTTTCGTTGTTTGGATCCGTGCGAGCGAGTGTTTTTGTGTGGTTTGGGTGGTGGGTGGGGGTGGGGTTTGTGTGTGGAGGTGGGGTGGGGGAGGGGGGTTCTAGTTGTGTGTCTAGAATCATTCATGTATACTTTCCTTTTCCTCAGTGCTTGAGATTTAGTCTTTTTTTTCCTTTTAAATATGGTAACAAAATTGTATCATTCTAATAAAACCAATTTTTTTTTGTTTCCTAAAAGTGATCTATTCCTATAAATTCTATTTCTAACATCCGAATTTATAAATTCATTAAATCTTTTTGTAAATATAGAACAGATTTTGTAGCATCAGGATTTTGAAAACGCTTCAATGAGTTATGCAAAGAAAACTTGGGACATAAGAGAGTACCTCTCCGACTTCAATAACAACAGCTGTTCACTAATTCCTCAGTATTTCAGAAGATCTCAACTTGCAAGGGTTTGAAAAATATTTGCTGAATATAAAACACAGGGGGAAAAAAATGATACGGTATTTATTTCATGTGCAATAGCTCAGGACCGAAGCCTCAGAAGTTTTAACTTGTTGGTGACCAATTAAAAAATTGAGAATTGAGAAATTGAGCATCAAAACTCCTTCAAACCTTGTGCAATACTCCTTGTGCTCCTGTAGGCGGCTAAATGAGGCTCTACAAAAAAAAAAAAAAAAGTCTTTAAAGCAGACAAAGACTTTAAACAAAAAAGGTTTCCAGGAATGGTAACTGAGTGGCTGTACTGTAGGAGTTCCTGGAATAGCGAGTTACACACATTTAAACCGCCTTTAACTTCTTCCACCCCATCAGGCCACATCCCACAGTGAATATTTTAAACTGCATCCAGTACCCACCCCACATTCCTGCTTAAGACTTACTCGCACAACCAGTGCAAAACAGACACTAACATACACATTGACATTCAAACAGAAAACCACTGCAATGGAAGGAAAGATGCCTCTGTCTACTCCAGGCTCCAGTGCACCCACTTACCTGGCTTGGTCCATCTTTAACACAATATGCTGCTGTACTCCACTTGGAATCATCGCAATTGTGTTCTCGTGCCGGGTAAGCAACTTTTTTGTTATTGCAAATCAATGAAAAATGTAAGGATAAAATAAATCATTTTTTTTTGTTATAGACGGACACGGCAAATCTTATCGGTGATCCCACAAGAGCTAATGCGCATTCCCGATTGGCCAAGAAACTGAACATCGCTGCACTGGTCATTGGAATTGTTTTCTGCATCATCTTCATCGCAATTTATGTTGTTTTAATTCAAAAGATCAAGGACGAACATTCTAATATGGGACTGTAAAGGAAAATACACCCTGATCTGTTAAAGTGATCATACTCCAACTGTTGTTTTTGTCTTCTATATTGTCCCATTATAACTATTGTATTGTGTTACATTTCTGCATTTACACTGGCGTTCTTGTTTTATTGCATGTGAACAATTTCGCCTTCTTTTTATGTATGCATCCTTCTGTTTTTATATATGAATGATTGCTGTACGGATCCAATAAAATCTGTTAGAATGTGTGGGTGTGTGGGTGTGTTGGGTGGGAGTGAGTGTGTGTGGGGGTTGGTGGGTGGATGAGTGCGCATGTGGGTGTGTTTTTCCACAACAGCATACTGACAGCAACAGTTTAAAGTTTAAAGTGCAGTTTTAGTTTACATTTTTGTTTAATCCACTGAGGTCCTGTGTAATTTAAACATACATTCATACTATAGAATTGTGCATGGAATGGCAGGTTTAGATCATTAAACATGATTAAACAATTTGGGTAGAGAACATCTGCTTCAAAAGATGCTTGGTTGCTTTATAAATCAAGTAACTGAAGTGATTCGAAAAAGTTTCTGACTTAAGCAAGTTCCCAAGTCAAACTAAACCTGGTAAAAAAAATATTCTATATGTCTTTACACTGAGTATCAAATTACTTCCTCTTTACTATTGTTACGTACAGCATGATTCAATTTTGTTCAATAATCCACATAGTGCACTATTTTACTGGAATGTCATTTAAAATTTAACCCCTGAAAATGACCCAAAAGACAAATAAAGGGTTGTCACCCAAATGAGGATGGGTTCCCCTTTTGAGTCTGGTTCCTCTCAAGGTTTCTTCCTCATAACATCTAAGGGAGTTTTTCCTGGCCACAGTCGCCATGGCTGCTCATCAGGGATAAACACACACCATTCACCTTAACTGTTGATTTCTGTAAAGCTGCTTTGAGACAATGTCTGTTGTGAAAAGCGCTATAGAAATAAACTTGACTTGACTTGACTTAACCTTTGATAAGCAGAAGCAAGTTGGGCATGTGTCCATGAAATGAGAAAACAAAACAATAAAAAACAACTCGTATAGACAAAAAACATATGAAATTAGATATACGTGAAATTTCTTGGAAACAATAGTGTAAGAATTACAGAATGCCTCAACCCAGATTCCATCCCACGCTATAAATTAAGATCATCCGCAAAACGGCTTCAATCAATTGTAAAAGATTGAATCTGTCTGGGAGAAGCATCAAGCCATCAAGGACCATCTCTAACCAAAAGGTATTTGAGACCATGATTATCATTTAAACAATAGCCTTCCCTGACCTGCTGCGGGGCCGCCACCAGCAAAGGTGTGAATACCGGTGATTACCACCTGCTGACCTCCGCCCCGAGAACGGTATCCCCAAGCCTTTTGTTTCCTCACACATGTCCTATATCTAATTTACATTTCAAGGATAACTCCGGTCTATACTTCAAAGGGAAGAACAATATAAAATATAGGGGCAGAGTTTGCTCTGGGTTCTTTCTGACTCCGATGAACCCAAAGTGCTTCATGTATTTTGTCACTGCTACGCTGTTATAAACTTCTTTATTACGATCTTTGTTGTCCTCATTATTTTTTCTTACAATAGGTATGACAAAACATGACGCATATAACATATCAAACAGATTTTGAACATGATCCAAACAGGGTAGTAAAAAATGGTTCTTTTATAGCTTCCTACAAAAGAACAAACGCTTCGAATGGTTATTTTATAGCTTCCTTCATGTTTGATATTGCGCTGTCATTGTTCAGAAATCCAACGCCCTCAGGTTTGCATACGGTACGTTTTTTTGTCAGCAGTCCATCTGTCTGTCAGTGTGTAGGAAATGACTACTACTAAAAGAACAGTTTACTTTTTTCCATTGAGCCAAACTACATAGGCAAACAAGGAGGAGGCACCCATTCACCAGAAACACTTTCTATAAGCATATTTGAGCAGGTCTTCATAAAATCTTTACATATTTATCTCATCTTTACAGCATTTTTATTTTATACATCAGATATCAAAAGTCTCCCAATCTTTTACACTTGTTCTGTTTCTTGAGAAATCGGGATTTTTAGGTTTCAGAAGAAAAACTGCACGCTTTTTTGACACCCAGAATTTCCAACCCAAACAAATCACATTTCAGCAAGTGCCAAGATGCTAAAGTACACCCACTTACATTCCTCCTGACGTCTTACTGACACTGCCAGTGTACACCAACGTTAAACCAAATACATCATTCCTGTACTGGAGTAAAAGCACTAATCCCCTGCTCAAAAATTACCAGAGTTCTTGCTTTTAAATGGACTAAATCATGAAAAGTAAAAGGAGTGATCTATCAGAGCTCTTTGTGAATAATGAATGGAGTTCAGTGTTCAATATTCCTGCACAATCACACCTTTTTAATCAGAGAGTTTTTAACCACAACCATGAGGTTATGCTTGAGTTTTCACCAGTTTCTCTTTTAACACTGTTAATCAAATAATCAATGGTGTGAGCATTTACCTGTTATGTAGTTTCCCAAATTGAGAATACTCTAATAAAGTGGACACACACACACACACACACACACACACACACACACACACACACACACACACACACACACACACACACACACACATATATACTGTTTATATTCATTTATATTCATTTTAAACTGAATATAAATAAGGACACTTACTACATGAATGAGGACTCAGACTACAAACAAACTTTGCAAACATTCAAGCTAACAGCCGTATATATATATATGGCTGTTAGCTTGAATGTTTGCAAAGTTTGTAGTCTGAGTTCTCATTCATGTAGTAAGTGTCCTCATTTATTAGTGGGAGGCTGAACATAAACAATTTGTCCTTATTATGTGGTGGTGTAGCATATCTGTACTTTACTGAAGTATTTGCATTTGGGGAAACTTCAACTTCACTACACTACAAGTCAAAAATCGTACGTTTTATTCAATTACATTTTGCGAAATCGAATTTATGAGTGGATTAAAAACTGGTCAAACACGCAACAAACCACCAATCCGGGTCGAGCGCTCGCTCTGTTTTGAATTTGTTTTGACTGGGGCTTGGTGGTATCTACTTATCACCAACATACAGTTCAGCATCAGTTCAACAGCAAGCAAAACATTTTGAGAGAAATACACGATGGAAGAAACTCCTGACTCGAACTTGTCACAGCACCTGTGGTCTCATTTGCATAATTCCGTCAGTAGTTATGTAGTTTTTTAGTAGGTTTTGGGCTCATGATCATTTTAATAAACATCAACCTGTTCCAGCATGAAAACACGGTGTGTTAAAAGATGGAGTGCTCACGTGATGTGATTTGAGGATGGATTTGGACTGTAATTATTATCAACAGTCTACTACAGTGGCTGAAGATCAAAAATAATAATAATATAATAATAATAATAATAACCCTAGGTTTTATTTATAGGTGCCTTCCATGACACTTAATGACACATAAATCTCTATACAACTAATACATATACAGTATAACTGATATGGCTGCCTAAAAGAAACGTTTTCAAACGATATTTGTAAGTGGAAAAAAAGTCACTGTTACGAATTCATGAGGAAGTACATTCCACGAATAAAGAGCAGCGTAGCTAAAAGTTCGAGATGCCAAACACATAGGAAGAAATAAGGAGAACGAGGACCTCGATCTAAGAGTTTGAGAAGAAGTCTATGTTAAAAACTGTTGAAGAACATGAGAAATGTGATATGAACAGTTTTGCATTGAATTTTTATCTGCCACCAAGATGAGGATGGATTTCCTTTTGAGACTGCATCCTTTCAAGGGAATTCTTTCTTGCAATAGTTGCCACTGGTTTGATCATTAGGGACAAACTGGAGTCTCTTCAACATCCCAACACCAGTGTCTGTTCTCAACCTTTTGGCTGGAAAAAAAACAGAAATTCCTAAAGCCACACCCCAAGATCTTGCCACTGAAGTCGAGCTTGTTAGAACAGCAATGGGGGTGGGAGGTGAATCTGGAACATGTTCACATTCACATATGGCTTTGATGGTAAAGTGGAGCATAATTATAATGTTTGCATCAATGGATTAGAATCAGGATTGCATTAGCAACCATTTTTTTCTCTCCGTTGAAGCATGAAACCTAAAACATGCAGAAGCTTGCCGTTTTACAAAGAACAGCGTAAAATAAAGAAAAACTGACTGTAAGGGCTGACTCTGGAAAGTTCTTCAAATAAATGTCTTTACAGAAAAACGCATGATCTCAAATGTTTATAAATTCTTTATCGACTCATTAGGTAAAAGATATCAGATATCATCAGCGATGCGGTAGATTTCTCGTTCTAAGAAACAGCAATGCGGGATTTTTTATTTTGTATTGCAGAAAAACCACAAGCTGTTTCAGAGGTGAAGTTTGATATAACAATTAATGGAGGCACGGAACGAGTCATTAAAGGCTATAATCAAAAGAAGACCAGAAGGAAGCCGTCTGTCAGTGTTCTGCTAGTGAGTCTGGGGACGTAGATCATTTTTTTAAGGAAACATCTTGAATTTTCGGCTTCCTGAATGTAATTTAAAACACTTCCCTGCAAAACATTTGACAAGAAAAAAACTGCGGGTTGTAACAGCAAAAACAAAAACTCAACTTAATTCATTTTAAAGGGGGGAATTGATTACATTAAATGTAGACGAACTGATTAATTAACAATTAGATAAACTTTCTAGATCTTTATGTGGAAAAAAATTAATTTATATTTTATGACATTCCTCTCACAATCTTCTAGCTGCTTATGAGGGTTAGAGGTTCTGGAAAATGTTCCTAGGACTCTTGGCTCTGTTCTGTAAACAAGACTTCCTCTTTGTCCATAGTTTTTTTTTTTTTTTTTGAAAAATGAGGAAAGGCACAAGAGCATGATTGGTTGGTGGCGTCATTTCTGAGAAGCTCCACCCAGGTTTTGGTGGTCAGCCAAAATGTAGGAGTGTTTTGTTTTTTGTCTTCTTGATTGAGAGAGTAACCCCAGATGTTTGATTTGTACAAAAACTTCGTACCCCTTGCTTGCAATGCTGATCTGAGACCATTTGGTTACTCTTGGTGTAATGCAAATAATCACATTTGTGCAGATATGTGCAAAAGTTTGTAAACCCTTCAGCATAAAAGGAGGGAATTTCATTTAAAACAACAAGAACATCAAACAGTGGCCTCCATACGTTTCCTCTCAGTGGAACTATCTCACTCTGTGCTCACTTTTCTGTTCAACTTTCCACCTTCGTAGTGGATTTTGCTCGCCGCTTCCTGTAATCTGATACATATGATTGTGTACAGAACAGGCATGTAGAGACTGCAGAGATTGCAGAGTGACACGATTTTCCATTTCATGTTTTAAATATAAGATTTGTTTCATCAATCTAAAACTTTCACCCCACAATTCTTTTTAGATAATTATAATATCAAGGTCCTTTTTTCTATTTAAACTAAATGGAATTGTAAAGAGGGTTACAAACTTTTGCACTTCGGCTTGATTACACAGTGTCTTTGTGAGGCACCAGCAGCGTTTTTTCTCGACACTAAAAGGATTCTTTTGAAAGACATTGTTTTCCAACAGTACATCTTTGTTAGTGATAGTCCTTGGCATCTACACACCCTCACATCTGCTCCATTTAACCTAGCAGAAAGCCCCTCACGCATAGTAGTCAGGAAGCAGATTTACATGTTTAAAAAGGCTTTAGTTATTGCTAAAGGTTTTTGTGTAACCTCATAAAATGCTAGCATACAGGAAGTAACCGCTACACCACCACCCTTCCCCCACTTTCGACTTTTCCCACTTTTTTGCAGTGTTCGAATGTGGAAGCCCTGTTTACAACCTTGCGCAATCACTTTGCCATCAGACATCGAACAGAGTCCACCTGTGTTTAATCAAAGCGCAATCCGATCTCAGAGTAAATACACTTCCACTTTCTGCCAGGGTGCTTGTTAACACATCTGAACACACAGGAACCAAGAAGCTATCAAAACAGTCTGGAACAAAGCTTTAAAACAAGTCAGAGTGTTGAACTATTAACACAGAAATTATACAAACCATGAAACCACTGAACACCGGTAAATTCATGATGAAGATCTGAAATTCTACGACACAACCACAAGGTCACAACGTGGTTTTGCATTTGACTGGGTAAAGAGCGTATTAGTCAGAGACATGCCAGAGAGGTGAAAGCTATTTCTCAAGCTGTTTACAAGACTGTCATAGCCCTCTTAACAAATGTGTGGGGAGTAAAAGTTCTTTGGACATTGGCCTCGGGCAAAATTTAACATTGCTATGAACACCATGCAGGGTTGAATCTGACCATACAAAAACTGCTAACTGTAACCATCTCCAGAATGCACACGGTGAAGATAAAATGTGTGCATTCTGGAGATAGTTACAGTTAGCAGTTCAACTTCATACAGTAGTTTTCGTATGGTCAGATTCAACCCTGCATGGTGTTCATAGCAATGTTAAATTTTGCCCGAGGCCAATGTCCAAAGAACTTTTACTCCCCACACACTTGTTAAGAGGACTGTTTTCCTCAATAATGCATTTTGAATACAGTTTCAAATATAGAGATATACATATCTTCTGACTAAATCTGAATCTATGTTTTCATTCTGATCCCATTGGTTAACCCCCTTTTTATGACCACTCCAAGATAAGAGCATATTGTATATATATGAATTTGTTATTTTCCTCTCTAAAACTGAGCTGTAGTCTTCCTTCCAAAAACAACAAACTGTCAGTAGATAATAGGACGTGGGTCCTGTATCCAGTACGGCTGCTGTATCTGTTTACAACGTCTGTTTGTACCAGTACTCGCGCTGCTTCTGCAACCTTAGTGCCCCAGAAGAGGATGGGTTTCCGCTTCCGAGATTATTCGATGAAACATCCGAATCTACATCCAAATTTCTTTAAAGGTGTTTTGTACTAATTTAATATTGATTCACAGCTCATTTGTATAAGTCTGAACAATTAATATTAAATGTGTATTAATGAATTCAGTCAGTAGACTGTTTTTTTTTGCACGTTATAAGCAGTAGGTTAATACTAAAAGAGCTTGAATAATTTTTTGGGAGGGTTACTGAGGTAAATTTGCCGCAACATAGCAATAATTAACCGCATCACAAATTATGTACATGAAAATCCTCACCAGGAGAGTAAAACAAGTGTTTGAGTGTGTAGGTGAGTGGGTGGATGTATGAGGGGGAGGAAGAAAGAATGGAATGTGGAATGGTGATAAGGCTGTGGCCGTAAATCAAAGATTATAGGTATAGTGGTTTCCCAGAAATGATCCCCAGCCATGACAAATAATGTTTCAACAAGTGTGAATGCGGTTACGTGGTTTGGATTCAGGTGGTAGGATTGAGCCAATTACACTGTCAAAATGTAATCTTTATTGCACAATGTTATTTAAACAAAACTTGCTTTAAATGTTCTACATAATCTTTTTGTTCAAAGCAAAACTAAGGTGATTATAGCTCCGTGTTTTTTGTTGTTGTTTTGTTTTTATTCTGACCATGAATTAATATACTGAAGCCACTAATCAGAGGGTCAGGAGTTTAAGCACCAGTATCTCCAAACTGCCATTTTGGGTTCCTTGAGCAAGACGATTAACTCTCTGTTCTCCAGGGGGTGCTATAATCATGGCTGACCCTGTGGTTTGACCCCATTTATTTGCTGTAATCTGTGGTAAAGGAAAAACACAAACCATGCATTTGAGGTAGAGATACACTAGGTTATATTACTTCAGTAAAAGTGCTTTCAGTGAAGTAAAAATACAAAAGTCTTTCTTTCTATCTTTCGGCTTCTCCCGTTAGGGGTCGCCGCAGCGGACCATCCGCATGTTTGATTTGGCACATGTTTTTACGCTGGATGCCCTTCCTAACGCAACCCTCCCCATTTATCTGGGCTTGGGACCGGCACTAAGGCTTGTGCAACCCTAATGGCTGGGGTTGGTTCCCTGACTGGGGATCAAACCCGGGCCACAGCGTTGAGAGCGCCGCATCCTAACCACTAGACCACCAGGGAACCAGTTTTAAATCCAAAAAAATACAGAGTACAAAAGTACTGCCATTAAATGTACTTAAGTATCCATAGTACTATGATTTATTACGGCTGTAATGTTCCTATTATCATTTTTGTCACAAGACTTTTTACTTAATCAACTCAATGTATGTGAAAAGACTCGAATGTGACTCTCAGCACAACAATATTAGAATTATTAGAATGATATTAATGAGTCAAACACTGGTTGATATCTATTCAAATGATCATGAGTCCAAAACCTTCTTTTCAACTGCTTCAAAGAAAAATCACGTGTTGTTACAAGTCTGTGCCATCATTTATCCTCTCAAAACCTTTTGCTTGCTGTGGAACTGATGCTAATCTGTATGTCGGTGAGGTTTTGATCTGGATAAAAGCGATTGCCAAATGCCATAAATGTAAACTGACGATGTATAAAATGCACATAGGATCGTATGAGATTTCATCATAGTTGCATTCCAGGGGGTTCCTTTAAAGGTCATAAATGCACACGACACAACCCACTTAAAACAGACATACTCCAGCTTGTCCATAGCGCTGCACTTTTCAGAAGAGCGCCACCAAATATGGTTATCATGTTAGACTGGGTGTCAAAACCAGGGGGGTATTCCAGAAAGCAGGTTATGTGACATACCTGGGTATGTTTAAGGGTAAGTTCGTGGATAACCTCAACTTTCGGTTCCAAAAACGGAGGTAACTTTCTGGGTATGTATGTAACAATAGCAACTGACTCTCTGAAAATAAGCTGCTCGAGAGCAGGTTATGTTTTAGTGTAACTTCGGCGTGCCCTTTTGATGAGGATCCTTTGGACGTAGAAGCACAAATTAGGTTTTTTTCGTCGGGAGAGGGTTATAACACCGCGTATTGATGTTTGCATACCCTAATGAATATTTGAAAGAGCGTTATCGTTTCTCAAAAGATTCGTTAGTTTATTTAACACGTCTTTTAAAACCGCATATCGCAAATGTGACAAACCGCGCGGTTCTGCGCTTAGCACAGAAAACATTTTTTGTACAGTGTGGCCGATTCAGAGCATGTGGGAAAGGCAACTGTGTGTAAAGCCGTTCGTACAGTATGTCTGGCACACACATATATATTTAATATTTAGTCATATTATTTATATCTATACATGTATTCATTATGCGCACACACACACTTCATACTTCCATAACTTTCTGTTTCAGGGATTCCAAATGTAATTGGGTGCACTGATGGCACTCACATTCCTATTAAAGCTTCACCAATAAATGAGGGAGACTGTGTTAATAGGAAATCTATTCATAGTATCAATGTGCAGGTAACAACTTAATTTTTTCCCTTCTTAAAAATCATTAAAGTCATTACTTTTTCCACTAACTAGGTAATATGTGAGGCAACCCAAATCATTACCAATGCCGAGGCAAAATGGCCAGGATCTGTGCAGGATGCCAGAATTTACCAGAAATTTCAGCAGGGTATGTTTTGCTTTATACAATTGTTTTTTTTTTCCTTTTTACTATATTTGTGTTGTACACTTCAATCATTACAGGACAGTACAATGGTTACTTTCTGGGGGACAGAGGATACCCTTGTCTGCCCTATTTAATGACACCCTACTCTGAACCTGAGCCTGGACCACAGACACGGTTTAACCTGGCTCACAGCCGAACACGGGCCAAGGTGGAGATGACTATAGGGATCCTCAAATCTTGGTTTCACAGTCTGCGTGGGCTCCGGGTTAGTCCAGAGAGGGCATGCGACATTATAGTAGCTTGTGTTGTGCTTCACAATATTGCCACTATAAGAGGAGAGAGCCACCCTCCTTGTATTGAGGAAGATGGCCCAGAGGAACACCTACAGATTTTAGAGGCCAACAGAGACGGAAGACTTTTGAGAGACAGGATCTGTCAAAATCACTTTTATTAATTTTTTTGCACTGGTCTGCCAGGCAGTGTATTTCTTTATTTCCTGTAAAATTCAATAAAATATTTATTTATATTGCTTTACACACACACACACACACACACACACACACACACACACACACACACACACACACACACACACACCACTTTTAACATGCAACAGATTAATATTCAGACAAGTTCTCACCTTAAGGCAATGCTCCAGTAATTCAATTTCAAGTGCTGCTTTTTTAATGAGAAACCTTTTCTCTTCCATTTAAAACTGTATAAGGTCCCTCTCCATGTCACTTTCTTATTTGTTTTTGGAGATGGACCTTATACAGCTCAACAAATCAATTACAACTGTGACAGACTGTGTTCTTTCTGGAGGGTCAAATAATACAATACGTCCATCAGTATCTATAAGAACACACAACCCATTAAATTCTCAATATTATTAAAGAAAATAATACATGAAAAGAGTAAGATGTCAGACTAAGATCACAGTAGCCTATACATCATATGCAGTTAAATAAAATAAACCTACAGAAAAATAATCTTGTTCAAAAAGCCTTTAAGTGACAGATAGTAATTTATTAGGACAAAAATTAAAACAAATCATAGAGGTAAACTTACATTTCACCATTTTTTCACCATCACTTGTGGTGCATGATGTGTGTGATGAACTGCCCCCTGGAATGCCAGCAACCACTGGTCGCCCTTTATTAAGGGACAGAGCCAGCTCCTCAGATGGGGTGAGGGGAGGTGGTGGTGGGCCCCCGCCAGTTAGACGGGCTTCAGTCTTCTTTCTATTAGCTACATGACAGAATGAATATACTAAATCCTGTTATAATAATAGTTCAGTAATTGTGTAATCAAATATTACCTTTTTGCAGAATGTTTTTGTGATTCATTTTGACTTGGTTTAAAGTTCTTGTGGCTCCAGGAGGATTACACCTTATTAAATAAGAAATATACATTATTATTTTAAACTAAAGAAATAAATGGCAGGAAAAATAAATGCTTTCATAGTGATATATTCAAAAGGATGTATAAGTCATACTTCATTATTTTGCATTATAATAAAACAGGAGCCAATACCAAATTTGTAATTTAATACACTCACGCATTTACTCTGTCCGGTATTTTTTGCCAAGCAACTCTCTTGCTTTAGCCGCTGCAGCTGTATTGCTTCTTTTTAATATTATTGGCTTAAACTCCTCATAAGCGTGCATTAAAACCTCCAACTCCGCCTCTGTGAACTACACCGCTCTCTTTTTTCCGCTTTGAGTTTCCATGGTGACTCGTGAAATCGGCGATCCCTTGAAAATGTCTTTATATATGCACCGTGCACGCGCATTACCTCTGGTTAACCAGTTGAAGGTTGATTAAACTAACTCTTCTCAGGTGTTTTGGAACCGACATACTCATGGTATGCCTGTTTGGGGTAAATCAACCCAGAGGTTATGATTTAGCAAATGGTAAGTTAACCAAGCTTTCTGGAATACCCCCCGGGTCTCTCGTATGCATCCGTGTTAGCTGTGTTTACATACAAAGAGACATCATTTCTGCATGCCCCCCCACATAAGAGGCAGCTAAACCCTAATGGAGGGGTGGTAATATAAAACACTTCAGGATCTGTAGAGGGAGCCCTTTAAACCTTTTCAGCATTTCAGCTGCTAGGTATCTACGCCTGCACTATCAGTGTGGTCCAGACACCAGCACAGGATGTTACAGATCCACCCAGGAACTAATCATTTACAGCAGCACTGTTACATTCCCCCCAAAAAAGGATACAGACAACCCAGGCAGTTCTCTAGCTCACAGAAAGAGGAGCATATTGCCATTGCCATTTATCCTGTATGTATCCATGTATTATTTGGGTGTTTAACTAAATATTAAAATGAAGCTTTTCTGCTGTTAACATTCCTTCGTACTGTGAAATCCTTGGACTAGTTCTGGTGTACTCATCTGCATTCATTGGCCACAAAATAAACTGTTAGTGTGTTTGTGCAAAAAAACAATTACATGGTCTTCACTATAAGCAGACTCGAGCATGAAAGGCTTCCGAATCGATTAGCTCTGAATTTGACTCGAACCCAAGTGAGAAATTGTATTATCACTTTAGATTTGTTTTCCTCTGAGAATTTGTACAATGCAATATAAACTATAAATATGAAAATTCCCTCAGCAACATTTTAATGTAGATTTATTACAAATAATCCCAACCAACAATTACAGGTTTAAATTATAAGGTCACGTCACACACTTGAGAACACTTAAGAAAACTGTGTATTCCCATAGTATTTATATCCACTGTTAGAAAAAGTACACTTGGGATGCTTCCTGGATTCTGGTCAACATTTAAAATCAAGAATTTGTTTTGGAAAAATAAAACACTTAAGACTCCCCCCCATCCTCCACCAATCAGACCCTAGTCTGGTTTCCAGCACAGCAGAAAGCAGTTCAAATATTTTGCTAGCAAGAAGAGTGCCTGAAGAGGAGAAAAAAAAACAAAAACAAACAAAAAAAAAAAAAGCATAGTAGTAATGAAAGACTAGAGCGATAAATACTTTGCTGCCAGGCATAAGCTCAAACGTGTCAAATCAAAAGAAATAAAACTAAGCAAATTTTAAGCAGGACAGAACTTAAATCTTATTTTTAAAGTTTTAATGAGCACAGCTTATCTACCAAAAAATAAAGTTAATTTCACAATGCTACATCAGTTCAACTGAAGCCACAAAACTGGTTTCTTTACAAAAGTCTTGGTTTAAGTCCAAGAGCATTGAAGTACGTTCTTTTATGGTAAATGTTCACGCAGAACAGGTCCCAGCTGGGTGAAAGTACAAATTGCGACATAAGAAATTCGAGTGTTACTGTTCAGTGGAACCACAAATGTAAAACCCAATGCTTACTGAAATCCTGGCCATTGTATAGTCAACATATTTATATTCCCAGAACTAAAAGAAATGTAACCATAAGTTTGCAAGATGTTCGGTGTAGCCATCAATAAAAAGGGCATGTTTATAAAACGTCTTCAGATTTAGTGAGCTGCTTTTTGGACCCATGCAAGGCAAGACATGAGGAAACGAAACACCTCATCCAGACTATGACTGGAGATGAAGCTCATGCTGCCATCTAGTGAAATGTCTGCTAAAGTCATAATCAGACAGAGCCAGTACTAAAACCAGAGTTTATTTTCTGCTGTTAATTTTGCAACATAATTTATTAAAACCCACTTTAAAATATGCCATTAATGGCAATTAGCATTCAATTCTCATAAATAATTACTTTAACATTGAAACCAGCCATCAAGGCTGCACACACTCAAAAGAGCAAAAATCACACACAGAACTGCAAGCTCTTATGAGCGGCTCTTGCTAACCCAGTGGTATTTGTCCATCCGTGGACCAGAAAAGGCATATGATGGTCTGTAGTTTTTGAAGCCATTGTGTGGGGGATATTGGCCATTCGAATGCTGCTGGTAGCCTTCAGCAGCATAGGGCTTTCTTTTGGGATAAGCAGTCCAGCTTGGCATGGATGGAGGTGGACCAAAGTCACTCAACTGCAAAAAAAATAAAACCAGTGAAATTCAAAATCAGCCTTTGCTCCTGAATGAAAACCTGCAACCACATTGGCCTTTTGTAGATACGATTGAAAACCTGGACCAATAAATATAAAAAAAAACAAGAACCGCCATGAGGAACTGTTCAGCAAACCATGGTCCTGAAATACTCTTTCCTGTGCATTAGTGTGCAAAATATCCAAGTCAATTAAATCAGCTGGCTTTGAAGCACATGTTGGAACACAAACCTATTAAGTGCACACAAAACTGGAATTTCTCCACGACCAAGGTCAGGAACCAGTCTTCAAAAATACCTGATAAACACTGTTGGGATTGGACACCGTTGGGATGCACTTGGGCTCCGGAGCAGAATGCGTGCTGCTACTACTGCTGCTGCTCATGCTCACGTTGATGGTGCTCAAGCTGCTGTTAGCACCTTCTTCATCTGAAGATGTTCCTGAATGGTAGTCTGAGGAAGCCCTCTCCACAGCATTGTTAATCCTGCGTGAGAACTCACGGTCTCCTTTTTGCCCCTCCAACAGTGCCACACAAAATGGTGCATTTTTCTCACCATACCTGCAAGAGTTACAAGTAAAGAGTTAAACCTTTTAAAAGCTTGGTATACTACTAGAACATTGTTCCATTTTATGGTCAGCAAAGGATTTTACCGGCATGAAACTTCTCCAGGGTCTACCCAAATGGTGATCTCTTTAGGCAAACCGAGGTCCTCATAATCAATATTACTTTGTTTGCAAGCACGGCCAATTACAGGGTCCCTCATCTGGGCCTTGTTCATCCGGAGACACCTAGGGGGAAAAAACATTATGTTCAGTGAATAAATTCTGGCAATACCCCCCTCCCCTCCAATCATGCTTCTACATCACAGCCCTGTACCGGAAAGCTTGTCCTTTGCATGGCTTCTCTGGGTACCAGTGGCTTTTGTAGGTCTCAAAAAGGACAGACGTAAACGCCACAGCGAACCTCTCCCGACACGAGCGCTCCAGCTTTCCATGCTTCTTTGCCAGCCTCGCCACAAAGAAAACAGTAGCAGCAATCTCTTCCTTCATTTTCTCTAGACTCAAGCCTCTTTTGCTTTAAAATTATGTAATTAAAATGTGTTCTAAAAAAAAAAAAACAAGCCTATAGTAAAGGTATACCCAGATTGCTGCTTTTAAAAACCGGGCGCAAAAGGCAAGAACTTACTGAGAACTTAAACCACAGCAAGATGTGGAGCAGAAAATGATGCTTTTTAAGGTCACAGTAATTTGCAATCAGATGTCTCAACAGGTGTGTCCTATTGAGGAACGTCTTTAGCAAGTGGAACACGTGCTTTTGCTGATGTTGGCCACTAGATGGTGCTACAAATGTTCTCAGAATAACAGTTTAGGATGAAGACAATAACATTACATGCTAGAAAGATGTTATTTGTATCTCCATTGTAGTACAATGAGACAGTAATAAACCTAATGAGCATTTTTGTGTGCTTTTATATTTAATTTTTTTATTACATTTTACCCCCCCCCCAGCCACACACTCTGTTAATTGTAAAGAGTAAAACAATATCTCCAAACATGGATTTAATAAGGAGATATTGTGATTGCTAAGAGCTAAAAAGATCATTGCAAAATATAATAGAGTTTAAAGGCTGTTAGAGGAACAGCAAAAGCTAAAATAAGCTAGAGTTCTGTAACTGTATACAATTTCTTGTGTGTTCTTCGTTAATCGTCATTTTCTCAATTAAAAATGAAGTTGAAAAACACTCAAAGCAACCACAAACAAATAATTAGGTATTGCAAGTAAATTAAAACATCAGAGTACATAACATGAATATCCTTTTATTTTCTAACTTATTGATTTTAGAGCTCGATATTTCAATAAATTTGACATTTCTAAACCTGAAGTATTTGATTCACATTTTTGGGGTGATGGAGGACAAGTGGGGCTTGAAAAAGTTTCTAGACTACAGAAAGAAAAGTGGGACAAAGTGTCCATTAAACCAGACTGTACTATTAAAATAAAATACAAAAAAAACACCAAAAGTTTAAAATACATCTACTATTCAATACTACAGGATTTTAGAGGGTCTGTGTAAATAATTAATGTGAGTTCACAAATCTTTCTTCCTTCTGGTTGGGAAACATGCTCAGTGTGGTATTCCATGATGTTCCACAGAGAATGGTGATACATTAGTCAACTACGAGAAAAAATACCTCAGAATAGACATATAATCAACCTGTGGGTTCATTTCAAACTCACACAACAGAAACTCCATCTTGCCTATTTAGCTGCAATATTCTGGAAACTAGAAATAATAGTTTATGTAATAATTTTCTATTTTTTGTTGTCTTCCAACTACCATTCCTTCGAAGACAAAATGTCTTGCAGCATGCAGTTTTGTGGTATCTGATCTTGAATGTCATGCCCTCGTGCATGCAATAGATTCAATTCGCTTCTAATGTTTCTAGAATGTAACAATTAAATGCAAATAATTAATGTTTTTATTAGTTTTTATTAATAGTATTGATGTAAATACTGTAAATCAATGTCTATAGGTATACATGGTAATAATGGATAAATGTCATTGCAACTATTTACTTCATTTTAAATGATGAGGAAATTGTTTTTCAAATTAAGTTTTACAGTATTGGAAAATATGTTTAATGCATTTAATGTTCTGATTGCAATTGTTTAAGATGTTGTTGCTGCAAGACTGCAAGTGATGATGCAAGTTGATTATTGTCTACAGAGCAACTGGCAACGCATTAGATGTTCGATGTTAAACTTCTACAGGCAAGTCTGGGCTTGTCTTTGGAGAAGGAATGAAATGGCTAAGAAATAGTTTCTGTGGTAACCCTGAGTAGCTATTGTCTACTATCAGCATAGAGTGTGGGTTATAACACATACCCTTACCAACTGAAAACCAATCCTAACTCACAGAAACATCAGTGCTTGGGTTTGTCTGTATCTAAGGATTTGATCAGCTTTTTGTTTTTTGTTCCTGACCTCTGATTGAACAACAGTGTGCTGCATTCAATGGTTGCCTATGTAAACGATGGTTACTCAGCCTCCAAGCATAGGGCGCCCTCAGGAGAGGGGGATTATCTACATGATCGAGTCAGAAATGAACACTGACTGGAATCATAACTGTGTAAGAAGAATTAACCAGAGGAAAAGAAATAGGGAGAGAAATGGGATATAAAAGGATTAACAACTTAATATATCATTATTTGAATTTGGTGCATACATGTGGATACTTGCACATGGATTCATATATAACATTTTGATATTATTTCATTGGTTAATGATAAATTGGTTGGTAAACAACAGCTACCAACATTAGCACTGGTCATGTTACAGTGTCAATAACGACTAGAAATAACTTTAATAATAATTCGTCCTGTAAAACAAATAGTTCAATGTAAACCATATCAATGAGTTGAAGTTAATTATAGCTACAATCTTTACAACTTTAAATTTTACTGCCTTTACAACTTTTAATGATATAGATTTGGTATATTTTCTTTTTGGCACAATTTACCAGTTTTTCTTATTCATTTAACGTCATTTATACACGTCAATGTACATTTTTTTCATTATTTGACGTGTCAAAGTAAAGTAACAAGTCATTAAATTTTTGGTTACAATTTTACACTGCAGAAATACAATATATAGAAAATTTGTTTCTTTTTCCTGGATATTATTATACAATAAATATGTATAGTATAGTGTCATTCTTACAATCTGGTAAGTCGCACATCAACACGAATTATGTATTTTAACTACAAAAAAAATGTCTTTTTTTTTATCACTTTTTAACTACAAACTTTGAATAATTTGGATTATATTTTTTACTATTCTGTCACAATTCATTAGTGTTTTTATTAATTCACTGTCACCCAAAAAAATTATCAAAAAACCTATTTTATATATACATATATATTTATTTATTTATTTTTTATTATTATTATATATATACAAATATATATTGCAGTCACACAAGTTGTGTAAGATGTGTTCATTACTATATGTATGTGTATAGTGTCATCTAAATGATTTACATATATTTTATATATTGAAATATATAAGAAAATCTTTTCATACAGTTAAAAATGTAACTGCAAGAAATCAGCATCAATTGCATTCAATATAAACAGATAATTGTCCAAATGCAAAAAAAAAAACAATTTCGTAAATTATTTATGTGTTTGTGATAATAAAGTATGTAACTTGTATTAAAATCACTACAGTTGAAGTTGCTACTGGTTGACAGTATGAACGCTTGTGTGGTGGCGCGCGTGCCTTTGTTTTTGTTTGTTTTTTTGCTGCTTCCTGCGCGCGCTCGTTCCCGCCGCGGGCGGCTCGCGCCTCATGAGCCGCTCAGCCTGAAAGCGCCTCTGCGGCCGCCGCTATAAAAAGGGCCGCGGGTCCGAGACCGAGTTCAGAGCCACAGGGAAACACTTCAACCGAGTTCTTCTGGTCAGGATGTCCTTTGGTGAGTAGAGACCAAACTTTGAGGTTACACCACAAATCTAGCTCAGTTCAGTAGTAGTATTATAAGAGTTTGTCTTCTATCAAATGGCATAAAAGAGGGAATAAACTATCTTTAGTTGTATCTAATCAATGAAATCTGCACCAGTGAGTTGGTGATTGAATGATTTGATTAAAAAAATAGATCCAAATCTAGCATTGATTTTGCGAATGTAATGAAACCTTACATAATGTTTTTCATATCTACTACAGAAACTGGAAAAATGGTTCATCTCATCTCATCCTGGTTTCCTCCTGGTGCACGAATGACACGCCAAGAAACCGCAAAGGGTACCATGCCACACGTCAATCTTCAGGGTCTAGATTTTTCCTGGTCTGGAGATCAGCCATGAGCTCGGAATACACCCTGTCTGATGGACAACCATTGCTCAACCGAAAGTTTTTGCAGGACACGAGAGCATGTGGAGAAGATTTTATCACATACAGGAACCCGATCTCATGACCCAACGGGGGAATCAGGTGATCTAGTAACATCTGGGCGTTTCAGAGTATGCATTTGGGAAAAGAAAAGTATAGATTATCCCAGGTGATGGCATTTCCCAGTACCAGGTTTCCCAGTCTGGGCTTCACCTGTAACAAGGCCAGTTGTGACATCTTGTCTAATCCCAGTTAAGTATTCCTGCTTAATTATCTGCTTGATCTGTAAGGGTATGAAAAAGAAATCTAGGTTATTTGAGGAGCCTCTTAGGACCTTGAAAGAATTAAACATTAAAAGAGGAATCCATTCTTTATTAACAGCACTGATATGTTCCACTCTGGATGCAACTTTTGAAAGAATCCTTGCCACCTTAACTCTATCAATCTCAAACGATTTCGATAGCATTAGGAGAAGAAAAGTCAAGCCCCCCCCCCCCCCCACCCACCACCAAGTCTACTGCATTTCTAAGTCTAGATGTGTGACATCATGAGGTGCATAGCAACAACAGGTAGAGGCAACAATACACAGAAGAAAGAAGCGATAGATTTGATAGAAGACACCAAAGGTGGCATTCCTTCAAACCAGTACAAGTACGTATGATTTTAGAGCAAGTCCTTCACAGGTGAGCTGCTTGTCGCTTTAGTAACTTGTTTAAACCACAATGAAATACTTTTGCGTTCATTTTTGCTGTTTTAAGATCATTTAAATTCTGAAATTCAGCTGCACTGTATATTGTTCAGTAATCTCGACCATCTTTTGGATTACTAACAGCACTTCTAGATGCGAATGAGCACTCATTATGCTTAGTGAATGTTTCATTCATTTTTCAATTTCATTATATAGTTTGTACCAGCATCTATAATATGGATTGCAATTGTGTTCATAACAAGCAACTTTTCGTCCTTTTCCACCGTATAAATGTCATTCGTAAAACTCTCCATGTACACTTCATGTGGAGTTTAGACATTGGACCTCCTGGAGTGTTTAAAGGCTCTGGCATGGAGAAACTGGTGTTGGATCTTTGATGATCGCAAATGTTGAGCTATTTTATGAGTTGCTCAGTAGCTCCTAGTTTTATTACCATAAATGATCTGTATAAGACTGTAGAAAGATCATTTATAGTTATAAAACTAGGTTTTATTAGGTCTTGAGTCTGGTTCCTCTCAAGATTTCTTCCTCATAACATCTAAGGTAGTTTTTCCTGGTCACAGTCGCCATGGCTGCTCATTAGGGATAAATACACAACATTCACCTTAACTGTAAAGCTGCTTTGAGACAATGTTTGTTGTGAAATGCGCTATAGAAATAAACTTGACTTGAAACTTGACCACGTGTTTAAAAAGGACAAACGCTTTCCGTCAGTCTCAGAAGAACTGCTTGGAGTCTTTTCTCAGCTGTCATCGTCACTCCCCGTCACTGTTGGGGTTGGTTTGTAGGCAGTGTTGTTAGCTGATTGTTTTACACAGACTACAATCACTAACCATACTGCCAACACAACAGCCTGCAGTCAAGCACATGGAATGATTGTGTGTTTATTTCTCTCAAAGTCTCGCAGCATAACACAGTGGAATGTAACGATATATGCGGTTATGAAAGGCATCGATACATAATACTCTCAGAGTAGTGCCATGGTTTCTGAGGAACACTCTTTGTGAACACATGCTATTTGGTCGTCTGGCAGTGTAGTTAGTTGATTACGATTCGGACCTACAGTAATCACTAACCTCACTACCAGCTGAACAACAGCTACAGCACAGATCATTGTGGTGTTTTATGATGTGGTGTTGTTTTTTTATGATTTCAATGTAAAGCATTTTCATAATCAATAAATAGAAGAAAATGAATCTGTGTCTGATTGGATGCAAAAGGAGTATGAGTTTATACGATTTTAATAATGACTGCATGAGCCAAATCCTAATAAGTCTAGGAAGTCTTATTCCTTTTAATTATTATGAAGTTATACTCGATAAATAATGATCGTGCATTGCATTATATTTATATCCTTAAATGAAGAGCTGTGATTTGAGCATTTGCCAAGGCAAAAATACAATAGTACCAAAGGCTGATTGCAATATAATACTAATATTATATATAAAACTATTCATAATAATAATAATAATAATAATAATAATAATAATAATGATGATGATGATGATGATGATGATGATGATAATGATAATGATAATGATGATGATGATGATGATAATAATAACAACAACAACAATAATAATAATAATAATAATAATAATAATAATAATAATGATGATGATGATGATGATGATGATAATAATGATAATAATAATATTAATAATAACAATAATAATAATAATAATAATAATAATAATAATAAGGATGATGATGATGATGATGATGATAATAATGATGATGATAATAATGATAATAATAATAATAATAATAATAATAATAAGGATCATATTTTCGCAATATATTCTCTCAATTTGCATTATTAATTCATTTATGTCATTTATTCATGTTTATATATCTATTAATGGAATTTATTGATAGATACAGATAGATACAGTAGTTTATACCCGAAAACACCAACATTACATTTATGCAGATTTGATTTAATCTTATATCTCAAAGTGCTTTACAAGCATAAAAAAATAATGATGATGATGATGATGATGATGATGATAATGATGATAATAAAAAGCATTAAAAAAAAATGATGATGATGGTTGGAGTTCATTTTATTAGATACAGATGAAACAGTCAAATTATGGCAATCAACTACATCAGTATATAACAGCTGTTCAGAGAACGTTCCCCAAACATCAGGAGAACATTCTCTGGTGTTGTGTAATTCATATATTTTTTACTAAAATAATCTTGAGGACTCCCCTAAGTATTTTACCTGTCATGGGGTCCATAATGCCTTATAGGGGGTCCCGGATCCGCCCTCCCCAATTCGAGCACTGGTTCTGGAGATGTTTGAGTGAAGGAAGTTTAAGGAAACCTTTATAGAAATAGTTTGAAGGTTAATGGAAATAAAAGGGAATTTTCTGTATGTCATAAAACGCCATAATGAGCATAATATCGCAACAATTTCCCTATAAAAAGTAGAAGAAAAGTTTCTGGATCAGCAAGAGCTATCATTGAGGATTATTCTGCATGAATCAAACAGGGAAATTGTGGAAGCGTCTTTCTCCATGGCAACAGCGTCGCTGCCTTCACTTCCGGGAACGCACTCAGCTCTTAGTATAGTGCGGCAGTGGAGTAATGAGAGAAGAGGGAGATGTGGAACACTCGGTGGAGACACTTTCAGGCGGTGGTGTGTGTTACACGGTGTTTGAAGGCTCATCGGAGGAGGATGTGGCGCACTCCAAAGTGTTCTGGAGCTCCATCTATCTACAGCCTCCCATCGAGTCCAGCTTAGAGACGGTGGACATCGGACAGCGTCTGAGGAGAGCCAAGGCCCCGCAACGCACGCGTAAGTGTGTGTGTGTGTGTGTGTGTGTGTGTGTGTGTGTGTGTTTGGTTGCTTGTGACTTTAGACAGTGTCAGAAGATAGGCAAGTACACAACGCACGCGTGTGTGTGTGCTTGTGTGTGTGTGTGTGTGACATTAGACCGCATCTGGAGGTTGCCATAGGAAGTGCTTGTGTAAAAATAACCAGAGAGAGAGAAAGAGAAAGAGAGAGAGAGAGAGAGAGAGAGAGAGAGAGAGAGATCATGTCAACACAATGTGTGTATTGTTAATAATTTGACATATTATATATTTATAATTATTACAATACATTTAATTTCTGGTATCGCATAATAATAAGTCAAAAATGTCATGTTATAGAGGAATCCCAGTTCACCCAGAAGACTTGTTCAGGTACGAAAAGCAAAATTACACATTTATTTCTGGAGACAAATGAGAGCAGATAAAAATAAATAAATAAATAAATAAAAAACGCATTGTAAAATACGATACCATACGGGTTTAATCTATTACAACGGATGCAATAAAATATAGGGAAGTGGTTCCTCAATGGTTAAGATGTTAGACCTCTGATTGGAAGGTCTCGAGCTGGCCCTTGAATACGGCCTTTAACTCTCATCTGTATACATGCGGTAACTGTAAGTCTGGATAAAGGCGTCTGCCAAATGCTATAAATGTTAATAATTGTGTTTCCTCTTTCCTCTTAGTCTGCAATAATGTTCCCAAGCAGCTCCAATGGACTAGTAAGTCATCTTTTATTTCTTTTAATAATTTCACTTTCTGATTTCTCAAAAATAACCGCATCTCCCTAAAACAGAAAACGATGAGATCCTACAGAGGGCTTACCAGCTACAGATGCAGGATGAGAAACAGAGATACATGGAAATGGTAAGATATGCTTTAGATTGATGCAAAATCCTTCTCATGCTGATCTGCCTCAAATAAAGACTGTAGCAGGAAGTGTGAGAGGAAATGTTTCACACAGTCGTTGATTATGTATTTGACAGATCGGGATGATGGCTGGTCTTCATCTTAGTCATCTATGACTAAACTCTTTTTCTGTATGTGTGATCACCTGCAATTTCAAAGATTTGGGTTAAATGTATTTATAGGAATTATGATAATTATCATGGTCTTTGGAAGGATAGTGTGTGTGTGTGTGTGTGTGTGTGTGTGTGTGTGTGTGTGTGTGTGTGTGTGTGTGTGTGTGTAACAAACTTTCATCCTTCCTTGCATCAATCCTTCCTTCCATCCATCTGTCAATCCACCAAGCAAGACATAGAGTGTGTTAGCATGAGAGGGAATGTGGGTTTGAGAGAAAAATGATCTCCAAAATGGATACATATGGAAAATGCAGTTTTCATGTTGCAGTGTGAACTGGGAAAACGGAGGCTTTTGACGCATTTTTAGTCTTGAGACGGTGCCAAAGTTTCAAAGAGCCAGAAAACAAAATAAACGCCAGGCAGAAATAAAGCAGTCCAGAGCGTCTTACGTTTCTCTGACGCGCGGTACAGAGACGTGTGCGTTTTCAGACGTTTCATGCGGATGAGCAACTTTTGGGAAACGATTTAAAACTAAAGTGTGGACGTGGACTGTTTTCAGACAAAAACTCTGTTTTTAAATGTATCCGGATTGGTGTAGACGTAGCTTTAGTGGTTCAGGAATTGCACTGTGGATCTGAAGGTTGTGAGTTCAAATCCGTGGCACTCCTGGGCCCCTGAGCAAGGCCCTTAAACTCATAGCTGCTCGGTTGTGTCAATGAGATAAGTCTGGATGAAGGCATCTGCCAAAGACATTTGTAAATATTTTTGTCATACCCTTTGGACTTTGGAGTCTCCATCTTTTGAGCAGTACGTTTGGTTTCCCCAGATTAAGTTCTCTCTGGGGCTCTGGAGCTCATAGACATTGTTTAAAGATATTTATTTGTGCCATCTGCTTGATCTACTACTTACCTTACTGCTCTAATGAGTTGTAAATTATCCCTAAGATCGCAAATGCAAAAAAAAGTGCAAGGTTGATCAAAGCATTTCTGATGGCCAGGAGCACTTTTCCTGCAACTTGATATGATATATTGCTGCAATTTCTGCTGCGCTAGAGCCGGTCTGCAGCGAGCGGATACCGAGCCATAATGAGCAATGAATGGAGATCGGATGGGTTTTTGCAGCGTGAGGATCTGGCAGCCAGAAACTGCTGTCTTTAAGCAAAAAAAAAATAAAAAAATAAAGGCTTGACACACTGCATTAAGGAAATGAAGCCTGCCCCCCTTGCATAACGGTGCACTTAAAGACATAAAGTGAATCTGGTGCACGCTGCAGTCACACACCACCGTAAAGCTAGATTGGTCCTTAATTGTGGAGGTTGTAATGAAGTACTCGGTGTTACAAATCCCTAACAGGTATATGCGATTGGGCGACAAGAGTCTGGCCCGAGCAACAAATTAGCAACATCAGCACATCTATAGTTTTTTTTGATATATCATGTCCACTGTGGACCATCTAGAAAATCAATAAACCTGCAGCCCACAAAATTAAGGGTCCAGATTGAAGAGTGTTTAAATGCATCTCTGAATGCCTGTGAAGCATTAAACGGTCCCCCTGACGTGCCATGTGCTTCATATTACACCCTTATAAAACTCGGCCATTTTCTAATATGATAAGTAGCCTGTAGCACTTTTGATTAAGCGCTGGTTTTTCCCACTGCAGAGCACCAGGGAGCCAATCGGGTTAATGCAATCCCAGAAGCTGCCACCAGCTCACTGTACTTCTGTCATGATGGATGCATCTGCGGAGCCTCTGGTGCTTGCCGCAGCCCGCTGAGCGTGGCCGCTAATCGGATTAGAGGGCCCGTGGTTTTGCGTCGTCTAGGCAAGTTGTGAGATCAATTCAGCTGAAAGAGCCTGGGTGGATCGAGAGAACGTCGATTCTTTTTTACCGAGAGGACTCTGAAGTACAGAGGTTTTAAAATGCAGATTTAAAAGGAAGTTTGTTGGATGAAGAGTTCAGAGCTCTGAGATTCCTCATTTGAAATTCAATTGCGCCAATAGAATATCATTATCCTTGTTGTCCCTGACGTTTAGTACGTGTTTGACCCAAGTTCAGAGAATTCCAGGACGGCTGATGTTCACAGCGTTGCTCGGATTTTCCGAACGCTCATCTACCGCATTCAAAACAGGATGGTTCAATGAGCAAAGGATGAAAAAAAACAAATGGGGTGTGCTGTTTTAGGAATTTAATCAATGTTGACTATTAATCAATGACAAGCATGTCCTGAAGTGGTTTATTAACAATGCCCATTGTTAAAAGTGCTATACAAATAAAAGTGAATTTGATTTTTTGTCTATTAATAGTTACATTTAATCCATGGAACATCCAAGAAATATGTGATTTCTTGTATTTACATACATTATAAACAGCCTTCTGTTTATTTTCTCATGAAGTGAGACTCGTTCAGGAGAAACCGCAAAACCTCACTGAATGTATATAATTGTTCAATAAACCCATTTTATTTAAACATTTCATTATTGAATAACATTTTTTTTTCATCTGATTAACATCTGCTGTACAATGATGCATTTGAATGTAGTTATTGTACATTGTATTGTTGTACAGCCAAGCGATTGCGCATAAATAAATACTCTCGACAAACTCAAATCAAGAGTTCGACAGCACTGAGGTATAAAATTTCAATTCATTTTGATTTTTATAGCACTTTTAGCAATATAGATTGTCTGTGGCAAAGAAAAACTTCAAGAGATGGCATGAAGAAGAAACCTTAAGAGGAACCAGACTCAAAAGGGAACTCATCCTCATTTGGGTCCACATCGAATGTTCATTCATTACAGTACAAAAGTACATATACAAAAGTGTATATCAATCATGTATCTAATTATCACTTTGGACCCGATTGACTCTTCATCAAGAAGCGCTGCTATAAGTTTCAACAAAATTGCATTAACAAAATTGATGTTTTTTCTTAATCTAGTTCTTGGTTTTACTTAAAAAGTCAATACATGCAGCAAAACGTTCTCTGGTGACTCCGGTTACTCACACGTTGCCATCTTCTTTGTTTTTCCAGCACAGTTACAATCTGCTCAACTTCACATCCCTCTTATTTCTCCACAGGTCCACTGAGAGCAATCGACCTGAAAGATATAGAATCCATAGTTCAACAGAGACCAGATTATTTTCATTACAATTCCTATTTAGTAACTTTTCATCCAAGAAAAAGCTGCCAAGTGGAAAGAAATGGCTGGTTTTCTAAGAAATGGTTATATTCTGAATCAAAACGTCTCACATGAATAAGGGCAGTTATTCTGTCAGAGGAAATGGCCCTATTTCATTTGATATCATTTGAGTTTCACTTTGAGTGCTTTTGCAGTACATGACATGAGTAATGTTTATAGCTGATGATAATAATTGTGTTGCGTTACATTACTGTAACTGATTAACCTGCTCTCAAATGATGTCCGCTTGATAAATGGCTACCGGGGTCCATATTCAAAATGAAATCAATCAAACGACGTTAATTGCCAAGCAGCCGTGTAGCAAAAAAAAGTGGGAGTGTTAAATCAGAGTTATGAGGCTTGTTTAGTAGTTGCAGTTTTTCTTGCCAGCTGGCTGCTGCATTCTCAGCCTTTGTCTATATGCACATAGATTACGACTGGCCAGAGATGTAGGAGGGTTAACTATCTAACATTGCTTGCTTTTTCACATGCCAGGTTTTTTTTTGTGGTTTTTCTTCTCAAAGGCGAAAAAGCGTGCCGAGATCATGGCCCTCCTAAAGAAGCAGAGAGAAGATCGGATTAAGGTATGCAGCAGTGTGTCAATCTCCCTTATAAAACCCGTACTGCCGTTCCGTTTCCGTTTAGCCGCCAATACGCACGTGCAAATCATCCAACAGGCAATCCATCATTACAGCCCTTTTGCAGATTTGGGTAGAAGAAGAGTCCTTTAGACAGCCAAGTGTTTTATTTCTCTCCTATCCATTAGAGTGCTCGGTCTTCCTTATCAGCACTTTTTCCTTAAAGCCTCAGCATTTTAGCGACTGTCCAGCCCCTTCAGAGGAACAGGAAAAGTGGAACGGCCTGGAAAGCAACTCATTATGGGCTTGCAAGTCTCTAGGGGAAAAGGATGATGACTATGTGGATAGCCTTAGCTGTTTTAGCAATCATGATTAGTCATAGGCAGGTCAATCTTACATCACTGCTTGAAGCTAATGTAGATTAAAGCAGACCTTGTAGCCAAAAACTCACAAATCTCAGTAGAAAAATGTGATAAATACATTATACATTGATATACATTACAATTGTTTTAGCTCATATATTACTTTAAGTTTGATCTGTGAGTTGTTGAGTTGACTAGTTTACTTATTCTTATTATTAAACCAGCTAATTTATTGCTATAATCGAAAAATGTACTAATCCAACACAGCTAACAACCGAAACCTGAAAACAGCCATTAGAAACGTAGCATATATTAGCATATACTTCTCATATTGTGTAGTTATGCTACAAATAATCCTCCGAATCGCATCATAAGGCCTTGACAGCAAAACAACCCTCCTTGTTATCTGCTAACTTTATGATTCGAAAGCGTTTCCTTTATTCCCTACAGAAAGAAATGGTATCCCGTTTGCGCAAGCCGAATACGCCCCAGCGGACCAAGAGGTACATGAAAACATCCATGCAGTCAAAGGCAGAATTAATCTGGTGAAATATTTAGGTTTAAACTGCTTACGTTAAGCAGCACGGTGCGTGATAGAGCCCCGCATCGATTGTATGGATGTAAAGGCAGTAACCCGACACTGACTAGAGGATTTACTGCTGTGGGAGGGGAAGCTGTATTCGCTGATGCTGCTACCATAAATTACTTTAAATAAAAAATGAAAAAAGAGCAAACAAAAAAGAGTTCATTTTCATTCTTGGAAGCGGTATTAGAGAAAGTTTACTGTGACACAATAATAGAAAATGTGTGTGTGGTATGCCAATTAACCAAATTCATGGTTTGGGGGTATGAGGAAAAGTATTATAATACAGAGAACATCCAAAATGTACCAAATTCCTCACATTTGATGAAAACACGAATTGTTTAAATAGCGGCTCTTTTCAGTACAGGTTGCACAAGTTCTTCACACGGTTCCTGCTGTAACTCAGCACATTAAGGGCTCACTAATTCGACCGAGTTGGTCAATTAATCCATGAATCGGCTGTGGTGGCAAAAATGTGAACAGCTCGGCATCCTTAGTGCTGGGTTTTGACACAACAACCTGCTGTTCATTGGATATTTTTAATGGTATTCACCAAATATGGGTACCAGTCTGCACTGTTTATGTCCTCTAGGGTGGTGTTATTGAGGGTACATATTTGGTGCATCTTTCACAGATAAATGCGAATTTAGTGTATATTTTTTTAAATAATTTGCAGCACAAATTTGGACCTTATTTTAAAAAATTGGGATTCATATCCCTTCATCCTACAAGCACCATCCTAGAATCATGGAAAAGTTCAGCTTGGCACCATTTATCACTGCATGTTGCGCAAATCTGTGTATCAAATGATTAAGCGTTCAGAAGCAAATGTAAATATAAAAAATATATATAGAAATGGCTATTTCTACTTCACTCAATTTGCCAATTCTGACCCATTATGCTGTATCCGCAGGTTTTTTTGCAAGACCCCTCCTGAGATTCTGGATGGGGACATCAAGGAAGTGCGTGAACTTGTATAAAGGGTGCCGGCAGTTTTTTTTTAAAACCCAACACAAAAATGATTTGGGTGTATAAGAGCATGCACAACACTGTCCATTTAACAAATGTATGTCTTTACACACTTTTTTTTTTTTTTGCTGATTAATAAAAAAAGAAGTGATTATGTAGAAAAAAAATAATAAAAGTTCATTTTAAAACACTTTCCATCAGGATTGGAATCTCCAAAAAATTGCTTATCTATAATAATTTTTTTTTATATGTTTTCTTCCCTGAGCTGCATGTGTTTAATGCAAAAAAAATAAAGGAATCTGAAAATAAAATTGGAATCTGTACTCTGTATAACGCAAAGCTATTCTTGAACAACGATATCAAGATGGACAGCAGACACAACACCTATGGTACAATATCGTCCACCATCTTGTTTGTTTGAAAACTCGCATAACAATGTCACTTTTTGAACGTTTTTTCAGTTCGCACTACAAAAACTCATTTTATGAAATCAAATCCTCTGATTTCAAGATCCTTTTCTGCCAAAGTTGTAGATGGAAAGATGCAGAAACAGAAGCGTACAAAGAAAGTGTTTACAATCTAAAGTAGCCCAAAAACACACAATTTTCACAAGTGACATTCACAATTAATTATATTTTTGAAATATGTAGTAATGCCAGTTACTACAGTACCTGGTAAATCTTACAATGTTGTGCTCATTTTCCATCTCATTGCCTGGGATTAGCTTGTTGAGTCCAGCAGTGGAATTCGATCGATTTTGGCCTAAATTGGTTCGACAATACTAAATTCATCATGCTGAGGTCGGGGAGGCTGCGCTGAAATGGAACAGGCAAGATACTGTACATTCCGCAGAATTTTCCCTGAGGCTGTAGAGCAACAACTAAGTAAAAAAAAAGGTCTTGTTCACATTACATTAATTTTTAATCAATTTGAAATATAATAAATAAGCTACGTACATAATAAGACTAGCAATATTTTCAATCAGAAATTGCGCCGCACTGTGTATTTCCAATTCCAATTCATTATTTATGATTCACATTATCCAAATATGTCTACATAACGTTATGACCACCTGCCTAATATTGTGTTGGTCCCCCTTTTGCTGCTGATACAGTCATGAAGATCATGAATTTCTTCAGAAATATGAGCTACAGGAGCTCGTCTGTTGGATCGGACCACACGGATCAGCCTTCGCTCTCCACGTGCATCAGTGAGCCTCGGCCGCCCGGGACCCTGTCGCCCGTTCACCACTGTTTCCCCTTTGGAGCACTTTTGATAGATACTGACCACTGCAGACCAAGAAACATCCAACAAAAGCTGCAGTTTTGGAGATGCTCCGACCCAGTCGTCTAGACGTCACAATTTGGCCTTCGCTCAAATCCTTACGCTCGCCCATTTTTCCTGTTTCTAACACGTCAACTTTGAGGAGGGCTGAGTCTCTCATCTGCTTTTTACTTGCTGATGATGGACAGAGTCTCTTTTAGCTGCTTTTTACCTGATGGTGGTGGGTGGAGTCTGTTTTAGCTGCTCCACTTACCATCAGCAGGCTAATTCATTTACAACTGATGTGCTCACATGAGGGGAAAAACCCCCTCACACACTCCTCCCTGCCTTTCTTTCCTGCCTGTACCTTGAGGAGACAACATAGAGTTTATACACTCTCTCTCTCTCTCTCTCACTCTCTCATTCTCTCTCTCTCCCTTTTTCTCTTTCTGTCACACACACACACACACACACACACAGATCCTCGTTCAGTCTGTGGATTGTCTATTTGTGGAAATGTCTCTAATGTTTAACGTTTAAAAGACACATTTCTTCTTTCATGGAAGCCTGAGAAGTAACACTGAAATGGATGCGAGGAGACTTTTGGCGTTTTCAGCCCTGATGCTCAGTGTGCCGACTTCAGCAAGCCAAGTGCTTGGGGGTGAGTGAGCTTTTTCAACAGATCTGTCCTTATTCCTGACATAATGTCCAGTGTGATGGGAAATTATTACTCACATTATGTGCATCCTTCATTTCTTGTAAATGGATCTGATGTCAAGTTCATAGCAAGTTTATTCCAAGATTATTTCCGCAAGATCTCCAGTTTGATTTCAATAATATATGAGGGATCATGCAGCTTAAGAAAAATCCTTTATATCCCAAGCCAGAAGTGATAGTGGAAAGAAAAATCTTCTGAAAAAAATGACATGAAATGACAAACTGTGGAAAGAACCGAACCCAAAAGAGTCCCATCCTTTTCACAGCGAGATTCTAGATCTCTTTTTCTAGATCTCAGTATAGAGGTGTACACAAACACAAGTACAAGTGTGTTGAATTGATGTGCATAATGAGTGTATAGTGAATTAGATTCGTATAGAGCATGGGTCAGTTTTTATGATTCTAGCAGCTGGACAGGTCTATAGGGTCTAGGATGTGATTGTCCACAGTTTGTCTAAAGTGCAAATCTTTAGGGACCATTTACAAGATCTGACCCTGGAACCAATTTCAGAAACTTCAAACGCAAATAGAGAGAGCGTCAAGGTGAAACAGGTAGGTGTAAAGGGTGAGAGGAACCATATCTTACATCAAACCCAGATTTGTTAATATTTTATGGGCATTTCAATGAATTGGCCACGTCTGCTTTTTTGTGCAACACTCTAAACCAGGAGTGTCAAATCTTTTCCACAAAGGCCCTGTGTAGGTGTAGGTTTTTATTCCAACCAATCAAGGACCACTCCTGATAGTCATTGAGAATTTAAATCTAAATTTATACAGGTAGAATTTGATGTGGATTTGGTTCCGGCTTTGCCCTTTCTGGAAAAGACTGTACACCCCTGCTCTAGACACGCTTATACTTTGTGGACCCTTTGAAGTCATTTTCTTTTTCTTTTTCTTTTGATCGTCATTAAAGCTTTTTTTTTTACTGCCTGTAAACCCAGCGTGTGGTGCGTGCTGTAGATATTTTGCGAGATGTCTAGTGCTGCATTGCAAACTTGATTGGTGTACGCAAAAGGACTTCGAAAAGACACATAGCTTACGGTGGTGGGACGTGAATCCGGGATTTTATTTTCAGAACCTGACCCTGGTAATGAGTGCCAATGTTTAGCATGGGATATTTAAATAGTATAAAGGGATAGAACCATATATCCAAATATCCAACAAAATATCATTGCTGGACAAATTGTATTATAGAGTAACTCGGAGCAGGATTCCACTCTGGTTGAAGAGATTATATGAGAAATGGGAATTTTTGAAGTCTAATGGATTCAGGCTTTTAAAGTCTGTCTTATATTGTTGAAGACAGTCAGCTGAATCTTTGATTTCTGCTCTGGTCACACTACACCTTTCGTTCCATTGACTCCCATTAAACAGTTGATACCATGAACACAAGTTCAGGGTCCTAAATTTTTGTCATTTGAAGATGAGTGACTAATAGGAAATTCAAGATTATAAAGACTGATTGCTTAAAATAAATAATAATTTTTAAAAAAAGCTTAAAATCATTTAAAATCCGTATGTAAAAAAAAAAAAAAAAAAACGCCTAGTTTGCAGTGTTGCTGTGTACATACAGATTGAATATTTTTTTAACATTGTCATAATCAGTTGACTCCATTTTCCGCACCAGGTATCCGAAAGAAATCGGCCTGCTTAAAAACTAGCGTGACTGCGACCTCTGTACAATTTACAAGTACATGAGAAATCCATACAAATTACAACTGTGGGTCAAGTGGTTGGATTTTTACACATTTTCAAGAAAAGAAATAAAACTCTAACTCTTTTGACCCTCATATTTCCCCTCATTTCTTTATTATCTTACGCAAAACTGGAATCTTGCAAATCGTTATAGTTAAAAAAATACTTCACAAATTAGAGGCGATGACTTGTCTTGTCTCACTTTTCTTTTTTTTAGGCCAACACATATGCAAGCCGGGCACCAACAAACCCTGCTACAAAATCGGCTACTTTGAGGACAGCTGGCGTAAGCTAAACTTTGAGGAGGCCCAACGGGCATGCAGGAGCGACGGAGGAGATCTGCTCAGCATCGAGTCTCCGGCTGAACAGAGTCTTGTCGAGGGCTTTATTCAGGACCTGAAAGCTTCCGATGGTGACTTTTGGATCGGTCTACGCAGGCAGCCCAAGTATGAAGAGAGCAGCATGGACTGCGAGTCTCAGTATTACTGGCTGGATGGAAGTCGATCGAATTTCAGGTCTGACACAAGACTTTATGTAGAACGATTATGCATTATAAAGCACAATTCTGCTGTGATTCTGATAGCATCATGTTGAGCCATTTAGTTGGGTTTATGTATTTAATTTGGGAGTAGATAAGGGCGGACACTTATTCCATGTGTTTTGGAGCATTCATTACCAGAGACACTCAAATGCCACTATGTTTGCATAGAGTTCTCTGTAAATTAGTCTTTTAGCATTAGCATTAGCATTAACTACTCCTACTCTGCATACATCATTTTAAAGATTTCTGTGATTGGCTAGTAGAGCACCATGTTTTCTTAAAGACAGTTTTAGACTGTGAATATGAGGGGACTTTTGTTTATTACTGAATAATAAAATCCTCCTGAAATTCTATAAAAGACTGACTGACTTTATACAGTGAGGATCCTCTTTTTATATGTCTGCACTTTGCAAACACACAATTTGACAATGATATAAGTATGTCACTTGGTCCTCTTAAATATTTATAGATGATGATCAGGGAATCAAAACTAAAAGCTTTCTGTGTATATGCATAGAAACTGGCACACGGATGAGCCGTCTTGTGGTTACGAGGTGTGTGTGGTGTTGTACCACCAACCATCAGCTTCTTCGGATGAGGGAAACCGCTACATGTTCCAGTGGAACGACGACAACTGTGAGACGAAGAACAATTTCATCTGCAAGTATACCAAAGGTGCGATTATTCAATACGAGTTTGGGTGTTTGGTAATAAAGGGAAAAATATTGTCACTGATACTGAAGACGTCTTCCATTTTCCTTTATGTCCTCATTAAGGAAATGACACATTTTTAATAAGGTCTGATATTTATGTCAAACATCAACCATAAAAGTCCTTATGTACAACGATCAAAACTGATTGTATTGATATAAATGTTATCGAAATAAGTGACACACAGGATTTTCTTTTCAGAGATGCTTTTAAAGAAAAAACTGTCAACCTTCTGACTGATCAGATTCAATAAATCAGACCTTTTGGAGGAATGTTTTAACAGTCTTCCTGTGAGTCTGAGAAGTACAAAACCATATCGGAAGAAATCAGACCATATTACAATCAGATCTCTGACATGGCTCCCTACTGCATTACATTGATTCACTGAATTCGCCATTATGACATTATACCACCCACACAGTGAGCCCTTTTTGCAGACTGAGTGGGCAGAATGGAACAAAAACACACACACACACACACACACACACACACACACACACACACACACACACACACACACACACACACACAAGCCCTAACCCCATCCATCATATGTGATATTCATAACAGATATTACCAGAATGTTCAGGAAATTCAGACAGAACTCCAATCCCACCTACTGCTGCGAACAGAGCACACACAAGTTAGCGTATTTATGAGGTATTATATTATCTTAAAACAACAATCCAAAAATGCTTAACGCAGAGGCCATTTTGCTGCAATTAGCACACTAGCCAGCCGTCTGTTGGGTTTAGATGTTGCTAAAAACGTATACTACGTACGTTAACAAATTAGTTCGTATTTTGATACTTTCTAATGGCATAACGAATCAAGTCGATAAAACATGCAGCATTTTAATTATTGTAGAAAAATACCTCAGATGGAGGTACGGTAATCCCCTGTTTATCGTGGTGGTTACTTTCCAAAACCAAAAAACTGCGAAAACTCCACCCCAAAAATGCAATGTTTTTTATTGTTTAAGCCGTAAATCATCCTCTCACACACTTTAAACACACACAGAAACAATTGCTAAAATATATAGCGAGATGGATGTTTATTATGTGTAAATTTGTAGAACTACAGTACATCTGTAAACATCTGTCGAACATCTGTAACTGGAGCAGAGATATCAGATGCTCTCCGAATGAAAGATTAATTTAGATTGATTTATCAATATTGAAATCATATTTTGACTGATCTGATGCATTGGTTGTATAGTTGGCACATCTGCAATGGGTTTTTTTTCAAAAATATTTTCCCAATTGAATTTTCCCAATCAAAGGATTTTGAGCAGACTAAAGTTGAATGGAAACTGCCCAATCCGGCTACCTTGACCTATAGATCCTCACTTCCAAATCATTGATTATCTTCTCGTTTCAGATATCTTTACAACAACCACGACAACTGAAGTACCCTGGAACCCATCGGTGACCATTCACGATGATGGGAAGGGCATCGAAGTGACTGAACATACAGGTACAATAGATCACCAGAGTCGAATGAATAAATATAAATCTCAGATTTGATTGGTTTTAGTGCAGTGCTGCTACTTTTACTTTTATTAACAATGTTGATACCATAGCATTGTAGTATTCTCAATTCTGATTGGCCAGGAAGCATTATGTTTAAATGAATGCACTATTCTAATAACTTTAGTCTCACATAAAGAAACTCAGTACCTTAAAGAGAAAGCGATAGACAGCTACAAATATATATTTAAGTTCAGTTCAACCAATCAATGATGTTTAGGCGAAAGAGAAATACATCTGAGGGCTAATTTCCGTTTCTGTTTATTGTTTGACTGATTTTTATCAACTGTGGCAAATGAATGCATGAAAAACCACAAGATGAACAAGACTGCCTAATTATCCATTATAAATATAAGCCAGATTGATATAAAAAGTGCGTCGATGGTGTGTATTCCTTAATGTTTTTCAGATAATGTAATGAACATCGCTTACATTGTTCTTCCTACGATCCCTCTACTGCTGCTCCTGATCGTAGCAATTGGAGTTTTTTGCTTCAAGCTGTTCACAAAAAGGTACGTCATTTTTTTTTTTTTTTACAGTTTCTACTTTTGAGGGTTAATGTTGTAATATTACAAATACAGTAAGAACTTTATAGGCAACTCAAAGAATGATGGTAAGAAATAGACAATATGTCCAAAAGTGTTTGGAAACTTGACCATCAAACCCACCCAAAGAGTGTCTAGAAAGCCTTTGTACACTTTAGCGTCAAGGTTCACTTCACTGGAACTAAGATGACCAAATCATGTTCCAGCATGAGTGTCTCTGTGCACACAGCAAGCTCCATGAATATATGGTTTGCTAAGAAATGAGTGGAAGAACACGAGTGTCCTGAACTCCTTTGGGATGATTTGGATTATAGACTGCACTCTAGTCATTCTCAATGTCTGACATCATTAATAGTATGTCTAAATAAGAGCAAATTCACTACAATGATGTTCTGAAAGCTTGTGGATCACCTTCCAAGAAGAGTTAAGGTTAATAGATCATCATAAATGGGACCATTAATGCTAATGGTTTTGGAATGGGTATATATGAGTGTGATGGTCAAATGTCGAAATACTTATAGTCCTACTTTTAATAATGACTGCTGTATAAATAAAATGGTAAATAAATTGATTAGATTATGAAGGTGATAGTATATAGTGTTAGGGTTAGGGTTAGGGTTAGGGTTAGGGTTAGGGTTAGGCCCCAGCAACACCAAGCTGCCACCATTGGGCCATAAGCAAAGCTCCTCTGTGCTCTATTGGTGCTTTTTAATGGCCTATCCTAACATTGCTTGGATATGTGAAGAAAGTGTGATATAATGTATATATAAAGGTGGTAAAGTGGAAAGGTCATAAGTTCAAATCCCAGCGCCACTGTTGGGCTCTTAAGCAAGTTCCTCAACACTCACTGTAAAGGGCATTTACCAAATGGTGTAAATGTAAATATTGGCTTTGGTGTGACACTGCATTTACTCCCTCGTTTTAGAAGAAGAAAGCAAACAGAGATTCCTGCAGATAAGCATGGAACCTGGCCCCCAGGAGAGCGATGCAGCAGCCCGAGTCCAGATGTGTACAACGTGATCAGAAGGCAGCACGAGACCGACCTGAGTGAAGCCCGGCCTCACATCAAAAACTCCTCGTTCCTGGGCTCGTCCCCCGACACACCGACTGATGAGTATGACAATCTTGGAGGCCAGGACACGGAGAGCGGCTTCGTCACGCTGGCCAGCACCGAGAGTGGCTTCGTCACCAATGACATCTACGACTCCTACCAGAACCGTTCCAGCACGAGGTACCAAAGAGAGCACAGCTGGCTGGATAACGAGCTCTATGGCTACTGAACAAGACTTTGTGTGCGCAGAATATTCGTGACAAAAGAGACTTTGGATCTAAGATGCTCTAAAGGACTCCGTGTTTATGGGAACCTCGATGAAAAACAGCAGTCAGATTGTCATCTTGTAATTAGAATCTCTGATTTAGTCTCCTATGGTAGGCAACAACAACAAAACAAAGTCTTAAATCATGTAAGGTCCATCTTTTTGGAAATCCAAATTCATTTGAAAAGACTTTTCAGAAGATCAGGACGCTTGTATTCGCATGGAATGGTTGTAAAAACAGGAAAAATGCCAATGACTTGACTTCACAAAAGATTTGCTCGAGAAATCCTGACTTGATTTGACTGCTTGATAAAAGTGGGATTTCACAGACTTTTGACTGCTATGCACAATAAAAAAATACTCTCCTTTTTTTGTTTTTTGTATGTAAAATTAAGGTCTTCGAAATGTTCCATGTTTCTCAGATAAATTAGTGGGAACAGTTCAATTAAATCGATGTAACGGGACTGATATTTTGTGTATAAAATTGTTCTGTATGTGCTTGTGCCTCATCTTGTTGGTTTGCATGGCCCAGTTACACTGCTTTCCCTCTTGTTGTATATCAGTAGCATCAGCCTTAAGCATTCAAATGTGATCCTATGGTGCTGACCTGTAGGCCTGAACCCAGAACCAAATAAACGTCTTGCTATTTCTGTCAAAAGTACCTTGAGATGTGATTATTTTAATGAAAGATCTTTTATAATGCTGACTTGAATTCAGTGTTTTCATGAGTTGTGCTATAATCAGTAATGGGGGCATTTAAATGTTGTCTACTAAGTGCCCTTGGAATTGTCCATATCTTCTGGTCCTAATAGAAAACAGGCTCCCAACCCAGTGGTGCATAAGAAAAGCATTTTGCCTGTTGTCCAGAGATTGAATCATAGCAATGCCTAGTGTAGTTTAAGTGTGGTCCTATGATGTCCACATGAACAGCCTGAAAATCCATGAAGAGCATCTCGAGAACTCTGAGGATAGATTTGGACTGTAATTAATGTAAACACTCTTCTACAATGGCTCAGGACTACAGTTAGCATGAACAGCACACCTCAACAATGATGGAACTGTAATGAATGGACATTCGGTGCCACCCAGATTAGGATGGATGTATAAATTCAAATTTGATCACTTGTGTATCTTTGTAAATCTGCTTTGGGACAATGTCTATTGTTAAAAGTGCTTTACACATAAATTGATAGTGGATTTTCTGATTGGAGTTCAAATCCCAGCATCACCAACATGCTACTGCTCAGCCTTGAGTAAACTAGTCCTCAACTGCTCAGACGTATAAATGAGATAATCAAATGAAGAAAGGTCGCTCTGAATAAGGGGCAAATGCCATAAATATTGACGCAAAAATGAGTGAAAAATGTAAAAAAAAAGTTTGTGTGCTCTCTAATTAGCCACAGATGTAAAGCAATACCACTACGTACCAGCAGGTGGAGACATATTACACATTACATTCCCATACAGCGAGATATAGAACTTGTAGAAGAAACATTTTAGAGTACTTTATTATAAATACCAAGGAGAAATCGTGTTTTTTTGCATATTTCAGCTTGTTAGGAAGATTGATCAGCCGAGGTACGGCACTCCTAGAGCAGATAGGGTTAAAGGTCTCGCTCGAGGGCCCAACAGTGGCAGCTTAGTGGTGCTCAGGTTTGAATTCTCAATTCTACAAACTGTAAGCCAGAGCCTGAACCACTGAAGCACAAAGTTTCATGGAGATGCTGTGGATTTAATTAAGTGCATTAAACTCCTGACCTTATGATCAGTAACCCGAGGCATTAACCAATGAGCCACCATTGCCCCCAATATATTGTGATGCGAGGAATTGATACTGGGACATTTAACCACCAATCTTACAATCAGTACCCTGAACCTCCACTAACCAAAATATTGTGGAGATGCTGAGACTTGAACTTTGGGCTTTATGATAACTAACCCAGACCCTCAACCACTGAACCACCATTGCCCCATAGCATCATGGAGATGCTCTGGTTTGATCCACGGGCATTGAACCACTGACCTTATGACCAGTCACCCATATCCCTTTAACCACCACTACCCCAAAACATCATGGAGATGCCTTCAACTTCAGACATGTAAAGGATCTAAATAATTGTAATTGGTGGCTCATATCCAGATTGCAGATACATGGGGTGGCAAAAATGGTGGTCAGGGCATTTAAAGGAGAATTTATGGATTGGAGAGAATCTGACATTTTGCATAAAATTATTTATTTTATTTATGATTCATTAAATCTGCTCAAAGGTGGAGGTCTAATCCAGTGATCTTAAACTCATTAATAATAATAATAATAATAATAATAATAATAATAATAATAATAATAATAATAATAATAATATAAAGGTTATATATCTGAGCGAGGGGTAAGAAAATGGAGCTTCAGTGTTAACGCGCGCGCTGCGCGCACTGATTGACGTACGAAGCGGATAAGGTTGCCTTGGTTACGGACTGTGGACCGTTTCAGACCACGCCCCTCTACACCCCCCCCCCCCCCCTCCCTCCCTTCCCTCCTCTCACTCTACAGTTCCGTTCGGTTGCTGTCAAAAGAAGAAAAAAAAAAAAAACAACAAACAAACGGATCTCTCGCGCACTGACGTCACCGCCTTGCCGCGAGCGCCGGGGACAGCGTGCTTCGCGCCGAGCGCGAGCGCGTGAGCCGTGCGTTTCCGCGCGCGAGCCAAGGGGGACCCGGGAACGGGCAAACGGGACCGGAAACCATGTGAGGAATGAACCGAACCGAACCGAGACCGGGCTACAGAGTTACAGCATGTGCGTCTGAAATACTTTGATATTTATTTGTTATTTATTTATTATTATAATTATTTAAAAAACGGTGGGTTTTTTTCTTTTCTTTTTTTTTTTGGACGCACAGGTGCGCGCGCTTTCTTCCCCGCGTCCCTCTGTTAGAATAACCGCGGCAGAGCCATGAGCGAACCGGAGCGCAGAGGCAGCCAGCGGGCCCCAGTTCGGGTCGGGTTCTACGACATTGAGCGCACTTTGGGGAAAGGGAACTTCGCGGTGGTGAAGCTGGCCAGACACCGGATCACCAAGTCGGAGGTGTGTGTGTGTGTGTGTGTGTGTGTGTGTGTGTCTCCTAACAAGCATGCAAACCCTGAGATCATACTGTGAGATGGAAACTTTTAGTGCGGTGAAGGTTACAGCTGTCCAAGAGTTTCTGTTGGGAAAAGTACCAAAGGAACCAAACTAAACTTGTTTTTCTTGCTGGAGATTCATTGTTGCAAGATCTACTAATCATCTACTGTCAGATCTAAAACTGGACTACAGCAGAGGATAATTCAGATCTGTTCCACGCTCCAGATGTTCATCTGTATTCGTATTTAAACCTCAGACTCAAATTACAGAAATTGTTTTGAAGGTGAAATAAAATATGATATGTAGGAAATATCAGAACTGTTAGTGTGTTGTGTGAATAATTCAGGCTCTAACAGTTCCTCAGCCTCAGCTTCATCATTCTGGTCCACAACTGGTGTCTAGAGAGAGAATCTTATCTTATAAATCGTCCAATGAATATATCAAGAGTGACCCAATTTAAAGCACTGATTTTTCAGTTTAAAGATTAGTTGTGAATGAATGCTGATGTTGGTATTGCGTTGAGATTTCGGCATATATCCCAGATTGTTAGAAGGTTGGGGTCAAAGCATGGGGTCAGCCATGATAATGCAGTGCTGAGGCTTGAACGCTGACCTTCAGATCAGTAACTCGTACCATCTTTCCCCATTGAGTTTGTAAAGGACTTGTCTGGGATTTGAGCGAGGGATCTTAGCACTGGACCAGGTTATGGGTTAAGGGCCTTGCTTCAGGACCATTGGCAGCTTGGGGGGGTCAGGGCCACCTTTAAGTTGTGTTGGAGCTTTACTTTAAAAGCCGATTAAAGCTACACCACATGACAAGACAAATCCTTGAGTATGCTTTGGTACCTTGATTTTCGTAAGCGCCTCTAGATACGTATTCGGGTGGATAAATCTTTACCCATGAAATTTGTGGACGGGCTCGTCTCAGATTTGACTGAGGGATTGCTCACAGAAGGTTGAGGACATCGCTCTAGGAACAAGCAGCAGCCGTTTGAGGGTTGACCTTCTGATAAGTAACCTAAGGACTTGACAATTGTATAAAATCTGAGCTTGTCCAGGATTTGAACCTGGGATTTCTGGCAACCTAAGTGACAATCATAACCCCTAGACCAGGGGTCACCAAGCTTTTCGAAACTGAGAGCTACTTCTTGGGTACTAATTAATGTGAAGGGCTACCAGTTTGATACACACAGTTGTCAGTTTAATCTGAAATAACAAATTTGCTCAATTTATTATGTTATTAATAATAATTAGTGATATTCATCTATGTGAAGACACTGATCATGTTATAGATTTTTGACATTAATTATCAATAATGATTTAACAAAGTAGGAAACCGCTATTTTTAGAAAAGGCCCGCAGGCTACTCATGTGGTCCTTGCGGGCTACCTGGTGCCCACGGGCACCATGTTGGTGACCCCTGCCCTAGACTAATAAGCCACCTCAAATTTAAGGTCTTTTAACAGCTAATACACCACAGGTACATTCCCAGGTAAAGATGCAAACTAAAGTAGAAAAGGATATGAGTCAACTTTGGTGAATCCTTCAAAATATGACTCTGGAAAAAAACCTCAAAGAAGTTTTCCTTGCGTTTTAAATCGAATCTGTTGTAAATCCAGTGTTTTTTTCCCCCAGTACTCAGTACAGTAAAGTTTATGGGAATTTAGGGGATAGAGAAGCTCCACTTCCTTTGTGCCAATAAGGTGTGCAATAGTTCAAGTTACCTCAGTTTATGCACCTGATCGGGAAGAGGCATCACCTTGGACATGTTCATCAGGATCAGATTACGGACATCATTCAGTAGATTGTATAGACAATGCACTTCTGTAAAAAAAATTGCTTGAACACAAGGAAGTCACACACTGGATTTTATAAAATGGGGCGCAGAAGTGTAAAACAGTCCCATGTGAGGTATAAGGTTACGTGAAAACAGGTCTTCGGAAAAGCAGAACGAGGATTGATGCATTACTGCATTTGTGGTGTATGAGTGTTTCTAAAGTGTTTTTTTCTCGTCTTTTTTGTTGTGTTGTTGACACCATTAGGGAGGCAGTTATTTAATACTCGTGTCCAGACGATGATGGTGTACATTTTGTTATTTTTCAGTTCAATCCCTCGAAACCCTTTAATGCCATGGTATAAATCTTGGATGTGGAAATAACATACAAATTGTGTTAACGCATGTGGTAATCCCCATTGCATCCCCATTGTATCAGACCCCATGTTGAGACCCTGTGGATGAGTTGTATCGTTTGAAATTGTCATAGGTTGCAAATGGTGATAATTAAAACCAAAAAAAGTGACCAGTTTATTTGGATTATGTTTATAACAAAAAAAAAAAAAACTCTTCCGTTTTTTTCAGTCTTCAATCTTTGGGTCTCTAATAATGACTGTTGGTTATATACAGTAACAGATGCTTTAAACGATTGAGAAAACATGACCTGTATGTGCAAGTCTATGTTAACATCTGCACCAAAACATGTGCAGGTGGCCATAAAGATCATAGATAAGACCCTGCTGGATTCTGCAAACCTGGAGAAGATCTACAGGGAGGTGGAGATCATGAAGCTGCTGGATCATCCGCACATCATCAAGCTTTACCAGGTGACAGTCTTATTTCTTTCCTCCTATATATATATATATATATATATATCATCCTCATGTGTATCACTCAACTTGCAGGTGGACGAGGGAACAATGTTTCTTTCCAATGTTTCGTCAATATAGCAGAAACCAAAATCATTTCAGTAAAAGGTTTTAGAATCTCGTTTGTTTTATGATATAAAGAAATTTGTCCAATTAGGCCACATTATGATCTAACAGAACTCCATTATGTTACCAGCCTAACAGGGGATCTTGGAGGAACATCATATTAAGGCGATAATTATTTTATGTAATAAGCCTTGCAAGTACATAAATTATTTTTTTTTCCCAAGGGAGCAAAATTGGCTTGTGCTCCAACCGTGGGAGAGACACAGTAAAATTTTTTACCATGTCATGGGTGATACTGACCAATCATGGGCATCTGTGAGCTCATGAGAAGAGCAGAAAGCACATCGACTTTCCCCCTCACCGGTTGAGAGCTCTGATGTGATAGCCAAAAGCTGGCTACTGGATCGTAATTGGCAAATGACCAAATTGAAGGAGAATGAGAACAACTACTTTACCCTTAATACAACTAAAAGGTTATTCTCTGACACACCAGCTACATAAGTATTAAGTTCGTACCATTGCTCATAATCACTTCCCAGGAAAGCAAATTCAACGCGAGTCCAGCTGTCGTGGTGATTCGCTTATAGGTCAGCGGTGATCGGTTACATAACGCCGATAAGGGCCGGATGCTGGGAAGTCCAGAGCTGACCCTCTTAAAGCCGTGTTCATGTACAGTTTAGTCATCACACACTTAAGGATCATTGCGATTCCATAAAACGCACCAGATTCAGCGACAATGCGCTCGAAATTCTGCTGCGGATCAAAGCGCCGGCTGCCTCTAAGCCTACAAAGAGGATTATGATAGATTCATGGTTTTTAGAGGTCTTTTGTTCAAATATATTGGAATGCGTGCAGGCTTTAGCAAGCAATATGATAAAACAGTAAACAGAGAGAACTGACAAAAAACAAGACAAAGAAAACAAATGTTGTTATATGGGGCATTTATTTATTTTGATGGCATGGCTTGGCTCTATTTGACTTGTCAATTTTAAAGTGACATCAATCCAACAAAGTTCCCAACTGATTATCCTATGAGGAAACCGATAGCCGTGGTCTTCCACAGACTGATTTAACCCCATCAACAGGAAATGGGGTCAGTCATGTATTATGGCTGGGGCTTAGACAATATAATATCCTGATTATATATATATTTTTCCACAACTTCGATATTTCCACAATGTTTTATTATAATGCATGTATTTTGCAACGGGAACAAATCAAACCAGTGTAATATCAATAGAGCAGTGGTAAAAACTCAAATTGTGCCTGGGCCACACCTTTTTACACCTGTTTACCGATCGCTTAAAATGATTAAATAAACAATTTAAATCATCACTGTTTTCACCTGAAATGAGTGCATCACATGAAAGAATTTGAAAGAAGGGTGTGATTCGAATCTGCTTTATAGGTAGAAAATGGAGTGCAGGTTATATATACACTGGTTTACAGGAACATTTAAGCGTAACCTTTTGGCATGCTTTGGAGAACGTCCGGTTCCCACTCACAAACTCCACGATCTGAATCCATCAGCTTTCTGGTACTACTGCCTAGAAAGAAGTAGCGGTCATAATATCACGATATAGAATACGACCAGCAAACTTTGCCCAAATTTTGCATGACTATTAGCGCATAGTGTTTATCACTTTTTTTTCCATGTTTTTATGTTTTCTCCTTTACCATGGTGTCAAAGATTTTTCTCCATTAAAACTTCCAAACAAGAACTTGTGTTTTTTCCTGTCCAACAGGTCATGGAGACAAAGAACATGCTCTACTTGGTGACGGAGTTTGCCAAAAATGGCGAGATCTTTGGTGAGCACTTACCCCCTTAAAAGTCATCTACAAAGTACTAGATTTAAAAAAAAATTTTTGTCAAGTTGGCATGTTCAGAATTTTGTCGCTGTACCAGACCACACATGCAGTCACTTCGCCATCTGCTTGCACTGGGTGTTGATCCTCCTACAGGTCTTCCAATATTATAATGGGCACTGAACAGATGCCATTTGTTTATCTCTGTTAATTAGTTGCGGCACCCATAATGGAAAAAAAGGGACAATGCTTCTGGGCTTCTCTCTTTGCTTAGCCATTTACGCCTACTGGCATCACTCTCATGACGACATGACATCTAGTGGCTGAAATGCAAAGTGCACGCTCACCCTTTGATTTAGCGCATAGCTATATGAATACCTAGCCAGAAGATTCACACATAAAGGAAGTAGTCAGTTTGAGGGTAAAAGGTTGCTTTGATTTTACTAGTGTAATAAAACCATGTTGAGAGTTTTTACACCGAATAGTGGATATAAGAGCCAGATAAGTTCAGTTCAAAAAGAGAAATACACCCCGAGATCGAGGTCTCTTCGGTCGTGTACTAGTTCGTATTAGTGCTGCGGGCTTTTAAGCAAGCATGTATCACACTAGAACCGGTGCTAACATCAAAGCGAAGCATGCTCCTGGCGCACGTCCCAAACGGCAGCACAATAAGCCCTGCCTAAACAGGGCGCCAAAAGGGCTGATCATTATCAAAGCCACGTTTTGTAATGTTTCAGCAGGTGAGAACCGTAGGGAATAAAAGCGGTTATCCAGTGAGGGTTTAGCCCACCGTTTGCCTTATTTATGATGCGCCGAGTAGACCAGAAAAGCGAAAGGGAACTTAAATGGCGAGTCCAAAAATAAGCTGCTAGTGGTTTCCAAACACTTCGTTTTTACTAAGCATGGATTTGGGTTGCCCTGGAATCGACGTATCTTTAGCCTCCAGGATTCCTGTATCACATCAAAGACCACCAATCTCAATTTGGTCGATGGCTTGAAACGATAAAACGCCCCCTCCAGGCTTCCCTTTGTTCAACCAGAAAAAGGGTAGATATCCTACGGATGCCCACAAAAGTCATTATCAGCTTCAGGAACCCCAAGCGCAATTAACGCCACCTCGTTTACTCGTGACAGCTTCCACTATAGGTTCAGTAAGTATGAGGTGACATGTCACAAAGCTGCTGGAGGTTTAAAACTCCCTCATAATCCTGTCCAGCTGCTCTGTTCTCAGCTAACAGTGCAGTAAGGAACAAGCTTTGTCATCACATCCTTATACAATACAGATGTCTTTCAACTGATCACACCCTTCCATTCGCATGCACGTCATTCGTCCCTGCGATGATGCACATGCAGCCGAAATGCACACGTCTGCTATCTCTAGCTTTATGCTGACTAATGGAAAGGGTTTTTCATCAACACCTCCACACTGCTTTTTAGAACCGGGTTTTTTTTTTTTAGAGAATTTTCTCAAGAACAACCATAACTTCAGGTTAAAACAAATGATTAACGACAGCTCAGCTTGACCGACATTTTTTTGGGGTTGTGAAGAATGAACTGGTCTCAAGTGTGGGCCACAAATCAGTTTATACTATGCTTATCTGCCCATTTGGCTAAGGGTAGATAAGCGAATCAGGCCTGTAACAAAAATACAACGTTTCCTTACATCATCTACCATACTAAAGTAATAAAGAAAACTACAAACTTTTCTAGAAAGAACATTATAAAATACCCCCAAAGCTGTCAGGTGCAGTGGAGGTGCAGTGACTGAAGTCTGAAGTGACTGAAGCCAGAAGTGTGACCACATGGTTCACTAAACAATCAAGTCGCCATCAGACAGTGATCTAAAAGCAAATCTTGGGAGAGGTCAGTTTTTATGCGTTTCTATAACTGCATTTCCAGACTACCTGGCGACCCACGGGCGGTTGAGTGAGGCAGAAGCCCGGAGGAAGTTCTGGCAAATCTTGTCAGCTGTTGAGTACTGCCACGAGCGCAGCATCGTCCACCGAGACCTGAAGGCTGAGAACCTGCTGCTCGATGCAAACATGAACATCAAGATTGCAGGCAAGTAGATGCCGGAAAATACATGCTCGCATACACGAATCTCCAATTGGCCTCACCCATTCGGTACAGAAGGAAACGTTGAAAAGCAGAAAGGTATCGATCTAAAGTAGTATCCTGCTATTTTTATCTCTTGCCGAATGCAGTTCCCCTGGAGTGCCTGGATGTGGTTTAATAAAGAGGCGTTTTGGTATTAGTGTTTTATGTCGTCTTGTGTGGTTGCTAAAACTAAAACCCAGCTTCCTTCAGGCATTCCTCAGTTCAAACCTGATAACACACTTAAGCATACACCAAGTGCAGCGAGTCTCTCAGTCACTCCGGGATAACATATTTACCCAGTGACGTCAAGTGGAAGCAAGGCCACTAGCACAGAGGAATGAACTAATATTCTCTGACATCAAAGACACACACACACACACACACACACACACACACACACATAGACGCATACACCCGGGGCTGTAAAACCGTCAGAGATTGGTGAATCACCAAGCGTCTCACAGTTCATGTAAAGATAGAAAGACTGGAGGAAACAAATTATTATGATTATTTGCAATACTTGCAAATCCATGATTAATGTATTAGGCTAAACAGATCACGACAGAACACCGCTTCGAGATTGGTTATCCTGCTGTTCAGCATTGCTTGATGGGTGACGTTGGTGGATGCTTACATCTACGTCAATACCAAATTCCTTATATGTAAAAGGGTTGTGCAGAGATTTCATAGATTGCGCCCTGACAGATGTATGTTACAGGCGCAGTTTTAAAATTCCTTTGGCACAGGCCGCATGCATCTGGTAAATTTCCATAATCACACAACCCCCCCACCCCCATCATCCCAACAGATATTGGCTTATATTGCCAGATATTTGCCAGAAAGTACTGACGTACAGTCACAGTAAATATAATGTTGCTTAATGGGTAGAATTTCAAAAATTGTAAATGTAAAAAGAAACGTTTGAACCTGCTAATGGAAACTGAAAGTGCATTCTAATTTATTCCTGTAGCCTCCTGCATAAAAAAATCAGATTCTACTTTTATGGTCATCAATACCCAAGAACAAATATGAATATGGTCATAAAGGTTATTCACCCCACCACAGTTTTATCAGGAATATGATTGTTTTATTGTCTTCGTTAACCAGTCAGTGCACTGCCAGTTTATTCAGCTTATTCACACTATATTCTCTCGCACCACCATTGAACCTTAAGTGTGGATAAAACTTGTCGACTCAGGGTGCAGTGACCTTTCGCGGTCGTATTCCAAGTAGTAATATCCCCCCACCAGCTTTCACTTGGCTGCCCTTTACTTCCTCTCTCCCACATGTTCACCTGTTACATAACACAGGCAGGCTGTGAATGGGCTTCTGGAATTCACCATAATTGCATAATGTCTGCATTATACTCTGAGGAGGATAAAAGGATGGCGGAGCCCATAAGCATGAGGCAGGGATAAATTCCCAGCAAGTCCTTTAAAAAAAACTTTTAACCTTGACTGTTTCCTCTGACTTATTATTTGAATAAATCCACACAAGGTCTATATTGCTGTCTACCAAGGATCATAAAGTTTAGCTTCAAATCATATACAGTAGTCAGCAGTAAGGGATAAAATACAAAGGGCAACTCAAAAGGCCACATCCTTTACTAAAGCTCGTCCTGCATTTTTCTTTGTTATTCATTGTCTGTCTACAAAGTTAGGCGATCAAGCGGACTGTTTAATTCAGTGTACAGAAACTATTTTGAATAATTAGATCCTTGCTTGCATTTTTCACTTTCGCTTGCAGACTTTGGTTTTGGGAACTTCTTCCAACCAGGGCAGCCTCTGGCCACGTGGTGTGGCAGCCCACCTTATGCGGCCCCAGAGGTGTTCGAAGGGCAGAAATATGAAGGTCCACAGCTGGACATTTGGGTAAGAAAGTCTGTACTATTAAGTTTTGCCCAAGTTGGGAAAATTCCATGTCCAATGCATGGGCCACACTGTAAAGTTGAATCACCAGTGAGCTTCTGACAAACAAGAGACGATGGTATTAAAATCAATCATTTTCAATAAAACGTCACACAGAGACTACGGAGGGCAAATACACACTGCGGAAATTACATTTCGGATCGATCAAGGCTACACTTGTGCCAGTGTTTTGCAAAAGACAAAGACAAAATGAATTATGTGTGTGTTTTTTCAAAAAAAAAAAAAAAAAAAAGAGTATGGGGGTGGTCTTATACGTGCTGGTGTGTGGTGCATTACCATTTGATGGTCCCAGCCTGCCTGTTTTGAGACAGAGGGTCCTCGAAGGCCGCTTCCGCATCCCGTACTTCATGACTGAAGGTAAGAGAGTTAGTATAATGCAAGCAAACTAGGACATTATTCACGGCCCTGTTAACAGTCTGTCCTAATGGTCTGTCCAGACTGCGAACACCTGATCCGGAGGATGCTGGTCCTTGACCCGGCCAAGAGGTTAGCACTAAGCCAGATTCGTCAGCACCGCTGGATGGTGCAGGAGGTCCCGTCACCCAAGCCCCAGCTTAACCAGCAAGGCATGGGAGAGCATAGCGAGCAGGTCCTTCGTCTCATGCACAACCTCGGCGTTGACCAGAACAAGACTGTGGAGGTGAGGCTGACTTTTAGATTGCCAGAGCATCGCAGAATTCATTGTTTGTGGTTGGTAAAAGATTTGTTTTATTTAAAGGTAGACAGTTAAGAAATTATGGTTGTAAATTTTCTGAAGAACTATCTAGTGGACGTGAATTAATGTAAAGTTTGGTCCGAACAAAATCTATATTCTGCAGTCTCTCCAGAACAAAAGCTACAATCACTTTGCTGCTATTTATTACCTGCTGGTGGAACGGCTCAAGGCCCACAGGAGCAGTTTCCCTGTGGAACAGCGACTCAATGGTGCCCAGCGCCGGCCAAGCACTGTGGCTGAGCAGACTGTCCTCAAGGTATTTAAATTCTGATCCTGCACCAAATTCCAGTGGTTCCTATTGCTATACTGCTGTTTAATTTGATTTAGAATGTGACAAGTGACACGTCTAAAACAGTTATATCGTTAACATCTATGCAATAAAATTGAAGCTTGTCCCTCTCACAGTCTTCTGTTCCAGCAACGCGCCACCTGCGCTCGCCCATTCTCCTGCAGACCTCCGCTGAGACTTTCGGCTTCACACAAAGCACTGCTTCTCCAGAGAAAGCCTTAATGGAGGAGGAGGAGGTGGCCACTCCCAAGGTCAGTGAATATTTTCCCATCTACTGCATCTCCAAGCAAGGCAGCAAGTGCAGGAAAATTGTCCAACACTCTACTGGTGCACGAGTTAGTTTTTTTGATAGCCATGTTCCTCATTTGGGCACCGCTGGATGACGCCAGCAAGGACTGTTTTGTGTTCATAAAGTTCCTCCACCACTGAACCACCCTCAACTCTTCCTCATGACTCATCATCAGCGGAGCCCTGCACAGACATCCTAAAATAACAGCAGCGTACTGACGGCAGCTAATGAAAAGCATTTGCCTTCTCTGCCTCACTCTGTTTCTACCTTGCATTATGTTTCATTGCGGCCAGGCAAGGTATTTAAGTCCCGATTGAGAGATAAATTCAAACATAAGAGCTTTTTGTGCAGGGTAAAGGACAATGAAGAGGCACACCGGGCATATGTTTGAGTAGAGTAATTGCAAGCAGGAAATAACAGTAGAATCTGAACTGAGTGGGCCTCTTGTTCGAGCTGGTCACTTAATTGCCACTGCTGTGCCAGACCATCTACACCGAGCATCTGCCAGCTGCTTTGACTAGCACTAGGCGGCCCACTGGCTATATCAAGGCACTTTTTCCTTCTGTATCTTTCTAGCCGTCCGTTAGAAAGTGCGACTACACGTCACCTTTTCAGCTAAATCCGGCGGTCGCCATAGCTACCGGGTATTTCATTCCTGGCACTATGGTTCAGCCTTTTCATGGATTTTATAAGCATCAGACAGTTTCCCTCGAAGGAGTACTTTTCTTTACCTCTCTTTATCAAACCAACATTACTGGTATTTCTAAAGATCTAATATAAGTCAGCCTCAAGCAGAATAATTGTTTGTTTTTTTTAGTTTAGGCCACAGCATCATGTATACGGTGTGAAATTGTTATTTAACCTAGTTTTACAACCTAGTAATGTGAACGAACCACATAGAGACGTTCCAGCGCCAATTGGATCCCACTTCATGTGATGTTTGGACACTGGACCTCTTTAAGTGTTTAAAGGCTCTGGCATGGAGAAGCTGGTGTTGGATCTGTGATGATCGCAAATGTTGAGCTTTTTTATGAGTTGCTCAGTAGCTCCTAGTTTTATAACCACAAATGATCTGTATGAGACTGTAGAAAGAACATTACTCATAATCTTACATTCCAGTACTCATGTTAGTTCTCACTCTCCAGTGTTCTGTATTGTTGAAAGATTTATGATCACACTCTTAATGTCACCAAAATGAGGATGGGTTCCACTTTTGAGTCTGGTTCCTCTCAAGGTTTCTTCCTCAAATCATCTAAGGAAGTTTTTCCTTGCCACAGTCGCCGTGGCTGCTTATCAGGGATAAACACACATCATTCACCTGAACTGTTAAATTCTGTAAAGCTGCTTTGGGTCTGTTGTAAAAAAGCGCTATAGAAATAAACTTGACAAATGAAAAGTGGTGTAAACCCCGTGCTAGGAAATGGTTGCAGGCATAAATTGTTTGCAATTTATTTGCGTGTTTCGAATATAACAATTTGTCATATTTGCTCACTGTGCGAAAGTAGTTAACAGCATGTTCCCCAACAGTCCAGTGTTTGTTTGATATGACGCATACCAACCTTTGTTTTTAATTATTTACTTATTTTTAACTCCAGTAGTGTTTGTGTCCCCTCGCCAGGTGGACGGCTGTCTGTTGGAGCCTCTGCCCCCTGTCGTGGCCCGTAATGCCAGTGGCTTATTTCCAGGCACTGTCACAGAGTCATCCATAGATGAAGGAATTGAAGCTGAAGACGAACAGAACGTTCACTTAAGCCAGTGCAGACAAACACTGTCAGAGGGCACCAGCCAACTGGGCACAGTGTCTACCTCAGGTGTGTGTACAAATTTCACAAAGCAACAAATGGGTAAGCGAACAGAGCGATAAATAGATTGAACAGATAATGGCTAGATGGTAGAGAAGGATGGACAGATGGAAGAATAGATTGGTACTCATAAGGATGCATAACTTAATACTTATACATAGGCATCTGAAACACAAGAGAAATACTAATAAGAAAATAATCCTGGAATGATACTGTAATAGAAAATAAAAATACTGGTGTATTATTCCAACAGGGAAGCTCCTCTCCATGGGATTGAACCCATCTCTGGGTAGCATGGACTCAGAGTATGATTTGGGCTCCACACACAGTGACCTCAGCCTGGCAGAGGACCCTCCGCCCCATGGAGGCACACTTATAGTGATGCCTGCCAGTCAAGCAGATTCCACCTTCCCCTACTTGATACCTTCTAATCCCAGCCCCCAGGCATTAAGCCCAGAGGAGCACAAGGCTCATAATCATTCATCAGTCAGCTTTCGTGAAGGACGGCGAGCATCAGACACTTCGCTTACACAAGGTACCGACTTTATTTTCATCATATTGGCTCTTTACAGGATCTGCAATCTCCATTTGCTACTTTCTGGTTTGATGCTGCTAATAAAATTTGTGTCGGTCTGGTCAAATTAGTATTTTTTTTAGCTTATTGTCAGATTTTATGAAGAACCCTGTTGTGCCTCCATTTCTCAGTCTTTAACACATTCAGCCTGGGTCTCCAATTATTCATGAATAAGTATAAATTCCAAAAAAAAGGTCTGAATCATTCCAGTTGTAATCACCTTCTGTTTAAGTCATAGAAATGTATGATTCTTGTTTTGTTTTGTTCAGATGCTGTAATGTAGTTCCTACGATCGTTCCTTCCGTTTTCTAGGTCTGGTGGTGTTTCGGCAGCACCTCCAAAATCTTGCCAGGACCAAAGGAATTCTAGAGCTGAACAAAGCCCAAGTGGTGCTGGGATCTGGAGATGGAGATACTAGTTTCCAGCTGAAAAATATCGATCTTCAACAGCAGGTTAAAACCAGCAGCATAGTCCTGTTAACCAAATGCAAATTGAATCAGACATTTTCTGTCAAGCAGTAGCTAGATCTCCAAAAATGAACTTCAGCTTTTGGCTGCTGGTTGAAAATAATGAACCGCTATTCTTTATTTGGTCCGCAGGGAGAAGCACATCAATGTCGTGGTGGAAAGGACACAGCGATGTTCTCAACTAAAATGCACCCCTACCTGCTGTCTAGACGACAGTCGCTGGAAACACAGTGTCTTGCTCAGAGGCTGCAGGTATTGTCACTGGCTTTCTGTGAAGGGTATACATTTCCATTGGTACGAGTATTAGTTCAGCATTGCTCTTGTGCATTCTAATGCATGTTTTTCCAAAACTCACCTGACGCAAAATGAACTTAAGTGTTCTATTTGTCTGTTTTGCCAGAGGGCTAGTCTTCTGGCCAGTGGTGCTGGCAGTGGGCAAATGTTCTGTAAGGATCCTATGCCTCGTACCCTGGAGCAGCAACTACAGGAATACAGGTGAGGTGTACAAGAACCTTCTCTCCTGTGCAACAAGACAAGTTACTTTCCCCAAACAAAACAATACTTAATTTATATCCGTGTTATTGTGGAATTTATAATTAAAGTATATAATTATCTCCAGACTCCAGCAGAAGAGGCTCCATCTACAGAAGCAGTCTCATCTGCAGGCCTACTTCCACCAGACTCAGCTGGCAGAGGACCGGTACCCGCACGTGCAGGATCACGCCGATACCGCTCTCGTCGGCCTGCCATTCTCTCGTACACCTCAGACCCTCAGCCCGCTCCTGGAGCCTGGTACCCCCTACCAAGAGATGCACTCTGTGCCCTCAGACTGTGAGACAATGGAAGCTCAACAAGGCGGTTGTGTTCTGGTGAAGTGAAGCTCTTCCTTTTCCAGCCAGACAACACTGGGGCTGGATCTCAGACAACAACAAAAAACAAATCAGAATAGCGTCAAGCGCTCATGGACAAGCAAAATGATGTGTTGTTGTTCGATCTTAATGAGACACATACGCCCCGTCGTGATTCTAATCCCAGAGTATGGACTATGAAGGACTCGTTTAATCGACTGTAAGAGTGGCGTTTCTTTACAAAACAAGCTAGCTAGGAAAGCACAATAGAAACATGTTCTAGCAAAGAATCCGATTTGTGACTGCATAAAAAGCAATATGTTCTCCCTCAAAAGGCAATGTTAGGATTATTCAATTTTTATTAGTTTGGTTGGAAATTTAATTTCAAAGCTGTGGCTATTTGGTTATAATAGTTGGGGTTTTTTTTATTTTAAGGATTGTTATACTTTATTACACCTGCCCCTGACCACCAACTGAAACTAACCTCCGAAAGCTTTTAGTCTTTCAGAACAGTGGGAGGATCCTTTCTGTCCATCAGTCAAAGGGGTGGGTTATGTGATACATGAAAGTTCACGTTTAATTGTTTCCCATTTCACTAAAATAGTGGCTCTAAATGCTGCGCTCTATCTGAAGTGCCTTTCCACCGTTTGGAAAGTATAATTGGGCTTTTAGGCACTTTGAGACGCGTCAAGACGGAAACTTTCGTCGTACCGAGCGATGTGAAATCCACTAGTCGCTACTAATGACCGCTAAGCCAAACAATGCTGGCAGGTTTGTTTCATTTAAGAGCACTACACAATTTTAAAGCACTTACTAGTTTATTCAGTATACTTTTATACTGGATATTCTGTTCAGTACCCCTAGGAATAGTTATACACTTATTGACTGTAGCCCATCTGACGCTGTGAGTATCATTCCACCCGTGTGTCAACAGGAAGTGTCCAGAATAGGAACTGGCCTGAAACAATTAAATAGATGAAGCCGAATGTCTATGTATTCCGAATTATATTTGGAAGTTCTAAATCTTTTTATATAACATTTTTAAGACCGAGTAATCCTTTTGTCTGAACTTTAGAATCAGAGGAGTTCTGCATGTCGTGACTGGTACACGAATAGCTGACACAGCAGCACTGAAGACCCCCAACCCAACCCACCAACCTTCATTTGAAGCACAAGACAAAAGGGGGCTGATTGATTACGCATACTTGCAGTCAATAACTGTATACCAACAAAGCACCCACAAGGCCAAGGAATCTAACAGGAGGCTATTTCAGATTCAGAGTTGAGCTGCAGCAATTTTTGTCAGGAAGTACAGAATTTCATTATTATTGTCATGGGCCTTCTTTTCCCCCTTGTGAAATATTAATATTTCTTTTCAAACAGAACTCAAGTCCACTATGATTTAGAAGATCTATGAAGTATGAGAACCGAATCCCTAATGGCATCTCATTACACCCATACACTTCTGCTCCCTAGATACTGTAGATAAGAAAGAAAAGGCTTCCATCACCTAGATAGTGAGCTACACATTGAATATTATGGTTACTGTACAAGAATATTTACCGTCCCGACGTATAGTAGCAATACGGAACTTTTCTGTAATAGTTATGAAAAATAAAATAAAAATACACTTGAAATCAGTATTTGTAGTGAACGTGTTGACTTTTTCTGCCAGTTTCACAAAACAAAGCTCTCACTAAAACCTGGTAGAATTTGTAGTCGCACTTTTGTTGCCTTTCACTTTGTTGGAATTAAACATAAAAGACACGTAAAAAGAATTGTTACGTCTTTTATTCTCCACCCATCCGTCCAGTCATAATAACCGACGACGTGTAGATCAAATCTTAATCCAAACCTCGTCAAGTAACCTGGTCAGTCCAAAGAGGAGAACTCGTATTTTCCTCCTTAAGCTCTGACTGACCCCAAACCTAATTACAATGACAAACCCCTGGACATCATGACTGAGAAGAACTCATTATAAACCTTATATATTACCTTCTACTTCAGTGAGATAAAATCATTAGACGTTTAGCACTGCAACACCAATGACGCTCAAAGCAACACATTGAGTTTAGAAGCTTTCAGCATCTTCTAATCTCCCTCGACGACTCTTGGATCATATAATTTGGTCATGCATGAAACTATGGTGTAGTTCTGAAATATCCATTTCTCCTTATATTGCTACATTACTCCATTTTATTTACACCGTCTGGACACTTTTATTTGCAGAAGCCACTCGGATGCTTGTTCAGTTGTTGACCAAAGTACTGCAACTTGGCATTTCCATGTGCCATCAAACACCTGCAGATAATCCGTAATCCAGATGGATGACATAATCGACCTTTCTAAATTCTCCCACATCACCCAAATCCTGTTCTCTCTCTACTGGGTTCCTTAAGACGCCCACGTCACAACTTTAAACGCACCTTTAAAAAAAAATGTTTTTTAAAAAGACGACAAAACCAGACTAGACGAGACAAGACCACCAGGTACTTATCAGACCCTGCAGCGCATATGTATATAACCTAAGCACAAGCATTAATAACAGAAAACCTGTATTTCTACAAAACTTCATCTTTCTCATCAGATGCACATCTGCTTATCATTTTGCTGACAGGAGGCTTCGGAGGCAAAATGGGAATGGACTTAAAATCAAAGTAGTATTTATATGGGGTCCAAATCAAGCTGTTTGCTTCTGTAAATTAATTTCCATTTTAACCTCTAGTGGCCAGCACTCCATCTATTTTCTGGTTGGCTGTGTGCAGTAAAAGGTTACCTGATTTTTTTTTTTTCCCCCAGTACCTCCAATTTTCCCAAGAGAGGCTTTTTGAAGGGATCATTAAATGTGCACGCATCGCATGGCCAAACAAACCACCAGGATCCAACGGTCTTCCTTTAAATAGACACGCAAAATGACACTCCAAAAAGGAGTCGTGATGCACCGGCAGCTGGCTGTTCATCCACACGCACACACACACACACTTCTGATCGTACAATGGCTTCAGCAGAACAATAGCTAATAAGCTTTCACCGAGCTCGCTGTACCTTGCTGCTGAAAAAAGCAACAATTGTTTTCTGAAAATAAATTGTTCATGCTCATCATGGTGACCTTTTGCTACAATTCTAATCAGGAGTTAAAAAGGTGCGCTTCTAATTTAGTCCACTGTATTTTAATCCTTTAAAAAAACATACTATTGCACATTGGTCCAATTTTTTATTTTTTTTTATTACCTTTTTTAATTTTTGCGACGGGGAGGGGGGTTGATGTTTCCCGAAATGTGATAAAATGTTGGAAAAAATAAAAACCAAACAAAATCTGGTTTGTGTCTGATTTTTTTATTGATTCTGTATGCCGTTAGAGGGGCAGCATGAGTTCATGTTCATATAAAACCGGAAAGCACATCCTGACGACGATCACGGCGACGAAAAGAAGACTGCGGAGCGTAAAATTTTTTGAGCGTTTCATTGGCAAAGCGACCACATCGCATAGGGAGCGTGTAGCTTGAAAGTGGATTCGACCCGTTACATTTATCCTGTTGCTAATGAAGCTCTCCATTTTGCTGCAGATTTCACCTATGAGCAAGGAGGGTTCATGCGGAAGCTTAGGAATAAAGGATCAAAGTATTACGCAGATCGGTTTAATATAAACGCACGAGGGGGAGGCGTCTGATGGAACAGAACGTTCTGATTCATACATTGGGAAGAAATGTCCTCGGGATTACTGATACAACAAGAAAATATCTATAATGGTCCCTTTTTTTTAAAAAAGGAGAAGCAATAAACCCTTCTAAAGGTTCTGGCGATGTTGGATAGCACGTGGTGTGGAAACAATTCAGCCAACGCTTTGAGGAACCAGAGCTTGAAAATGATTTGTAGCTAAGTGACACACCGATGCTAAATGCTAACACCAGTTCAGTCAGTCCAGACACCGACATGCACGGGGGGGGTGTGAGACTCAAAGCAAGCCGTGCAAGCTCCGTATGCATGCACACGGAAACTACAGGGTATAGAGTTATAACTGGGATTGTTCTAGGTCATTTGTCATCATCATAAGTTCCTCCAAAAGACAACCAGCTACACGGTCTGGTAAATATTTATCACAACAGTTCATTTAGTAGGACAACATGTAAAAGTGCTGCCAGTGAGGGGAGATTAGCACATGAAGAAATGCAAGCTAATTAAAAGGTACTGTGTGAAGATACTGTAACGTGTAAGTGTGATTTGTACATCCTCCTACCCCCCCCTCCCCCCGCCTCCCATCCTTGCTGTAATTAGAATGAAGGGTGAGAGAATGAGATGTTTCAGGATCATTTGAAGGCTGAGAGAGAAAGGGGGAGACAGACACTCGTTCCAAAATACTGCAAATCCCGCGCTTCTGCACCAGAGACAAACAGAACACGCCTCCAATCTTTTAACAGTGATCCTGGAGGACGATGATGATGAAGGTGGAGGTCAGCTTGAGAGTGGGGAGTTCAGCAGGATCTCCGTTAGGCCAGGGCAAGAACTTAAAAAAAAGAAATAAAATAAATAAAAATTAATTAGGATCACAGATTAAAGTCACCGATCCACTTCGCCCTAATAGGCCATAGATTAACTAATATACTACTTTTCTCTGTCTCTTTTTTTTTTTTTTTTTTTACCCGTGTAGCTCTGACTCACAATATTTTAATTGCAATGCCGTTCTTATACTTCAGAGGAAGTGTTGTGAAATATCAGTGTGATCACTGATTGTAATGATGCCAAAAAAGTGGGTAGGTGGACCATGATGGCTGGCAAACCAAGGAGCAACAAGGAAATATTGTGTATTTTTAAGAACACACTTTTATAGAAGTTATACTGCGTCTTATACAAGTCAAATTATCTTTCTGGCATCTGTAGATGTAAAAAAGTATTTATCAAAATTTTTTTACATTTCAGCACACCAATTAAAAAAAGCAAACATTAGGATTAGAAGTTTTAAACATACATATTTCACGCTTACCACTTATGGCCTCTTGGGCAAAGTATTTGACGTCGATATCTTGGTCTGCAGCCAATTTCTCGAGCACAGGCTTTACCTCGGTCTGCAGAGAGCTGCCGAAATACAAATGAGGAGTTACGCGAGAGTCGAAGCAACACAAATAAATACGTTCTCGTGGTGGAATACGTACTTGCTGTCGAGAACAGGGCCGATCTTCTGCAGAGACTTGGCCACGTTGAAGCGCACATTAGCCACCTGATCGTTAGACATTTTCAGGACGACGGGGAGCATGTGCTTGGTGGTGATCTCCTGGCCGCACGCCTCCGACAGAGCCTGAATAAGACACGTGTGTCAGTGCTTACGTAAACTGGCTGTATGTGTCGTATCCTGTAAGGGGTTAGTCACCGGGCACTCGGCTGTAGCAACGCAAAAAAACAAAAAAAACAATGAGTCACCAAGAGACTAGAGAATGGAGACCTACTCGAATTTGAGCGGACCACACGGGTTCCTAGAACTGATACGAATTCCAGCTAAAGGTGCTAAAGCCTTGGGGCCGTTGCTATAGCGACCCAAGGTGAGTCAGTGAGTGATTGTGTTGGCAAAATACGCACGTTGATGCAGAAGAGTGTGGTCATGCGATGCAGGTAGTTGGGGTCATTGGCCATTCCCAGCACTTTGGGTACGATGGTGTTCTGAGCCCACTCGGCACCAAACTTCTCCACCAGCTTCGTCAGGTTGCAGGTGGCTGCCTCTCGGATGGCGTATACTGTCACACATACACACACTGTTTAGCAGACATGTTCATCTCATTCCACTGAAGCTTCATTTTATTTAACTCCCTGTGTCCGTTGTCAGTGCTTTGTAATGGTCAAGCATGTAATCTGCCACAGAAGCATCTTCAGAGCATATATGCTTTCTGGTTTAGTAGTCACTTAACTTTACATCATGTCATAATTCTTATCATTATTCGCCATCTTCTCCCACTAACAAACACGTCACCATTTATTTATTTCAGATAAACGTTTTCACGACATCGCGCATAACGTGTTAAATCATAACTGATTAACAGGAAGGACTCAAACACAGGAAGCTCTACAGTTGCTAAAAGAAAGTGCTAATGTGATAAGAACATGGACCTCACCAATGCATGTGGATGTTAATTAGAAAGCAGAAAGCACATCAAGTCAAACTCTTTGGGTTTACTGATATGCGTTCGGAGGTCACTGAGAGTTTACTCACCATGGTCAACAAGCCACGCCATGCACAGGGAATTCAGTTTCTCGTCGAAGAACTCCACACCCTATTAACACAAGTGATCCATGTCACTGGTGTAATCACCACTGTAATTACCATTAATGGTATAATTAATCATAAAATAAAGCTAAACTGCAGTAGACGTTTGGGAATCAACGTCAGTCTTTTTCTGACAAAGTGGGACTTACCAGCTGGCCGGCCAGGAGTGGCATGTATTCAATGATGGCCAGCCGCACCCTCCACTTGGCGTCTTCTGCTAGCTCTACAATAGCGGGAAGGAGAGACTGGGAGAGCTGTCGGATCCCAATGACCTCATTCACGCAGTCCAAATTAGAGATTATGTTCAGACGCACCTCTGGACACTGGAAGAGACGGAAGAGGACGCTTGTCATTTTGAAATGTGAAAATAAATTTATGAAAAGCTGAGGGTCGGGTTCATGTTTAAAGACATGGCTAAGGAGGATAGACATAATATACACGCCGCAGCGAACAAGAAAAGATAAAACGAGAGAAAACTGCACGGCACTCATCCATTCATCGCTCACTTCAAGGCCTGTGGAATCAAAGGGTCTAGTTACACAGGACTGTGGTTTAAAGATGAAGCAGAGGTCCTTATTGAGGCCTGGTCTAAAGCAACACACACACACACAAGCTGTAGTGTAGTGATCTGAAGTCCTTACCTCATCTTTGAGCTGAGCCAAAAAGAGAGGAAGCAGGTGCTCGATGGTGTTGTCCTTTCCCAGAATGGTCGACAAGCCCATGATCACGGAGGCCAAGGCTGATTTGACGTGCTGATTTGTGTCTGAAACCAGTTCCTGCAGACAGGACTAAATGTTAATCATCTCTGACAGCTGTAAAACTCAAACTTCCACATCCCCCACGTCTCAAACCACCGTCGGTAATTAAGAATAAATAAAATAATAATACCCCCTGCAATTAGACATGTACGAGATTTTAATCGAAATTATAGAGGACACCGGAACACAGCCTACATTAAAGGGCAGCAGGGAAGCTGGAAAGCCTTTTAACAGTGACACATCTAGTTCAACTTTGTTCACATTTCAGAGATGAGTGTGATTTATATGATTGACATTTCCTAAATAATGTCATCACAATTATTCCTTATTTTTCATCTTCAAATTTCACAGTGAACTATCCAACCAAGCATATCTGGTCATTAGATGTATTACTTTATTAATCCTAAAGGGAAATAGCTTAAATTATATTATAAATAAATTAGCTAGATTGAATTAGTATATACAGCCATGAATGCTAAATACCAGCATTTCATCTGCTGTCTCTACTCTGAGCCTGAACACGGGGCTACAGCACGCTGGGTACCATCACTTATCATCTCGCAGGTTATAATAAGTTACACCTGGTTTACAAAGTTACATTTATAACTTTTTTTTACGCTGTTCATTTATTGGCAACGCACAGCGCAATATATAAAAGTGGACATTTATTATTCAAATAAAATACAGGTATGATCATTTTCAGAGATTTTCTGAGATTTCTCAAATCTCACGTGAATGTTATTGTACGGATCGTCTCAAACTTTAAAAGCGAAAATTTTAATGAGCAAACCGTTACAGAGGTTTAATCGACAAATGCGTTAAACTTAATTTAATGACTGAAGAATGGACACTAAACCACTAGTTTTGACAGTTAGTTTGACTTTGTGCTAGTCAAAAAGTCTAAATCCGTTGTTGTGGCGAGACCAACTAACGAACGTGCTATAAAAATAAATGGAGATGCGCTGAGCTCAGTTTTTAATAGACCGTATATTCCAGCGTTACCGGTAAAGATAAGCAGGGCGACATCTACTGCTGCACGATGTGAAAACATACCAACTGTTCCAACATACCAGCCAAATCCTCATTCGGTTAATTTAAAGGTCAAGGTTGACACGCCGGCAGCCAGACTAATTTGATCTCATTTACGTCTTACGCGCTTTAACCGGGGACAGCTGCTGAGTCAGATGTTAGCTGCTAGTGGGTGTTAGAAGACGCTGAATGTGACAGATTGGACAGAGGACGCTGGCTGCCCATGAGCTGGCGAGTTCAAAACGGTTTAATCTGCATGCACGTAGCCTTTAGAGACGATAAGTCTAGTGATCCAGACAGCGGTGACTGGATGAGTGCCATACCTTGACGCAGGGAAGAATATGATTCATGATGATGGTCTCTCGACTGTCCTCCGGGAGATTCTCACAGAATTCTGATAACCAAAGAAAGAAATGCAGTGTAATGAAACGATAGACGAATGATTGAATAACAGCACTTTTGGTATCTAGTTAAAAAAAAAAAATAAATAAATAAAGTAAATAAAATTGAGGAAATGGAATAGTTGCAAGGGCAGCCATACCTTTGACCTTATTGGCGGCAGCAGCTCGAACTTCAGCTTCACAGTCTTTGAGAAGATTCTGGAAGGCTGGCACAAGGTCGTTCTTTGTGATTTCTGGACCTACTGCCTTTTGTAACTACAAGTTCAATACAGAGGAGGGGAAAGTTTTTTTTTTTTTTAAATATGCACCAAAAAATTTAAATTAGCAAAAACTTATTTATTGCATAAGTAGTATTAATACTTTATGCAACATGTTTTTCACACAACAACCAGGTTTCATGCAAATGACAAAAAAAATAAAATTATCCATTTGCTCCATTACTGCTTATTATTAAGGTCAGTTGTAGATTATATTATCAATATTGTATATATTTGCAAATCAGGAATCTAAAAACAACTTAAATGACTTTCATGCTCACCTCAGCAAACTTGTCCGCTACCATATAGCGCACCCTCCAGGACTTGTCCTCGGCCGCCTGGCGCAGTGTGGGCATGACCAGAGCTTCCAGGTCCTCCTGGGGCAACAGTGTGGCGATGCTCACACACGCCTCCACAGCCAGGAGACGCACAGAGTCCTGCAGAACATATTCACAAGAAAAGAAGACGCATTTAGAACATCAATAGAATGATCACTGAGTCTCTGCAGCCAAGTCTGCCTACGCTTCGGAACAGTGAGGATCTAAAAAGAGGTGCATTTATGGTTTTATTACGTGTCTGAAGGAGTCACCTGCTCATCTGAAGCCAGCGCGGTGAACAGAGAGATGATGTCGCTCTTGACGTAATCCAACTCCAACACTTTTGCAAACTCTCCCAGCTTAGACGCAGCGGCGCGACGGACCATCGGCGTATCATCAGAGCAAAGGTTACGGAAGTGCCTAAGAAACAGATCTTTATAATAAGCATGGTGAAATATGATCAAAATCTGAGGCTGTTCATTATTGTGCTCCAAATCAGGCCGATTATTAGGCAGGTACTTGTGAGGCACCGAACCGTGCGCGTACGTTCTGCGCCTGCGTGAGAGAACATAACTCTCCCATACCAGCAGGTGGCAGTAGTCTGAATTCGGCATCCAAACAGGGAATTCAGAAGAAATAGACCTATATAAAGCAAGCAGTGTCTACATCTGCCGAGATCAGCTAACGGATTTTTTACAATCACGTCTGCTAATAAATTATTTTTTTTTAAAACAAGAGCAAGATTGGCAACAAGCGACTGCGAGTTCCCCCTGTTAACTCCATCATTTATGTTCATTCACTAAGCTGAATAGCCAATAGGTCTTTCTTGCTGAATCAGTTGAAAAACAGCTGATGCCATCCGACTAGAGCCAACGGTGCGAAACACACCGAAAAAAAAAAAAAATAAATACCCACCCGACATTGCCCTACGATCGTTCGTACTTAATCTACACTTACAATTTTTTTAAATATGATCCTACTTTTGGAGGGGAAAATGAGCAACGTTTTGGAACTGATTGTCAGTGAGACTTCAACCAGCTGGAGTTTAGGCTACAGGTAGGCTCGGGTACCAAAACCTGCTAACAAGAGCGCTGAATTTACTGAGCATGCCTACAGTATTATGTACTATAATAATAGTGACTGACTGGCGAATCTCGGCTTTGACAGTGCTGGAGACCCGTGGGTAGCAGACGCTGAAGAGTCCGCAGGCTGAAGTGCGTGAGGTGAACCAGTCGCCGCTAGCCAGGCGTTTCACCAGGGGCTCGAAGTGCACCTCCAGGTCCACAGGCGAGTGCTCGTGGGAGATCTTCCGCAGCGATTCCACAGCTTTGTCCCGCACCACGGTCTCCTCCACCGTGGCCAGACTCTCCAAAGGTGGCTGAGGAGAAAATCACGTTGGCTACGATGAGTTATGATCAGAAGAGCTTTCAAAGCCGAAAGGTAAGAGGTTTGTTTTGGCACTTACAAGGAGACAATGCACATATTCAGGGCCTCCGACCAGCATGGTGAAGTTGCCCAGCTGCTCAGCGAGGGCAAGGAGCACTTCATCCTCATCGTAGATAGTATCTAGATTATATAAACAAACATTTATAAGAATGTATACCTGAAAACGTTTAACTTTCATATAAATGACATAGGAAAAATGTTTGAACTCCATGTGAGAAAGAAAAAAATCTTTAAAATCTTACCTGTGAGGAAAGGGAGAAGTTCGGTGCGTGTCCTCTCAACACCCAAGGCCAGGGCGATGGTGGAGAGCTTCTTAATGCTGTTCAGACGCAACTGTTAAAAAAATAATAATAATTTATAATAAAAATATATACTCAGTTACCATGAGTAAATGATGAGTAAAACGCTTGGCTTATCTATTCTGACAATATTATATCAGGGAAGAAAATCTTCCAAACTTCAGGTTTTCTCGATCCAAAAGCAAGCTGGGTTTTTTTTTTTTTTTTGGAAACGTGACTAGACAGTTTTGTACTGAATATTACTCAGTATTATCCATGTTTCCACATACCTCCTGTACCATCCTCAATAAAATAGTGCAGACTAAATAATCCATTTAATAAATATTCATTATGCAACTGCATCATTCCAAAGTGCTGCCCGACACATGCAGAGTAAAGCACTGAATCAAAACCCTTCCGTATGCGCAAACACTCAGACGCTGATGATTGGATAACGTCGTGGTTATTGATCGGCAAAGAAAATCGGACACCATCCATCAAAAAGGGATGTTATTTCCTGCATGTTTCCCCAAGTCCAATATAAGACTTTTTAAGACCATCAAGAATGAAATTTAAGACCTATAATCACATCAAAAACAACCAAGTAAAAAAATAAAATAAAATAAAAAAAACATTCTAAAAGACTGCAGGAGCATTTCGATGAGCATTAGAGGTAGCGTTACATGGACATCGGTGATGACCCGTTTAATGATTTAAGCCCTGGGACAGAGAATTTAAGACTCCGCAGAAACCCTGTTATGTCCTGCTCCATTACTGTCCGATTCACAATGCTATCATTTGTATCAAGGAATTTAAATCATACGTCTCCAAAGTTGGAATCTATTTGGGATTTTTAAATATGCCCTTCATCCATCCAAAGCCTACGTGTCCACGCAACACATCCAATTTTATTCTCATGGTTTAAAAAAGTCGCCTCAGCAAGATTTCCGATAGTCCTTGAAAACTGATGACTCCGGTTTGAGGGTAAGGGCTCAGTGTATCCACAACTTTATTGATAACATTGATGCAGGTCACGTCTTTGACCTATTAGGTGGGTATAGATGTATATGGGTATGGTAGGTTCCCTGGTGGTCTAGTGGTTAGGATTCGGGGCTCTCACTGCCGTGGCCCAGGTTCAATCCCCGGTCAGAGAACCAACCCCAGGTTGCACAAGCCAGTGCACTCTTAGTTAAATGGGGAGGGTTGCATTAGGAAGGGCATCCAGCGTAAAAACATGTGCCAAATCGAACATGCAGATTATGAATACGGATGATCCGCTGTGGCGACGGCCTAATGGGAGAAGCCGAAAGAAAGAAAGATGTATATGGGTATGGTATGAAGGTGTGTGAGTGTGGTCGCACTAGTGTGTTTTTTCTGAAGTGGATGAAATAGATCGCTGTTGGTTGCATCATCGAGAAGTGTGATGCACAATAAGTGGTGTGTAGTCTGAGGGCTGCTGCTCAGTGTTCTGCTGTTTTATTTATTGAATTCATTGGATACAATTAAAGGGAAAGGCTTTCCTACACATGGACTCCTGGCTATCTCTATTCCTGAATTGGTGTCTCATCTTGGAAAGCCTGAGGCTTAACCTGCGATCCTGATTAGATCTCCTTTGAATTTCTAAAGATAGACACCATAACTAGTAGACAAACAGCACAGCGTGCCACAATACATAAAAATGCAGCTCATTGCATAGATTCGTTAAGAAACCAAATTGACATCAGGGTCCAAATAGAAGCATTGTTGATGGTGGGCTAACTTTCTTCAGTCCTTCAGATTTATGATTTATTACCTCGTTGTCAGCAAACCCAGTTAGTGTCTATGTGTTTATGAGGGACATGAGCAGATGGACACTTCCATTAGTGATTACCACATAAGATGACATTATGTGCACTGTGCAGATTTGTTTTTGAAATGCAGCAGGTTAAGAGACGTTGCTGGTGCATGTCCCGGCCTGCCCTCAACCTGTAATGAAGCCGTGCAGTGATTCAGTAGCTACCAGTGCCATATAATAATCACAAGTGATAATGTTAGCCACTTTCTAGTTTTCACAAATAAACACCGACCACCTAATAAAGATGTAGACAAACTAGTGCTGTGCATTTATAAATTAAATATAATATAAAATAAATAAGTATTGCTGTCTATACAGCTGGTTCTTCAACGGCACTGGACAGCTAGCTAGCTAGCTCGCTAGTTAGCTTAAAGCTAGGCGGCGCACTAGCTAGCTCCCAAGTAACCTATTTATCCAGCAAATATATAATTTTACTTTTTTTGCGTTATTTTTTTTAATCAACCTAATTTTATATTTTAAACCCCTTACCTGAACGTCTTCATTCCGTAATTCGTCAATAAGAACCGCAATGGGATATAGAGAATCATCTCCGTCGGCACCCGCCATCTTGGATTATGGTTGTTATGGACGGCGCTGGTTCGTGCTACGGGGTTTCCACGCAGGGGAAAGGAAGGGTTTGGATTCTACCGTACTATGAAGGATGCAAATTTAGTACATATACGATATGAATCTATACTATGGAGTATGGAAGGGTGCGGTTCTGGGCGCAGCCAGGCGCAAAGCGGGGCGATTGGTCCGTGAGTGAGCGCGTTCCCCCGCAACCGAGCCCTAAATAAACCCGGGAGAGGGGTGTGTGTGTGTGTGTGTGTGTGTGTGTGTGTGTGTGTACGTACTTATCCTATATTCAATAATGTACAGTACCATATAATACTGTACAGTACTGAATAACACTGTTCTCTTCACCATGGCACCTGTTAGTAAGTGGGATATATTTATTAGGCAGCAAGTGAACATTTTGTTCTCAAAGTTGATGTATTCGACTGGGTCAGAACATCTCCAAAACTATAGCTGGTGGCCTGTTCCTGGTCTGCAGTGGTGAACCAGCGACAGGGTCATGGGCAGCCGAGGCTCATTGCTGCACGTGGAGAGCGAAGGCTGGTCTGTGTGGGCCGAACCAACAGACGAGCTCCTGTAGCTTCATTTGCTGAAGAAGTTCATGCTGTTAAATCATTATGAATTCATCCACAAGCTCAATTATATTCATGTGGATTTGAAAGCTGTTTTTGCATTTCACGATTTGGTCGCAGGTCCACTTTTAAGGACATGTACAAGATGGACTTTTCAAGAAAAGTTGGACATCGTGAGAAAAGGTCGGCCAAAACAGTGTAAAAGAGTCGTTAAACTCTAGAACTGCTGTACAAATCCATATTCTGGCAAGAAACACTTATTAAGTAAAGAGACAAATACACTCCATCATTACTTTAAGACATGAAGGTCGGTCGATTGGAAAAAATCTCAAGAACTTTACCTGTAACCCCAAAACCATCAAACATAAGGATGAAACAGGCTCTCATGAGGACCGTCCCAGGAAAAGAAAATCAAGAGCTACCTCTGCTGCAGAGGATAAGTTTATTAGAATTAACAGCATCAAAACCACAGAGTTACATACATGCTTCTCAGAGTTAAAGAGGCAAAAAATATTTCGTGTCATAATTTGTTTTCCAACAGGACAATGACCCCAAACACATTTTTAGGTTATGTCAGAGCTATTTGCCTAAAATGTAGAGTGAATGGAGTGCTGCATCAGATAGCCTGGCCTCCGCAATCACTCGAGTTGGACTGGAGAGCGAAGGAAAAGCAGCCAACAAATATTTAACATTTCTGGAAACTCTCTCAAGAATGTTGGAAAACCATTCCAGGTGGCTACCTCATGAAGCTGAATGAGAGAATGCCAGGAGTGTGAAGAGATGTCTTCAAAGCAAATGGTCGCTAATGCATGTATTTTCATGTTTATGTGCCAGAGCAAACATGGCATGCTTAGGATTTATCATCTCTATAGTCCACAATTCTGTAGACTGAAACCCACTGCAAACATCACAGAAGCCATTCAAAAGCCAATAAAAAAAAATCCTGATGCATGATCAAAATATGCATGGGCCATCTGTCACGCCATTCATTTGCTAATTAATGCTCAATGAAAACGCATCAGCCTTCATTATTCTGATTAGCATACCCGCTATCCAATGTTGGTCCTGATGCTTGTGTTTATTTCTGTGTTGTATGTGGATGGTAAATAATACTTATAGATTGGATATATTTGTTGGTTAAGCTTTCATGAGCACAGACCAACATAAGACTCGTCCCTGATGCATTTTTACAACAAAGGAAGCCCATATCGCTTTGCAAATAAATAACGCTAACTAGCAGAACACTGCCTAGCTAATCACAAAAGGTTATATAAAAAAAAGTGTGTGTGTGTGTGTGGTGTTTTGATGTTTCTTTTTCTGTTTTTGGTGTTTTGAAGTCCAATTTTAGCTCTTGTCTTTCTCCTTTTTATTGCCATCTGTTCTGTTATGTAGCTCTATGTTGTGTTATGTAGCTTTATGTTGTTTTTATGTAGCACCAGGGTTCTGGAGGAACATTGTCTCATTTCACTTGACTTTACTTGACTTGACACTTGACTTTCGACTGTTTTTTCATTCCACATTGGCTAACAGAGAATTAATTTGCTCTCATATACACTTACAAGGACATTTACAAGACAGACGTTTCAAGAAAAGTTGGACTTCGTGAGGAAAGGCCGCCCAACAACAAAGCTGCAAGCCTGTCCCAGCTGGGGAAGGGTTTGTCCGCCATTTTTAATTCAGTAGTTACAAGCGTTACCCTTGGCTCATAGCCTCTGAGGAGCACTGCAAACTGTATTGCAGGCAATTAATGTTATTTTCAGTTTGTTCAATTTGGTGTTTGGCGCTACAGTGGGTTTGCAAACTTGAGTTGTCTATCCAAGGAAGAAAACCCTTTGGGGAAAAATGAAAGGATCTACATCTCATCGCAACATCTCAAGGAAAAGGTGCAGAAAAATAGGGAAATATTGAAAACTGATTGATCTACCTTGTTCAACCTTTCCCCATTAGGTTAAGGCTCCAGACAAATTATTTGTAAGCTCATGTGAGGTGTGTCACAAAGGTTGGCTTGAAATTAATTAGAAATATGTGCACCACTTTCAGTTGGCTTTTGTGCAAGAGGTCAAGTCAAGAGGCTTTTTTTTAAAAAAGGTATGGAAGCCCGTTTCCGCCACTGAATAAAAAAAAAAAAAAAGGTTATTTTATCTCACAATTCTGACCTTTTTCCTCGCAATTCTGACTTCATATCTCACGATTCTCAGTGCAATAAAATAAAAAGATTTAAGAAAAAAATAAGAAAAAACAGGCAGTTTGCCCTGTAACCAGTAGAGGGCTCCAGAAACGAACTGTTCCTTGAGCCTGCAACAGATATATAAAGCAAATCAAAAAACTAGATTAACATCTTAATGCATAAGCGATTCCAATTGCTTGTGCTGACGCATGCTGACTGCACCAGGTTGCTGATCTTGACTCGTATACAGCCGAGGCAGCATGCTTATCCCACCTTGACTCTGATGCTCAGCAAAGCGCAGTACAAATGACCTACTAATGCCATATAAAGCTGAACCTTCCTCGGGTATCGACTGCAGACTCACAGATATTAAAAATAATAATTATAGAGTTTTCTTTTGTTCTCGAGCGGGTCAAAGATCGTTTTTAGAACACGAATCCTACTCTGTAGACCTTCAAGACAATCTCTTTGTGGGAAAAAAAATGGTATGACGGCTTCTGGCTTCTCTACAAACCTGGTTGCACGAAAACATCTGGAGTCCATCAAGTCATCCATATGCTAAGAATATGTGAATAGGGCCAATTAGGAATGGCGCAAACTGGAGCAAACCAAAGTTACTGTTACCACCCAGAAGTCCTGGATTCGTTTCTTTTTCTTTCATGACAGCAGATCACCAACTATTATTCCTCACCTTTAATTCGTTTATAGCCTCTTTCAATTTACGCAAAACAGTTCAGTTCCTGTCAGCTTTTACATTACAAAAGTTCTAATGGCCTCCATTAGCTTCTCTCTTCTTTTATTTATTCAACTGATGTCACAAAGGGTTCCATCCTGAACACTCATAACTGTACCACTGCGGGAGGTGTGAGCAGTGGTTAAGGCTCTGGGTTACTGATCAGAAGGATGGGGGTTCAAGCCCTGGTATTGTCAAGCTGCTACCCTTGAGGACCTTAACTTTAGAGGTGCTGTATCATGTGACCAGTATAATGCATCTTTCCTTTCTTGTTTAATTAAAAATTAACCTTGTAGGCATCACCACCTGACCAATCAGAATAGAGAATTCAAGTGACCACTTTACTGGATGTGTAGACAGTCCTGATTTCTTCTGCTGTCTAAAATTGAACCCAACAAATTTAGCATGACTGTAATTAACCACTTAATCTGGATTTCATTCACGCTTTGCTGGATGTGGTAGTAAATCCAAGAACATCATTTCAGAAAATTAATTCCGTTTAGCCGAATGTCAAATTTTAAGGGGCTTTTATAACCTTTTGTGCAAGCTTTATATCAAGAGTAGGGATGACCACGACCAGTTGAAGATTCGATGCTCCGACAGGAGGACCCTGACTCAACTACCATCTCATCTACCATCTCACAGTCGAATCTTCGCAGTGGTGTTATGAAACACGGATCATACCATTTTGATTATATGGGGACGTTTAAAGGTCTGATTTCACACAAAACTTTCTTTTAATAAGTTATAATTAATATAATAAGTTAAATTACAGTCTATTATGATCCTAGAAATGATAACCTGAAAACAAGCTTTTAATAAATATTTTTAGATGTGCTTGAACCCCCCGTGGCAGATCGAAGTTTCACTTTCCAACACGTGAAATGCAAATCCTGTCTGCAGTGTGGCCTTTCTGCGCTTATTTATTTGCCATTATTTAGGTTTATGGATCAAAAACAAGCACTCAACAAGATGCTCTTTATTCGACTCCATCACACACTGAACACTGAGACGACTCATTTCCAGGACGAGACATGACACCAAGAACACCGATATCACGCTGATCAGAGCGACAGGAGGCCTGTTGTTTCGTCCTCCGAGACCTGGGACGAGGTCAGTTTAAAGTCTGAGTCCAGGACAAAACGATGTGGAACGTGCACATGGGAAATAAGCAGAGGTCCTTGAAGGAGCTGCTGAGCCACAGGATCGTCGGCTCAGAAAGATACAGCAGGTAATGTACGAGAAGGTGGGCGTGAGAAAAATGGAGGGGTCTGTGATGGAAAAAGACGTCGTATGGAATGATATGAGGTGGTCGATGTGCAAAATGGCAGACGGTTCCATGCTGAGATCACACTTACGCACACGGGAAACAGAGGGAGGTTTCTTTTTCAGAGGTGCAGAAAATACTGCTAAAGGGAGAAGCAAATAAGGAAGGTAATAACGAGAAGGGGAAAAAAAAAGAGAAAAACTGCGATGAGGCATCAGGGCTGCGTTCGTCTCCTGCTGTGTTTCACTCGCCGTTGTTTCAGGATGACGTATCTGCTATAACTGGTGTACTGCTCGGACAGGAAAGGAACGAAGAAGGCCCGGTAGAACCTTGATGACCTACACAGGAAGAGAGATAGACTGTTTTTTTCACATTTTTGTTCATTTTTTTACATTTTCATGATGAAGTAATTCATGTCTTTAATGTGGGACTAAGGCGCCCCCTGTAGGACGAGTGCATTCAATACAGGTACCAGCGACAAACCACTGCATTAACGGCTTATAAAAAGGTACATACTTTGTACAAAAGGTACAAGTCTAATCTAACACACCGGCATGATAACGAGGTTACGTACAAAACGTCTACAAACGTTAGCACTCAAAGAGAAATCTGGCAAAAAAAAAAACAAAAAAAAGTTTTAACTAGATCGTAGTATGGCTAATTTCGCAAAACTGTTTAAGGCGTTGATTCTCAAACTGGCCACCAGATGTCGCTAGGGGGCCGCAAAAAATTATAAAAAAATATTTTTACCTGTATGTCAGGATTGTCAACATATGTAAACTATGATAAATAAAAAAATTTATAATAAAAAATTGGAAAAAGAATAAATTTTACACAGCACACTATGCTAAAACGTCCGTTGATGTACTAGTGCACAGAACGGTTAGCCATGAACATGCTAATAAATGGTGGTGCAGGACATGTATGAGGACAGTGTGACAGCAGTGAAGTGTGCAGTAGGAACTGGTTTAAGGTGGAGGTTGGATTGCATCAAGGATCGTTCCTAAGCCCCTTCCTATTTGGTGATGGACAGGTTGACAGACGAGGTCAGACAGGAGTCTCTCAAAGCTACTATTTGATATATTTGACAGGGACTTGTATTCCACATCATCTAAACCTAATAAAAGATAAAGTTATGCAGTTCTTTTAGACGGCGCCTCTGGTGGCAGTTTTCAGTGTGAACATGGAACAAAATCACAGCTGAATAAATGAATCGTTCAATTTGAATTAAATAAAACAACACACCGGTTTAAACGCACGTCCTATAAAACACGTCAATTCTTTAAAATAAAAAAAATAAAAACGCTTACTTTGAAGCATCTAGGAAAGGTTTTTCTGTGACGATGCTCCACTCATCTTTGTTAGCAGCGTACCGCGGTTCCCGTGGGGTTTCATTGTCTGTGGCCAGGTCCACCAGATAGTGGCAGTGTTTCAAATCCACCTGAAGTAGAGAGAGAAACATAAGAAACTTCCTATAAACAAATATTTTTAACTAGTGCCTGCTGCAACTCAGTTAAATTTGATCCCAATTTCACAGCCACGTTTGGACATGTTTTGGACTAAAGCAATGATGGTAATGAAAACGAGTAAAGGGTTTTATAAATATCACTTTAGCATTGTACAGCTCACATCTGAACGAAAGAGCTGCTTTTTGCTAATATCCTCAGTTCAACCAACACAAAGTGGCAAGCTTCCCTTTTTAGGGCACACTCACGTATCGAGACGGCTCCTCCAAGTTCTGGTCGTTCATATCCGTCGGGATGAGACGTGTAGCGTCTGGAGCTGAGGCAAAGGGCTTCGGGAGCTGGCCTCTGAACTCTGATTGGACAAACTGGAGCTGCCAGCTGGAAGAGAAATAAAGAGTAGTAGAACAACGTTACTAATGATGGTAATAGTTCACATTACTCAAGCGTCACTAGTCGTACTCACTTGTTAGGCAGGAGGAAGCTGCTGGGGAAACGATGCCACTCCTTACCCACACACACGCTCACCGGTCGGCCCTCGGGCACCGCGTGGATTGACGGTTCTTTGGCGATGCGGTGGAACTCGGGATACAAATCCAGGGGAGCGTGATAACCTGTAAGCCCCCAAACATATACCTCACATCAGCGACACGTCTGCAAACACTCTGGATGAGGTAAAAGGTAAGGATTTGAGAATCACCGTGGAAAAGAGCCACCGAACGAGAGAGAGAGAGCACTCCAAACAGAAGAACGGAGGCGAGAGCCAACCAGTTGGAGGAGATGGTGTAGTGCTCCAAACGATAGCGCTGAAACATGAAGTGGTAGCATTTCTGTAAAGAAAGAAAAAAAAAAAAAAAGACAGCCATCTCTTAAATAATGGGATAAAAATACTTATAATGGGAATAATTAATTTTTTTCAATTTAACGGAAAAGTGCTGCAGAAATAAACTTTACTTAAATTGCGGTTAAAACTGCTTGAATAATGAAACTTCAGGTTAAAAAAAACGAACTTTTTACCACTAGGGGCGTAACGTGTTGTTTTTTTTATTTTTTTATCGCACTTATTATTAACATTTGTCAACCAATAAAATTTGAACAACAGTTTATCCTTTTTAAATTAGAAACAATATATAAAATGGAATAAATCTCATTAATGAAACATTTTTCATTACATTGATTAAATTGTGTAATTTGTTAAATAATTTTGACTAAATCAAATTTAATAAACGTAAAAATTCAATTCAATTGTTCTGTTCTAATCATCTCATTATTTCAGTATACTTTAACAAATGTCTTGTAATGGATTTTCTCCTTTTCAGAGCTGTAAAGAATCCATAATTCCTACACTGTCGTAAAAACAGAAGTGGCAGCAATTTTGCCACAAAAAACCACGCTACGGATATTTTTTTACATGGTGACACTGTGCTAACTCTGGATTCTTATTTATACCCCTGTTGTGTATGTTCTTTTTTAAGTTTATTAATGATAATGATAAAAAAAAAAAAAAAAGGTGACACTACGCTTAAAGTGCAAGGTGAAGACTAAACAAACTTGTGGTTCGCCACTTAATATGTTCGTGAGGTAACTCAAGTTGTAACCATGTTCCGCACGTATAAAAGAATTGCATTCGGTACACGTGTGCACCCGAACAAAAAGCCCTGCACCAAAACGTGTACCGTTACACCCCGCCGTGTTACCTGGAGCGAGGAAAGAGCCACGGCGCCACACAGGCAGATGAGGGGGTAGATGGGAAACAGAAAACGCTCCTCCTTGTGGGGACGTGTGAAGAAAATCAGCATCCACAGGTACATGGGGGACAGGGTGAGCCAGTAGGGACGTCCGAGGTTCTGCACTGCAGCACACGTGTACATTCAAGACACAGTCAAACTGACATGGACAGCGCAGGGTACTTCTTTATCACACACACACACACACACACACACACACACACACACACACACACACACACACACACACACACACACACACACACACACACACACACAGCTTTACTCACCGTTGAACCGCTGAAGCAGACCCTCCATGAGAGCGGTGAGAGGAAGGGAGAACAACGCCAGCACAAACACAATGTTGAAGTTGAGGAACCCGTTCACAAAATAGTAGTGCCAAGGCTCCGTACCTGGAAATAAGGAACCCAGAGCGAACTCATAATTCTAGTTTATCCTGTATTTCTTTGGAAATTCATATTCAATACAACAAAGTGGAGAAAATTAAAATGTATTATGGAATATTTCAGACCAGGGAATGTTCTCTCATACTTTATTGTACATACTGTACACTAGAGCAGCTCACTTAAAGATTTAATTCAAACCTTGAAAGCCTATCTGTAAAGAACACCAATGGTCTAAGTGTCTCCAGTTGTCCGGAGTTTCAAAAGTAAACGGACGATTAAACTACATAAGCTAGACCAGGGGGCCCCAAACTATGGCATAGGACCCTCTGAACAATGCCATATTTAGAAATTTAAATTTTAAAGATATGTTTAATTCATATCATATCTGTGTTTAATAATAAAGGTTGGCTTTTAGACAAAAAAAAATAAATAAATCTATACCGATAGTTTTTCCGGGTTCCATTGTCATTACAAGGTCGGTGAAAATAAACAGAGATTATAACAAAATCGCTCACCGTAAAGATCCGGCCCGTGAGGAGTGAAGACATTGTAGAGTAAGATATTAAGAGGCGTGACTGCCAGCTTGCCGTAGTAAAAACTGTCCACCACCACAACCGGGACCTAAAATAAAACAGTAAGGCTTCCATTAAAATCTCAAAAAAACAACCAAAAAAAAAAGATTTGGGTTGCTCGTGTTACGGTTAGAGAGCGTTAATGTCTTTACCAGAAAGAGAACAAGAGCCACTAGTGTCCATGTGATGAAACTTTTCCATTTCTTCTTCACCAGGAGGAGATCGAACGCGATGGGAAAGCTGTAAAAACACACGACTGATATAACACACAAGTGTAGTTTTATTGGTGCCAGGACAGTATTAGATTTAACATGCGCCCTTCTGCTTCATTCAGCCTCAGGATTTGCGAATAGAAAAGATTAATATGAAACACTTTTAGGTTTGACAGGTTTTACATGGAATCATGATTTGAGCTCGTCTAAAGTGTCACTTGAAAAAAAAACAAAAAAAACAGTGTTTTGCTTTCACAAGTCGGAGAAATACTGTCTGGGATTCGGATGATATCCGATTTCTCCACATCTCCGAGTGTTCCATTTGCCCGTTTGACTCTTTCAATGGTACATCCCTTGTGGCAGGATATAAACTGCTACTCACCCGAGCAAAGCGCTGAACGGCCAACCTATAATAGCGCCAGCTGCTATGCCCAGTATGGCCACACTGGGGCGCCCTTGAAACCAGCCAGTCATCGCGACCAAAGTGCTGTACATGCAGAAAGTACTGGGCAGGAAAGCTGGGAATACAAGACACACACACAATCTGAGTGCATGGTTTGAGCATTAGAGAAGTCCGACTCCAGATTGACAGACAAGAACACGTTGGAAGATGTAATCGCTTTGTCTCCGCATTGCAGTTAGATACCTAGAGTTCAGTTTTGGAGAAAGATTGAGCAACTACAGCAGACTCTCATTTTATAACCCTGCATACATGCATACCTGCAGAGGAGCAGAACATCCCTGCACTTAGAACCAGGAAGGCCAGCATGAGCCGGGCGACATGAAGGCCAAACTTCTTACACACCGCCCTGCAATCGACACAAAACGGTGTTTATTCCTCAACTCGAAAATAAATAAATAAATAAATAAAGCCAGTGTCACACTTACTTATAGAAGTAGAGTTCACACACACAACAGGCGAACGCCAGCACGCAGCGGAGGAAGTAGAATACGAGGACCTGATTATTAAAAAAAATGTAGAACGAAAATTAATGAAAAATATATCATATATTCATATTATATATTCATTCAAGTGGAAAAAAAAACCTATTCACCCCAAAACAAAGACTGACATTAAAGACTCACTATTATGAGGTTTGAAAAATAAATAATAAAAAAAAAGAAATAAATAAAAAGCCTGAAAACTACAACAAATATCTCCAAAAAGTGCTTATTAATTATTTATTGGAACAAAAATCAGACCAAAGGAGAAAAAAAAAAAAAAAAAAAAAAAAAAAGATACAAAATTATTGCCTTCTCTATTTCACCTTGTTGGTCTGAAGGATATTGGCATGAAAGTAGGCAGGAAGAGCGTGCAGCCACAGGTAGGCGTAGGAGCGGATGGCGTAGACGGGAGAATATTCCCACGTCTGCATCCCTTTCCCATACAGCAGGTAATGAGTCTGTGAAAGGAGAAGCAAAGTATCAGATTCAGTGTCTGCTGATTTGAAGAAAGAGCGTGGAGTGGAATGATAAAAACCTCAGCACACACCGGCTCCCAGTAGTTGAAGGTCTCGTCGCAGTCGGAGATGTTGCTGAGCAGAGCGGCGCAGAAGCGGGCTGACACCAGGCACTTGAACGCGGTGGAGCCCTCAGGAGCCCAAACCTGGCCTGCCTTACTGGAGGACCTGAAACAAGGATCAGAAGAAATTACAAATACACCCGCAGAGAGCAGAAAAGCAGCTCAAAACACACCTTAGACCTTAATGTGGAGATTCAATATCAAAATACTACAGACAAGACACTGATGCTACCACAGATCCAGACTGGACATCTGAAGACAATGACCAGAGAATAATTTTTAATCGAATCCAAGAAAATGTATTTCCTGGGAAATAAGTTGAACGGATGGATAGATAGATAACTAGAAAAAAATGACTGAACGAATGAATAAATGACAGACTGAATGAACACTTAGATGGATGACTACATTCATGAATGAGTGAATAAATGGATGAATGGATTGATTGATGACTGACAATGAATAAATGAATGACAACTAACAGTTTGGACAGATGAATGGATGAATAAATGGGTGACTGACCGACTAAATAGATGAATGAATGGATGAATGAATAAAAAAGTGACTGAAGAAATAAATGGATGGATGACTAAATGAATGACAATTAATGGATGGATTAATGAGTGACAATGAACAAATGAGTGAATGAGTAAATGAGTGAATGAGTAAATGAATGAATGAATAAATGAATGAATGTCAATGTATGGACAGATGACTGGATGAATGAATGGGTGACTGACTAAATAGATAGATTTGTGTATGACTGAATGGATGGATGGATGGATGGATGGACTGTTCTCATTACACCTCGCAGTCAGACAGTTAGCATATTTAATCGCCTGGGTGAAGATCAAATTCACGCCTGTAATGTGGTTTTCTGTGCGGCTTTGTGTCACAGAGGCGCTGCACTTTGGACTCACTCATTTCTGGACTCGGCGGGTTTACTCGAGCTCTCCTCGGTGCTTTTCTCCTCCTTTGCCGGTGCCCGGGGTTCGCCGACGGCCGGACTGCTGGCGGTAGCGCTGGCGTCCTGTTTGCTTCCCCGCCTGCTACGCTGCCGGAGTCCCTTGGTCGCCATGTTTTTTCCTTGCACGTCATCACGGAGGCGTTCAGGAAATCACACCTTCCGGTTGAGCGACATTTCTGAAACGTAGAACGGCACGGGAAGGGCATATTAATATTCATAAGGAAACAGCTTACTGATTGGTTCGCTTTAGGAAGGCGGGGACTGCTCGCTGATTGGCAAGTTATATAAAAAAAAAAACTTGAAGGATCTAAATAATATGCAGGAGAAAACCAAAATCCCTGATAGGCTTCTTATAGGAAAGCGGACAATGTCTAATTAATATTCATAAAGAAACCGCTTTCAGATTGGCTACAGTGCCCCCCCCCCGCCCATTACAAGTAAGACATAAAATTGACTTAGTGGGTCCCCAAGATTATTTTATCAAAACTGTGGACCCCCATAAGACTTGACTCATTTCGAGCACTGATTGGTTAGATATAAAGAAGCAGGAAATGTCCAATGAATATTCTTGCGAAAACCAATACTTGATTGGCTTGGTATAGAAAGCAGACGATCTCTAAATAATGTTCATAAAGAAACCACTTTTTGACTGGCTAGTTACAGAAAAGCAGGAAATATATTATGAAATTAATATTTTGAGAAAATCAATACCTGATTAGGAAAGCAGCTGATGTATAATTAATATTCATAAAGAACCTATTTGCTGATTCGCTAGATATTGGAAGGCAGGAAAAATCTAATTAATATTCATAAGGAAACCAATACCCTTTTGCCTTGGTTGAGTTTGGAACTTTTTTTTTTGTAAAAAGTGGCAAAAAAGAAAAGTGGTTATATAAAGTTTTGATACTGTCGTTGTTTAAGTAGTAAAAACAAATCTTTTAAAAAAGGAAAACTTTCTATAAAACTTAAAAATAATGAACATTTTATAGAATGTTCTGTTTATCTACTGAGTTTTGAATGATATTTTTTTAATTTTGTAAATATCACTCATGAGGAGAGCTGGATTAGATGTTGGGGCCACTACCATTGATTGCCCACCTATTATATGCACCAGCCCACCCTAATATTATTTTCTAGAACCAGCCCTGATCAAACCATGCCTTCCAGAATGTGTTTGTATGTTGTAACATTAATGTTTCCCTTTCATTGAACTAAGGGGTGGAAACCAAAACCTAAACAACACTGCATTATAAACATACTCTCTTGAAGCTCTGGCATCCATGGACATATGTAGAATGTTTTAGATCTTTGAAACTAACAAACTGTTACATAATCTGGTTATACAGTTACGAGTGCTTATCTTTGGACAAAAAGTCAAAAGAGTTCATCGAACTTCTAATAAAGTGTATTAGTAGGACTTTATATCCATTAGACAGATAGTATGAGCAGGTGGAAATGCATTGTGGATAATGTGGGAAACTATTAAAGAAAGTGAAATGACGTTGATACAGGGTATTGTGTTGCTTTGGTTCTTCTTTACATTAAACGCAATTTTATAATTTTTTTAATATAATTTTTTAAATATAATTTTTTAAATATAAATATATACTGATAAAGAAATGCTTCTCATTCTTTGAGGAAACAGTTGGAATCCAGGGTTTTTTGTTTTTCAGAGATTTGATGTTTACATATGCAACAGGACCTTTATTAGAAGCACTTGCCCCGATTGCCCCATAAGTGGGGCAATTAGGATGTCTAATCTGGATGGCTATTACTTCCCTGAGTTAATGAAGCCAAAACCTTTTATTTATTTATTTTGCTCCTCTTCATTCCATTGATTCGGAGAGCAATCTTGGCTACCTGAAAAAACTATTTCTAGTGCATGGGACTTGTTATTTATGTCTGGGAGTGGTGCAATCAAGTTTGATCCTACTAAAACAACCCCTGGAATGCTTTGGCACCCATTTGCTGATGTTTTCCACTACCATTCCACTCCAACTAACCTTAATCCTGTTACCCAATATCTTCGAGTTGTTCCTTATTCACAACCGATGTTGCCAGCTCGAGGCTTTGGAACCTGATCCTCAGGTCCACTCTGACTTGGCATGACCATGTCTTTATGGACATTGCTTTGTGGCCCCTAGTTTCAGTGAAGAAGAAACTGTAATGATACATTATACAAAGACATCCTCTGCAAATGTCTGCTTCAAACTTAGGTGCAAGGAAGGACCACATATGGGTATGGTGGCTGTGGGTTCACTAATCTTTTGTATAAGGTTTTAAGGTAGAAATCGTACTATTTATAGATTTAGAAACGTGTATTCTTTACATATTTGACTGACAAGAAATGCTTTTTACAATAAAAATAGGACACAACTACAACTGGAAGTCTTGGCAAGGTGCCATGGTGGTTAAGCAAACACTGGTTGATGTGAGGACTTTAATCTGTGTCACCTTTCCAAGAATCACCCTCCAGCAGGTGTGAGCAGATAGAAGCAGTGTGACGGTCAAACATGTTGAGCTCCTGGGTTCTGGCTGTGTTTTGTGTCTGCCTTGTCTTTCTCTTCATCTGGATCCAGAAGCCTAAAAACTTCCCTCCTGGACCATGGCCCATCCCTATATTCGGCAACCTGTTTCAACTCGACATCAACAATCCTCTGAAAGATTTGGAGAGGGTATAGTACCATACAGACTTGTCTCAGGTCACATACTATTGTTCTGTTCTAGACAGTGGTATCGCAATAAAACAAAATAACAAGCGCAAGAAAGATAAATGTATAGATGATGTCTGCCAAGCGAATGAGATGTGAAAAATCTGGCAACTTGCAATGATCTGTTATTACCTGTCAATAAGATTTTACAGTAGAAAACTAAATTTGTTTTGTAACTGTTTATTGGTCTCTAGTTAGCTAAGTGCTATGGAAAAGTATACAGCCTGTACCTCGGGAGAAGGCCAGCTGTTGTTCTTACTGGTTTAAAGGCGATAAAAGAAGCTCTGGTGACCAAATCTGCAGACTTTTCCGGACGTCCCGAAAACCTTCTGGTCAGCAATGTCATGGAAAAGAAAGGTGAACTACAGTTTAATTAAGTTCACCTTCATTTGTTCTAATCGGCCATGTGAGGTTCTATTTTCTATTGTTTCTATAACTAGCTGTCTCACTTACAGTATATTAGAAATATAACTCGCTATATTTTTTATAAGAAAAATACCTTTGGGTGGTTCCTTCATTCTAGATTTACACTATTTTTGTAATTAACATCATTGTGTTTTAATGTGTATCTGCTAATTATTTAGCCGTTCCAGTCTGACTAATTAATATTATAACAGGTGTTATTATGGCTGATTATGGTCCTGGATGGAAGGAACACCGGCGCTTTGACATCATGACACTGAGAAACTTTGGCATGGGCAAGCAGTCCATGGAGAACAGGATCCTGGCCGAAATTAAGCACATGGTTGCGCGACTGGAAAAAAGTGTTGGTTAGTTTCCATAGCAGTGTCAGTATTTTGAAATATTCAAGTGATTTCATTTGTATACCTAACAAAAGAACAAATTTGTCTGGTGGCCAAAATGCCTATGATGTTTGTCGAGTAATGTCACTTTTCATAATTGCTGAACAGGAAGCACCATGAATCCTCAGACTCTCTTCCATGATGCAGCTTCAAATATCATCTTCCTGGTTTTGATTAGCACTCGTTACGACTATGAGGATCAAACCCTGAAAGAGTACATTCGGCTGTTCACAGAACTGTCAAAGATCGCCAATGGACCTTGGGGAATGGTAAGACGTCAATAAATCATTATGTCTATAATGTTATTCGTATATTTTCTGATCCAGTAATATATTTTGCTCTATTTTCCCTGCAGATTTATGATACGCTTCCTTTCGTGAGATATCTGCCCCTTCCTTTTAAAAAGGCCTTTACATATTCGCAAATATTAAAGCAAAAGGCAGCGAACATGATAAACCAGCACAAAGAGACCAGAGTGCCAGGCCAGCCACGAGACTTTGTTGACTGCTATCTGGACGAGCTCGATAAGGTGTGTGACATTTTAATTAGTTGTCGCTCCAATCCGAGAATTTACTGTAGATCCTTGTATATTAAAACGACTATCATCTGATGCTTTTCAACAGAAGAATGAAGGCTCTTCTTTTAGTGAGATGCAGCTTGTGATGCATTTGCTTGACCTGCATTTTGCTGGAACTGATACCACCTCCAACACCCTCCTCACAGCTTTCCTCTACCTCATCACACATCCAGATATTCAAGGTCTGATCTATATATTAGCCGTCCAGGCTAATATATACAGCACCGTCCAGGGCGGGTTCTAGCATTTGTGGTACCCTAGACAATATTCCTATCGTCCTCCACATCAAAGAAATCATTCGCAACCTTCCGTAAAGTTAAACACATTTATTAATCATTGCAAAATTGCCTGAAATACAAGTATGTAAACATATACTGTATATTAAATTGAGCGAAAAGAACAGGTCAATAATTTATATAGGCGAGGGCAGCGGCACAGCAGGGGGCGCCAGTCCAAGCTGGTTGCACTTAGATGACCGCCTTGTTTGCCTATGCAAAGAAACCGTGCTGGCACTGCCTATGCATTGGATACATTCTGCGAAAAGGTAGGCGTCACATGCCGATTTGTTCAATGTTTCCAGAGAAATGCCAGCAGGAGATTGACGAGGTTCTGGAGGGGAAAGATCATGCGTCATTTGACGATAGACACAACATGCCCTACACACAGGCTGTGATCCATGAGTCTCAACGCATCGCCAACACCGTCCCTCTGAGCGTGTTTCACTCTACCACAAGAGATGCTGAACTGATGGGCTACAGAATTCCGGCGGTGATTATTAAATTTCATTTCAAAGGATTCACTTGTTTTTGTGTGTGTGTGTGTTGCTTATTGTTCGCCACATTCTAGGGCACTCTGATCATCCCCAACCTCTCGTCGTTGCTGAGTGAAGAAGGCCAGTGGAAGTTTCCTCATGAATTTAACCCATCAAACTTCCTGAGTGAACAGGGCCAATTTGAGAAGCCTGAGGCCTTTATGCCCTTTTCTGCTGGTGAGTATCTATAATAGGTTTATTTCAAATTCTGGCAAAAAACAGATTTTTTGTAAGATAACGCGTAAAAAAAATCTGTACTTAATGCATGCATGTAGGTCCTCGCACATGTCTCGGTGAAGGTCTGGCTCGCATGGAACTCTTCCTGGTCTTGGTCACTCTGTTGCGTCGCTTTCAGTTCACTTGGCCTGAAGATGCAGGAGCACCAAACTTTACTCCTGTATATGGAATTACACTTACGCCCAAACCTTACAAGATGGGAGTCAAGCTGAGACATCCGACTGAAGAAAAGCACAACTAGTCAAGAAATATCTGTATACTGACCACAGTATATTTTCAAAAATGTATTATTATTTCATAATAAACCCGTTATCCTGGCTCTCATTTGTCTTCCTTTGCTCAATGCAATTTTCAACATTCAATTATTATTCTTTACAATGTTTCTTCTTACATAACAATCCTGTTCTTCCTCTGCACCATAATCACTAGTTTGACTCCTGATAACGCTAAAGGGGTCCAAAACACGGTACTCTTCATATGTAATTCTTTCTTAGAACCATGGGTGGCGCTGCTGCGCTTTATTCCTCGAAAAGCTCAAATCTGTGTGTGTGTGTGGGAAACGTTTAGAAGGAAATGTATAATTCAGTCAGAATTTGATCTTGATTTCTGCACTCCATCTCTGCAACAGGAACAAACTTGACCATGTGACACAAAATTGTATTCAGCAGCATGTTTATTACAAACAATCATAAATAAAATCCAATCCCCACAATTATGTCTTCTTGGAGATAAATCAGAGGTACCCATATAGCAAAGAAAAATGCATTTAGCCTTATTAAGATTGGTTGTATCACAGCTGCCACATTTGGAAATGCCCCAAAACCCCCTGATCTGAAAACTTGGATTGGCAGGATGATTAAAACTGCGTCATATGAGAGAGAACATGTTGAGGAGCATGCTGAGAGAGAAATAAAACAAACAAAAAAAACACAATCATTTTTTGGATGATGAGACTTTCTGCTTAACTGCATGACCGTTTCATTCCCACGTCCTCTTGTCGTGTTTTGTTCCATTGATAGTGATCAATAAAAAGTCACAAGATCATGCAGCGTCCTCATCAAGATCTTCTAAGAACCAGCACAAAATTTAATTAAATTACAGGTTCGACCAGTAAGATTTCCATGTTTGCATCGTTAAGTCAAGTGCAGAATATTACCGGCTTGGAGTTGTTTCGTGAAACCGTATTACATCAAAGGAGTCTATAATTAATCCTGGGTGTGGATTTGATTGTGAAAACTTCCATTGTTATGTACAACCTTTTGTGTAACAAAACACGTGTACCTATGAAGGTGTGCGTCATCCGGTTATTTAGTATTCGGGTGGTAACTGAATAACAAACATCATGGAGGCTGGTATTAAGTATTTCATTAAGAGTAGCTTATTTGAGTTAGATTACCCGTACATGATCTCTGGAATAAAAATAACAGAAAGGGTGATGACCCCTGGGATGTAAGTGGTATTGGTATGACTCCCCTCGTGTTGACTTCTGACTGAAGTATTTGTGTGATGTCCTTGTTTTCCTTGAGTTTTTACCGGAGGGTGATGTTCAAGCGTAAAGGCAGCAGTGTGCGCAGCTGGTTTTGCAAGACCAGGACTTGGGTGCGGGACAGGGCACGATCCGGCGACTGGTACGCCAACCGGTAGCACAGACTGGCGTGTCCCATGTGGGGGTGGCGGAACCTGTCTACCAGCTTTATGTCTTTTACAGCGCCGCATGTGGCGATGCGGACTGCCCCGTGAAATTCGAGTTCGTCGAATTCGTCCGGCTTCATCCAGAAGCTCACGTCATGGGTGTAACTCGGGGGGTAAAGCGAGAACGGCCGAAACGGGGCGGGCACCTGGATCCTGGGTTCAAAACTTGCCAGGAAACGTGGGTCCGGCGTCCACTGCAGGCGCCAGTCAGGAATCGAGAAGACCAGGTTTGCTAGGTGGTCCAGATTTAGCAGCAAAGTCAAAATGGAGCTTTGACCAAGCAGGAGTTTTGGTTGATGGATGGTGGCGCAAGTTATTTGGCCAAAATTGTGGTGTTCCCGAGACCTGAGCAACACTCGACACTCCTCAACTAGCTCCTCCTTCTCGAAGGAGACTTCGTAATGAGAAAGCAGAGCTTCCAGATAATTCTGCAGGCTCTGGACAGGCTGGGATTCGGTAGGTAAAACGGCGACGAGGAGAAGCTGGTGGAAAGCAGGGGAGCGGGTTGGACAGATGGGAACTCTTTGAAAAACCAACCCACTCAGTGTATAAATGGTTCCAGGGCTGAAATCCTCACGTTGAACAATTTCCTCTGCATGCAATAACAAAGATGGACGCAGCATATATCTACTGCTGGAGAACTGATGCTCCTCCACTGGTTCACGATCCTTCTCGTTTGTTCCACCTTGGTCAAGGGGATGGGTCTCAATGGGCTTGATCCTGTAGATTTCAGAGGGGCTCAGGTTTGAGCCACAAGCCTGAAGTTTGTCTTGGGAGTAGCTGAGCAACTCGGGAAAGTTGCCGCTCACTGAACACATGGGCCATGAGGATTTGATCTCTCTGAGCAACTGCTCCTGGACAAGTTTCACAGGATGGCATGACTGTCGACCAAGAAAATCCCTGACATAAAGAGGAAGTATTGACAAAGTGACATGCTCGTTAAGGTCCAGTCATTTCAGGGCATTCTGGATTACCAGCAGGGGGAACTCAAGGTGTCTATACTTAATCTTTAAGATGACAACACCTCCCTATGGGGCTTATATAGAGACCAGTGATTGATTAAGCTGACTGTGAGCAAAAGTCAGATTTATAAGGAAAAAAACTTGAGGACCAGAATTTTTATTAAGAAAATCCGGTTTTCCAACTACATTTCCAACTAAGGAGGTTGGAGTTAAGGTCCTTGCTCAAGGGCCCAGCAGTGGCAGCCTGATGGTGCTGGGATTTTAAACTACTGAGCTATCACTTCCTCTACACTATGGCCATGTGTCCAGTGTTAAAACTTTTGACTTAATAGTGCTGGTCAAATTTATACATTTAGTTATTCCCTCTGCCAGGCAATAGATTTTAGACAGAAACCTTCATGTGATTATACACTTCCTTGTACCACACTGGTTGGGAATTATAATTACTGGCGAATTTCTGTTGTGCCGCAAAAATACACCAATCAGGCATAACATTATGACCACCTGCCAAATATTGTGTTGGTCCCCCTTTTGCTGCCAAAACAGTCCTGAACCCATCAAGCATTATCAGCATTAACCTCTTCAGAAACATGAGCTACAGGAGTTCGCCTGTTGGATCGGACCGCACGGACCAGCCTTCGCTCCTCACGTGCATCAGTAAGCCTCGGCCGTTCGACCCTGCCGCCGGTTTACCACTGCTCCTTCCTTGGAGAAATTTTAAGAGCTACTGACCACTGCAGACTGGGAACATCCCACAAGAGCTGCAGTTTTGGAGATTCTCTGACCCAGACGTCTAGCCATCACATGACCAAGTCTTGTCAAACTCACTCAAATCCTTGCACTTGCCCATTTTGTCTGCTTCTAACACGCCAAATTTGGGACAAACTATTCACTTGCTGAGTAATAAATATATCCACCCACTAACAGGTGCCATGATGAAGAGATGATCAGTGTTATTCACCTCACCCGTCATAATGTTACGCCTGGTCGGTGTACTATTACTAATTGAAATATATTTCTATATAACAGGTAAAAAGACCTACATTTTGGCTGAACAGAATATACAGTATGCAATATCGCTTTGCAAAACTGGAAAAGTAGTCCAGGAATTCCCAGGACATGTTGGAACTAGTGGCACATTTTACCTGTGAACATTTTCAAAACCCCTCACCTGTTCACATATTCGCTTAACTCCTGAGGAAGCTCGAAGCTGACCGTCTCCTTCCCGATCGTGGCCTGCATTTTGAGTTTCCCAGGCATGGTGTATGGCAGGCTTCGGGTGAAAACGTGATTCAGTCCGCCTTCCACGTGAAAACCTTTATCCTGACTCCTACAAAGGAATTGAAATGAGCTTTATTTGCAATTTTTTAATGTGAATATATGCGTGTCAATACACGCCTTCCATTTTTTTTATGATGAATATAAAACGAGAGTGCATCAAAAACAAACCGCGATGAATGCTGGCTATTGTTGTGCTTGGGGGTTTTGCTGCCTAAAGCAGGTGTGTGTACACAGGTGGACGTGTATGTACGACATACCGCTTACCTGTAGCCCGTGCTTTTGTAACCTTGATATCGGTCTCGATCGAAAGGACGGATCTCGCTGAGAACCAGGCCGGCCTCGGCTGCCATGGCGACCGCTTGCCAACTGTTGTGCCATTCTCTCATCGGGCTGTCACATGGTGTGCCTCCTTGGCCGTTGCATAAAGCCACGTGCACTTCTCCGTCGGCCTTGAGCACTTCAACGCAGCTTGGGGGGGGGAATCATCACAAGCAGTGTGTTGAAGATCCTTAGAGGTTATGTAACCCTCAGAGTCTTACATCAGTTCTGAACGCAAAAAGGGAAGGAAAGAAAAGAAGGCTCACCTCAGGAAGAATTTGGTCAGGAGAGCGCGGTTCTTCTTGACGCCGCTTTTCCGCCCGCAGTGAGGAAAGTTGAAAACGATACGGTCGTAGGCACGCCGCCGGATGACCTCGTGCTCGTGCAGGCTCGTGCAGTCGACCTCGAAAAGCACTGTACAGCCTAAAAACCACACACACACACACACACACACACACACACACACACACACACACACACACACTCTCAATAATCTGTAACTGCTAATCTGTGGGTATGGAGGTTTTATAGCAACTACTTCAAAAAATGTTCATAGCAACACTTCAAAGGACACAAGGGTTATTCAAATATCCACAAAAGGAATTTACGTCATTTATAACACCATCATTGCTTTAAAACATTTACATGAATATTTGGACTTCGTGCTCTATGTTGAGTTCAGTTTCACAAATAAACATTTATGCAAATAAACATTTGCATAAAGCATCAGAATTTGTTCAAGGCCATGTTGAAGCTGAAGGTCTCACCTCGGTCTCGGAGGTGCTGGATGTTGTGGGCTGCGTGTTCCTGGGCCACAGCTTGCTGCTCGGTTTGTAAGCAGGAGGCGATAATGCTGTGAACATCACCAGATTCACACACAGCCACCGAGAACGAGAAGTTTCCTTCTCCAACCAAGAGCACTTCCATCTCCTTTAGTACCCTGCTGTCAGAGTGCACGTCTCCACCACGAGCTCACAAACATCCTCCCTTCTGTTTTATTTATCTGTCTTTTCTAGGAGAGAGAGAGAGAGAGAGAGAGAGAGAGAGAGAGAGAGAGAGAGAGAGAGAGATCATAATAAAAAAAAAAACTGGTAAAATACAATTCAGTGAAGTCTACAGAGAAAGAAAAGCGAGAGGGGGATGGAGAGAAGGGGAATTGGAAAGAGAGAGAGAGAGGGGAAGATGGAGAGATAGTGAGTAAGGGATGGAGAGAGGGATGCAGAAGGAGATGTAGGCAAAAGGGGTTGAGACAGATGCAAAGATATGAGAGAGATGAAGAAAGAGAAAGGGATGGAGAGAGGGAGATAAGAGATGGAGAAAGAGAGGGAGATTAGAGATGAAAAGAGAGATAAAGGAATGAAGGAATGAAGAGATAAAGAGAGTACGCAGGATGAGAAGAGAAAAGGAGAGATGAACAGTTAGAGAGAGAGGAGAGAAAGTGATAGGGAAGTAAGAGAGTAATGGAGAGAAAGAGAGGAATGGAAAGAAAGATGCAGAGGGATGGAGAGAGAGAGAGAAAGAGAGAGAGGGGGGGGGGGGATTTCTCGCTGTCTATTTACCTGAAATTCAACGCGAATTTCTTCTCTTTCGACACGAAAAGCCGCAAATGAGACAAAATAAAAAATAAAAATAAAAACCCCGCACCAAATATTTTTTCCGGTGAAAAGTCTGGAAAATATTTTATTATTATTATTGCTGTTTAAAGACTGTTCTTTTCCAGCTCACTTATTCGTGTAAATCCATTTACAGAGTAACTATGAATTTGGTCCGGGTGGAAACCAACACTACTTCTCAGTGAACATACACGTTGTTGCTCTTTTTTTTTTTTTTTTTTTTTTACACTTTTTTCCTTTTCAGCGTGACAATCTACAAAGAAGTAATAAAACCAAAACAAAAATAAAATGATAAGGATTGAAATAAATTAATTAAAATATTATAATTTGTAATTTATCACCGTTAGCTACAATATTTCAATGCCAACCTAAGCGTTTCTTTTAATTCGAAATTATTTACTTCGAAATATATGCTTTAGAATGAAAGCATAGTTTTTCTTTTTTCTTTTAAAGGTGTATAAGCTCAGGTGAAAAACATTTGAGAAGCCACAATCAAATGAGTCCGAGTGAAAACCACAAAGTAGTCTGGTCCATAAACAGCGTTAATAATAATAATAATAATAATAATAATAATAATAATAATAATAATAATAATAATAATAATTCATGCACCAAAATTTTCAGCTCAACTTCAAATAGAGCCTCTTACACTGACTTGGTCTTTATTTTATATCCTTATACTTTATTTCCTATTCTTTATACTTTATTAAGCCTATAAAGTGGACTAGTATTTCTATTTATGAGCTAAAGCACATTATTTGTAAACTTGATCCAAAATTATAGACGTTTCCCCGTTTTTCATTTCATTGTACTTAATTGGATGGATTTCAATTCACAGAAGTGTGACTATGTAGTAAATAAGAGCTGATTTGGACAACTTTCTGGTAATTCAGTGGTTTTATAAATATAATATAACATAACATAGCATAACATAACATAACATAACATAACATAACATAACATAACATAATATAAATAATAATATAATATAATATAATATAATATAACATAATATAATATAATATAATATAATATAATATAATATAATATAATATAATATAATATAATATAAAAGTAAAGTGTTATAGACACTTCTAGGGTTATTATTAGGAATGATCAGGTATGGAAAAGTATCGTTTTCGCTTACAGGAACAGGGAAGGACACTTAAGCAATGAAACGAAAACGAAAGTACTGACACCCCCCCCAAACACACACACACACACACACACACACCCTGGAGAGGAGTCGGCAGGAGCACCAACAGCAGGTCGGTGTCCACATTTTGAGTTTGTTTTTTTATTTTTATTTTTTACATCTTTCCGGATTTTTTTCTTAACTTGTTAGTTTAGATCCGTTCTAATTCATTACGTCCACTTTTGGAAGCTCTGAGGTCCTTTTATTCTCAACTACACTCTTACAAAGAAGCAGTCCTGATGATTATACCTGAATGTCAGGCTTGAAAACGTCAAATGTGCTCCTGTTTTCTCAAATATATGACATGTTTAGTATTACAGAGACTAATTTGTAGCTGGTTGGTGTATTTTGTACGCCCCAGTGTGAAATCAGTGTCTTTTGACTTTGTTTGGAATGTAGACATAAACTTTGTGTTCATTGTGTCTCAGAAGAAGTTGTGGTTCAGAAGTGGTTCTGGATGCAAATAACCACACCACATTTGCTGCTTTCTGACATTGTCTTAATGCGTCTTCATCGAACGTTAATTGAAGGACTGGTTAGAAAACTTGCTAAATGGTAGTCATGTCTACTAATTGTGGATTGTGGATCGTAATATCAGGTATAAGCGACATTTATGAGCGACTCCTAATCTACTGTACAAATAAGGAGGCAAGAGAGATGATTATTACACTGGTGGTCTCTGCTGCTCAACAATGTTTCTACTATTTTATTCCCTTCACTACAATGATGTGTAATGTATTGACGTACTGTACAAATGATAAAGACTTCTCTTACAACTAATTGCAATTTTTTCCTTTTATTTATTTTGGTGCAGAAAAAAAGAAATGTCGATTGATTTCTTCGGTTGGGAAGTGGAGTACGATGAGGACCGCCAGCTCAGAGCAGAACAAGAGCCGAAATCTGGCAGGTATTACACCATGTACCACGGCACCACAATCCAATCGGCTCGCAATATCATCCAAAATGGCTTTAAGCAATCCTCAGGTGGGATGTTGGGGCCTGGGGTTTACGTGAGCCGCAACCAGAAGAAGGCAGAACGCTACCCACTGAACTCCACTTATGTAGACCGTGTGGTTCTGAAACTGAGGGTCGATTGTGGAAAAGTCAAGAAAATCGACAAGGACAATCACCCTATGCAGAAGACATGGCACAGCAATGGCTACGACACGGCATGGGTACCACCCAAGTGCGGCTTGAAGGCCGTTCCCAGTGGCATGGAGGAGGACTGCGTGTGGGACCCCAAGCGCATCGAAGTGACCGATGTCATGCTGGCGCCCAATGCAACCATTTTAAATGAACTCAAGCAATCGGTTGAACGGAAATCTCCACAAGCCGCTAGCACCAACCCGCAAGTGTGCCAGCTGTGCAAGTGGAAAATAGTTCCAGCGCATAGCATCCAGACCTGCTGGGGCTGCGGGGAAACCGTCTGCACTTTAATGACCAAACACAAGTGCAGGTACTTGCACAACTGATATATTCGTTTGTTCATTTACTTATCTGCATCATCCCGTTCAGGGACTTTGTGGATCAGGAGCACTGATATACGGATATACACCAGTCCATCAAGGACAATTCCTCCTATTATTTGTGCCACTTTTCCATGACCCCAATGGAATACATGCCATTGATTTGCCATTGTTACAAGGTGAATATTACTACCAAATAAGGGAAGCATACACATTGGTGACATTTTGCCAAAGAAAAAGGTATGGTCAGAAGAAGAGGGTGGTAGTAGGTGGGGTGGGGGGGGGGGGTGTCACCTATTTGTGATTCAGCTATCTTGCCTATTAGCTTTATAATGCTCAATGATAATCAATCATTCGTGATTTTTCTCACTCGTTATCCACTGCCTTGTAGCAAAAATGTGCGACTGACGACTTTTTTGCAAATTGCTGTATAAAATCTGTATTTTTAATCTTTTTAGTGATAAGTCAGAAATTTGCTTGTATGTAAACAACATGGTCGCATCAAATCTTTCAACCTTTACTATATATTTTGCGCCGGTGTTGAAAAGGTTTAGGCTTTCAGGTTACTTTCTGCCTACATTCTATGCTACACCAAGGCCTCATCATCACACACGCCTACTGTGAAGTTCACGAAATCTTTACATTCATAATTCATTGGGAGAAAATGGCTTCCGCTGCTGTTAAATATAATTGCTTAGATATGTACTTTGCTCTATATATTTGGGGAAACGGGGACGCTTCCCTTTATGGTTAGCACAATATTTTAACGAATTCATTTCATTCGTTTGTTTCCTGCCACTGTGTGTGAAAGCGACTTTCTAATGGTCACAAATCCGGGGTCGTTTTCATAAATGTGTCACATGACTTACAAATTATGCAGTCAGGGCCGAGTTTACATGACTTTGTTTGTTTTAGCGCCGCCCGCTCGAAATAAGGATTCTTTCGCATCACAGCACAAAGTTTGCAAGGTTTTGACCGTGAATTGGAAATGAAACCGATTTCTACACACCACGATGTAGCGCATTAAGAAGTCGCGTCATGAATTGACGCTAACACACAGCTCAGATACTGACATTTTTTTTCTATGGTTTACACTATAATAGTAACTGCATTACGTACGGCAATAAAAAAACACAGTCCTCAGCTGTCGATGTTCGACTTTCGCTCCCAATTCTTTCATTATCCTCCGTCGCAATACCCTATCTACCCCAAATGTTTTTATTTATTTATAATTGCAGTATACAGCGGCGCTTGAAAGTTTGTGAACCCTGTCGAATTTCCTATATTTCCTCATAAACATAATACATTTTCTATATAGGCGCCTTACATGACAATCAAGGACACCTTACAAATACAGCGTCAAAGAAATAGCTTGCCTGTCTGGAGATGTGTTTTCAAATGAGTTGCTGTTTCAAGGGGCAGCGTAACTAAAAGCTTGAGATCCCATAGTTGCCAAACGCATGCGTGGAAGAACTAGATTGGATGAGGATGTTGATCTAAGAGTTTGAGAAGGACATCATAAAGATCACCACTTTGCTCAATAAAAACCCAAGTAAATCAAGAGAAACCAATTTAACAATTAAAACAAAATTATACTTGGTGATTAAGAAATAAACGACCCAATATTTCATATCTGTAAGATCTCTAGGTTTAGCAGGTCAACTGAAGGTGAAATTAGGTAGTCCACCATAATATTTGTGTTTCATTTGTTTAATCTGTGTCTACTTTAGGGGTCAACACTGTGATGTGATGATGTTCTTGGTTATATTTATGCAAAAATTGGGATAATTATTTATAGGGTTTAAAAACTTTTTGTAAATAGAGATCCTAAGTAGTCAGATTTGGATTATGGACACGTTTGTAAAATTTACGATTCTGGCAGTGGATTTGTCATTCGTCTCATTATCTCGTTCTCGCATTTACCTGCCTTTAATTTATTTTTTACAAGACGCAATACCGAACGATATTTCTACGTATTACTCCTCGAGAGATTCATAAAAATAAAAAAAATTGAAAACTCAGTTTCATTAGAAACTGCACGTACCTCTATTGCACATTATTCTTGAAAAAAAGTTGATATCTATGCAATATTGTTTGTTCTTATATATTGTTTACACAATATGCCTGTAAGACTTGTACTGAAAAAAAGGCACAATGGAAGTATTATATTTTCCTATTCCGTCTGTACATTTTACTGCCATTAAATGCCTTCGCCATGAAATAGTGATAATTGAATAATCGGATATTGACAATCTTGTAATTTCGTTTTTGAAGCTCCTATGTATCGATTGGGTTTTTCTATTCGGGGGTGTTGTTGAAATAAAAGAAATGTTAAACCAATAAAATTGACTCATCTTTTCTTTTTTACTTGCACAAGCAAGAGCTAGTGATGTTATTGTACCGATACTTCACGCGGTCATGTAGATATCCGATCAGCCAATCAGCACGGTGCATAAAAACACGCCCACAATCGTATAGGACGTCTTTGGATAGCATTCGGTAGCAATGAATTTCCACTTTACTCCATTTAGGAGACCAAACCTTTTCCAGCATGAGAATGCCACTGTGCACAAAGACGGCTACATGAAGATATGCTTTGCATGGGTTAAAAGTGTGTGGAAGATCTCCTGCTTTAAAGCTCCTCCTCTACTGAACATGAAGAACCTAAGCGCTGACTGCACCCTTTGTCCTCCTTACCTCACCTACATCAGTACCTGACTTTACTAACAACCTTGTGGCTGAATGAATCTACACAAATTTGCACTTTGACACTCCAGAATCTAGTGGAACATCTTCCCTAAAGAGTGGAGGTTGGGAAGTCTTTAGTATGGTTGTTAGTGCCACATACTCTGGTTGGAGCAACTTAGTAAAAAATCACCTCAGAATTTTATACATTTTACAAAGAAAGGTGGCGAATGAACCCAGAGAACTCGGATGAGTGTGTGAGGAGAAATGGTCAAACTGGATTAACTGCCAGGAAGGCTAGAGTAGGTCAAATAAACACTCTTAACAGTCATGGTGAACAGAAAGGCATCTCAGGAAAAAAAAAAAAGATCATACCAAGATTACAGACGTTGCGGGTTTCTCTCCTGTCATCCATGGTCAAGAAACTAAAATTATTTGTGTTTTTTACATTTAGCTACATTTTCAACTATATAGTGATGGATATGGCTGACACACAACTTTGAGGTTGTACAAGATTACTTAGAAATAGAGGAAAATTCAGAACGAGCGACACAATGCCATTATTATGCCACTGTCTCGGTTTAATCCGGTGTCAGAAAGTCAAAACACAAAGGAAACCTTCGACATTATACATTTACAAGAAGTCCATAAACTGGTCCATAATTGGGGTGAATAGTTTCTGTGATTGGCATTTTGCCAAACCGGGTTGTTAACTCAAGTCAGTTCATTTTCTCCATCGTTTCTAAAAGTTCAGCTGCCCTGCTGCTCCTTGTGCTGTATTATCCCCTTGGCAATGAGGTCCGGGATCTCGACGGCGAGCCAGGGTCCGAGCTGGGAAAAGCAAACGAAAGGTGTTATTGTTCGACAACCTGACAACCAATCGAATCGCTCGAATGAAGCAGTGACACTTACTCCCAACGCCATTAAATGAGCCAATCCGAATTTAGGCACGTTTCTCGCCCAAAGCGGTTTGAAGTGATCCGTCAGGCAGATCTTACCGCCCCTTTAAAAAGAGAAATTAGGTACATTTTCTGAAAAATATTATCTTCATGTAGGAAACCACCAAAGAAGAAGCTTAGACATCCAATTATATATACTGAACGAAACTGACCTGTACATCTTCGCCGTCTTGCCGTCTAGCTCTGGGATCGCCACCTCGGGCACTGTGGCGGGATACGTGACTGGAATCTTAAAACGGATGCTGATGTCAGAAACCATCAAAGACCAAACAAAGACAAGGATCTCTACGTGCTGATTAATGTACTCACGTCAAACTCCATGTCGAATTCGTATTTCAGAAGCTCATGGATGTACCAGCATTTTCCAAACCACCTGTAAAAGAGAGCTGCTTTTATCTGCACACAAATCGGACCGCTGTCCCAAATCCAAACAATAGTCCCATATGACTCCTAACACCACTGCTGTAGACCATTTACATTTACGCTATTTGGCAGACGCCCTTATCCAAAGCAACTTACAGTTATCTCAGTTACAAATCTGATTAATTGTGGGTAAAGGGCCTTCCTTAAAGGGCCCAGCAATGGGAGTATGGAGGTGGTGGGATTTGAACCTTTGACCTTCCGATCAAAAGTCCAACAAATCTCATTCTTTGAGACGACTCGTTCAAAATGAACAAATCGTTAATGAACGAGTCTTTAATGATTATGATGTCACCAGATCTATGACGTCACAAGATTTTTGGCTTACCTCGTACCCTCTTTGTTGGATTCGAGGCGAAACCAGTCGTTATCTGCTTGCTTGTTGTTTTCCACATACTACAAGAAAAATAAAACAAACACAATGATTCAGGATCCAGTTTTAAGTTACCCGTTATTAAGAGCTAGATGTCTGTTTACAGGGCTGCCAACCAAATCCATCGCTGATCACTACATATGAGCACTACACTAAACTCTTTCTACACACTTCGTAGGGAACTTTAAATGCTATGAACAGCAGATTGAGACGCAGCCCGTGCGGGAACGACACGTATGGGTGACAAGCAGGATCTTTTTGCCCCCTTATTTAAATAAAGACATGTCTTACTTTAATTAGAGACATATACTCCTCTCGCAGTCTTTGCACCCACAGCTCCTTGTCTCTCGGCCCAGAATTGGTTTTTAAAATCGGTATTTGGGAAACTATTTTCCTAGTGGCTTCATCCGCCATGTTGATAACGAGAGAAAAGGAAACCGGAAGTGCTCTATTACGCCTTGCCTAGCTAGCTCCCAATCTTTCGGGAATGACTGCATCATAAAACATAAAACCAAATAGTAAACATTGAAACAATTCACCGTGACACACAACCGCCATAAAATATATACTATTTCAAAATATATTTTTTAAAGTATTCACTCATTTATTTGCATACGTAAAACCGGAATCATGTTTTCGCCTTGATTGCCCAGCCGGGAATATTTTGTCGTGACACCCGACGTCAATCCACGGGACCTTTCATCTGGGTTTAATCCTAAACCACCCGGTCGTTAGATTCTAGTGCACTACGTTAAATATCAAACGAAGGTTTATCCCCCCTACCTAGTGCACTATTTATATAAAATGTGACCTATTTGGGAGGCAGCCTGGTTCTTCGTTATATTTCAGAGCTCTGCATCCTGCATCTTTCAGCATCCTTTTAAACTGAAGTCATATAGATATTTATTTACATAAAAACAAGTTACATAGTTTGAAATGAATATAATAAACGTAATAAATGTAATATATTGTTAGAATGTGATTCTGTTCAGAGGTGCTGGTCAGGAGGTTTCATGCCAAAATACAGTAAGTAGAGCAAATCAATGCAAATGTAATGTAATGTAATGTAATGTAATGCAAGATAGATAGATAGATAGATAGATAGATAGATAGATAGATAGATAGATAGATAGATTTGCTGCATCTAGAACATGCTCTTATGCTAAATGCATGGCTTCTTAGTTATTGCATGGCCACCATAATTAAATTATTCCCAATAGTCCATTCTCTTTATTTTATAGTTTTTCTCTCAGTTGCTCTGCTTCCTGGAGTTTCTTTCCAGTCAGATTTCAGCAGCCACATCACGTACTGACAGGGTCAAAATTTGGCTTTTGGCCTCGTACTTTACACCCCTGGGTCCTGCAGTTTACAATACATATTGCTTGTTGCTTTAACCAATCAGATTTCGAGTTGTTGACACCGGGGCCATCTAGCAGGCATCCGATAACTTGTTCAGAGAGAGCGCTAGAGATCGCAAACAGCATCTGTAGCAAACTGCACAAGCTTAAATATATTTGTATGGAATTGTATGGCTTCAACAAGAGATGACGTATAAAAGCAGAGCAGCTGTGGCTGCAGTGAAAGGAGACTTGTTGAACTGAATTCATTGGGTTTCTTGCTTTAGTAACTGCATGAGTTATTTCGCTGTATGACATTCCTGTCTGTGGTAAAGCGCTCTGTTTTACTGCGTTACTCCTTTATATTCATAGTTTCTATAGCCATGAAGTCATATTGATGGTATTATGGGATGGATTGATTCAGGTAGGACACCCCTGAAGGCCAGATATATGGAAGATTATCTAGGATATTCAAAGTATTGTACAAATCCAAATTATAATTAGACAAAAATCATACCGAATGGACAGGTTGGAGCCGAACTTGGTTGGAGCCGAGAAAGAGTCTCAAATGATGTATGCTCTCTGAAGCTGTCTACTGTGTTGAAGGTGCTCAAAAGCAGGTATTTGGGTGCCAAGGATGCGTTAAATTTGTCCATTTGCATTTGGAGTTCAGGCTTGGACACTTTCGATGTTGCTCGTTAAACTCAGGGGACGAATAATAACGTAATGTGTAATGGATCTCTTATGAACACTCTTTGCATTCTGCAAATCCTTCTTGTTAGTTTTTACAGATAACTTGGCCAGATCAGGCTGGACGTGAACGTCTCCTCATGGGCAGTGTACTGGCCTTGTCCTCTCGCCCTGGGCGTCAGAATTCCCCTTTCCCCCAGGACAGACCCCTGTCACGTTGGGACAAGAGGGACGGACGACTTCCAAACCCGGGCAGTTTTGACGGCCTTCATCGCAGCTGCAAAGGTTCAAACAGCTTTGTGAGACTGTTAGTGCATGTTATCCGTATATCCGTGTTATATGTATATCAACGTCCATGTAATACCACAGCTGTTGAAAAAATTCTGTTCTGATTGGACAATTAATTACCTGCTTACTGAACATGCAGCATTACAGAAATAAGAAAAAGGAAAGACAACCCGTTAACATGAAAGTCACATATGGGAGACTAAAGGCACGTTTTTGGTTTAAACTAGTTCGAACGATTCGTTCATTTTAAACGAGTCTTTAATGGGACTCGAAAGAACCAGTCATCTTAAAGCATCCCAAAATTTGGGACATTCTTCAATGCTTAACGTGAAAAACATTTAATGCGACTTAAAGTATTAAAAATGTGCCAGCATTTTTAAAAGACACGGTATAATTTATTATTGTGAAGAAGCTTTTCTGCGAGAGTGAAAGGGAAGTTTAAAGGACTGTGGTGAGACCTGAGACGTTGTTTGGTTTAGAGACAGTGGCATTGAGTAAAAGACAAGAGGCGGAGCTGGAGGTAGCAGAGCTGAAGATGTTGGGGTTTTCATTGGTAGTGACGACAATGGACAGGATTAGAAATAAGTTTATTAGAGGGACAGCGCATGTAGGACGTTTTGGAGATAAGGTGAGGGAGGTGAGATTGAGATGGTTTGGACATGTGCAGAGGAGGGACATGGGGTATATCAGTAGGAGAATGCTGAGGATGGAGCCACCAGGAAGGAGGAAAAGAGGAAGACCAAGGAGAAGGTTTATGGATGTGGTGAAGGAAGAAATGCAGGTAGTTGGTTTGAAAGAGGCAGATGTAGAGAACAGGGGGGTATGGAGACGGATGATCCTCTGTGGCGCCCCCTAATGGGAGAAACCAAATTAAGAAGTATGATTTATTATTATTGTGTTTAATAAATCTTTTTTTTAACGCTGTCTTATCGCATTAAGCCACGTTAAGCTTTTCAGAATGTCCCCAAAATCTCTGTAGGTTATGTACAAGAAACAGATTTGAGTAGTTCATCTCTTGAGTCTTCTAGCCCGAGTCATTCGTTCTTTTGATGTGTAACTTCCATATACACTATGAAGGTGTTTAAAGAACGAAAATAAACTAAAAGTCGCTAAAAAAAAAAGGCGCTAAAATAAACCGATCTTTCCATCATCAGCTCAAACACTTCATGTACTCTGAAACGCTCTGAAACACTTCAGAGGCTGATATTCGGCTTCATCACTGCAAACCGGATCATTTACACAGTTTTATTCTTCCGTTCCTTGTGTTTGTTTAGATGTGTTTCCACAGCAGGTCGAAGGAGTGAAAATGGCAGTAAAGAAAACCCTAAGCAGCTTTTTCAAGGTTCGTTCTCACAAGCTGTTTATTTGAATCCACACGATGATCGTCATCGCACGAGTTACTTAAAAATACGTTCTTATAAATACGGATTCGTCATTTTTAAATGTGGACTTTTGCAAGAGTTTTGACTTGACCTTTATTTAAAATAAAAAAAATACAAATATAGGTCAGCCATACGTTCCATATCAGTGCTGTGGCTCCGTCGACGTACCGCTTCCACGTGCAGCACCTTCAATCAGACGCCGACAGCAAACAAACCGTAAGCTTTCTCAAGTAACTTTCTTTTTTCCTACTTCATTTGAGAAAATATTAATAAAGTGTCGTCTCTGCTCACAGGGCTCGCCCATGCTCATCGGAGAAATGGACTCCTCCGGCAGCCTGAACGCGCACTCTTTATTCCACCTCAGCGAACGCATACGAGCCAAAGCCGTATTTCAGGTTGGCGTGATCCAATTTGTATGAAATGCGACGTTTGATCTGTAGACTCCTCTTCGGTTTAACCAGCTTGCTGTGTTTTCCAGACCGTGCAGTCGCAGTTTGTCACGTGGCAGTTCGAGGCTGAGTACAGAGGCAGCGACTTCACAGCTGCCGTCACCATTGCCAACCCAGACATCTTCAGAGAATCTGGTGCATTTTTATTTTCTTTCGAAGGAAAGACCAGTCTGGCCATGCATAATCATTAGATTAGAACAAGTAATGTAAAATAACAAGTTCCTAAATGGAAAAAGGAACCGATGTCGAATAGGTCGCGTATAAGAGGAACAAAAAGTGTCCTCCATCCCTTGTTGGTTGCATTGTTTCGTTTTATTCCTTTAATAATACTGAAACCTCTACATAACTGACACCCGTTACAGTACATCTGATAGTACGTAGCATTGTTATGGTAACAGTGTCTAGTGTCAAGCAAACTGAAATATAAATACTTTATCATTATTATGTTGTTGTTGGTTTTTCTAAAATTTCTTGGACAGTTATCACGGTGGCACACTTCCTCCAGAGTGTCTCTCCACAACTTGTTCTGGGGGGAGAGTTGGTTTACCACCGAGGACGAGCCGAAGAAGGCGGCATCCTCACCCTCGCTGGACAATACTCCGGTATATTGCGATTCTTTTAGGGATTTTATCAGGTCCCCTGGTGGTCTAGTGGTTAGGATGCGGCGCTCTCACCGCTGCGGCTCGGGTTCGATCCCCGGTCAGGGAACCAACCCCAGCCATTGGGGTTACACAAGCCTTAGTGCCGGTCCCAAGCCCGGATAAATGGGGAGGGTTGCGTTAGGAAAGGCATCCAGCGTGAAAACGTGTGCCAAATTAAACATGTGGATGATCCGCTGTGGTGACCCCTGATGGGAGAACCCAAAAGAAAGTTTTTTAGTGATCTGATCAAAAGTTCAAGTCAAAAAATCCAGGTCATAAATTGTATTAATCATTGTTTTGCAAGCTACTTTTCTTTGGACTTTGGACAGCTTCTGTCTGTCACCCTAGCATTGGACATCTTTTGTGCATAAGGTTGACGTACAGTGCATCACATCGCAGCGCTTCACATTTTCCACATATGTTACAGCCGTATTCCAAAACCAATTAAAATTCATTATTTTACTCAAAATTCTATAAACTATACCACATAATGACAACCTGACACTTAAAATTGAGCTCAGGTGCATCCTGTTTCCCCTGATCATCCTTGAGATGTTTTTACAACTTGATTGGAGTCCACCTGTGGTAAATTTAGTTGATTGGACATGATTTGGTCTATAGATTAACAGTGCATGTCAGAACACACACCAAGCGATGAAGTCTAAGGAATCGTCTGTAGACCTCAGAGACGGGATTGTATCGAGGCACAGATCTGGGGAAGGGAAAATAAAAATTTCTCCAGCATTGAAGTTGAAGGCCAGCCTGGAGTTTGGCAAATGGTACCTGAAGGACTCTCAGACCATGCGAAACAAAGATTAAACATTTTGGCCTGTATGCCAAGTGTCATGTCTGGAGGAAAACAGGCACCAATACCATTCATACTGTGGGGATGTTTTTCAGTGGCAGCAACTGGGAGACTATTGAGGAATGAGGAAAAGATGAATGCAGTAATGTAGATAGAAATCTTAGAAACAAAATGTGAAAAAAAGTGTAAATACTTTCTAGATGCTCTGTATCTCTGTTAGAGTAAAATGTCTCCAAGGAAATAATGCGGCATTGGTTGGTTTTCTTCCTTCTTCTATTACAGGTCCTAACTGGGTCGCCACATTAAATGCCGGGAAAGGAGGTGCCCATGCCAGCTATTACCAGAGAGCCAACAAGCAGGTACTCTAATGAAAACAACCCTCTGGGATTTCCATTGAGGATATCTCGGCGGGTCAGAAGGTTCAGTATGGAGGAGTATTCAGGTCTTCTATTATGGGCAAATGGGCATAAAGTCAAGTCATGATGGTGTCCGAAATATACTTTATATATTTCGGGAGGGGTGATAGCTCAGTGGTTAAAGCATTGGACTTTGCACTGAAAGGTTGTGAGTTCAAATCCCAGAACCACCAAGCTGCTACTGCTTCAAGAGAGACTCAAACCTGTTTTAGCATGACAGTACGCCTGTGCACATAGCAAACTCTATGAAGACATGGATTGCCAAGGACATTGACGGGAAGAACTTTAGTGTCCTGAACTTACAGTCACTGATCACCTTTGGGATGAACACCAACTGAATCCCAGACCTCATTAACCTAACATCAGAACCTGTAGCTAAATTATCACTAATCCTCAATAATCTAAGGTCCAAAGTGTACCATAAAACCTTCTCAGAAGACTGGAACTTATTATAAGAGCAATCTGGAGTGGGATGTATAACCCAGATGGTCAGATGTCCACAAAGCTTTGTCCATATAGCGTATTCCAAGGCATGTCTTAAATAAATGTAAGTGCGAAGTAGCATTTCGTCCATAGAATACAGTCCTAGCATTACAGTACAGGTGTAGTCCCACATTCAGGTTTGCAACAGGTTATAATAAAGTTTGGGACAGGGCCATGTTTACCAGTGTGTAGCATCACATCTTCTGTCCAAATACATCTGGGAACAAGGAGATCAGTTGCGGAAGTTTTGGGGGGAGGAATGTTGTCCCATATGTGTCTGATGCAGGATTCTAGCTGCTGAACAGTTTTGGGTGTCCTTTGTTGTGTTCGTTTCATCATGCACCTGATGTTTTCAAATGATGAAAGATCTAGACTGCAGGGAGGCCAGTTCAGCACCTGGACTCGTCTACTACAAAGTCATGCTATTGTAATAGATGCAGTATGCATTATGCATTGTCTTGATCAAATATGAAAGGCCTTCCCTGGAAAAAAAACTTTTTTGTTGCTCTAAAACCTGTGTAATCCGTGCAGATTCAGGTTGGGGTGGAGTTTGAGGCCAGCATGAGAACCCAGGAGACCAAGTTTTCTTTTGGCTACCAAATGGATCTACCAGAAACCAACATGGTATTCAGAGGTAAGAATAAAATAGTTTTTGCCTTTTACTGATATTTGACTGTACAGAATGTTCTGGTAAGGATGTGTAAGGAGAATCTTTTTTTTAGGGATGCTGGACAGCCGGTGTATCGTCGGAGGCGTCCTGGAGAAGCGATTGTGCCCTCTTCCGGCTACATTGATCATGGGGGCCTTTGTGAACCATCGAGCAGACAAGCTGCAGCTTGGCCTCGGAGTGAACGTCGGCTAGATCTCAGGTCTGAGCGGAAAGTTGCGGAAATTATCCTCAGGGCTGTCCAAAGAAACACTGGTTCCTCACGTGGCTAAAACTAACCTGGACATTACGTTGCAACCGGCGAAAAAGGTTCATATCGATGATAACAAGCAGCTCTGTCCGAACAGAGAAACGCACCACATTGGTGCTGTCCTTTCTCAAATCCACGACACATCTGTCACTAACATCTCATAAAGACCTCGTTTTAAACATCTAATGACCGGATAAGACACCGAATCATCATCTTTTTTAAAACACGAAGAAGACATATGCAGTTTAAAACATGCAGGATTACCTTTCGAATCATTGTGTACGCAACTGGATATGTGCCAATGTTCATAGTGCAGCAGGTTGTAAATCACAATGATCCATTGGACGTCCAGACAGAGCCACATGCAGACACCATGCAGCACAGGCTAGTGACAATATTTTGAAATGTTCATATTCATATATCATGATACATCGTACAACCAATTATCGGCACATTCCCAGATTATTTAGTTTTGTCTTGAAATTATGCATCATTTGAATTCTACTAAAAACTCCATGTAATCAAGCGATGATAAGAATAAAATATCTTTAATCTATTAAGAGTACTGCATTGTAAAAGACTGCCGGTAGTTATACATTTATTATATAGAGTTGATTCCAGAAGTATTGGCACCGTTCGAGAGAATCCTGACCCCACCCTTTTTGTGTGTGTGTTTGTGTGTGTGTGTGTGTGTGTGTGTGTGTGTGTGTGTGTGTGTGTGTGTGTGTGTGTGTGTGTGTGTGTCTGACCTTTCAAAATTAGTTTTTTCTCTATGCAGATTGTATACACACTTATGTAAACTCGTCAACTGCATGCTGCCCAGCTCTTTCTGACTTCCCTTTTTTTTTCTCTAGTCTTATCGAGGCCAAAAAAAACCCCAAAAAACACAGAGCATTGTCTCTAGTAAATTTCCATGCCATTAACATAAAAAAGTAACGCTTCAAAAGAATTGCAAAAAAAAAATCAACCCACAAAATGTCCTGTGGTTATAATTATGCATCACGATAAGACCAGAATTCAAACTTCATGGCCTTGAGCACAATCTAATTTCGAGTTCAAGCCCTTTGCAAATTTGGCTTCTCAGACTGTGCGAACATGATCCCCATGTCACACTTTAGCATTTTAGTTGTCATAATGTCAACTGTCAAAAACTGGTGCGCACAAGAAAAGTTTTACATCATCGATCCGTGACACTTTCAGACACGCGTTCTCTTGCTAACAATATCTAGCAGCAAATGAAAACAATCTGTCGCGTTAATTTTGTTCATGACATGCTTTAATAATAAAAACCTCATACAAACACTGCTTTTCCCTCCATAACTTCATTCATTTCGTTTATTGCTGTGCTGTCCGCCTGACTCGTTTCCACATTTCCCCTGAACTGGATTAAAGTTGTCACGCTAATTGCGCGATCGGTTCAGAGCTCCGATTCGTTCTTAGTTTGATGCTTGTCGTAGGAGACTTCACACTGCAGAAAACAGCCTGAAATCTTCGGAAACTGCCAGAATTTCATCAGAGGAACATAATGATTGCGACGTCCATCGGTGAACATGTCAAACCAGCGATCAAAGACTCCAGATTTTAGCGTAAGATTATAGGAATCTTTTAGGATTTTCGAAACCTCTCAGAAAATCAAAATCGCATAATGTTCACCTGGATTATAGACTAGGACCAGGATCAGCCCTAAGTCTAGTTACCTCTGAAAAAAGGTTCAACTTTGAAGAAAATTACAAGACGAAGTCATAGCAGCCAGAAAACTTTTCTTCTCAATCTCTGATTTGAACTGAACAGGGACAGGGTTTATTGCGTAAGAAATGTTGCAGAAAATATGCAGCACCTGTATGAACCCAAACTATAGTTCATAGAATGGTGTTGATTTGTAATGAGGGCACCAATATTTTTGGAATCAACTTGTAATTTGATTACTTTTACCACTAAGAACTGCTCATTACGTTACACCGTAGTAACCATCCGTCCCTGTAAAGCCTAGAAATGTACGAATATATTTATGGATTATATTTATTTATTGATTTGGAACAATTGTTCAAAACCATCCTGTCCTTTGTATCCTGTATTATAAATAATCTGAAATTTCGATTTCTAACTGAACTAAAAATAAAGTATTTCTTATTAAAGACGTAGCAGGCTGAACATTTTCATTCACATGGTTCTCTTTTTTTTGTCTTTTCTGTTTTCTCTGACGTGACCGATCCATCGCACTTCCCTGCCTCAGGACCTTTAAACTACCTTTTGTGCTGCCTTTCTTGTGAACAGGTTTTACACGTGCTGTACAGTCCGTGCACAATGCAGACAGGTGAGATCGCACCTGCCTCGACAGGAAGGTCCTGTTTTGACGTCGGAGCAAAAATACCACGAAGTGAACGTGTTTATTGCTGGTGTGTATGTGTGCGTGTATGTGTGTGTGTGTGTTTTTTTAATTTTCATGACTAAGCTCTTGTGTAAGGCTGAAGATGAAAAAAGTGCCGGATGTTTTGCCATGCCACTGTGCGCCGCTGACAGATTTTTATTACGATGACATCCTCGGACGGAGATCATTCCTCCTAAGTGTGTTGCCTGAGCGAGGAATCGTGCACTCCCTGCGCTAAAACAGGGGCACGCTTGATCTCCTGCAGGTGAATCTCTTCCTGACGGGCGAAAGAGCGAACGCTCGTTCTTCTTCACGATGAACCTTTAAAGTTTTGGCCTCATTTTTTTATGAATAATATTTTTTTTTTGGGTGAGTGTCATTTTTCACGATTCTCATTCCTTGTTCGCATATGTCTATGTGTCTTTGAGAATTAATGGTAGCACCCGAGCTGTAGAGCTTGTTCTTACTTGTAGATCAGAGCGTACCAGTCTGAGCACGCTCCTCGAACAATGTGCATCAGAGCCGTTCAACAAACTTATACACCAAGCTGCACATTTTGAAGCAAGATTTTACGCTCGTCTTCAAATGCGATGATGTACTGTACGCGGTGTGTGTCGTTGCAGAGCAGAAATCGTCTTTGGAGGCTCAATGGAAGCTCGACACGATGGCGTGCGCGCCAGCCACCGTTTTGGCCCTGCTCCTGAATTATCTGGCATCGTCTAAAGGTAATGCAATCAGTTGTACTTTCTCGAACGACCTGAAACCATCCGACTCATTTGGAGGTTTTATTTGTAAATCAGCTCTTTTTGTCTGATGCATAAAGTAGGACCTGGTTATACAAAAGAATGGAAAAAAAAAAAAAAACATGATCCAATGAAAAACATACTATTATGTGGCCTACAATAGAATGCTATAAAGGGCAGGGTAAATCCTATTAAGCTGATATTCATGGAGGAAATCAAAGCTGTGGAACAATTGTAAACAGTAATTACTACATTCATGGTGCACAAACTCTTGACAAAAATTGCTGCACCAACAACAACAAAATCAAACCCAGCATGCTGCACAGAGCAGTGCACAAAGCAGGCCAGGCTAGGCTAATTTGACTACATTTGCCATGTTGTACCTACTTCCTCGTAGTATTATTCGGCACATCCTCTCCGATGCACTATTTCAAGACGAGTCGAGTGAATGTGCTGAGCAAATATTTGCAAGTGAATCTTGATTGTCTTGGTTTGAAACAAATCATTTTGTCAACACTCTGACATCCTCAAGGGGACAGAACCAAGCATTGTCAGAAAGAAATCTTGAAAAAGTGTTGAGTGAAAACATGTTTTGTGTCCAAAACATGCGTCTCTTGTTTTGGCATCGAGTGTGTGCGTGAAAAGCAAAAATCACATACTCGTCAACTCGACAAGTGCATCTTGTTCGAAGAATGTCCTGGCATCCAGGCTTTTTTTTTCTACTACATCTGTAAAACAGATAAAAATTCAGATTATTGCCGACGTTTCTGTGACCTATCATTCGAAAGAAAACCTGTTTACTCGAAACTCACTTGTAGAAATGAGAGGCAGTGGTTAGAAGAGGTTACAGAAAGTTTATGCAAAATTGGTATCTTTTAATACAATTTGTTACTATCGGTCAAATGCAAAATCGGAATATTCGTAGAAAAATTCACGGAAATTCCACGATATTAAACTTTACTATGAATACAAAAAAATGTGCACATACCATGTCCTACTGTTGCGAATTACGAATTGCTAAAAAGGGTTGGGAGATTGGTGTGGTCCATGCAAAATGGTTTTCCATGTAAAAACTACTATTGGTCGAATGCAAAATCCGTACATATTCGCACGACAGGAATTCGTGGCGATTCCACGATTTTAAACGTTACTATGAATTATAAAAAATCGGTTTGGTATAAACGTAATAATGCACTTTGGGACGTACTGTTCTAGAAAAAACAATCCGCTTTTAGGTTTAAACAGTAACTTTGTTTCTTATCGGCCTGCATCTTGCGATCCTTTGTTGATTATCATGCTGTAACAGCGGGCACGCAATCTCGTGTCTGTTTATATATAGATCTTTGACCGTAGCTATTTCCTTCCTTTAGAATGTTAAACATGTTGCATGAATTTGACTAGGTTTTCCATACTTAGTGTCAGTTTCTTTATTTGCTGTTTTACAAAAATCTTTATCCTTTCTATTTCGTCTCTGGCCGAGAGGCTTTTCTTCAGGTGCACAGACTAAATCTGTGTAATATTCTAGACAAATCTCTTTGTTTGACAAATGTGTCTAAAGCACAGATTTTAATCAGAGCAGTTAAAAGTGTTTTGTCTAGAAAACTCTAGAAAAATGACCGAATTTAGTGATAACTCCTTATTTTGTGAGGTCCCCTTGTGCTAAGAAAACAGCTCAGACCCTTCAAAACATGGACCCCTAAAGGTGTGCTGTGGTGCCTGGCATACCACTGGCAAAAGTCCTGTCTGTGGCAAGGTGGGGCTGCATGGATAGAACTTTTTTTTGTCCTGGACATCGTGCAGATTCTAGATCTGATTGAGATCTAGTGAAGCCAAGTCAACCCCTTGAATTTTTTCATGTTCCCCAATCCCTCCTTGATCAATTTCTGCATTGCGGCTTCAAACATTATGGGGGAATAACATTACAATGAAGAGGTTGGTCAGCAAAAATGTTGACACGTCAAAGTAACATCCACACGAATGCCAGGATATTTCTCAGCAAAACATTGCCCAGAACATCAAACTGCCTCCCATAGTGCTTCCCATAGTGCATCCTGGTACCATATCTTCCACAGGGAAACAGCACACAGCAGCACCACCTGGCAGTGGTTTTGATGTAGCCCTACCCTCTTCCTCATTTCATATTTGTTATGGGTTTCTTTCTATCAAGGCAAATATACAAGGCTTTGAGTTTACCATTATATTTTAGCCAAAAACCCATTCGAATGTTCGCCTTTTGACTCAACCTGATGTTTGAGTTCAATCAGTGAACTACAGTTGATGAGTTCAACATAAAATAGGCAGCAAAACAAGACAGAACATGATACAGAAATGCAATGAAACCCATAATAGAACAATGTGTTCTCATGGTGTGAGAGTTGTTTAATAATTGCCGATGTAATTAGCTATGATTGTAAATGACTCACTCTCTGCTGCTATCTATTGCTTCGGCATAACAGGTTTTTTTGTGTTTTGTGTGTTCCATGACAGGTGTTCTGTCTCCTCCACTCAATCTGAGTGTGGAGTTGCTGGACTTCAAGGCTTTGGCTCGCTGGCTTCCTGGACCAGGGAACCCTAAAGAAACCAGATATTTCCTTGAGTTTATAGACATTGTCAGTCTGTAAGTCCTTTTGTTTTAATCATGCATTGGTTCATATTAATTGTTATATTCTGCTATATGGTCTAGTACATTGCGCATATCCTAAATCTACATCAGTTTTGAACAGTTTGTTCAGAAAATGTAATAAATAATCATTTTCATCCAGCTGATGTGTCTAAAGTTGGTTGTTCAATTTGCACTTTCATGCACTAAACCTAAAACCTATCCAACTACAAATATAGGATAAAAATAGAATTATATTGTCCAAATTCATTCCACAGTCTTGATGCCGATTGGTTATAAAGTGCCCATTAATTGTCTATAACAAAAGCCCTGACAGCTGCATTTCAAATCGCAGGTTGGTGTTGTGTTTCGAATATATAAATGTTTCTATAGCAACAGCCTGCTTACACATAAAATTGGACATCTATACTGTAAGCAGCACAGACATTTGTAAAAACGTGTGCAGTTGTTGATGGTTACATTTCGGTAATGAGACATAACATTTGTTTTTTGTGAAGAAGCCTCCGATGTCAGTTGTTTTCAGTTTCTCAAAAACACTTTCGTGTTTGATTTACGTAATATTACATTTAATAAAAATGCCAAATGTAATGTTTATTTAACAGAAAAAAATTATATTTTTAGAAGAAACAATCCACATTGGCCACGTTGGTAACGAACTCTGCTTTGCATTGGGCCATGTTACACTCCCAGTTATTGGTTGCTTCAAAATTCTCTATTGTGTTTTATTCGTTGCAGATTATTATGTTATTTGAAATAATTGATTCATATTTTTTGCTAACTAAATTGTATTTTCACTGGATTACTGAACAAATAATTAGGCTGTATACATCGATCGGCCATTGCATCAAAATCCATGACAGAAAAGTGAAGTGAATAACATTGATTATCTCATTACAAAGGTACTCTCAAGGTGTTGAAGTAAGTAAACAATCACTTTTTGAAGTTAGCGTGTTCGAAGCAGAAAAAATGGGCAAAAGTAAGGACATTGAGAAGAACTAAAATTAGGACAGCTAAAAGACTGGGTCATGTGGATTGTTTTTCTGGTATGAAGTCTTTAATACCTACAAAAAATAATCAAAGGATGGAGAAAATTTAGAAGATGATTTTAGCTAAGGCATCAGGGACCAGTACGAGCAATGCATTCCAATCTACCACTATAAAGAACAACGGATAACAGTAAAAATTGTGGTTGTATTAATGTAAATAAATTCTTGCCACTTTTGTAGATCAGTGTCACCATGGTATCAAACCAGCGATTGCACAAATATCACCTCGACGCAATGCTACTTATTTCTCAACCAGAGAATTCAAACTGAGTATTTTGTGCGAGTCATGGCAGAATGGAAGGAGGAGCGATCGACCTGGACGCGACTGCCACGTAGCATCCAGCCGTATGAATACAGTGAGTATGGACATTTTGGTACAGTGAAAGGATCCCAGCACAGCTCATTACAGTGAAGCATGGTGGTGGTAGCATTGTGTCATCGGGATGCTTTTCATTAGCATGGAGTGGGAGAAAAATTTTACATTTTCCTGGGGTTTTATTACAGCTGTTCTGAGTGCGCCGAATCTGACTGTGTTTGCCGAACCACATTCCATATCGATTTTCTTCAGCCATCCGGTCCAGTTCCTTACAGAAGTGCAGATGAGATTCTCCGTTGATCTTTTTCAGATCTCTAACAACGCAGCAAAGGTAGAACACAATAGGCCTACATCATTCATTTATGATGATTCAGATATTGTACCACACATTAGTAATATATACCGCATATACTTCACAAATTTCTAACCTGATTCATTGAATGGGTTGGTGTAATAAAATTATTTTTATTGGTAGATAGTAGATTATGATTGTTATGCTAAGTTGTGGCTACACTTTCTGTCAGAACAATGTTCATTTAATATATTTGCTTTAGGATATTATCCTCCAGCATCTTCTTTTGTATTTTATGTGCCAAAAAATTTAACTAAATGGACCAAAAAAAAATTAGCACATTTTCCATTGCTCACTAATTCATTACTGTCGGTTTCATTTATTTCTTTACTACAAAAAATAAAAAAAGAGGTCTTCATGTGTGATACTTGCCTGGCTCCATTTCCTTTGTGGAAATCTATCTCTAGATTTACATTACAAACATTATACTGAGGTCATTTTGAGGATATCCTATGTACATACTTTGGTATATATCTTTCTGTAGCTAGAGTTTAAATTCCTAAAATTAACATCAATATAATTAAATGGAATTCTATTGCTATAGTGTAAACTCACTGTAAAAGTCAGAAATGATTTCATGAGTCGATTTTATATTTTTTTTATTCCTAGAAGCATATCGCCCAGAATGTAACTACAAGATTTTCCCGCTTCGTGGATCTGCCCTCTGGGAACTACTGCATCAATGCTTCTGCCTTCATCACAGCGGGGTCCAAATACAATAACAACGCCACAATATGCATTTTTCTGCATCATGAACATAAAGGTATGACCCTCCTGTCTTGATGACTGAAGTAAATCGATTTCCCCAGCATGTTTTTCAGTGGTTTGAAGACCAGACATGTAAGGATTTTGCAGTTACGCATGGAGCAGTATAATAAATTCTGCCATGTTGGCTGATACAAGCCAGTTTCTTCAGGTAGAACTTTGAAACTGGATGACGTTAGGGTTCTTTATACTTGTCACATGTACTTTACAGCACAGTAAAATTATTTCTTCATATATCCAAGTTATGTTAGGTATCTAGGATTAGAGCGCAGGCTCAGCCATGATGCAGCCCCCTTGGAACTCTAAGGTTTGATGGTTCTGACCAGTAACCCAGAGCCTTAATCATTGATTAAACAGTTGTACACAGTTACTATCATACAATTCGACTTCCTTGGATAAGATGTTGAACTTCTGATCGGAAGGTGATAGGTTCAAATCCCAGCACCACCAAGCTACCGCTCCTGGGCCCTTGAGCAATTCTCTTAACTCTTACTTGCTCAGCTGCGTAACTGAGATATGTTGCTCTGGATAAGGTCAAAAGGTGTAAATGTAAACAGTAAAGACCTACAGTGTTTATAGTATACAGTGTATTATTATTGCGCTATAACTTTCTCGATCCTGATTGGTCAGAATTGATGCTTTTGTTTGAAATGCTTTCAATGCTTTTGGTTTGTAGTGTACACTTGTAAACTACTTACACAGGAAACGATGAAAAGCAAAAACAAAAAGAGATTTCTTAGTAAAAATGCAGGTTACTGGGTTGATGTTTTCTGTAAGTGGGTGTTTCTTTGGTACTGTACATTTTGGAAGGAGTCTCCAGTGCAACAGTGAGAGTCCTTGTTTTTTTTTTTTTTTTACCTGGCTTTAACTTTGAGTGAGAGAGGGACAGAATGACAGAGTGGTTCATATATTTGGTTTGAAAGGTTCAAAACCCACCACTACCAATCTACCTCTGCTGAGCCCTTAACCCTCAACTGTTTATCTGTGAAATACAATTCATCTAAATGTAGCAAGAAACAAGAAGTTACTAATATAAAAACAATTCTAAGAGTTGAGAAACAAATTTGCTTTCCAGTTTTTCGTTTCCAGGAATGTTGGCATTTTTTTGGAGTACAGTATAAGTGGAAATTCTGGGGAAAGGATGTGCAGTTATTGGGAAATAAACAGGACTGAACCAAATGTTTGATTCATAGCGTATGTCCTAAGGGCGTCAACCATGTAGTCTTTAAAAGGCAGCATTACAGCCTCGTTATAAATAAATAGATAAACATGTTGAAACAATAGGTAGTATTTGATTTATAATGCTGCATTGTTCTCTGCTGTATTCTCAATCTTCTCCAATGTCCTTTCATGCAGCAAAAGGAAAAGAGCATGTGATAATGGTGGGGGTTCTGATACTGATGTGCATTCCTGCTGCAATTGGTTTGATCCTGGTCTACTTCTATGTGAACCCAATTAGCATCAGCTACATCCCTAAAGCTCTGGTATGTTGGTTTAAATCCCCCAGAATGATTGTTCATATAATATACTGCATATAGAAGTAGGTAATGTCTATTGATAATGATTATAGATTATAGATCATTATAGATGATACATTTGTATTGTTGAGCAGCTCCATGATTAAAAAGATACTCAACTCTGACGGCAGTCTAATTCTTATGTTGTCCCTTTTACAGCGTATTATAGAAGAAACTAGAAACTGGGCTTTAACACTGACCTCTGAGGAACTCTCTACTATTCCACTTTCATGGCTGTTTACAAATCCCTCACACCAGGAAACGGATGAGAACTCAGCTCAGGGCTACGGCTATGAGGGAATCACAGGCAACATCCACCCTGATACCGAGAACGAGGCTCCAGGCCCCGATTTCTACAGCACTGCTGCAAACATGGAGGAGACGGACGAATATCCAGTGCAGACGGGATCGACCGAGAATCTGCCGAGCGACACATTCGTCCAAAACCCGACGGATGAAAATGTTTCGTTCGTGTTTGATAAAGAACCTTGCTACTTTGATTCCTGGTTTATGCTAAGCAGCTCATCGGAAGAGGAGATAGACAGCGTGCATTCGGATTCCGATTTGGGAAAACACTACGAGCCTAGACCCGACCCACGCATGTGTACTGGATGGTGATTTTAGATCGCAACGATGAAGTGTGTTATATTTAAAACTGATATGTTCAATATTCACAACAGATAAGCTCAATATTCCAAACTCATACATGGTGCTTTTTTTTTACAACCCAGCTAACATATGTAGCTTTGGGTGAAATACCGTGGGTGGTTGAAAAGAACATTTTAACAACAACAAGGCTGTGACCGAAAAATACATTCTTTTTTAATAGATGATTGACAGCTTTTAATTAACCCAAAACCCAACTATCCTGGTCACAGGCATGTCATTTATGAAGGCAATAAATTATGTATGCTACAAAAGACATTATCGCATTTCACTCACACGGAAGGGAATTACGGCCAACATACTGTACAGAAGCAGCTTTTGAATGCAGGCTGCTCTGCAGGTTCAGAATTTCCGTCATGGCCTCACAATATTTTAGTGTTTTCCTCAGATTACTCAGGGGAGGCTGCTAGTAAGGTGATTGAGGAAAATGTGAAAACTGTACAGGATGAGGATTTGACTAGGATTTGAAGCATATGTAGAATTAATGGTACCTTATATTATTTTTTTTATAAGGGGTGGTTTGGAAGACTTTACATCATATGCATGCAATTTGTAAATGAAAGCTCTCCCTTATGTGGGACGTATTTTTTTATTTTTTTTTTAGCAAAAGTGTGTCAGTGAGGGAACAAATTCCCAAGCGTATAGATGTGGTGCTTTTTATATATATAGTATATAAATTAATAACAAAAAATATCCGTAATGAAGACCGTTATGAAGGACCACAAAAACAGGTGTAAACGCAAAAGATTTGTATATGTAATTAGATATATATATGTACATCGATCAGGTATTGTGAGCTGTTAAGTGAATAACACTTAGTGAGTGGGATATATTTATTAGGCAGCAAGCAAACATTTTGTCCTTAAAGTTGTTGAAGCAGGAATTGAAGTGTGGAAACAAATCGAGACGTCTAGACGTCTGGGTCAGAGCATCTCCAAAACTGCAGCTCTCGTGGGCTGTTCCCTGTCTGCATGGTCAGTATCTATCAAAAGTGCTCCAGAGTAGGACCAGTGGTGAACTGATGACAGGGTCATGGTCGGCCGAGGCTCAGTGATGCACGTGAGGAGCGAAGGCTGGTCCGTGTGGTCCGATTCAACAGTGAAGCTACAGACGAGATCGACGAGCTGTTTTTGCAGCAAAAGGGGGACCAACACAATATTAGGCAGGTGGACATAATTATACCGGATTATATATACAGTGCCCTCCACAATTATTGGCACCCCTGTTTAAGATGTGGTCGTGGACTTCTAAAAATTCTCCTTTTTTTTTAAACATAGAACCCAAATGCAAAAAAAGAGAAAAATCCAACCTTTTATTTAAGTACATAACTTTGGTGGTAAAAAAAATCACACATTTAGAAAAAAAAAAAAAACTTGAAATCATGTGTGCCACAATTATTGGCACCCCTAACAATTCCTCTGAAAAATTTAATTGTTTTTTTTTTTTTTTATATATTTTTCTGTAGTTGCTAAGGTTGGTCAGGGTATCTAGGGACTTTTAATTAGTAATTCATGATTTCCTGTTTCCCTGGGGTATAAATATGACGTGACACAGAGGCCTAATTCTCTTACCCATTTGTCAACATGGCAAAGACAAGAGAACACACCATTCAAGTAAGGCAGATGTGTGTCGACCTTCATAAGTCAGGCAATGGCTACAAGAAAATAGCCACTTGCCTTAACTTGCCGGTATCTACAGTCAGAGGAATCATTAAGAAGTTTAAAACAACTGGAACAGTGACAAACAAGGCTGGAAGAGGTCCCAAGTTTATCTTGCCACAACGCACAGTGAGGAGGATGGTAAGAGAAGTAAAAAAATTTCCCAAGCTCACCGTCACAGAATTGCATCAAAGAGTGGCATCTTGGGGTCACAGAGTCTCCAAAACAACCATCAGACGCTCTCTACATGCCAACAAGCTGTTTGGGAGGCATGCAAGGAAAAAGCCTTTTCTCACTAACACTCACAAACGTAAACGTCTGGAGTTTGCTAAGCGGTACTGAGACTTCAACTGGGATCGTGTGCTTTGGTCAGATGAGACTAAGATTGAGCTTTTTGGCAACAAACACTCTAAGTGGGTCTGGCGAATGAGTATGCCGAAAAGCACCTCATGCCCACCGTGAAGTATGGTGGAGGATCTGTGATGCTGTGGGCCTGTTTCTCTTCCAAAGGCCCTGGGAACCTTGTTAGGGTGCATGGCATTATGAACGCTTTGAAGTACCAGGATATTTTAAATAAAAACCTGATGGCCTCTGCCAGAAAGCTGAAGATGGGTCGTCATTGGGTCTTTCAGCAGGATAATGATCCAAAACATGTGGCAAAATCTACACAAAAGTGGTTCAGCAGTCACAAACTCAAGGTCCTCCCATGGCCATCTCAGTCCCCAGACCTCAACCCAATCGAAAACCTGTGGGGCGAGCTAAAGAGAAGAGTGCATAAGAGAGGACCCAGGACACTGGATGATCTAGAAAGATTGTGCAAAGAAGAATGGTCAAAAATCCCTCTCTCTGTGTTCTCCAATCTTGTGAAAAGTTATAGGAGGAGATTAAGTGCTGTCTTGTTGGCAAAAGGAGGTTGTACAAAGTATTAACATCAGGGGTGCCAATAATTGTGGCACACATGATTTCAAGTTTTTTTTTTTTTTCTAAATGTGTGATTTTTTTTACCACCAAAGTAATGTACTTTAATAAAAGGTTGGATTTTTCTCTTTTTTTGCATTTGGGTTCTATGTTGTTTTAAAAAAAAGGAGAATTTTTAGAAGTCCACGACCACATCTTAAACAGGGGTGCCAATAATTGTGGAGGGCACTGTATATTTATAATTTCTTTTTTCGTTGCCCTACACAGGGTCCTATGAAGCATCGGAATGATTTAAAATCAGCTGCTACCTCTTTAAGTCTGGAACATTTATGATCTGTGAAGCATGATGAAAGAGATTCAAGACTTTTTTTTTTTCTTTTTTTTTAATCAACCAGGTTTTCATAACAAACATATATATATATATCATATTTTGTACACAAAAGCATAAATCTAGACAAAATAAATATGCATGAATGTCATGCCATTGTATACACTATGTTTAGTCTCCTTCATTTTATTTACAATCCTGAACAAAATTACTCTGAGCTGCTTTTTTTTTTTTTCCCATTGGTCCTTCTCAGTAGTTTTGCATCCTCTTCCTTTCTGTAGTTTTGCCGCAAGTGTTTTTCAGCCAACTTTTTTTTTTAGTCCCCACCAAACAGAGAAGAAAAGAAACTCTTTTTTCCCTCCTCTCTTGGTAAACGGAAAGATCTGTTTTTGCGAATGTTTCTTTGCAGGGGAGACTCCATCTTCTCCGTCTCTTTCTTCTTCTCCCGTTCTTGTACCTGTAGCTGTACCTGCTGAGAGATCACCAGTCGCATGTCCTCCTGGACGAAAGACAAAAGAAAACATGATTAAAAACAGAGTCTCGAGAATGACATCATGGTAACCCGTATCTGCTTATCTATAGATGTGACGATGTACCAGGATGGAAAACAAAAACTAAAGAGTTACACAGGTCATGGTCTGCTGTTTAACCTGGGCGGGACATGAGAGCATGCGAGTTGTTTGGAATTGAGCCGGTATGCGGCCATCTTTAATACATTTTTTTGCCTTTGTATTGTTGAAGATAATGTAAAATTTGGAGAACAGCGTTTAATTAATGGTTGATAATTACCTTTACTAATTACTGCTGCTAATAATAATCATCATCATCATTATAAAAATGTATAATTATCAACAATAAATAAAATATATGAAGACAGAACAAATGATATAAAGTTTATAAAAAAGAAAATAGGGCTGTCAATTGATTCAAATATTTAATCACGATCAATCAAGAAAACCAGGATGAGATCAAATAGGAGAAAAAAAACATTGATGTTCAATGTTGCCATTCAATGAATTAATCAATAAAAAAATGATAAAAGCAGGAAATCTGAGAAAGAGTTTGAGAAAAGGAAAAAAAAAAAATCTGCCCAATCACTAGATTAGTAGACCCGATAGATCAGTGGTCCCCAACCTTTAATCCACGGACCGGATTAATGTCAGACAATATTTTCATGGACCGGCCTTTAAAGTGTGGCGGATAAATACAACAAAATATAACGATATGACCGGCATAAAAAAAATGGTATTTTCTAAATATAATAATAAACCTGAATCCACTGTGTTGTTTTTTGTTCATTTTGCTCGCTTGGGGGTTTCAATTTAGCGGTAATGTATTATGAATTATGTGTGAGAGGCCGGAGCAGCACCTTTAAGAAGATAGAAGATGGAGGTAAGACATGTGACCTAGTCAAGTATCTTAACATGCATCAAGAGTGAGTCATCGACAGATGTGGCAGAGAGAATCTGGTAATTTTCCAAAATAAAACATTGTTTAGAATCAGATAATGAATAAAACGGAAATAATGTAAGTTATGTATTCTTTCTGTGCGGCCCGGTACCAATCGACCCACAGACCGGTTACTAATAATGTTTAAATTGTCATGCAGGACATCAGAGTCAATGTGGAGTATAATGCAGGTCCAACTGACCATGTAAAAAGATTTCACCTGAGCTTTATTTATTTAATTATTTTCAATACATTTCTACTACAACACTTTGAATCAACAAACATTGCAAACAAAGCAGCTTTCCAAAAATAAATTAAGTAAATAAAATTTAGATTTCGATATTTGTCCCTACGAATTGTTATGCCTAATGAGCGAACCAGTTGGCAAGGAAAACTCCCCGAGATGGTATGAGGAAGAAACCTTCAGAGAAACCAGAGTCAAAAGGAAACCTGTTCTCATCCGGGAGACACCGAATGTTATTGTTGAGGTTATCAAATGTACACGGATTAAAACTTAAAGGCATATCTGTTGCAAAAACCACTGCCGCTGACTGTTTATATAAAGTACCGTCTAAATCTTAATGGTTTTCGAGTTTAACCCTTCAACAAAAGCATGGGTTTAATCAGGAGCAAGTGGCAGTAGCAGGGTGGCATGGAGTGGCAACTGCTATCCTTAGAAAAAGCATTGTCACCTCATATGCCACCCCGGAACTTGTATAAAATATAAATGTAATCAGTTTCCTCCGATTTACAGCGGCGGCGCTTCATTAAAGATGTGATGATTTGAGTAAAACAGAAAATGTTAAAGATCATTTACCATCTCCTTCAATTTAAGTGTATGCGATCCAGATTTCAGGTTCAGGTCAAATCAAGTCACACATCAGTCTTTATAAAATTTTTTATAGACCAATACAAAATGTGCACCACAGTGTATATATATTATATATATTGAATCCACAAGAACCATGCTCCAGTTTTGCCACCCCTTATAATACTCATGCCCCCCTCTTGCCACCCCATGAATCATTTTTAGTAGTAGTCCAATCTGGTTATGAAAGCATGACCTATATTCTGATTATTGTACTAAACAAAAAGTGACAGGAACATACTATTTAACCCTCAGTGCCTTTTAGAGTGAGAGTGAGAGATTTATGTGAAACATATTTTCAATATGGATTGATTGATTAATGAATGCGTACATTTTACCCCTGACGAAACCGGCATTTCAACATTAAATTACTCAATTATTTCCGAACCGGTTACAAGCTCTTGGTAAGTAAATAAACACTGCTACTGCATATCATTTAAACGTCTTCCTTGTGAATAAATGACAAATTTTTACAAATACTAAAAGTGGTATTGGAGAACAAGTTCCCACACCTGCCACGATTCGACTTCCTGAGAGAGCGCCACCTTGTGCCTGATGGTGTTCAGGAGCTGCTGGTTGAGGGTGTCGCGTTCCTGGCGCGCGGATTCCAGCTCTTCCTCCAGGGCACTGTGTTGACGAAACAAGCACGTTGGGAAAGTCAGTTAACACCCATTATCATTACAAACAACTTTATCTCAAATCGCCATCGATTCAAACTACGCGTAGCAAGTCAGTTTTTTGTTTTCTAGACATTCCTGAAAATCTTGCTCGAGATTGACAAATGAGCCATGAGAGACAGGATAGCATGAGAAGGAGTCTCGCTCAAAGTGATTTTGAGTCATGCCATTTCTTTTTCTCATATGATTTACAAAGTTGAAGCAATCTGCAAAATGATATGAACAAAATCGTGGGGATTTGTCAAGGCGATCTTTTACCTGTACGGTCGTTTGCTGGGATCGCTATGGAACTGCTCGAGTTCTTTTCGTAGCGCTGCCAATTCGTCCTGGCTGGACTTCAGCTACATAAAACAAAACAAAAATGCATCCAGGAAAACTTTTAAAAGCATGGAACATGAACATGAAAAACATAGTAGCCTTGGAGAAATGATGATTCAAGGCCACCGTCGTATCGAATTTTTTGTTTGGAAAAGTTCTATACTGGTGGAAAGTTTGGTCAAAATGTTCAGTTATATTTGAGGCATATGGCAGACATCTTTATCCAGATGGACATAAGTCTTTATCAATAAACAAAGCCAATTTATTAGTTCGCATACTAAGAAAAGTCTAAAATTTGTAGCGAAAAGAGCTAGAAAAGCACTGGGATTTTTTTTTTTTGTCCTTTTGAAAAAGTAGGTCCTCTGATATCATCTGAAGGCTGCTCATGAGTTGTTCAGACATTGAGGGGAAGTTTATACTACCACCTTGGTGGAAAGTCTTAAAAAATTTCTTCCTTACACCCTTAGAGATGGATGGATAAGCAGAACAGTGATAGAAGAGTGTGATCTTGGTGAGTGTGAAGTGCTTTGAGGTAGATTTGTTATATATTTAATGGGTTGTTTTTTTTTTTTTTTTTTAAGGAAAGCATCAGTGGAACCAATATTTACATTTCACCAGATCAATATTTTGTGGCTACTCCAGTGACCGAACTATTATATTTTAATATCACTGAGACAGAAATCGATTGAACTAATCCATTGTGGCTGCACAAACTTAAAATACGGAGAGGTCAGAACACTTCAGAATATATCTCTTAGCCTCAAAATACCTTGTTGGAAAAACCAATAGAAATCTTCATAGAATTTGCATTGATTTTAATGGAAATTGTAATGGTGAGTATCTTTTAGGAGTTTGCTGCCCTCTGCTGGTGGCATTTGTCTAGTGGATTCCATTATGGACGAAATAAAAAACTACCAGCAACTTGAACAACTCGTTTGTGTATACTGTACACTATTAGGGACCATTAGGTAATCATTAAGCATCAATCGACAATGAATTTTATTTTGATTATAAATTAATGATGTGTATAACAAAACAACATGAAATGTTTCGGTTATAGTTTCAGTGGTTAATAGCTGATGTTTGATAATAGCATTTATAATGGAAACATTTTCTCTGATGGTGTCTTATTTTTTCCTGCTGTTGTTTTTTCTATTGTCTGTTATTTGTGGCAACCCATTGTTAAAAAAATATCTATAACAAATTGGGGCAAATTTAAGATGCAAGACCTGAATCAACTAAAGTGGACAACTGACAGTTTAATAGATGTCCATAGAGGTTTCAGTGATCGGTCGGTGCTCACTGGCAAATCATTGACAAAAAGTGGACCAACCTCTTTCTTAAGCCTGTCAATCTCCTCCTCCTTCTCCTGCAGGATATCAGAATGAGCCAAGATGCTTTCTCTGTCCTGTTAAACCAAACAACATTCAGTAGGATCAGTGGAGAAAACCTTTTAATTTTGCAGACAACATCGATTTCAAGGGACGAAAAATATATATATAAATCCAGCAAATCCAGAAGATCAGAAATTGAGGGTTTAGAACTCAACAGTAGCAGCTCCAAGGCTGAATATTACAACCTTCCAGTCATTAGTATAGAACATTCATCTTCATTGCTGATAATACAAATAATTAAATAAATTATACCCAATGATACATAATCACAATTACAAAAAAAATGGGCAGGTCACATGACTGTCAGCATTAAACCTAATATTACAATAGCTTGCACAAGTATTCAATTCATTTTTTTGTGTCTCGCTTTTTACAATAGACATTGTTTCAAAGCAGCTTTAGACAGATAAAGTGGTTATAAGGATGTATAAAAGAATGTCCCTGATGAGCGAGCCAGTGGTGACAGCGGCAAGGAAAAACTCCCTGAGATGGCATGAGGAAGAAACCTGGAGAGGAACCAGACTCAAAGGTTCACCACTTGCACAAAACTCTGATGGCTTTTACTGTATTCTTTGTACGGTTTTGACCAAAATAAAAAGCTTTTCAGTGTATTCGGTCATAACTGAAGCTCTGTAGCTAGCAAACCTCTAATACCTTTGCAAGAAGCTTCACCGTGGGCCCATAAAATTTGTAGTCCATTTTGATTATAAAATGATCCTAAGAAATCATATTGAAGATTTATGGAAGGAGTCTCCAGTGTCAGTGATTTTGTACTGTTTTGGTAAAGTGTTGTAAGGTTTTTCAGCAACAAGCTTCAGTTTCTCATGTGGAATAAAGCACCAGGGTTGGGGTTATAGAATTACTAATAGAGAATATAGGAACTAGATTCTGACATCACTAGACCTGACATACCCCAATTTACCTCAAGTATGTATAAAATGTGCACACACACACACACACACACACACACACACACACACACACACACACACAGCTGTGAAAACATCTGGGCAAAAAAGGCATTTTTGGGACACACTTAACCATAAAGAGCACAAAGGCTCGTCTTATATTTGCTAAAAACCATCTTGATATTCCCAACACTTTTGGGTATATATTCTATGGACTAATGAGACAAAACTTCACATTTTTGGAAGGTGTGCATCCTGTTACATTCGGCGTAAAACTAACACAGCTTTTGGAAGTGGTAGCGCGGCGGGTCTGGGGCTGCGTTGCATAAAATTCAATTTTGCACTCTAACAAAAAAATCCTGAAGGAGAACGTTCATTTATGTCCAGTTCATGACCTCAAGCTCAAGCACACTTGCGAGCAGGACAATGATCCAAAACACACCACAAATTTCACCTCAAAAATCCCAAAATGAAGGTTTTGGTTTAGACAATCCGATTAAGATGCCACATGAACCTTGAACAGGCGGATCGTGTTAAAAAACCCTCCACTGTGTCCGAATTCAAACAATTCTGCAAAGAAGACTGGGCCAAAATTTCTCTACAGCAACCTGATAGACTCATTGCCAGTTATCACAAATGCTTGATTGTGGTTGTTTCCACCAAGGGTGGCAGATCCAGTTATTAGGTTTAGGGGGTAATTACTTTTTCACATATTACTAAGCAAATTTGGATAGCAATTTGGACTTCCCCTTGATAAAATCATTTAAAAACTGCATTTTGTATTTAAACACACACACACACACACACACACACACACACACACACACACACACACACACACACACACACACACACACACACACACACACACACACACACACACTACTACCTGTGACTGTTGCAGTTCGCTTTGGAGGGACAGGGGAAAGCATGTAACCTCTTCGAGACTGGCTTCTTCTCCAAGCACCTGGACTTTTTGCTGGAGGCTCCGATTCATGGTGCGTAACTGAAACGCCTCGCTCTGGTGCTGCTCCAGCTGTGCAAAAAGCCACAGACAGTCCAATTTAATCTGAGACACCTAAGTCACTTGCTTTAAATTTTCTTGGCAAGGTGAACGGTAGTGGTAATCTACTGCTCACAAAAGAGGAAGTTTTTTGGAGAGGGAGGTCAGCAAATATGGACTCTGTTCCTACAAACCCCATCTAATGCATCACAGCTTGATTCTTTGGAAAGGTTTACGATGCCATTTATTACAATAAATATAACCAATGCCGGTGGATCTTCTGCTTTTTCAGTATTCATGGCCACATGCACTGCCATTTTATTGTCATTTATTATTCCCTGTTACACTGGTCACCTCAGTTCATCTCAAGTCTGCTCTTGCATCAGCAGTATCTATTCTGAACTGCACTACTACATTCACATCACATTGTATCAGTCTGTTGGTCAGATCTTCAGTCAGTCAGTCAGACCGTCAATCAGACCATCAGTCAGACCGTCAGTCAGTCAGTCAATCAGTCATACCGTCAGTCAGACAGACCATCAGTCAGTCAGTTAAATAATCAGTCAGTCAAGCCGTCAGTCAGACCATCCGTCAGTCAGTCAATCAGACAGTCAGTCAATCAGACAGTCAAACCGTCAGTCAGTCATACAGACCGTCAGTTAGTCAGTCAACCAGACAGTCAGACCATCAAACCATCAGTCAGTCATACAGACCGTCAAACCATCAGTCAGTCATACAGACCGTCAATCAGACCATCAGTCAGTCAATCAGACAGTCAGACAGACAGACCATCAGTCAGTCAGTCAATTAGACAGTCAGTCAATCAGACAGTTAGACCGTCAGTCAGACAGACCATCAGTCAGTCACACAGACCGCCAGTTAGTCAGTCCATCAGTCAACCAGACAGTCAGACCGTCAAACCATCAGTCAGTCATACAGACCGTCAATCAGACCATCAGTCAGTCAGTCCATTAGTCAGTCAGTCAGTCAGACAGTCCATCAGTCAGTCAGTCAAATAATCAGTCATTCAAACCGTCAGACAGTCAGACAGACCATCTGTCTATCCATCCATCCATCCATCCATCCATCTATTCTTACCTCAGCCTCCTTTTCTTTCAGGTCAGTCTGGAGTTCAAGGAGTCTCGTACGCATTCCATCCCTCTCAATCCTTATCCTCTCGATATCCTCTTCTGATGACTTCAGCTGCTTGTCGATGTTGGAGCAACGCTCTTTAAGAACTCGATTCTGTTGAATAAGGAAATGTTTGTTATTGTGCGATACATCATTCTGCAAGGACCCAGTATTTAAGTATTTCTCATGGTTTTACTTCTGTTCCCATGTTATTATTTCTGTCTTTTGAAATCCGGGATCTTTTAGGTGGCTTTGTTTTTTTTTTCCCGCAATGTTTGCAACATTTACAATTTCTTCATTTACCAAATGCAGTAAATTTGACAGCATATCTAAATAAAATCATACAATTCATCTTTCTGTAGTTTTCTGATATGGTGGGTTTTTCTTTTTTTTTTTGGGTTTTGTGGCAGTGTTGAAGAAATTCCTGTTGTGTTTTTTATATTTTATGGTCACTTTTTCCAAATTTGTGTGTCTTTCAAGTTTGCGGTTCTGTTTTTAAATTCTCATATTTGGTCCTGTTATAAATCAAAAATCAATCCTTCATATCCGTTTGTTGAAATGTGTGTGGATTCCGAATCCTCCTCTACTAAGTCTGTGCATACAGTACCTCTGCTTGCATGCTGTCCAGCCGAGCAGAGCTTATTGATCTGCTCAAACTCGTGTCCTCCATGTCCTCCCTTAGAGAGCGAAGCTCGAGGCGTAGAGAGTGCTCCAGCGACACTGCCTGGAAGTAAGAGATGGACAGATAATGAGAATCGTGTAGCATTAATCATATGGGCGCATTCTAATTTTAGAACACCACAAGGTATAAACAAACACTTTAAAGATGTCTGATTGGTCACCTCAGCCAGCTGCTCTACCAGCTTCTGGTTGTGATTGGACAGTTGTGTAAGCTGCTCGCTTTCTTCACGACGTCTGTCTTGACCCTGTTATAGACAGAATTGCCAAAATGAAGATAAATCCACAGATGGTAAAGCACAGATTAAAGGGTATCAAGGCATCTTGTGGTGGTCGTACTCTTCTAACTACCTGGCTATGTTTCTGGTCCAACTGTTGTCGTAGTGAAGTGATATCAGCCTGGAGCTCGGCCTCCCGCAGCCCGGCCTCCATTTCCCGTACCTCCAGGCGTCTTTGAAGCGTATGCTTCTCCTGCTGCAAAGCCTGTAAACACAAATACCACATTCTTATTATTCACGCTTATAAGGAAACGTAAAATTCGTTCCACTTTATGAGTTTCAGTAAAGCTCAACAAGCTTGCAAAGCTGTAGGAAGATGGTATTTGATGACTCACATGACTCTTATTACAACAGCATTGTTTTGACTGGTCTGAAGGTGTTGACCAATTTTCTATAATAGCAGCTAAGCCATTTCTATAGTAACAGTCATTCAAACATCATAGGGCTTGTACAGTTTATATTAAATGACAATTTCTATAAAGATCTAGGGTATGGTTCTGCACCTTTATATCAGCCTTCAGAACTGAGAACTTTCAGGTCCCTGCTGGAAAAATCTAATCAAACCAACAATCGAACCATAACAAAGTCTAAAGGTTTCCACTACAAAGATCATCCCAAGCCATCGGCTGTCACCCATTTGAAACCTGGATCATGAAATCATTCTCAACAAAGACACCCATGTAGCAACTTATGGGAATCTGGATGCTTAATGGTGTCCTAATAGTCCCTACTGGCTTCCAGTAGCTACAAATAAGTAACCCATTAGCACATAAGTGTTCTATTTGTCCTTAATGGTATACATACATTAATATGCCATTAAATAGAAGGCAACAAATATTCAGTAGAGACCCACAGGGTTACACCAGGACACTTCATTCTGTCCAATTCTATTTCCATTGTATTTCCAAATGTGTTTTTTGTCTTTCCGCACTTAATTGTTAAGTCTGACCATTTGTCCATTTATTAAGTCAAGTACATGAAATATATCTGTGTCTAAAATTGTTCAAGTAGCAAGTATACACTACATTTCCAAAAGTATTGGGTCACCTGACCTTTCCTGCTATATGTTTCTCTTCCAAACTTTTACCACAAAACTGAAGGCACTCAATTGTACAGGACATCTTTAGATGGCACTTTAATAGAATTTTGCATTCACTTGAACTTGGAAACCCAAATCTGTTCCAGCATGGTGATGCCCCTGTTTTTTAGTAACACAATGAAGCTAATACAGTACAGTCATGCAATTGTTCATTTTACATAAAGGTAGGTTGTTGTGGTAGGTGTAATAAGGTGTAGCCACCCATTACTGTTAATTCCTGTCTAACAATCTGGATATTTATTTCACGCCTACAGAAATGACTGCGCATTTTTGCATTACAAAAAAAAATGACCTTTCTACCATTTTTGGTCTCAACTACCCTACTGAAATTGTATACCCTCATAGAGTGTATAATTTAACATACTACTTAGCAAGAACTCCAGTCAGTCCAAAGAACCGCACCACAACTGTGGCTTTGGAAATCGAAGTTTCACGCGGCTCGAACCAGGAACTTTAAATCAAAGCCTGGTTTTGCATAACAGCACAGTCAGTAAAGGAAACCCGACCTCTTTGTCTCGTCTCATCTGTTCCAGATGAGCTTCCAGTTCTTCGTTCCTCTCCAGAAGAGCTTGGCCCACCTCCGCTGCCAGGATGAGATCCTTCTCCAGCATAGTTGAGCTGTTCTCATGATCGACGTGGGACGTCAGCAGGTGGTTTGCTCCGACCCCTGGGCCCATTATGCGATGCCGGGCGATAGGGGTCGATGAGGTGAAGGGAAAGAATGAATCATCCAAACTGGGTGAATTCAGACTTTCCTTTCGTGTCGAGATCATTAGCGCAGTTTGTGGGTTCCAACCTCAGTTTTGGTTAGGATGTGAAAAGTAAATCAACATCTTCAGGTCTCAGTTGTCAAGAAGGTCTTCATTGTGGATTTGGTAGGTAAAAACCCTGGTAACACAAAAACACACAAAACATTTAGTGATAATTATCTTAACTCTGAAACTGATACCGCATACAGAAATAGATTTGTTTCACTCTGCAACACCTGAGAAAGAATGTTTCACAAAAAATCCCCAGGGCCTGTCTACTGACTGCTTTTGTGAAGGGAAAAAAAATAACAAAAGCTGTAGTGTTTCCTTCACATTCCAGGAGTCTTTCAAGTCTGCCAGACTGGTTTTGTGTTTCTGAAAGTGGTCCATACCTTTTACAGCTTGTGCCACTCGGACAGAAACCGAGCGATTGTTAAACAGCTGACCATCCGAATAGTTTGAAAAAAGGTTTTCTTTTGAACCACTTCACCATTTAATTAAGGAAGCAGGCTATGAGCAGATCATATTTAGAACCTCAAGGCTTATTTCCTAGACCCTGATATCACCTAGGTGATACTTTCTTCACTTTAGACTATTATGGTTTCACTCCAACTAACATCAGCCTTGATGGTCACATCACATCAACACAACAGCTTCTGATTAGCCTTGAATTTTTATTTAGAAGTAAGAACATTATAGATTTTAACAGCAAATCAAATTCTAGTTTGTGTTTTTCTTACCTGGCAAGTTCCTGCTTCGCTGCTCTCATGTATAGCTCAAGGGAGGCACTGGTGGTTTCCTTGGAGTCAAAGCTCTGTGGTTAACACCCAAGCTCCACCTTCTGCTCATGTTTTCAACAGGTAGGAGGGTATGAACCTGGTGATGCAAAAAAAAAAAGGTGGGGAGTTTTTCCACTTCAGGTGATGAAATCCCACTGTTAAGACATAAATTGAACCAGTCCTGTTGGTTCACGCCTTCATAATGTGGTCAAATTAAGGACTAGATTGGCATTTGCACTATTTCAGTTATATTTAATATATAGTGTGTGCTCACCTGCCTTGTTTTTCATTAGCAGCACCTGCACACCTGCTCATTTATTAACCAATCAGGCAGCTATGAGTCAAAGAAGTTTAGTTAATGTTACTTCAAACATCAGAATAGAGGGAAAATGTGATCTTAATCGTGGGTGTTAAATGTATTCAGGCTGGTTTAAATATTTTAGAAAGTTTCCTGGAGGTGTTACAATATATATATAATGAGATTGCCCTTAACATTGTCTTGAATCCTCTTCAAATGGATTCTATGCATTTCCAATGAGTTTCCAACTAACCATCTAGACGAAGTCCCACTAGGAATCAATCTGTTTATTTTCTACCCTGTGGGAAGCTCAGTTGTTTGGGCCTTGATGTAGCATGAGCAGACCACCTGACTACAGTAGTGTGAATGTGCTGAATATCTGTACACAAGCAGAAGTCTGTCGAACTCTTCTTGGCTACTTCCTGCTCTCAGCTCTTGCATATTTTACCTCAGTACAAACTGCTCTGTGGCTCCTGCATCAGGATACATCACACCCCTCCTGCTGAACGTTTTACTCCTCGTGACTACACAATGTGTCCATGGTGTCCTTCTAGTTTGTATGTACAAAACATTTGCATATATATCTTTTTTTATTGTGATCATTGTGCGATGGGGTTTTATTTGAATACCTGTGTATGAGCCATTCATGTTGTATATTTGAATACACGTTAGAATTTTTTTTTTTTTTAGAAATTATTTTATGATTTTAGGTTTGAGGACTTTAATGCTTAGTGGATTAACCCTTAAAATTATTATTGTATTGTCCAGTACCAGCCAATTAAGAAACACGTTTAACCTAAGAATTCTTTGTGAATACAGCCCTTGACTACATCTATGCTGCCAGCCATGCATTTCTCTTCCCAGAAGCACATTTGGCCATCATTCCACCCCGTGTTTGTTTGCAGTAGCTGGTGGGAGTGGTGTGAAGGCTGGCTTTTACTGGATTCCTTCTTCTGAACACAGCTCTTTTACACTGAACCCCTACTCCATTCCTACCATATTAACCATGAAGAGAAATTTAAGTATCTGGGCGCTGCTCTTAGTTTTGTGTGGCCTGCTGCCTTTAGACACACAGGCTGGACGACATATGCCAAAACTCTCAGATAAGAAGCTGTGTGCTGATGCAGAATGTAGTCGTGAGTAAAAATGGGTAGCATAATTATTTGTAGTTGCAGTTAAATGGTATTTCTGCCAGGTGTTAATACTTTTGCATGGGTTGAAAGTTTTTGAATATGCTATGTTTGGTAGGTTTAATGCTACTGTATATTTTGAGTTCATTAATTACATTAATGTATATTAAGTACATTAATCTTTATAATCAATACATGATCTTTACCATATTTATTTTGCTGTAAATGAATCTTTCAATGATAAATTGAGAACCATTTAATCAAAGAATTTGTCACTTTGGTTAAATGGTTTCCTACCAACAATTCTCTTTCCTAATAGTAGTCAATCTTCTTGTCTTCCTGTGACGATTGTGGGGCTCCAACACCTAACTTTTTTAAACCATCAACAAAAAGAAAAATAAGACAACAGATTTTTTTTTTAATGAAATTATTTAATGTGTTTCAGGGTGGACCTTTTTCTTAAAGTGTCTAATATGGATTCATTTCTGTCCCCCTCCAGATCCTATTCTTATTGCCAGAGCTATCCAGGATTATTATCCTCAGGACTGTCGCTTCATTCCCATCCACCAAGGCCAACTTGTCTATGTCTACGCCATGCTAAAGGACCAAGGCAACCTCTTTTGGTCGGGCAGTGTAAGTTTTTACAATTGTAACACTTTGCACGACATATAGACTTAGAAACTCATTAATGAATACACTGATCGGGCATAACATTATGACTGATGAGTGAATAACACTGATTATCTCTTTATCATGTGGCCTGTTAGTGTGTGGATATATTTATTAGTCAGCAAGTGAACATTTTGTCCTCAAAGTTGACGTGTTAGAAGCAGGAAAATAGGCAAGTGTAAGGATTTAAGCTAATTTGACAAAGACCAGATTGTGACGTCTAGACGACTGGGTCAGGCAACTGCAAACACGGCGACAGGGTAATGGGCGGCTGAGGCTTAGTAATGATGTGGGGAGTGAAGGCTGGTCCGTGTGGTCCGATTCAACAGATGAACTCCTGTAGTTCATATTGCTGAAGAAGTTAATGCTGTTAATGCTCGATGGGTCAGGAATGTTTGGTAATAAAAAGGGGGACCAACACAATGTTAGACAGGTGGTCATGATGTTATGCCTGATCAGTGTAGCCTATCTTGGATTAACTGTAGACCATGCAATAATCTGCTTTAGGGGCTCTACAGTAGAAGATGTATGTTTTTAATACTTTGTGGGGGGACAAGAAACATATTCGTATGTGCAACAGGTCCAGGGATCGTACTACAGCGAGCAGGAAGCTCGGCTCGGACATTTCCCCAGCAGCGTCGTCGAAGAGACCCATGCTCTGATGCCGGCGGAGGTGGAGGTCAAAACAAATGTGTGTGTTGGACACTGTACATGTATTCATTCTAGATTTTTTTTGGCTGATGAGAAATACTGTGAACGTTTATATGTATTTATTTATTTATTTATTTTCCAGAAATGGGACTTCTACTGCCCCTGAGCTGCTGCCATCCTCCACCTTCTTTTCTTGCACCAGTCATGCTATACAGTTTTGTTTTTGTTTTTTTTAACCAGCTTTATTAAACACACATTATTGAAAAAGTGATGATTACGCTTCATTAAAAGTAGCTACACCATTTATATAGTTTAATATCAAATAAAAAACGCGTTACTAATTATGACTTCCGGGTTGTTAAACGTGTCACGTGATTAATCAGCGTCAAATAAAGCGCGTCTTTTTAAAAAAATTTAAAAGAAAATATTTTTTATTTTATTTTCCTTTAATAATAAAATCATTATGTGAATATTATTTATTATTATTATTATTATTATTATTATTATTATTATTATTACTACGTTACCATGGGCTGTATCCTAAATGGCGCCGGTCTGAAAATAAAGTGCACTATTTAGGTTGCACCCTAGGGTAGGTAATAGGCAGGGTTTAGGACATGGCCGACTTCCGGTTGCGAGTCGATGGTAGCTATGGAAACCGAATATCAGCAAGGAGCGTGTATACGAGAGTAACAGATGAAACTCGGAGCGCTCCGTGTTTAATCCGTTCATTTCTATCACTTATTTATATTCAAATAAGCTGAAAGTAAAAACAAACAAAAAAACTTGCAAATGTCTAAGAAAATCGACTGTTCAGGAACAGCTGCCAGGCAGCCTTTTTTTTACATGCTCCGTGCTTCCGGTCAGGGTGAAGTCTGGAACGATGCCGATGAAGAAGCCAAGTTCCACCAGTATGGCTGGCGCTGTTCCACTAATGAGGAAAATTATTCAGCCCCCACGCTGATCGGAAACTGGTACGAGAAGAGCTTCGGCACCGGCAGAGCAAAGTCGTGTCGCCCTCGAACGTCCCAGGTGTGAACTTCACTACAGGGGAAGGTGGAAATGCACCCGGGGTAGTGCGCAAACTCGACCACCAGAGGTCGCCAAAATGAACCGCTGAGTCTAAGTCAGGGGTGTTCAAACTTTTTCACAAAGGGCTGGTGTGGGGGGTGCAGGTTTTCATTCCAACCAACCACATTGTTTAAATCTAATGATTTTCAATCAGGTGATTGGTTGGAATGAAAACGTTAAATAAACGTCAAATAAAAGTGGTACGTTCTGCTCTTCTGCACATCGAGATGGTTAATTGGTGCTGGGACGACTCTCAAGACAGAGTACAAGCGTGCATTAGTGATGGAAAGTTCAGATCATTTTTAGTGACTTAGATCTTTGAACATTCTCGCTCATCATCAACAAATCTTTCTTTGAGTCTGGTTCATTTTGTTCCTTCGATCACCTTCATAGTGTCTGTAGGAGTCTCGTGTCAACGTCGTTTGATTTTGGTATCGAATGAATCAAACCGATTTCATTAGAGATGTAATGTGCTGTCGATAAACGAGACACAACTTCGGCTTTGAATACGGTAAATTAATAATATATCACATTCATCACAAATGACACCACAAAACGGTATGCAATTGTGACGAATGTAATATATTATTAATTGACCGTATTCACCTCATTAATACTTTACGTTGAAAAATGTCTTATTTATTAAAATATCAATTTCTTAATGAATAACCTTTAAAATTTTGAGATAAAAGAAAGAGTGTAATTCTGTTGTCCTACTGTCACTTTGCAATTTGGGCAAAAAAAGTGTGCGTTGTGTCTGTTAAATTGTGTTTAATGATTTGCTATAGTTAAGTCGCTGACATTAAACCGTTATTTTCACACAATGGTCCCATTGTTCCTTTAATTTACTTGCATTAATGACCTGTTTGTTTGTATCTATTTTTAATAGAGAAAATCATTCATGAAGATTAATTAAGCACACAAATTTTTTTTTATATAAATCCTGTCGTTCATTGCACCCCACCTGCAATGTTCCCCATTTTGAGAACCACTGGTATAAAGAGTTAAAGCCTAGGGGGTCTGTGGCCTTTAACCATGTGTGTGTAAGTAAAAGCCGGTTGTATCGTCTGCTCTACTGATCGTTGTTTTGATTTTAGTCATTCCAGACGTGACGTCAGTGGTTCTATATGTGAATACAAAGCAGGGAGTTTTCAACATCGTTTCTCCACAACTGATCAATGAATGAACAGAGGTGTAGAGAAATGTACTGATTTAATCACCACCTGAGAGAAAAGCAATGTTTACACATGTATGGGTACATTTTTCCCTTAAAAGCATTCAAATAAAAATATATATATTTCTGCAGTTCTCTCACTACTATGAAACCACATATTCCTCAACTTTCACCAAGAAACCACCAGTTAACCGCTGTGAGTTGTCTCTTTTATATAATATATTAATTATGTTATAAAATGTAATACAATTTGAAAAAATAATGATTGGGTGTCTATTTCGGTGTGACGAATAAACAGTGCTGGTTGTATTACCATTGTTTTTGTGTTCTCACAGCTTTCAAGAAAGAGCCTCAAAGCATCCCGGATCACCAGCCTGATCCACCTCACACCTGTACACCAGGAGAGTCCCAAACTCCTGATTGTACTTCAGTGGACACCATTCATCAGAAAAAAGTCCTGACAAGTTGTCCCAGAAGTGTCTAAACTCAAAAATCTCTCAATAAATTTCAGTCTTCTTTCTGGGTACGTGTCTGCATTAGGACAAGTTACACATTTTCATGTTTTTTTTTTAATTTCTCGGATAAAATAACACACGAAATACATACCCTGTTTAGGGCAAACTGCTATCTGGTATGTTTTCATAGGTCTCCTGATAGTCTTTTTATAGACATTGCCCAACAGCACTAACTCCACCCCCCCACACACCCCCATCCAGATACTGAGTGCCAAAAAATCTCACCATGCATCCAAAACTTAAGAAACAAAGTAAAACTAAAATCAATGCTCATCCAGGGCGAATATAATCGTTTATAGAAATGTATGCAGTGTTACGTAACTCCCAGCTATGACAGCATGCTTCGTAATGGCCAGTGAATTTTTCTAGTGACACCCATCAATTATTACCCTCTTACCCAAATCAGAGTTTTAAAAAAGTCCATAGATAGAAAGAGACCCAGTCATGTTTAATGTTTAAATGACCACAGGATTTATTAATAGCTCATAGCCAATGAGTAACCATAACACAGAAACCGTCACGGCTCCATTTTGGGTTTTCCATTGTGTGTGGTGTCAGGAATGTTAAAGCAGGGAACTAGCAGAACTGCATGATGTAGGCCCTTTTCACTGATCTGAGACCAGATTAGTCATTCTCTCTTGTTACTAGCTTGAGAAAGGTAATGCTGGGACTAGGACAGTGTAAAAAGGGCACATCGACTCAAACGCTGACCTGTGGGCTCCCCTGCATTTGTTCCTCTTGGGATTTATTATAAAGCGGTAAACACAGGGAGCCTGTGAGAAGATTAGCTGTACGGAAACCCGGTTTCTTTTAAAGCAAGTGAGGTGATGAAATGAACAAATCTGTTAGATTAGCAGCTTTGTCTGTGTTCCCCTTCAACCTTCTCCCCTGTGTTCCCCTTCAACCTTCTCCCATGTGTTCCCCTTCAAATTTTATATATATATATATATATATATATATATATATATATATATATATATATATATATATATATATACGGTATACTCGCATACCATCATGTGCCATCCGCCATTTATACATACACACCTACACACATTCAGAAGGAAGTCAACAGACACATTCCTTAGGCATATTTTTCTCAGCTCTCTTCTTCGCTATCATGTTTTCAAAGCCACAATCGCTGCTCAATGATGTTGAATGAAGTTTCCAGTCACCACAGGTCATACAAGAGCAGTAACCTCTCTGGAGTACCATACGTTAAGAAACAGAAAAAAAACGTCAACAGCATTTCTTCCTTCACTGCCTGATCGTGCCTGATCGCTTTGTAATGTCTGCTCCCAGTTCCACAGAAGGAAAATGTCGAATGATTGAAGACGCTTTTTTTTTTCTCATACCATAGAACCTCACCACCCGTTCTGAATATCGGAAAACACAAGAATTCCATGCACTTCTTTGAGATAAGCGATCAAGAGATCACGCTCTTCTCTTTAGCTTTCATCACAACAAATACTCAAAAGCCCAGGCTTCCTACACACCAAAACCCACACAAACTCTGTGCAGCCATTGTTCAGGTTTGACCGGCTAACACTGACAAAGAGCCCTTTTGTTCGGTGAATTGTCTTCTATGACTAGCATCCGCGGGGTGCAAAAACAAAACTCCAGGTTTAATTGGTTTTTAACTTCTGCATGAAAAAAGAAAGAACCAAACTATTTTCTAGCCATAGGGTAAATACGTCAATCTCAATTCTGACTCTCTGACACCCGATTAGACCCAAGAGTGGAGTGTAAGTGCAGGGGAGCGCAGTGGTTCATCAGGGGAAACATTGGGATGACAGACTCATGATATCATGTCGCTGCTTTACTTCTTCTGTGGGCCAGACACTGCGTTCTTGTCTTCGCGAGTGATGGCAATAGAGCGCTCGGGGACATCAGTGAGCTTGCGAGGTGCCGTGACGGTCAGGACACCATCGGAGGAGAGGGATGATGTGATGCTGGCCGGGTCCACTCCAGTGGGGACACGGTATTTTCGGACAAACTCGCGTGAGACGAACCCGTGGTCGTCCTGTGGGACACGAGATGCAGGTCGAAAATGTAGGCTTGTGGATGTTTTAAGAAATTTCTCTATTAATACGTGTGCTGATGATCGGATTTTGGATTTACCTGCCGATCCTCGTGTTTGGCATGAACTTTAATGTAATCTCCGCTGATCTTTACTGTCACTTCCTCAGGAGCGAAGTGCTTGATGTCCAAATTGATGGTAAAGCGGTCCTTTTCCATTTTCATCTGATATAAAAAACATGTCAGGTTATAACCTATTCAGAAATGTACTTCATGTTCACTAGGAGCCCAGGATTCAATCATGATACAGTGCAATTCCTAAATGTAGCAGATCTGCTGAAGGTTTAGAGTGATATTAGTAAGAGCTTTGCATAGCTAACAATGTCTAAATATAGCTCTAGGGCAGCACAGCTCTTTGACTACAGAGATGTCCTTTCCTCCAAACTGATTAACAGCAGGTTTAATTGACTGGTAAAAAAATTCAGGGAAAACCCCATCAGGATAAATGACTTGCAGTCCTCAAAAAACCTTTTCTAAAAATACGATCGTATTACTCTCTGTAGTCAGTTTGTGAGAGCAGCACTAGCAAAAGACAAGGTCTGTTTATGTTAGTAAAAAAAATGTCTGAACCAAGATGGCACTTGTTTGTGCTCACCTCAGAGAGCCCACTGTCCACCCAGCTGGGCAAACGAAAGAAGGAAGGGCGTGGGAAGTACATTGAAGGGTAAGGTGCAACAACATCGCCCTCCGAAATGTGCTCCCCAAAATGCTGGTCGAAGATCCGGCTGGGGAAGAAGGATGGCCAGAAGGAGCGGCGGAACCAAGGATGCTGGATGGCGATGTCCATATTGTCTCGAAACGGCACCTCGAATTCAACCTGTAGTCCGTCCTGCCTATCTGCTTATATCGTGACCAGCGACACCCACCGAGACAGGGCTGGATCTTTCTGGAACAATGATGTAAACCGTTTGCATTTTCACCCCCTCCCTCTTTTTGTCCCTCCCACTCTCTTGTGTTAGTTGTCTTGTCCACCTCTTCTGGTATTTATCTAAACCAGTGATCTGATTTCATTCACAAAGACACCGGATGGATTATAGCACAGGCTTTAAATAGGAGAAACTTTGCCATGTAGGATCAACAGTACCCAATGGTCTTTTGGTTTCTTGGCACAAATACTGTGAAGCCAGCAAGTCTGTTCTGTGCCATGGAAGATTAGGCTGTTTGTGCCATGACATGAGGTCTGAGCTCCCTTTGAGACCTTTTGTTTTTGGCAAAGTACTCTGTGCAAGGCCTGTTTGTTTGGCCACTGGTGCTGGGATTATTATGCATGGTCACCCTCCATATAGTGCAAATTCACTTTCAAAGACTTATTGACTGGTGGCTGACTGCTGCACAGGGCTTAATCATTCTTGGCACAAGTACCCAGGAGAGACAGCCAGCACCCAATCAGCTTCACAAAAAGGGGGAACAATTGAACCCAATATGTTTACTGTGAATAACTGTATTTAACGTATTTTATCTAGTATTTGGAATAATATGCAGTTTAGGGGTGTCCATGACTAAGGATTTACAAAGTCTTGCCTATAATCGACTGATAGTCGCAGGTTAGTCAACAAGTGGGTAAGACAACCTTTATGTTCTTTCACACACAGCACACAAAAACAACTTTCTAAATAAGTCACCAAAACTGCCTGGAAAGCACACGAAACTCATAATGAATTTTCACCCTTTTTAAGGTTGAAATGAAAGGCAATGCGCATAAACCTTCATAAAAACGATTCATTTTATAGCCACGATGTACAGAACATCCCGCTAAGAAAAAATGGCAGAAAATACAGCTGGCAAAAACCAAATTAATTTCAAGAGCAGCAATTTCTGCAGGAGTTTGGTGTTGGCCAGAATTACATCAGGAGCTGTCACAGTCTCAAAAACAGAGAAACCAGTCTGTATTTTCTTTGTCTCTCTGGTGGGACCTTTCAAGGTATATGTTTGATACCTGATTGTTATGTTTATCTTAAACTATTAGATACTCAATGTAGAAATAGTCTCCTACACACTTCAAATCTCTTCCATGGCGATGACTCAGGTGGTAACCCGCTAGGAGTGTCCAGTATCACTCAGCATCTGCCCCCTGTAGGCCTTGCTGTACAGGCATGTTTGCCACAACCTATTTCTAGACCCATTTATCACCCCTGTCCAGTCACAAGCTCACAGTCTCTTTGCCCTGCGCCCTCTCCGTCTCGTCTCCCTTTTGTATCACTGTCACAATTTCTGAATAGCCAGCTCTACTTCCTCTTTCTTTTTACAAAAGGATACCTGCATTACTTTTCAGCATGACTGACCGTACGGTTCCCCACGCGTATCCTATGAGCGTTAATTACGAGATGTGCACTCCTGCTCGGATATACGACCAGAACTTTGCAGAAGGTAAGGGATCCATCAATAGAAATCCAGCTTCTCTACAAATGAAGCAACACAGAGCTTTGGGAAAGCATTTGGCTGAGGTTTTATTGTGTATCTGCAAAACGTAAGTTGTAAGATGATCCAAATATATCAGCAATTTGATGACATCTTTTGTTTAAAAGCTACGTTTCAGAAGCTAGTATTCAGATTAGAATATAAAACAAAGAAATGTGACATTGGTATAGAGAAAAAATGCAGCTGGCATACTTCTACATTAGCACAATAAATATCCCGCTCTAATACAATGTCCAGCCAACTTAAAGAAGACCCAAATGGCACGTATAAACACAAAGGGATCAACAGCACACGGGCCAAATTAAACAATAAATGCCTGAGCGGCCATCCACCATGTCAGTATATTACACAGAAGTGAAAAATGAAGCCTGAGCTATGAGCTATATATAGAATTCTACACGTGACCACACTGAAATAGCTTGCTAACCAGTGCAGATTGGCATATCCAAGTATATCAATCCCAATAATGAAATATTTTTTCATCAAACCCATAATATAAAACCAAAATAGAAACCACTGGAGTCTGAGGTCCTGATCTGAGTCTGGCAACACTGATTTGTTAATAGATATGGGGGTTTCCAGGGTTGTAAGAGGGGCCAGATTTTCTATTTGGATTGTGTTGTCAGGCAACCAGTATGAGAGAGATACTTTAAATGAATATTACTTCTGTCGATACAGGATAAAAGGCTAATGCCAACTTGCTAACTGAAATGTGTCGTGAGCAAGAACTGGCAGTCTCATTGCAGTGAATCACAGTTTCTGCGGCAGATGCTTTAGCTCAGCTTATGCAACATCAGCATGTGGGTAAAGTATTTCTTCACTTGGCAAAGCTTCTTGTTTGGCAAGATGAAATTATAACTCCCGACCTCATCCATGGACTAGTAAAGTATGTGTGGAATGTGCTACTCAGGATCAAACCTTCAAAAATAGCAAACAATCGAATCGTGTGTGACAGACCAGGTTAACATATTTAGCATTATTCTTTGGGATGAACCACAGCAAGTCTAGTAGATTGTTTTGAATGCACGATCATATTTCCATGCATGTTACAGCTACAGTTATCAAATACTGGGCTTAGAGAATTATGCATATTAGGGATGGTAAGATTCACAGATTCGGTGCATTGGCATAAAATGTGACGCATTGATTTAAAATGTGTGCATCGAATATAAGTTGCCATTTATAATGCATCTTTAACATATTTGAATGAGTAAAAAACTATTTATTTCTATCTGATTAGTAGATGCACTATATTTTTATTATTTAGAAAGTAATTTGTGACCAATATTTTATATGTAAATTGATTTCTCCTCCCAAAAAAGTTTCTCAGGTGCATTCTCTCGTTCTCTCCTATGTGCACGTGACGGATCACAACATTACAGGTCACATAGAATATATATTAACATGGCAGAGGTAGAGCTGGAGGCAGAAAATTACCTTTTTTTGCACTAGAAAGGTGTGTTTGTGTTTAAAAGTCAGAAGGCACTAAGTTTATAATTTGCTGTCTGTCTGAACAAAAGAAATAATAGCGAACTATCTGTATCATATTGAATTGCAGAGCATCATATTTTTTTCACATTTTAGCTGCTTCATATGTTGGCTATGCAGCAAGATGCCAATCGCATTACCTTAGTTATGGAAATGTACATCCCTAATGCATAATCTTTATTGTACAAGCTCATTTCTATCTCTACACAGCGCTAAGTCCACAGGACCTGATGGCTCCGGTGCTGTACCATGGATACTACATCCGTCCTCGTATCAACAAACAGCTGGAGAGGGGCTTTTCACAGGTGGACAGCGAGGACGACTGGTACCGCGTTCTATTAGACGTCTGTCAGTTCACACCGGACGAACTGAGTGTGCGAACCGTAGACAACCTCCTGGAGGTGACTGGAAGCCATACGCAGAGGATGGACCAACACGGCTTTGTTTCCAGAGAGTTCAAGCGCACCTACATCCTTCCTATTGGTGTTGATCCACTGCTGCTGCAAGTGTCTGTATCTCACGATGGGATTATGTGCATCCAGGCACCAAGGGAGGTCCAGGATCTGGAGCCGAAAATCAATGAGCTCAAGATCAATGTGGATAAAAAAGGACGGAAAAGATGCTAAAGTGGAAAATCAAAGCAACACCCAGCACTTGACCAGATCTTACATCCTCTTCACACTTCCCCATGTAGACTGGGTGGGGATGTTTATACATGACATGATTTTTTTTTTATTATTTTTATTTATTCAAACGAAAACCTTTGTATCCTACAAATGTTTGTACAGCTACGATTTTTAGATCGGATTTTGAAAAGAAAAAAAAAACAATGTGTTCAGTCGTCCAAGTGAAAATGAAATTGAAATCACATATAAAATGCAATATTGTGCATTGTACCATGTACCGATTTTAATGTATTTAAAATTAAATAATTGCTCTGGATTTAGGGATATTTGAATCTATATTTATAATAAAAGATATTTTGTATAAAGTCACCCATTTCAGGGAAATGTACCTAAAAAGATTATTTACAACTGCTATGTAAAAAGTTCATACTTGTCTGACTAGACAGTCATAAAGCATTATTATTATTATTATTATTATTATTATTATTATTATTATTATTATTATTAAATCCACATGAATAGTGTTTCTTTTGTACATGCCTCTCATACATTAGAATATAATATAGAGTAATTGATGGAAACTTTATAGAAATGTCAGTATGCAGATTTTCTTGTTTTTCCTGAATGCAGACAAGTTTCTTTAAAATCTTGTCAGAAGACAACAAACCAAAAAATAAAGTCCTTTGTATGGTTACAATTCCAATATAAATCCAGGAGTGTCCACAGCACCTGGGGATTTTAGAAATAAAATTGTTTTAATGCTGTGCTAGCGACTCTAGTCACTGCCACCTCCCATCTCCTGAGCTTGGTGTCACATCTGATAGGGATTCAGCACCCAGTTTTTCTCCTGGAGCCCAGGTTTCCTCCTGGATTCCAGGTTTTCTCCTATTTATGAAAAAACATGCAAGCAGGTTTGAGAACCTGTTGTTCCTAGAAAATAATCTACTACAGTATCGTTTAGGATGGAAGTTCTAACAGTCCATGCATTGGTATATATATATATATATATATATATATATATATATATATATATATATATTTATATTTATATTTATATTTATTTTTTATTTCTTGTTTTCCCGTGATTACGGCTTCATTCTCTTGTGATCTCAACATAAGTTTTCTTTTGATCACCACATAATTTCAAACTCATCAGCGATCAAAGTAAAAACGAATGCGATCATACATGACGCTGCCTCTAGAACATGCTCTTATGCCAAATGCACAGAAAAATGAAGGAAGGAATCATGAGGAAACAATGTTTATGTCGAGATCTTGAGAAAATGTAGTCGCTTTCAAAAGAAAATTTGTGTCAAGATCACGAGAAAGTGTAAAAATCTAAAAGTAAATAAAAAAAAAATGATGCGATCACAAGAAAATGTAGTCGTGTTTACAGGAAAACAACTTTTGTTATGTCAAGATCAGGAGAAAATGAAGTGGTGTTTACGAGAAAACAACCTGTTCTGTCGAGATCGCGTGAATATTAAGTGGTGATAACGAAAAAAAACAACTTTTGTTATGTCGGGGTCACTAAGAATTAAGTCGTGTTTACGAGAAAACAGCTTTTTACGTCAAGATCACAAAAAAAAAAATCAGGTTGAGAAATGAGAAAACGTCTGTCGAGATCACGAGAAAATCGTGTTCTCGAGAAATCAACTTGCGGATCAGGAGAAAATGAAGTCCTGATCACGAGGAAAGAAGAAGTGAAAAATATGATAATGCGTGGTTTCGTAGGACTTCTGGAGTTTAGGATGTTTCGGAAGAACATTTATTGATAGTAGATTTAATTTTATTTTCTGAAATCTTTCTGCCCACATGATCCAAATGAAAAGAGGTTTATTATATACAGTAGGTTTGCTGGTTAAACGTTGACTACCAATGGTAAGGTCAACAAGGACAGACGTGGTGGTGTTCAGTTCACCTGCTCGACTTCACTTCCCACTGAGCAACACGGAAATGAAGACGCTGATAAAAAACAGGAGCTGCTCACTGGCTCAACTCTTCAGAAAACCATGAGCAGCAGCCATGGGCAACAGAGTCACCAATACCTTGGATAAGTAAGTAAACCAAACTCTACCTCCATTTATTCATTTCTACAATATATCTGATTTATTCATTACTACATACGGTCTATAAAAATTCGATTATCACTTATATCAAGATAAAAATAAACCGGATAAATCGAGTCTAAAAGTGTATACAGTATTATAGCAGGACCGATTGCATAAGGAAACAATTTTTGAAGAAATATCGTATACCTGCATATTGTAACGCGTATACTATAAATCAGTTATTATTAGTATCACAATTTTTCGGTTTTTATAACCGATTATTGATTTATTGGATGAGATTTGCGTGGGCAGTGGACAAGGAAGTGACAAACAACCGCACCAGGATCTTTGGTTCACTGGAGCGAACAGCAAAAACAAGTACAAATGTAAGCCTTAAAAATAGAATATATACGAATATAAATATTAATATAAATATAAATGTGTTCTGGGCGGGGTTTTTGTCCCTTTTGTAAACCGGAAATAACAACCACAGTGTTGACACATTGTTCAAAGTCCGTCCTATACTACAGCAAACTGCACGCTTGTGTACAATGCTGTATATTAAAAAAGTACAATATTTAGGGGCGTGGTTTATCCGTATTATGACGCAACAATGGTTTGATGAATGGGCGCGTGAGATATTCCGCTTTTTATTATAGGAGCATGATAAGCACTGGGTAAAATAATGGAGGGCAAATCAGTGCTTTTTTGGGGTAAAAATATTTGGTTTAAGCTATATGTCTATGTAATAAAGTAAAACCCAAACTGATTTCATTTAATCCTTTAAAGGAGGCTTGAGGATCCACCCATTTTGAACAGTCACGTCATTCATACATCTCTATAAAGTGGTTTCCTTCTGAACTGTTCTACATTGTGGCATAATGTACACTTCAGTTTTCTTTCTAATCTTTTAACTGTACACCAGGTTCTTTATTAGTTTTTTTTTTTAAGCACAATTTTCTATTTTCTACATATGTACAGTGCGTGTCAAAAGTTTGGAAACATCTATGGACTTTTATCGTTTCCTTTGACAAAAAAAATATATATATATATATATGTTCAGATGTTCCACTGTATTTTCACTGAAAAGTCCTCCCCTGGCATGATTAACAGTTTTACACACTCTTGCAATCCAGACAGTTGCTATCTCCAAAAAGTTCAGCTGAAATACTTCGCCCTGCTTCTTCTAAAACTTGGAAGGTGTTTTTCACTAGTTGGAGTTTTTTTTCTGACTTTGTGATCCAGTAGGTCCCAGAGCAGTTTAATAGGATTAAGGGGAGGTGCCTGGGCAGGTCATTCCATGATGCATAACACTATGCTAATAATGCTTACAGAGCTCACACACGGGCTTCGGCTCTTTGTCTACTTGTATATTGAAGTCGGTTCCAATGAATTGCAGTTCAGACAGAATTGTATGCCGTATTGTAGTATCAATTGCTGGCCATGTTGTTTTAGTACAGTACGTTCTCCAAATAAAAACAGAAACGTGTGCTATATGTTTTTCATTTAAAGTCTACTGTTATAAACTGGTGGCAGTTTAATGAATATCTTCAAATGATCGAGTTTGTTGCATATTTTTTTTTTAAATAACATGCATGTGTCTCCCAAAAACTGATAAAAGACTGTTTCCATACTTTTAAAACTGTATTCACTACAGAATATTTCATGTTGTAGGTTCATTCCAATTCCAGAAAGCAAGGTGACATTGATTCAGTTGTAGTTTGATTAATGCATTACCATTGATTTAATGCTGATTCAACATTGCTCTGCTATTTGGGATCCTGGATATCGCAGAAGGATATGACAGATGAATACTGAGTAATGTCCATTCTCGAATTGAAGTTCAGAGTTTATAATAAAAAAATGGATGAAGTATAACTTAGAACATGACAGCCAGGGGTTATTTTTCCAATTAGAGCAGAATTCCTCTTTTATCCCAGGCACTAAACTGGAACAGTCTCTACCTTGCAGAGTGCATTCAGAGGACGAGAGTGTATTCGAGATCCTTGGTGTCAAGGACCAGGAGGGTGTTTGTAGAAAACTGTTTAATTTGAAAAAATAAATGGAGAAAAGATCATGCTTTTGAATGTTCGTATACTCAACTGACTCATTTCTCTTTATCACGGTCATCTGTACAGGAGTCATGCCAAACCACAATAAACCCCTGTCCTTTTCAGAATGAAGTAATTCATCAATGGATAATTGACATACGGTATGAAACAAAATAGTGAAGAATGGAAAGAGAAAATCTTCAAAGCTCTGAACTATCAATCTATGATCGCAACTTTAAATGTGAATGGAAGTATTTTTGGAATTTCTCTTTTCCTATAGTTCAGAGCAAAACTAGACCATCGCAGCTGTGTCAGCTCAGAGTCCCCACACATGGACGACTGCATGCAGACTCTCAGACTCTCAAAGTAGTAATAAGAAAGAATAATAAGTTATAAGAAAAAATCTCAACGATGCTCTCAATTTGAGGGCCCTGATTTGAGGGTCATTATTATCTTTTGGTATTGAAAAGGATATTTGACCCAGACTCCATGGATTTGATGAGCTACTGAAAAGGAAATATGGGCTTATCAATATTTTGCTTACCTCTCTTAGGTGGGGTTTAAATCCAAGGAAGTTGAGTCTAAAGCGGTCAACGAGGAAAGGTACTGTCTTAAAAATATATCTTTATTATGAATATGCTATAAAGATTAAAAGTAAAGTATTGGGACACCCGATTTTTCACTAAATATGTGTTTTTTTTTTTTCTTCTTCAAAAAGTTAAAGGCACACAATTGTAAAGAAATAATAGACCTAAACCTTTTCCAGCATGACAATGTCCCAAAGCCAGCTTCATAAAGATATGGGTTACATAGACTGCTTTTTGGTCTGCTCGCTGTTTAGTCAATTTATTCCCTTACTTAAGTTTGCAAGAAGACACAGAAATGCAAACTTAATTCTGTATGTACAGTATCATCTTGAAATTGGATTTGTTGCAGAAAATGGGGCCAAAGTGGAAATTCAATGTAAAAATTGGAACAGTAACTAGATGAAACGGTATAAAGACAAATAATAATAAGTGTCTTGTTAAATAGAATAATTGTTTTGGCCTTTTGTTTTTCCCAACACACCCAAACTAATTATGGGCTTATTGCCAGGTTCAGGTATGAAGACCATTTGAATTGGAACACAAGGTTAAGGACTAATTCCAAGGAATGGATTGTGAGCATTAACTTCTGTGTCTGGTACCATGACTGTGTCTCAAATGCACTATAGTTCTACAATATGTACTTGTAGCCTAGTTGGATTTCATGGTGTTATAATAATTATTGTATACTTTTTGTACACTTTTCTGGCCACAAGCTTCAGGATTTTTTTAACACAAGATTCTGTGTTGCCAGAGTGAATAGTTCAATGCGATACATTTTTAAACGTTACTAAAGAATGTTTATAAAGCAGTTTGTGACGTGTGAATCTTGAAAGTGGGATACAGTAAAATGCCTTTGATTGGTTGGTTGCAATGTCTTTTAAATGGCATCTAATTAAAGTAAGGGGTTTCTTAGCTGTGTTCATTGGGTTCTGTGAGATATGTCTAATAAGGTCATAACAACCCAAATGAAAGACTTCATCTTGTTGAGACTCACCAGAACAGACAGACAGACAGACAGACAGACAGATAGACAGACAGATAGACAGGCACTTTGTTTATCCTGAGGTCAGAACAGAACAGAACAGACTTTCTCTATATTGTAATTTTTCATAATATTACAATATTAAGAAACGATTTTCTGTTATGTTTCTTTTCTTGGTCCTTTCACCATTTAGTAAACATTTGAATCATATCTCATTTGATTTTCCTTCCAATTTCACTGAGTACTTCCCAAGCAGTATTAATACATAACGCAAGATAATTTTTTATTGAAAGTACACACAGAACACCATATAAGTCCAGCAAATACTCCCCCAACAGCTGAACCAGCAATTTATCAATGTGGGTGTGTTGGATAAAAATGTGCAAAACACCAAAATGTGCAGTAATATGAAACTGTTATGTTTTACCTCAGAATAAATATTCACTGTACTGTAGTCATGATAAAGACTTTCTTTAGATGGTGCATTAATATTGTTGATAAATCCATTACAATTTTCTTTTCTTTTCTTTTTCTTGTCAGCTCCACCTGCAGCTTCACGTCATCAGGTATGTATTTGTCATACTACAGTATAGCTGGGTTCAAAATCCTTAATCTTCATGTAAACCCATTATTAAACATTTGAGAGTAATTGTTAAAATTGTTCGTTTGAACCAATCAGATGTTTGAATTTATATGGTTAAAGGATTCTTATTCTAGATCAAGCCCTTTCCCAAAGGGTCCACTAAATAGATTCTAATGCTTACTTCTGGATTAGAGCCTCGATCCCCACATATACGACAACGTGCCGGTAGAACCCGAGTATGCCCAAGTGAGGAAGAAGAAGACGACGACGACGAAGAGGAAGGATTCCGATGAATTGCACTATGCAGAAATTCAGGTGCTGCAGTCTGAAAGCTCGAGCAAGCAGAAGACCCCGCCGCCCAAAGACTCAAGCACAGAATATGCGACCATAGACTTTCTGAGGGGCATGAAAACGAAAGAGACTGCAAAGCCTGCGGATTTACTTATTCCACCTGGAGAGCTTCAGGGACTGATGGTTAAGTCTAAAAAGAAGAAGAGAGCTTCCTCGCATCGGGTCATGGTTTGAATAAATGATAAAAAAAAAAAAATATATATATATATATATATATATATATATATATATATATATATATATATATATATATATATATATATATATATTATAATGAGTATGTGCATAGGTGTGTGTATATGTATGTTTGTAATGTTTGTAACTCAGGATGATTTTCCTTTTAAAGAAAGATCAAATGTATGCTATGCTTGTTGCACATTAATCCTAATGAAGTGTTTCCAAGCCTCAAAGCACACCAAAAAAATGTGAAGGAACAAAGCAGCGTGATGCTCGTTCTCGTGGTCAGTTGATTTCATAGTAACAGTTGTGGATGTCTACTGACCCTATCTATTATTCTATACTTCTTTTGCATAATCTATTCAGCTCTTTTCATGCTGAAACCCATAGTTGCAGTCATCTAATCTGTGTTCTTGGTTTTGCTCTTGTTGATGGGGCACAGCTGGGTTAAATGGGCTAGCAGGGCTAAGCCTCTGTTTTCTCAATGATAAAAAGACATCAGTAAGATTTCAATTTTGGTGTCGATGACAGATTGTTTGTCATTAACAAATGTTTCAAGGTCATTTTATTCTTTTGGAGCCAAGCCATTAATGGTTTTGAGAACAATTACACAGAATGGTATGAAGAAGCAAAGACTGGACTCAGACTGTAGAGTTCTGCAGCCCAGCAGTCACAGTCATGTTTTACACAGAATGAAGATTTTCATTTTGTCTCATAGTGGCGATTGAGGAGACAAATAAGGAATACAGTTTCAGGCATAGTAAACATAAACAAATGGGATTATTTACTTTATCATCCTTTAGTTTTCCTCAGAATGCATTTTGTGGCGCACTAAATGTTGATAAGGACTGTACAAAGTACAAATTACACAACATTATAATAATAATACTATTGATAATCTCTTATATACACATATCTCTTTAATAGTTGTGGAAATAAGAACACAATTTTCATGAATTAAAGACTGAAATTGTCTTTTTTAGAAACCAATAATATTCGATTACTTCGGTATATTACAATGTATTTGTTTATAAATCCAGTAGTTTTGATCTTATTGTCAAGTTTTAATCATGTATTTAAGTCAGAAGAATTTAGCTCTATACACATGAATAGGGACCAAATATGTACATTTGCTGCAGGTTTACAAGGTTTTTATTAAAAAAACAAAACTAAAAAAAAACTAAGAAAGAAAGAAATTAAGTCATGTTGATCTGTATGGATTTTTATCTGGTATAAATGTGCCATTTTTCTTGTTATAAAAGAAATAATTATTGTTGTAGCTGTTGTTAATAAAAAATTTAAAACAAATGTTTTTTTTTATGCTTTTACACCCAGTGTGATGGATGAATAGATGGACCGATGGATATTAAGTAAATGTTATAAATATTCTTTAAATGTGATTATAGCGCCATCTTCTGGTCAAATGTAGCGATACTGCATTATATCCTGCTTAAAAACCACCACATGAAATTAATAATGATGAAAAAAAAACATTCAATTCAATAATCATAATTAAAATGAATAAATATAGTGTTTATTTAATGTGGGAATTTCAATATGTTTTTTTTTCTGTAGTATGGTGACCAGGTTTCCGAAAACCTGAAGCATTAATTCATCATTTCATTATATCAATTTCTAAAAGACTTGTACTTCCGGTTATGGACAAATAAAGACAATATGAAAGTTAATTAATTATAAAAAAGAAATGAAAGTAAAAATAGTGTGACTTTAATGTTGGTTTTCCACCTGAGTGTGGCGCCCCAGTGTTTGTACCAATTAGAGACCACCTTCACCTTCACCTTCCCTATTAGCTAGAATTTTCTCTTAAAAATTAGCTAAATTTCAAAGAAAATAATAAAATAAACAAGCAAATTGGATTAAAGTTAAGAAATCATGTCCCTGTCGATGAACGGTGTCTCCTCAAGAGTGATGCAGTTTATAGACCCAGAGGAGCGCCATCGAGCTGGAATACAGGTAAACAAACAAACAAACACAAACAAACACAGTCAAGCTAGCTGCTAGTCACTTGCTTATTGTCTAGTTTGGTCCATTTTCATAATTATTGCAACTTTTTTAGCCAGTGGATTGTATAATAACCATCTCTGACCTATTTCAAGTAAAATTTGGAGCTAAAGTTTAATTTAAAAATAAACATTTTTAGAGGAAATTGTACAATATGGCCTCCAAAATGAGCCACTGCACTTCTTATTATTTTATTAATTTTTATTAAATAAAATACATTATATATATTTCATAATACCATTTTTTATGTTGTGTTTTTTGGCAGCATAGTGTCACAGAGAGTAAAAGCTCTTCCTGAACATAAACAAATGAATATACATAAGTGTGTGTGTGTGTGTGTGTGTGTGTGTGTGTGTGTGTGTGTATATATATATATATGTATACATATATTTTATATCTTTATACATATATATATTTTTTTGTCTTTTGTCACACCGTAGATGCCGTTCCAGCGTCTCGCTCGGCAAATGCAAGACGTTTTGGGTGATGGAGGAATTCTCAAGGAAGTGGTACATGAGGGAGAAGGTCCGCTCGTACCCAGAGACGCTTCGGTCAGCAGTGAGTATCAGCCACTACGTCACTGCCACTGTGAACAATAAGGTCTGTCTGTTCTGTTACCAAAGTTAACCTTCGTCACGTTCATTTTGTTAACAGTTCACTTTTCGGGATTCTTGGAGTACTCGGATCAGCCCTTTGAGTCGACGAGGAGCTTTAAATTTCCCAAAATGATGAAGCTGGGAAAAGGTAACTGTCTTGATCATTATGTTTGTGTAAATAACCAAAGACAATGGGATGTGCTTTCATGAAAATGGTCAAAGTGTTTATTTAGAATAGAAAAAACATCTGTAGGTAGGTTTTATATCTGCAAAACAAGTTCCTCTTTTTATCTGGATTATAGCAGCTATAAATGGTCATTCTACTCACCAAACTCTTCCTTTCTCTTCCTAAAGTGTAGTTTACAGCTTTAAGTAAATTCTTTAAGTCTCCTGACAGAAGATAAAACCACAGAACCAACAATTCTACACTTGTAATCGATTGGTGTCACATGCCTGCTGTGCAGCTTTGTGGTTTAACCAGCCTTACTACAGTATAGAAACAATAATGAATTACAATAAGAACTAGAGCTCAACCTATTTTTTTTTTTTGTGAATTAATCGGCACCGATAGTTGATTGCTGGAACTATTGGCTTTCTGCAAAAAAACAAACCTATAGTTTTTCCGGGTTGTGTTCATTGCTGGATCAGCTGAGAATTTCCCCTGTTATTACGAGAGCGGCCTCTAGAGGCAAATCACTGATGCAATGTGCTGTTTGTTTTACAGGTGAGACTGCACTCTGCATGGAGTACCTATATTATATTTATCAATTATCATTTATAATTGTATATTATTTAATTATATTTATTAAAATAAAGATACTCATTTATTTTCTTTAGCAGATTTTCATGATTTAAAACTTTTTTTGTAATACAGCTTAGTATTATTTTAGATGAAGTGTTTGTTTTTTTCATTATCCATTTTTTATCCATTCATCAGTTGATTAAAAGGTGATTGACAAGTACGATCTAACCTAGCTATCGTTATCACTGTGATAACGGAGCACGTGGTCCTGAGGCTGGTTATTTTTTTCCTAAATCGCAGCAGAGCAGGTGACCTTTTACATTTTGTCAATCAGACATGACTGTGTGGGGCCTCGACATCGGTCTGCGAACCATGAAGAGAGGAGAGTTCTCTCGTTTTCTCGTGCAGCCCAGATATGCCTATGGAGAGATGGGCTGTCCTCCTGTCATCCCACCGTGGGCCACAGTGCTTTACGAGGTGCAGGTCGTCGACTATCTTGACTCGGCCCAAGTGGACGAGTTCTTTGCACTTTCACCAGTGAGTTTTGTCTTTTCGATTCATTGAATAAATCAGTTTCTTTCTTTAAATTAAGTTTAGCATTTGAATGACCCCGGGTGATGTTATTGTTTGGCTGAATGTCTTTTTGAATGGCAAACATCGGTGGTCCTTGATGCCTCATTGCCTCGCCCATGTTAAAACTGATTAAAGGTCGTTCAGTTCGTATTCTCAACCTGTTATTTAACTGCCTTAATGATGATTATAATATGATCATATCTTGGATTGGAATCTGGGTCAAGGCAGACTGTCATTTCTCAAAAAAACAAAAAAAAACAAAGATGTGTATCATGCATTTTCCACTTTTAACAAAATCATTTACAACAGCTTTAATAAGTTTGTTTCTAAATGAAAAAATTACGTTTCTTCTTTTTTTTTGTACTTGCAAATGTTCCAGGTTGATGTGATACACAGTAAAAGTGCTGATTGTTCAAAACTGTTTCACAGGAAGAGCAGAACTTGTCTCCTCTGTCTACACTGCTGAATGTAGTCGACACGGAGCGGAGCTTCGGAAACCGCTGTTTCAACCAGAGACGATACGAAGACGCCAAAGACAGATACAAGCAGGTAGGCTTAGGGAATTTGTGTGTGTGTGTGTGTGTGTGTGTGTGTGTGTGTGTGTGTGTGTGTGTGTGTGTGTGTGTGTGTGTGTGTGTGTGTGTCTGTGTGATTAAACATTTTAATTTTAAAAGAAAAAAAAACTACATATTCAATAGCACATATCTGACAAAAAAAAAAAAACGAAGACCAAAACCAGGTCATGATTCAGAGTCTACCGTCTGCTTCTTGTCTTTGTCACTGCAGGCCATGACGTTGCTAAGTAACCGCAAGCCAGCAGACGGAGATGAGAAGAGACGTGTGGAGGAGGCGAACCTGCCCTTCCTGCTCAATCTCTCCCTCACTTACCTCCGCCTGGAGCGACCACACAAAGCCCTGCAGTTTGGCCAGAGGGCTCTGAAGATCAGCCCTACTAACACCAAAGCTCTGTTCCGCTGCGGTCAGGTCAGGGACTTGCTTACATCACTTCCTGTACAAATCATTCTCCACGATTCGGGTCAGATGCTTAGCTGGTTTGCTTCTTGTCAATAGGGACACCTGACTTTTCCAGCCAGATGTGCACAAAATCGAAAGCGCACGACCGCATCGGATGATTTAAAAAAACGTCCTTCACTTGAACTAGGAGACTCAAACCTGTTTCAGCATGTCAATGCACAAAGCCATCAATGAAGAGCCATGAAGATCTGCTTTACATGTATTAGAGAAGATGCTCTCCTGCTATAGAACTGCAACCTAACTAGACACTTGTGGGATGAATTGGAACACACCCCAGGCCTCCTCATGTCAACTCCACACTTTTGTGGCTGAATGAATCTCTACAAAATCCAGTTGAACACCTTCCCAGAAGAGTGGAGGCTGTTATAAGAGCAAATTGGGACTCGGTGTGGAATATCTTAATGGAGCACAAACCAATCTTATGCTCAGGTGTCCTCAAACTTTTATAGAGTATAATCAAGCCACTAAGAAAGCGTTGAGATGTCATGTACTTAAACTATTATATATTTTTTTGTCTCTGAAAGATTTTGATAACATCTTATTGGTTAACTAGAAGTAATGAATTTACTTTATTTCTAAATTTCAACTTTTATTGAACAAATTCAATCATCAATAATTACTCTAATTCATAATTACGGATATGATCAATCGCTGAACTAATAATTTTTCACTTATCGTCTATCTTCCACAGGCGTGCTTGGAGATGAACAATTACGAGAAGGCACAAGATTACCTCGCCATGGCTCAGGCCAGGAAGCCGTTTGACGCAGACATCAACAACCTGCTAAGGAAGCTGGCACTGTGAGTCGAATTCTGCCACATGGAGCTCTGTCAATTTTGAGAGGAAGCCTAAAACTTTTTTTATATGCTTGCAGTTCTTACAAAGAAGACCTGGACAAGGAGAAAGAAATGTGCTCCAAGATGTTTTCTGCTCTCAAATCCAAGAATAAAGAGTGAGTAGTTTGTAATTTGATAAACTGACACAAGGGGGCAGTGTTATCGCAGATTTACATGAAATGTACTTCACAATAGGTTCATCTGTAAATATTTTACATTTTTTATTCACACTTCTATTTTTTCAGTGTTTCGGGATTGGAAGAATAAAATAATCAACTATTGAACTCATGGAATTCATGCCATGTGACTGAACAAGTTTGTTTTTGGTAATTTCTTAGTTATTGCCATGTTTTCTACTGATTCAGCAATCTGATATAGCGCTTAGGTTTAAAAGTAATTTCTTTTTATTATTAATGTTGTTTGTTTATACAAATAAATATTGATTTTTTTCGGCATAATCTGCAGTTTCGGACTTGTATATTAGAATACTGCATGAGTTGGTTTTTTTTCACGTCAATACATATTTTTTTGTTGAAATGTTGAATAAAATATTTATTCATGTTCAATCGCAATTTAATCGCACATTTGTATCTGTTTTGAATGTACCTTAAATTAATACTTTTCACGTCTTTAATAATCTAATCAACATGGCCATGGACAAATATTGATGCTTTATGCAAATGTATGTTTATTATTAGTGAACCCAAACTCAACACAGAGTACGAACAAAAAATATTCTTGTAAATGATTTAAAGTGATTATAGAGTTTTGAAGGACATAATTCATCAGGACAACAAACAAAACTTTTGCTATGTTTCCACACGGACGGTTTTAGTTGCCGGATGTGCGCATCATGGCGGATTTTGGTGCCTGATTTGAGACTTTTTAATTTTTTTATTTTATAACTTGTAGAACTTCTTTTTTTAATGAAAGGATCCCATGAATAAATGTGTTGCGTTAAAGGTTTTAATTTATCCTCTTTTATTTTAATTTATATGTAAAAATTTTAAAATGGTCAAACAGGAATGCGCTGCATTTAATAAAAAAGATAGGAAGGTTTTGCTCTAGAGTTTGGAGCACGGCTATGGGGAATCGTGCTTGTAATACTTCAGTTACATTCACATTTATGGCATTTGGCAGATGCTTTTTTCCAGAGCGACTTACATTTTGTCATTATATACAACTGAGCAGTTGAGGGTCTTGCTCATGGGCCCAGCAGTGGCTGCTTAGTGGTGCTGGAAATTGTACTAACGACCTTTCAAACAGAAGTCGAACATCTTAACCACTGAGATGCCACTTCCTCCTTTACATTAGTGAGGTCAGGTCACGATGTTGGCTAAGGAGAATGTTCCTGGTAGCTTGTGTTCGTCCACTCCGATCCTAACACACCCTGTATTTATGGCTCATTTTAACATGTTGCATAAAATGTGTTTGGATGTGCTTACGTGACATTTTCCCTTCAGTTGAACTAGGAGGCCCAGACCTGTTCCTGCATGACCATGCTCCTGTGCTGCACAAAGCCAGCTCCATGAAAATATGCTTTACATGCGTTGAAGTGGAACATCTCCTGCTACCCCTATTGAGCACCTTTACAATGAATTCTTCATGCTGACTTCACCCCAGGGCCTCCTCACCTCACCTACATCAGTACCTGACTTTACTATTACTTTTGCAACTAAATGATTTTCTACAAATCTCCACCAAATCTAGTGGAACATCTAGTGGAACAAGAGTGGAGGTTATTATAACAGACTAAATCTGGAATGGGATATTGAAAATGTTGGGATGTTCACATATACCAGCTTGTTAAGGCACCCCAGGAGCAGAGGAGGTTAAGAGCCTGGCTCAAGGACCCAACAGTGTCAGTTTGTTGCCTCGTCTTCTGATGAGTAAACCAGAGCATAAGGAACTAAAGTGAATGCAGTCTACATAGACATCATGTGTTTAACCAGCCGGTGTCCATATATTTGTGGGCACAAAAAGTGTCAGAAGGTGCAGTGCAAGCAGCAGGACAAATAAAACCCACACACTTGTTCATTTGTACGTTATCATTTCTATAGTAACAGATAATTCACTATACGGAGTGCTAACGTTTCGGTGGTTACAGCAGAGGATTTTGATTAAAAGTTATAGAAGGAGTCTCCAGTGTTAGCGGTTAGATTTTGACATTTATTGTAACAGACTGGAATAGTAGTCACTGAGTTTGTTGAGGCAGCTTGTCGCATCCTACAGTACGTGCGGACGATACCATCTTTAAAAAAACGGATGCATTAGATAGCGTTGGACCTTGATGTCTCTGCTAGCCCTGGCACGCCATTTAAACAGAGGCTTGTATGTCTTTTCAGGCTGAGGAACCTCCAGAAGAAGGTTTGATCTGATAAGATGGCGCTGCATGGTGTGTACACACACACACACACACACACACACACACACACACACACATTTTTCCCAGCCACCGATCAGTATAGACACTTCCATCAACCAGAGCATGAATACAAGACCTCAGCGTCGACAGGCTCAAATGTTCACTATGGCTTTCGTCTGTATTTTATACATACTTTTTAATACAGAAAATTGTATGTTCAATGCCTCAGAGTGTATTTTGCTACATTCTTTCGAGTTCGTTTGGTGCAAAAAAAACGCAGACGATTGAAGAGTAAAGCGGAAAGGAAATAAAAATCATAGCTCTTAAATCTGTTCGGTGTGGCAGTTAATATGATTCATGCACCAATAACTTCAGCAAACGCTGCTTTCCATTTACTCCCTCGTCTCCGGCCTGGCAGATCAATGCCCTATTCATATCATCGCCCCCGACTGCAGGAGCCTGGCCTTTCCTTCACCTTTAGTGCTACAGTCATTTTCTCACATAATATCCCTTTTTTCTCTCTCAGCACTAAATAAGGTTTTTGGGTCTGATCGAAAATAATCTAGAGTCAAATATAGAAATTTCGGTCTGCCCATTTTTTTTCTTCCTCTCATCTTATCTGTTGGAAAGGCTACATTTCAAGGCTGCTCTGTATTTATTTGGAGTAAAAGAGAGAAATGTGTGAGGAGCTCACAAGAAGGGCTTTGATTTAATTTATGGGGAAAAGTGTTGTTTTTGTTTCGAGGAATTTTAGGGAATGTTTCGAGAGTGCTGACGGTTTAATGGGATATGCAGAGGCACCAAGTAGGGCACAGTGCTTCTTTGTTAATGGTGCCTTGCTCGAGGACTTGTTTATCCTGGCCTGTGTGACGCTCCATGATGCATTGACAAATAGATGGAGTTGTTCACGTCGACACTAAATTGCAATGGAGTCTTCTTAGAAGTATGTGTAACAAAAAAATTATATAATGTAATGAACATGAATCGTATATAAAGTAACAAGACGTATGCGGTTCTTCCCCAAAATGTTACCACAAAGTGAGTGAATGCAGGAGAATGAAATTTTCCCCTCACTTGCTACCAACTATGGAACCCAAACCTGTTCCAACATGATAATGACCCTGTGCACAAAGCCAGCTAACTGAAAATGTGCTCTACATGGGTTGGAGTGTAAGGTCTCCTGCTAAAGAAAAAGGGTTTATAATGAAATCAGATTTCAACAAAATGATTTCCTATACAAAGCTGGTTTTGGGCTCCAGAAACAGAAGTGGTTCAATCCAGATTTTTCTTAAATAGATTCGAATTTATTCACTTGCATGACTAATAGCTGTGATGTTCACAAAATCCTGCTCGCACCAACAAAGGGTGTTTCCGTGGAAGAAATGTGTGTCTGATGTTATCTTCATCTCCATAAAGATAAAAGAATTGGGAGACTGCCATCTTTGCTGCCATCTGAAGCATGCATGTTGTTGTTTTTTTTTATTCTCGTACACGACTTCTATAGTCTTCCTCCCGCACTGTTGCTGTTTTTCTTTATGGGTGGATTAATAAATTTATTTCATTTAGATTTTTTATTCAATTTGGTCGTCGTCTTCATGTCTGAGTTTGCAGCATAAAATCTTGCCATTGCCTCCTCCTTTCGGGTGGCTCTTTAGAGTGGAGTTGAAAGCCTGGTCTCCTGTCAGCGCATACGCACTTTTCAGCAACCCTGTGTTTGTTTTAATTTACTATAATTCCTTAAGAAGCCACTCTGCACAGAAGAACAAGGATGTTATGTGGGCGCCTCGTCTTTTGCCAAACGTGATGCTGTTTCTTCCTGTTTTGTCTTCCTGTGGATGACATCAGTTGGTGCTCTGTGCTTGTAAACCAAATGTTTACGCTATGACCCATGGGCGAACGTTACAAGGGCTAAAGGTACAATAAGAGCGGGATGGTGGAAAGCAGAGGAAGTTTATACTGGATGTCGAGCGTGAAAGAAAGAAAATAATCAGTGGAAGGGTAACGTGATGTAGCCTGACACGTCCTGTTGAACGTCATAATATTAATACTCATTGTTCTGATATGACCACCTGCCTAATATTGTGTTGGTCCCCCTTTTGCTGCCAAAACAGTCCTGAGCATTAACAGCATGAACTTCTTCATTCTGTTGGATCAGACCACACGGACCAGCCTTCGCTCCTCACGTGCATCAATGAGCCTTTGGCGCTCACAGACCTGTCGCCGGTTCACCACTGTTCCTTCCTTGGAGCACTTTAGATTGATTTTTCCTGCTTCTAACACGTCAGCTTGGAGGACAAAATGTTCACTTGCTGACTAATAAATATATCCACCCACTAACAGGTGCCATGATGAAGAGATAATCAGTGTTTTTTTACTTCACCAGTCATAATGTTATGCTTGTTTATTAGCATGCTAATATAATCCAGTGATTTGAATTTGAACCAGAACTAAAAATCAGTCACAACTGTTGTTGCAGAAAACTTCCCGTACTTGAACCTGGAAGCTGTACTTTTTGAAAGTGCAACTCAAAGATGGATCCAGAACTGGCAGGTCCATAGGCAGTCCTCCAAACACAATATTTGTTATAGTGCAGGAAACGTAGGTCAGTGAATATCATAATATTTGGGGAAGAAAATTTTAAGTCTGTGTTTGCTCATGGAGATTACTCTCTTTACTGCTTCGACTCTTCAGGACGTCAATCAAAAATGGGATTTATAGTCAGTTCAACATCTTGTAGTGTAACAATAACATATCTAGTAGATCTACATATTGAACCATACAACATTTAAATTTCTCACTTCAGCTGAAAACATATGCAGAACTTATTCATTGCTTGTTTTCAGTTTTCCCCTGGAGACACAACTGGATCGATTCCAACAAGATACCAGTTGACTGCTCCAGCCGTCTATGCTGTATTAATAGGACTCGCTAGGTCAACAAGAGTTGCTGGTAACCCAAGCTGGGGTGGGGAGGCAATGAGTTAATGCTGTCCAATTTATTTTGATTAGCTAATAAACTCATCTTCCATTTCAGCTGTCCTTCCATCCCAACTGTAGATGATTTGGTCCCAGGTGTGACGGACAAATGCAACTTCCACATTTTCTTGGATTTAATTGGTGCTTGCTGTTACAGCAAGGTCGAATAATTTTAGTGACTTGATGATTTGAATCTAATCCATCAAGATAAACAAATCGCATTTTGCGTCATTTCGTACCTTTGATTACAAAAAAAATTTAATGTTACATTTTCAGAAAGCAGATCCCCCAACATGTCTATATACATAAACTTTCACTATAGTTCCAATAATTTATATATGTATGTATATATAATTGCATAGCGTCTATGGGAGTCAAGCGGCAATATAACGAACGACTAGGATCAGAAGGCTCATGAGATGAACTACTCAATTCTGTTTCCTGTGTAATGCACTGCATAGAGTCTATGAGAGTCACGCGATAAAAGACTCATACTAGAAGAGTCACGAGATGAACTGCTCGATTCTGTTTCCTGTAAATAACCTACACAGATTTTGCTATGGTTAGCTCATTACCGGAAAACAGAAGAATCACTCTTTGAGACTGAGTCACATTTAAGACTCGTTCAAAGTGAACAAAATTGTTCATGAAAGACTCGTCACTACAAGACAAGGCAAGCATTCTTAGCTTGTATGGTTTTTTATTTAGGTGCAAGCTAGAAAGCCAGTTGTTTTAATAACTTGTGCCTTCAAAAGAAAGAACAAGAGGCATCAGGCCTCTTAGACTCTAAGCATGACTATGACTTTTCATCAAGTAATCGTTCCGTATGTCTGTTACTCATACTCGAATGGCATTACCTAACCTTCTTGCCTGTAAATATGAGAGTGCGTCTGTCACTTTGCTGAAACCCAATCAGAGAATGACAAACCACCACCCGCTGTAAGCATATCTGATGCAGAAAATCTTGGCTCCTCGGGTTCCCGCGAGCGACTCAATCCAGTGATGCCGACGAGCCATGGGAAAGCACGGGAATATGATGTCCTTAAGGACTGCAAGGCATCTTGACAATGCACCTCAATCCAGCCCTCACTTAAAAACAGCTATGATGGTCCAGACAGTTGGGACCAGATGGCCGAGATAAAACCTTAAAGGGGAATTCCATGCAACCATTCAGTTGTAAAAATGTCAACAAACAAAACAAGATACATTTTTAACCTTTTATTTAATAAAAGTAGTTTCATTTTCTCCATTAAACAAAAAAACCACAAGATTAAATACAATGGCTTTTTTCATGGATTGTCCAGTTTAAACAGAGCACTTTACATGGAGCAAATTGAGCTTGAAGCCTCAGCCATTTATTTTCATAAAGTGTTTGCTTTCCTTGGCATCGCGCACTGTGCTCATAATTCTGGACGGAGCTAACATGGTACTGAATTGACTCCAGTGCCAGAGAACCAGAGGCGTGCAAATGATTCGGGCCTCCGACGGTTATATTGGGAATATTCAGGATGCCTATTGTATGCGCTCATCCGCAAATAGCACCATTGCTGTCACTATGGAAGAACTTTCCTTACTTTGAATTTTTGACTTTCTCTTGTTTACCTCAGATTCTATCTAGAATATACACTGTTTTTGTAATCTAAGGGTATACTTCCTGCTCAAAAATTTCACTGATTCCCAAAAAGCCTGCACAAGAATTCTCTTTTTAAGCTACCGTTATGAGAACATTATAAAAAGGGCACGACAAGTTAACACGCTCAGAAGAATGCCAGGCAGATATCCATGGACTTTGTCCAAAACCACAGCCATTAGGTTTTAGTGAAACTTGTACTGGCTGCATCATTTAGTCACAAAACTTTTTACTGCAATACGCCAACTATGACAACTCCAGCCAAATCTATTCCATTTCCATTGATATTTCCCTGTGCAAGTTCAACATTTGCATAAAAAAAAAAAAAATGAGAATGTTGTTTTCAAGAATACGCATGCTGTTTCTCACGTTCTTTTTGCCACCGATTCATCTGTTTAAACAGGCAATTGACAATTGAATTCCTCCGATCTTAAATTAGGAAGTCAGGGCACTCCAGGGCAACACGTATCACATTTAAGATAAGAAAATAGAGAGGCATCGTGGCCCAGGCGCTTCTGTCCTCACAGTCAACCCACACTGGAGGAATGCCAGCAGGTACTAATGGGGGCAGGATGGCATTGATGGCATACTAATGGCATTGAGCTAAGGCTGAACCTTCAGGGTCGTGTTTGGGACGAGAACAAGAATTCATATGGAAATGACACTGGTGCGGCCAAACAACAAAAAAGAGACAAGGCTAATGGAACGGGTGAAATCGGAGTCGAGGGTTTTTGTGGAAGCACATCAATGCGAGGGGAAAAAAACGAGCTTGTGGTAGGTTGCTTTAACATATAAAACAAATAAGTAGCATTGTTTGGAAAGACTAATGGAAAGTGTTTTTTTTTTTGGTACCACAGAGAGAATCTTAAATGCTGCTTGGTTCATGGCCACTAGATGGAACAGCAGGCTTCTGCACTCTGGATTAGCCCCTTCATTTCCACATACACTATATACTGTACATACACTCTATACCCAGCTACCAACTAATCATTTTATTTTGATAATTTTTTATAAGTATTTCTTACTTTCTTTTTTATTTTATATTTCACATCTACCTTTCATTCCATTTCCAGTGAATCAATTTCCTATAATTATACAGTATATGTGTAGTCACAAGCTGACTTTTTTTAGCATTAAGCTTGAAAATGGGTTCATTTCAAGCGAATGTTTAACAAAATATCGAATATTTGAACAATAATACAACCTAAAACCCTACACTTTATTTATTCATAAAGCAGTGTCTGTATTGTGACAACTCCTTGTTAGCGGCTAAATTGTACACCATGCTAGCTAACATTTGAGAGGAATCATTCTTAGCCTTGGGTGATATTTTCCACATTGTTTCACATTCAGAAATAAATAGACTTTAGTCAATTAAAAATTTTGTTGTTAATGTATATTACGTTTTTGCATGTAGTGGTGTTTCAATTAGCTTTTCGTGTAAAATTTTCAGTGATGTATCAGTTGTGTTAAGGTTTTACTATATTCATGTTATTAAGCGAAAGATGTATCCTTCATGCTACCACATCCATCCATCCATTCATCCATCCATCCATTATACTTTTTTTCTGGCAGTAAAGCAATGTGGGAAAACAATACTTAAAGCTAACAACACCTTCACTATATGAATTATTATTGGTGTTAAGGTTATACTATATTCATGATGTTGAGGGAAAGATGTATCCTTCCCTTCATGGTACCACATCCATCCATCTATCCATCCATCCATCCATCCATCGATTGATCCATCCATCCATCCATCCATCTATCTATTAAACTTTTTTCTGGGAGTAATGCAATATGGTAAAACAATACCTAAAGCTAACAACACCTTTACTGTATGATGTGAGGGCAAAATTGTTTCCTTTATGGTTCCACATCCATCCATCCATCCATCCATCCATCCATTCATCCATTCATCCATCCATCCATCCATCCATCCATCTTTCCTGAAAGTACTCCTAATGTCTTAAATGTTTTTACAATTCTAACTATGATGATTAGACTTTTTGCTTTCTAGGGGGGAAAAAACCTTAGTTTTTAGTTTTTATCAGTAAATCGAGTGAAAACATTTAGTGCATTTTGATTTTTGTATGTATTTATTTATTTAAGAAATGGATTGATCAAGGATACTTGTCTACTTTAGAGCTTGCTGTACTGTCATTCTGTCTTTGTCATTTGTTTTATTATTATATATTACTGTATTTCTTCACATTAATTCAAGCAGACCTACAGTTTACTTCCTAACAAACTAGCGTTGTTACTCATTGTGCATTCGTTCCACTCACTCACACACTTTGTCTCTCTCACACACACACACACACACACACACACACACACACACACACACACACACACACACACACACACACAGCTCTATTTACACTGGAATATTACTGGCCATATAAATGGATTCTCTCTCTCCGGGCAATTGTAAGCATGCGGTATTTTGGCTGAGAGCTGTGCACTAGGAGGAGTCCAGGAGTCCCGCCCAGCTCGCCAGGACACAGTTAGGGAGAGAGAGAGAGAGAGAGAGAGAGAGAGAGAAGGAGGGAGGGAAAAAAAGCCAAAGATCAGTCAGAGAGAGGAAGAGATAAAGAGAGGGAGCTCTCTGCTGAGAGAACACTGCTGTGTGGTTTATCTAGGCTGCGACGGGCACGAGATGAGACGAACACGAAACGGGCACACATTTATGGTCTGGAACGGAAACAAGCGTGACACGAGGGGAGAAACAAAATCTTGAAGCACACGTGCACTTTGCTTTCAGTCTGAGATTCTTGTTCGGAGAACTGCTTTTGGAGTGAAGAGGGTCAAGTGTTTTACCGCGGAATGTTATTAATACCACGAACAGTACAAGCATACTTTGCATTCAAATTTATTTTCTAACATGCCTGGATTCAAAACAGATACCCTTTGCTGTTCACTGTTCATGACATGGAGAACTTTCTGAAGGCTCTGAACGAGTTCGTCTGCTAAGGATGCATTGTGGGACTTTTACACTCCGTGCCATCGCCATGGCATGTCAAGTGGCTGTTTCAATGGTGCTCCTGTGCCAACTGGTGGTTGCCGGGTTCTCGCTGGAGATCGGAGGTTACGAGGGTGATTGGGGCAGACCAGCAAAGTGCCAGCTGATCACCATTCCTATGTGCCAAGGAATTGGCTACAACATGACACGGATGCCCAACATCATGAAATATCATAGTCAAGAGGAGGCAAGTATAAAACTCAGCGAATTTGCTCCTCTGGTGGAATATGGCTGTGATGTACATCTCCGCTTCTTTTTGTGTTCTCTGTACGTGCCAATGTGTACAGACAAAGTGTCCAACACTATCCCGGCATGCCGACCTATGTGCGAGCAGGCGAGACAGAAGTGCTCTCCTATTATGGAGAAATTCAATTTCAAGTGGCCGGATTCATTGGACTGTTCGAAGTTGCCAACCAATAACGACCCGAATTCCCTGTGCATTGAGGCTCCAGAGAATGATACGGTGCCTGAGACTAGGAAAGGGGAGGGAATGCTGCCTGTGCCCGCCAGACCCAAGCAGGCCAGCAGCAGCAGCCCTGGACAATCATCTGGGTCTTGTGAAAACCAGGGGAAGTTCCAATATGTGGAGAGGAGCAAGTCGTGTGCGCCGCGATGCACCCCAACTGTTGACGTGCTCTGGTCGAGGCAAGACAAGGACTTTGCTTTCATCTGGATGGTTGTATGGTCTACACTTTGCTTTATCTCAACTGCCTTCACGGTGCTCACCTTCCTCCTGGACCCACAGCGCTTCCAGTACCCAGAGAGGCCTATTATCTTCCTCTCTATGTGCTACAACATCTACTCTGTGGCTTTCATCATCCGCTCTGTGGCAGGAGCCGAGAACATTGCCTGCGACAGTGAAAACGGACAACTTTACATCATACAAGAGGGCTTAGAGAGCACAGGGTGTACCATAGTCTTCCTCATTCTGTATTACTTTGGCATGGCTAGCTCCATCTGGTGGGTCATTCTCACACTCACCTGGTTCCTTGCAGCCGGCCGGAAATGGGGACATGAAGCGATTGAGGCACATAGCAGCTATTTCCACATGATCGCCTGGGGCATCCCGGCTTTGAAAACCATAATCATCCTCACCATGCGCAAAGTGGCAGGTGACGAGTTGACCGGACTGTGCTATGTCAGCAGCATGGACACCAGTGCTTTAACCGGGTTTGTCCTGATCCCCCTCTCGTGCTACCTAATCATTGGCACCTCGTTCCTCCTGACTGGATTTGTCGCTCTTTTCCACATCCGTAAGATCATGAAAACCGAGGGTACCAACACCGAAAAGCTGGAAAAGCTCATGTTTAAGATTGGGATCTTCTCTGTACTTTACACTGTCCCAGCCACTTGCGTGATTATCTGCTACTTTTACGAGAGACTCAACATGGACTACTGGAAGTCTCGCTCCCTGGAGAGCAAGGGCGTCTCGTTTCCCGGACCAAGGATCGAGGACTGTTCCCTGGAGTCTTCAGTGCCCACCGTAGCCGTGTTCATGCTGAAGATATTCATGTCTTTAGTGGTAGGCATTACCAGTGGGGTCTGGGTGTGGAGCTCAAAGACTCTCCAGACTTGGCAAGCCTTTTGCACCAGGAGGTTGTCGATGAGGACGACGCACAAGCCGTGTCCTAGCATCAACTGCAGCTCCCACTGCCATTATAAAGCCACTTCATTCCATGCAAACAAAACTGACTCATGCACAGACAGTCCTACAAGGGTTTGACAAAACGTTTTGGCACTTTGAACAATTACAGACAATTTTAAAAGCCTGCACTCGGCAACGAAAGCATTCTAAAGCTTCAGCCGGCAAGTTTTTTTTTTGATGCAAACTGAGATGTAAATACAGACATGTTCAAGGCAGAAATGTTTATTTATTACCGCTATTTAAGTTGTCAGCTTGCCACTAAATGCACTATACTGTACATATAATTGCAGGTGCTCTAAATAATAGAGTGTAAGGGTGAATTGTATGTATAGAAAAATATTTTTGGGATAAAAGAACAATAAAAATCATATATATATTTTGCCAATGACTTCATTTAATTACACTATCCGATCCTTGTTTAAAAAAAAAAAAAAACGTCGCGGGAGTATTTGTAAACATTTTCCAAATTATGCTGGTTTTCCAGAAACAGATTGGAATCGAGTTCTACATTTCTTTCACAAATGCCTTCTTTTGTTAGAACGTTTAGAGAAAATGGATTGTGCCCATGGTGCTCTTTTGGAACAGCAGATCATATTTCTTACTTCTTAATGATTAAGTGATCTAAAATTAAGTAATGCAGTGTCGTGAGTTTAATGCTACATTCTATGTTTTTATTAGTGTATATACATTTCATACCCAGTTTTAACGCTTCTCAAATTGCACTTCAAATGAGCTTAAAATGTTAGCTTATTTGGTATCCATCTGGAAGCTGCTGTCACACTTTCCTAAGTGACAGGGCCTTTATTTTAATTCTGTATATATTCCACAAAGCTGCTGTCAGCTGATCACAGCCTTGGCTACGTTTTATAAAAAAAAAAAAAAGACTAATAGAGAGCGGCGAAGACTTTTAGGATATAAAATGTGTACCTTTGCAGACCAGTGGAAGCTGTGTACATGTTAAAAAGGCGCCTCTTCAAGCCAACACCATTAGTCATATTTTGCAGAGAGGGAAGCGAATCCCAGGTCCAGAGTAAATAGGATTTGCACAGGCCAATCTCCTGGTCCAAATTAGGGATTACTATGTGTCCATAAAACTGTCCTGCTGCAGTATGCTCTCAACTCATGAGAGGTTTTTTTTTTATTAGAAATGTAAATATTTATTCTAACCAGTGTTTTTTTATGTATTCTCCTAGCGCCTGTATATCTAATTGTACCGACGTCCTTAACATCACCGAGCACAGGCTTTATATTTTAAACATGTTGTATTTGACCAAAACAAAGTTTGTAGCTTTTATTATGTGGGGTATTAACAATTAAGTGATCGTCAATCTAAGTGATAGATGAAACCGACGATGTCTTTTTATCTTTTTTAAGTTGAAATGAAAGGCGGTGTGAATAAACCTTTGTAAAAAAACGATTCCTCATGACATTTTAAAGCCATCATGTACAGAACATTACACAAGGATATAGTAGAAAATTGATAAAAACTAATGCTGCCAAAATTAACGCGTTAACGCGAATTCATTTTAACAGCATTTTTTTTTATTTACGCACGATTAGTGCAGCACACATTTCTGTTTGACCATTTTTATAAAAAATATTAATGAATATATAACACAACACATTTATTTACAACATTCTTTCTATTCTCATATATAAATTTTTTTTACCAAAAAATTTTTTAATCACTAAACATTTGCCACTAAAAAAGCACCAAAAACTGCCATGATGCACACATCCGGCAATTAAACCCGTCTGTGTGGAAACAGCAAAAGTCCCATTAATCCTGAAGATTTACATAATTTAAAACACCATAATTGCTTTAATAAAACATTTACAAGTATATTTTGTTTTCATGCTCTATGTTGAGTTTGGTTTTACTAACAATAAACATACATACATTTGCATAGCAAAAGCATCCGGATTTGCCCATGTAAAAGATGACAATCACGCGATTAATCGTGATTAAATATTTGAATCGACTGACAGTTCTAATAAAAACATTTTGCAGACAGGATTTGCATTTCACGTGTCGGCAAATCAAATTACATCGTCTAAATTGCCTGTGCGAGCATGCTTTTTACTATCAAAAATTCATTTACAGAATTTCATTAGAACAGAATATACCTTTCTCCCAAACATTATTAAATATTTAAATCCCTGCTGCCATTATATATTTGTATATATTTTATATTTATAATTTTTTTATTATTATTATTATTTTCCTGGTTTAGAGCCTTTACCTGCAATATGCAAGGGGTCCATTCACCCAGAATTACCCAATTAATTAAAATCACTTTAGTACTCTAAAGAAAAAAAACTATGACAGTTTGCCAAAAATGTGTCATGTATTCGAAACTCTCTTTCATCGCCCAGTCTCAAACATATCTCATTCCTGAAACCAAAGAAAGAGATATTTGTCATTCAGATTGTCATGTAGATTTGACCCACACGGATGGTTTTAGGTTGAAGTGTTGGTGCGACACTGCAGCGTTTGTGTCGCCCGAGTGCTTGGTTTATCCAGCAACAGCCTTCATTATTCGGCCCATCAAGGACCAGAGCATAAAGGCCCTATTGTACACCTTGATGTTTAACGTCCTAAATGCTATTTTAGGCAAATCGTTCGCTCAAAGAAGCCCCCTTTCGGACTTTCTAAAAGTGAATGTTAATGGCCTTGTAAGTGAGCTTGGGAACGGGACAAGATAGAACAGTTTTGAACGATCTCGTAACTCGGAGGAGAAACCATGTGTACATTTAACAAGAGGATCATTAAAGCGCCGGGGACTTTCCCCTCGTCTTTTAAAGAAAGCCAGAGCAATAGAGCAAAAGAAGAAAGGAATAGTGCTCGTTACCAGTTACCCCACGGGTAGGATCCCTTTCCCAGTGTGTTTGAAGTGGAAATAAGGGAGCTTGGTGAAAGCGCACTGAGAAGCTGTTGCCACCCAATGCTTTTTCTTTTCTTTTTTTTTTTCTTGTTTTATTATTTATTAATTTATTTTTATCTGTTAACCTATTAAAAGCTGTGATCATTATTCACATGCGCTCAGTTGGGGCAAAAATAGACATTGAAATTCCCTCATGTATAACATCCAATAATATTTTCTCTGAAGGGTTTGTTGGATGTTCTTCCCTTTCCATAAGGATTCTACTTCTGAAATGGAAATTGTCTGTGTTTCCACCAGGAGAAGAAAGCTGAAAAGGATGATGACATTTGCTTTTATTTTGCGACAATTTGGATTAAAAGTAAAACTTTGGCGCTAGATCCATATGACCTTACCAAGACCAGAAGCGAAGCCATAATGCATACAGATGACTGAAAATTGGATGGTACTTTCGCCATTACTCTCCTCCGGTACTCTCCTTTAAGTAGGTTTGGAAAGTTTTCTCTAGAATGAAGCCATCATTTTATTTATTGGACTTGTCCCTTAAAATGACGATGGCCTTCATGAGCGCCAATTGTCTCTTTTTGTCACATCCAAAGAAAGCAAGTTGAATTCGCTGTATAATTTCTCCAGTAACTACTCACCTAGATTTCAAGGCTGCACCATTGAGAAAAAGGAAACGTGTTTAAACTTTATGCTATAAGTATATTAGCATTGGAAATCACCCAACTGTCCAAAATAGTTTCTGGGGGCAATGTGTGCCAGGAAACAGATTTTGTATTTTTTTTATAGTGTTTTCTTGAAATCAGGCCTCAGTTTCTCTTGCCTGATTTGTTTAGATGTGACAGTCAAGAGCAGGCCACTGTCTGGTTCAGGCAATCCTCAAACCTCCAGACAGTTCAACCTGACAAAAGGGCCTTTGCTGGGCTTTGGCTCGGGGATACGCAGCACAGAGACGGCTTTGTGCTGCGGTTGAACGTCCGAGACACACCGTGTCTTGTTGCTCGCCAAACTGTCAGGTCTCTCTGGTCTACGCAAGCCATCCTTTTCAATCAGGTTGTTTCTTGCACGGCTGTCGTGTCGAATCCAAATCATAGCACTGCTAAGGGCAAACCCAGAAACCGTGCACAGAATTTCAAAAATGAATCTTCAGGTTTGGTTAATTTTTTTGTTGTTGCCAAAAATAACATATTTCAGAAAACAGAGTGAGGCCATGGGAAAGGATAAGAGCCCCATTAGGAAGATTAGTAGCCTAATGGGTTTTTATATCAAAATCTGTTTACTGCTTAAACATTCAGCTTGTAAAACTGCCCGTCCCACGGCGGCCATATCACGGTTCCTGTTATTAGTGAGATGAGACGCGCAAGGCTAGTAAAGCGCAATGCCCCCAGCTGAGCCATGTGCTGCTAGTTAGTCCCCCTCACGCTAGCCATGCTAGCGGCCCGTTTTTCTGGCATCCAGCTTCTCTTGCTCAGGCCTGCCTGGCGTCACCTTGCCTGGCTTATGACTCATGCATGTCAGTTGATCATGCTAACGGTGTCTCGGATAACATTCCTTGCAGAATGCTGGCTTGCGCGGGAAAACTCATAAAGGTAATTAAGGTGTCTCGAAATGAGCAGGCCGGTCAGTTTAATAGCAGCCGAGAGGACTATGGAAGCTTGTTCTCTTGGCGTCAAACTGCAATTACATTTTCCATGGTCATTTAGCGTCTCGGGGTGTTCATAATCAGCCTTGAGAGGATGCGAGGATTGGACTTTGTCGTGAATTGTGTTCACATGCTAGTTTTTATCATCGCCAATAACTCCTCAGTGGTTGTTTATTTAGGAGAGAGCAAAAGACCATTGTGGAAATTTCATCAAGTTTAAGGCCTGAAATAAGCACACCACTTGAGCACTTGTTCCAAGAGCCAACTGTTATCTAATGCTCAATGCCATATGGCTTGGGGCCTCCTGTCACAGTGTTTTTTATGAAATGTGAGGTAGATTCTGGACCTTGAACTGTGAATTGCTTCTCTCTTCTCCATTTTATTTGTTTAGCGGTTATAAAAGAATGTATACGTTTATCAATAATGAGAGAACCAGTGGCGAATGTGGTAAAGAAAAACTCTCTGAGATGGCATGAGGAAAAACCTTGAGAGACACCAGACTCAAAAGGGAAATCCAACCTTATCTGGGTGGCACTGAATGTCCACTCATTATAGTTCCATCATTGTGTGCAGTTATAAGGCGAGTAAATGCAGCCTGTGGTCTTGAGCAATTGTAGTAGACCGCTGATGTCTAAATTGATCCTCAAAATTCTTAAGTTGCTTAGTAACTTCATGGATCTTTGGGCTGTTCATGTGGAACCCTCCCCCGGTGCACAAATTAAAGAGAACTCAATCCAGAGGTAGGGCATTGGGATGAATCAGTTTCTGGCTCTGGATGCTTAGACATTAGTTTTGTTGTAATTCTGAAAGAAGAGTCCCAGATCTGGGATTAAAAACATCCATGGCATGACTCAAATGAGATCTCAATCTCCACTGGCCTATTTGTTTTTTTGTTCTCGTCCATTGTTCTTGCACTTGTTTGCATGATCTTCCTTCTCACTTGAGTATGTTTTTGGAGCTTTTGCTTGTCAAGCCAAGGACACAACCCAGGACCTCACCCAGACCCTGCACTTTCTAGGCAGCTGCGGCTGCTGATTCATCCATCTCTAAAACAAGCCAGATGAAATAAACGGCCTCGCACTCATTCTGAAAGCATGACGTTTGGTAAACGATTGGAGTTTGTGCTCCTGTTCTTTTATTATTAGTTCGGGCCTTCCGTTGAGTAACAATCCGACATGTGTGTTTTGACCTGGGCTTAACACAATGACTGGAAGGTCTCCAAAGATTCTTCAAAGACTCTTAAGCCATTATGTTGATCTTGGGTCAAAATGACATGTTCTGAAAGGGGGAAAAAGAGCTGAAAATGATTTGTCGATCATAATATTTTTATGTGATTGGGTTTGGGCTCAGAACACTGAGTTGAGAATAAAAATGGGTATCAAAAAGTGTTGATGACTGAAAAAATGACTGAAGTGTGAAAAAAGGGGAAAAAATTAAATGGAAAAATATGATGCTCTGCATTTTTATATGGTGCAGATAGTTCGCTTTTGTTTTTTTGCTTTAGACGGAAAATAAATAATCAGTTTTCCTAAGTGCCTTCTGATATCTAACGCATGGCCCTTTCACAAACAGGCCTTTGTTGTGCAAAAAAACAAGGAAAGAACAAAATTTAATAAAACCAGATGTTAATTTCCATTTCTGTCTCCAACTCTACCTCTGCCATGTTAATCTGTATTCTATGTGACTCTCAGGACACGCCGCAGTCTCCGTAGTGTTGTGATATTCACGTAGCAGCAGTGGTGCTGAGAGAATGCGCTCGAGAAACAGTTTCGTCAAATCAATCTACATATAAAATACAATAATTTGGTCACAAATCTTTGGTCAGTTTCTAAATAATAAAGGTATAGGGCATCTACTAATAATTATATATAAATAAAATGTTTTTTTACCTGATGCAAATTAAAATGTTAAAAGTGATGCATCGCGATACAAATGTCGACTTGTTTCATGCGTGCTTTTTAAATCGACGCATCGCATCGTTACTTAATAAGCCAATGCTCTCACTGTGTCCATGCTACCTACTTTGCATTTCCCAAAACCATACCAGTAGGTGTTTGTGTGCATGTTGACCTCCCATACAGGCTGTATTTCCACCACCCATCCAGGACATGGATCAAGAGCATGAAGATTGACCTCACAAATTACAACTGAACAGACCTGAGCAGACTCCAGTCGTCTAGACCGAGGAGACAATTAAGGAAGCATTCCCGAACTGACGAAGGAGTCGGAGAAACTTAAGAATCCTTGGCTAGGGCGAGTGCCAAGTGCTGTGAAGTCTCTATTGCTGCTGGCTGACATCAACACATTCCCTTACCTTCTCAGCTGTACCACATTTCCAGAGAGATGAGCTGCAGGTCACTCAAAGTTCTTAACTGTGAGGAGAAATGTAATGGCTTTTTGGGTGCTATAGGTGACATACAACTTGTGGAAAAAGGTCTATTAACCAAAGTATACAGTATATAAAATACAAGATACATAGGAATGACCTTGGTATTAGGTCGTGTGTGTGTGTGTGTGTGTGTGTGTGTGTGTGTGTGTGTGTGTGTGTGTGTGTGTGTGTGTGTGTGTGTCTGTTTCTCCCCCCTGGTCATGATTAATCTTTGCATAACACTTTGCTAAGATCTAAAAGATGTTCACTTGCTGCCAGAATAACAGTGTAGGATGTGACCTGGCTGTTGTTTAGATGTGTGGGAGTGCAATGAATACAAGTAGGAGGCAGAGGATGATGATGATGATGATGGTGGTGGTGTCAGAACTTAGGCTCTTACAGGTGTCAGGCTCCAAGCTGACCCGCTCAAACAGGATGTGGGTTTCCTGCTCGCGCTGAACTACGTTGCAGGAACACTGCTGACTAACGGGGAAAAGTGGAACTGTGGGGAACAAGTAAGCGGCAGGTTGGAGTAGCGAGAACTGCAGTGAGTGTGTGTGTATATGTGTGTATGACTGAATCAAGCACACATGGCTGTAAACTCAGCACACCGCATCAGCGAGATGTCCGGGTGTAGCGTGCCATTACCGTTATTGTGTTTGAGCGTTTCCCAGCAGATTCAAAGCGAGCAGCGAAAGGGAATATTGTATGTACTGATTCTGTACTGAGGGGATATGTACTGATCAGGGGCTGTGAAGCAATTTCACTTTGTTCTTAAGCATATGGGTGTGTGGGTGTGTGTGTGGGTGTTGAAATGAAATGCTAGCAAAAAAAAGGTAGAAATCGTGTATTTATAAGCAGAAATGCAGAATATTTGCCTTTGGTTGGTACCAGTAAAACATTATAGGAGTATTTAGAAACAACAACAAAAAAGAAATAAATAAAAACCCAACAGCAGCTTCAGAAACACAAAAAAAAACAAATACACAACAGATAAACAGCAAATTTCAAATAAAAAACAACATCTTAAGAAATATGAAAAACCAAACACAACAGCAGATTTACAAATACAACAAAATTAAATACACAGTGTAAACAGTACACAATAAACAATAAACAGTGGCTTTAGACAAAAACAAATCCAAAAACACGTCTTCAGAAACATGGAAACAAACAAACCAAATACACAACAAAAGTAGATACACAGCAGCAGCTTCGGAAATACGACAAAACCAAATACACAAAAGCTGTTTCAGAAACATTAAAAAAAAAAACAATAACACAACAGACGTTTTAGAGAAACAATAAAAACAAAACAAAACAGCACAACAGCTATTTCAGAAACATAACAAAACCGAATACACAAAAAAACAGATACACAACAAAAACAGATAAACAACAGCAAACCCAAAAACGAAAAAAAAAAAAAAATCAGAAACATAGCAAATTTTAAAGTAGCACCGAAAATATTTAATAGCAAATTCAAAAACCGAATAAAAACAAACACACCACAGCTGTGAAACAACAGTGTAACAGTTTCTTTTTGAAAGCCATTCCACTTTTCAGTACAAATAGACCGGAAGGCATATGATTGAAACGACAATTAATACTTAATTCTTAAATCATCTTGTTCGATTTCTTTAAACCTTTTTTTTTAACAACATTTCAAATATTCACTGAAGTGATGCTCCAATCTTTAAAAGAAAAAGCCTGGCATTCACCCAAACATCGTACCAATGTTAATATTTCATCTATACAGACAAATGGGGATCCATATCATCCAGACCTACCACTGGAGAAGTGCCAGCTCAGTGGATAAGATGTTGGCCTTTAGAGGAGAGATCATGGGTTCAAATCCCAACGGGCCACTCAAGGCCCTTAACCCTGAATTGCTCAGCTGTATAACTGAGATAACTGTGGGTCTGAATAACGGCGTCTGCCAAATGCTGGTGTGGAAATGGACACGGGTGTCAAAAAAACCAACAACCGACCACAGCAACATTCCTTAAAAGGTCCGAAAGTCATTGAAGCCACGAGAGAGCTCAAAGAACTGCATCACTTCGCAAATATCTGCCGTAAATAACTTTGCTGCTATGGGTTTCACTCGGGGTCAAATGGTGTGAGTCGACCGTTTTGGTTTAGAATAAAAATATCTTGAGATTTATTGAAAAGCAAAAGATATATGATCGATTCTTTTGTTTTCTTTTTCATCAATGGTCTTTTGTGTAACATTTATATACTGACTTTTAATATTAGACAAGTTGGCCATAGGATTAGTGTGGTTTTTTTTTAACTTCCAAGTCCATTTGCTTTTAGAATAACCTTCACTCTTCTGGAAAGATGTTCCACCAGATTTTGTAGTGTGCTTGTGGAGATTTATGGAGATTTATTTGACCATACTGGTGTTTGTAATGTCAGGTACTGATATAGGTGAGGTGAGGAGGCCTGGGGTGCCTTCCACGTTCATCCCAAAGGTGTTCAATAGGGTTGGAGCACTATAGCAGGAGATATATATCCTCCACTCCAAACCATGTAATGCAGATCTTCATGAAACTGGCTTTGTGCACAAGAGCATTGTCATGCTGGAAGAGGTTTGGATCTCCTAGTTGAAAATAAAGGGAAAATGTATTGCTATAGATGTCCTATACAAAAGTTTGTGGGAACAGTTTTTAAAAGAACTACGTATGAAGGAAAACAAAAAAAGTACTTTTGCATATATTATACAATTCAAAATTTGGTTGAAAAAACCTTGCTTGTGTTGATGCAATAATGCAAAATAATTTTTTTTTTTTATAAAGTGCCTATGACATGACATAACTAACCAAGAAAACCAACTAACCTATGAAAGAAATATGATAGAAACCCTTTCTTCTTTCTTTTGATGATTTTATTTGTTATTGCAAATTTTTTGCACTTAGTAGTTTTCCGCTACGCTAGTTTTAGTTGATTAGCAACAGAACAGACAAAAGTTCAGGGAAGTTCATCTTTCAAAAAGACAAAAAAATTCAAAGAAAATCTAGACTTTAGTCCTTAGCTCCGTGTTCTGTATGTAGCTCTATGTTGTGTGATGTACAGTAGCTTTATGTTGTATTTATGTAGCGCCAGGGTTATGGATAAGCTTTGTCCTGCCTCAGCTATATATATGGTTGAAACGACAATAAAAGCTTCTTGACTTAACAATAGCTCCATTTGTAGCATCCAGAAATAGTATCTACTGTATTTTTTGTGGTGGTGGTGCCGATTATTGACCACATGATGATGTGAAGTGTGTTTGTGTTACAAAGCTGTTGGTATGCTGAACACCCAGACCAGAGCTGTGGTATTTATTCCCTGATATGAATATCTGGACATGTTTGAGGTCAAAGACAAAACCAGGAAGCAAGGACGCGTTCATATTCGGGTTCTCGGTTTTAGAGACCCTGATAGACCTGCTGGTTTCCAAACAGGCACGATTACGTCGTATTAGCAGGGCATTGTAATGGAAGGTTCGCTGTGCTTAAGTGTTTACGAGAGGGGAGCATGTGTGCCAAGGTCTCACGAGACTACAATTCAACTAGTCAGGTGGTTTGCCCTGCATGCCATGTTCCGCGTAAGCTATGCTAGGGGAAGCTTAAGATCGTACCCAGTGGGCAATAAAACGGGTTGGCGCCAGGGCTCGAGGCCTGCATTTTTTCTGTTAACCCATCTGTCAGCAAGAACGCCTGAACCGGATTAAGAGCATAGGGGGTCACATCTTGTTTGTTTCACTGTCATTACCATTCTCTTTCAAGCACACACACACACAATTGGACAGCTGCCCTTGCATTCTAATATCCAAACTGGTCATCTAAAACATCTAAAGCCAGGACCACTTGAGCCACTTTGTAACTCTACTTGTGTCACTGAAAAAAAAATCTCTGTCCCACTCTACTAACCCAAAACTAACATCAAATGTCTACATTATTCCGAATGGGTTCTGAAATCTGGGTTCTCTTTTTTAAATGGTTTCTATCAACACTGGCATTTTCAAATGTTTTCCAAAAAATTATCCAAACCGAATTGTTTGAAAAACTGTGCAATTTCTGTCAGACGTTTATTTGCTTTCCATCTCTTTGAATCGGTTTGACAGTGTTGAGGAAAAGCATTGAGTTTTTTAGACCAACAAGCTCAGTGGTTAAAATGCTGGACTCTGATTGGAAGGTCATGAGTTGAAATCCGAGCACCACTGAGCTGCCATTGTTGGGCCTTTGAGCAAGGCCATCAACTGTTGCTCTTTGTAGACATAATTATAATATTATAATATTGTAATTATTGTTAGTCGCGCTACAAAATGGCATAAGTATTGGTACCCCAAGACTGAAGTTTTGATTTGAGCAGGTCACATGACCTTATCACATGACTAAAAATATCATTTAAACATTTTCACACAATATCATGAAAACATCATTTTCATATACATTTTCAAATAAAATAGATTTTTCTATTTTCACTGCACAAAAACATTATCTTAGTGCGAAAGGAAATCCAAAACAAATAGATATCCGAATTTAATTATCGGAATATTTCGGTATGATGTTGGACCACCATGAACCACCATTTCTCTGAGATGAATGGAAGACATCCAATTGTATAGGATGTCTAGCGATGTCATAGGGATACATTTTTCCTTCAATTGAACTAGGAGACCCACCACAAACCACTTTCCTGGAACTGTACTTGAGGGATGAATGCTGTTCATGCAAAAGATTTTCCTCATTTGGTGTTTTGATAATAGTGATTGACAGATCCCATTAACCAAAGACCATCCTCAAGAACAAGACAAAGATACAACTTTCTACTTTTAATTTGAACTCAAATCTGTATTTAACAGAATTATTACAATGTCATTTAACAGAATGAACACAGACTGTATTTATACCAGGGCTATTTAATTTCAGGACACTGTATGAGACATTATGAGTCCAGTTGTTGAGTCTGAATTTCCCTCAGGGGAATGTGATGCTTTTGCTTTGTTTGTGTTTGCAGTCTGACTGAAACGAGCCGCAATTTGTTACAGTGTTTCATGTTTAGAAAATGAGATTCGCTGCGTTTTTTTCATTCGTTTATCGATTCTGCTACCATCATTTTTCACACTCTTAGGTCGTTCTGCTTGAAAACTTTTCTAGGGCTGCGTTCACAAATTGGCGAACCATTTAACAACACCTGGACTATATGATCAACGGTACACAGTAAATACTGAACTCTATACAACAGTGGTCGTTTTTGTTCAGGTAGAATCTGTCACCCCATTAAGAACCAATCTTTTTCTCCTTTTCTATCTGTTACGTTTCAATCCTGTCATAGTCATTTCATACCAGATGTTATAAATATGCTTGTGTATCTGTTACATTCCAATGTGCCATTGCTGCGGTGCACAGTATGTTGTTTCCATCTCCTGTATTAGTGGTTTGATTATATTACTGCATATTTATGTTTGTCTCAGGACTTCTAGCCTGATCACTTGGCTCAATGTGGCTCAATGAGAGGTAATTATACTTCAAGACTCTTCTCTGTTCTGGCACCGAGGTGGTGGAATGAACTTCCCCTAGATGTCCGAACAGTAGAGTCCCTGGCTTCTTTAAGCGACAGTTGAAGACCTACTTCTTCCTGAAACACTTAAAATTAGCATTTTTCAAGTTTGCTTTGTAAAAATCAAGAGGTATAGTCTGAAGTTCATAATCTTGTGTACCAGTGTAGATTTATTTATTGCTAGAGCCTCAAAGCACTTTTGTACATCGTTCTGGTCAAGGGCTTCGGCTAAATGCTGCAAATGTAAATGTAAATTGTGTTTTAAAAATGACCATTCAACATCTATTAGGTACCATAGGTGCCATCTAAATGCTAGTATATTTATATTATTTACTAAAAAAAATTTCAATAAAGAATAATTCTGCCTCTTGGTTAAAAAAAAAAACCTTGACGTTTCTTTGTCAGTGCGATATTTAACTCTTGATACGTAAAGCAGTGATTCTGGTAATACACCGAACAGTTTGATAGTCTGACACACACACACTTTGCTGAGTAAGCTAAGACCGACCACACTAACCACAGCACAGCATTCCACTACACCCATGGGTATTCTCAGCAATCTGTCTGGCCAGCTGGCTAATACAGCACACCAATCTGTTATGAAGTGGGGGTGGGGGGTGTTTGTGCATCTCGCCAGATCCACAAATAATCAGGCCTCCAGTTCAGCTTCTGATAAGTGGAATAAAAAACATGATATCTTCGACCACAGCAATTCAAGTCATTCATCTATTAAAAAATAAATAAATAAACATACAGTTTTTATGTATTTAGAACACAGATCGTGTTGATTTCTGATATCGGCGATCTACTGAATAGTTCTGAACGGTGCCTTGCTTAAGTGAAGTTTAATGGTAGCTTCATATTTAGGGTCACTGTTGTCCCACATTTATCCCGTTCCACTTTTAGTCCCCATGTTCTTATATTAAGATGTTCCACTAGATTTTGCAGTGTGTTTGTGGAGATTTGTGCTCTTTCAACCACAATGATGTTAATACAGTTAGGTACTGATGTAGGTGAGAGTGAGGAGACCTGGGGTGCAGTCAGCATGAAAGATTTATCCCAAAGGTGTTAATTCGGGTTGAGGTCAAAGCTCCAAATCAGGTCCCTCAAGATCTTTCACTCCAACTCCAAGCCAGCTTTGTTAACAGGGGCATTGTCATGCTGGAACAGATTTGTGTCTCCTAGTTCAAGAGAAGGGAAAAATATCATGTTACCACATTCAAAGACAAGTATGTGTTTTGGTTTTGAATCACATATGGCTGGTAATGTCATGTGTCCGAATAATTTTTGTCCGTATAGTGTATTATACAGAGGTGGAAAGAGAAATAAAATATGAGTTACTTTTTTTAACAGCTGGGGGATTTAACTGTAGTTCAAAACAGAAATAAAAACCATTGGGTCGCCACAGCGGATCATCCGCATGTTTGATTTGGCACATGTTTTTACGCTGGATGCCCTTCCTAACGCAACCCTCCCCATTTATCCGGGCTTGGGACCGGCACTAAGAGTGGCTGGGGTTGGTTCCCTGACCGGGGATCAAACCCGGGCTGCAGCGGTGAGAGCGCCGCATCCTAACCACTAGACCACTTAACATACCTAAATGCTTACAATACTTAAGTACCGTCCAACAAACTTTTTGGAGTATAGTTTGTAGAATTTGGTTGAAAGTAACAAATCCATTGGTTGCATTTCGGAAAAAAGACGTAACACAACATAATGTGAAAAACACAAATCAAAACACAGTGAAGTAAAAGTAACTATATAACTATATTAAAAGTAACGCATGAACACTTACAGATCAACTCTATTCAACCAATTGTGACTTCTGATGCTAACAGGCTGCACCACGTCTAAAATATTTTAAATTATTTATTTTCCCCCGATTCTGTATTACAGGCTGTTTTGTGTGAAGTAAATATACTAAATTATTTATCAGGATGTAACACTGCAAAATCCTAGAAACGTTTAAATAAGGTGAATATTTATTTGCTGTATTGCAGGACAAAGTTCTCATCAACAGAGAACTTGTATATAGCCAGTACACATGCTAAACTGGGCCTGTGTTAGATGTGTTTGTGTGTGTGTGTGTGTGTGTGTGTGTGTGTGTGTGTGTGTGTGTGTGTGTGTGTGTGTGTATGTGTGTGTGTGTATGTGTGTGTGTGTAGGTTTGTCCAGCATGTGCAGTTGTCGCCAAATACGGAGTTTCAGTTTTCTCTTCTCAAGGCACATGTTGCCAAACAGCTGCTGGATAAGAAAAAAAAAACGACCTCTGATTATAAGATGTATTATATCAGAAGGGAGGATTCCAGAATCGCATACTTCAGCACTTTAAATGCTCTCCCTAAAATACCTTGAGCTTTACGTCAACACTTTAATCGTGCTTCAGTCGCTAAATCACATGGCGCTGATCTGAAGGTATGCTAAATTGTGTGTATGTGGGTGGGTGTGTGTGTGTGTGTGTGTGGTGGTGGTAAGGGAGACCGTTTTGGCCAAGTAAGCAGTTCATACAGCTTGAATTATGGGTAATGTGGTCTTCACAAAGGTTTACATGTGTATGTTTTGAGTATCAATATTTCTGACGGATGTTGGTTTTCTCAAGGTTGATGATGTCATCGAATGGGAGACCAGTCGCTTTATTGGAACTACATTTGAGCGTTTGGTGGGTCTTCTTTTGGAGCTCAGCCAAGCTTGATGACACATTGGCAGGCGCACCTTGCTCCACACACACACACACACACACACACACACACACACACACACACACACACACACACACACACACACACACACACACACACACACACACACACACACCACACACACACCTCTTCAACAGCCGTCTATGAAACATGATATGATCATATAGTATTGCATGACAAGCCACTCAGTATGTCTGTGCATGTGTGTGTGTGTGAAAAAGGGGAGTGTGTGGCCATGTATTTATCTTTTTTTTCTACCAGGAGCAATATATTCTTCAGGATCGTACTATGTGACAGTTTCGAATTTGTGAGAACCTCGAACTTGTTCTCATGAGGAAAATGTTTCCTCAGAAATTAAGACCTTCTTCACAAAGACAAGTAAGGCAAATGTGTGTGTGTGTTTGGGGGGCTGTACAGTCAAAAATAAGATACCCCAGCACCCGGGGTCACACTGCACTCAGGGTAAAGCAGTAATTACTTCTGGCCTTGACCTCACATATAGTGAGGACTTTCTACTGCCACAGTGAGGTAACAGAGAGGTATGTAATACCTAGTGTACTTTACACTCTATTAGATATTCAGAATGGAAAATAGTAAAGCAGGCTGTATACACTGCATTTATCTTTGTTTGAGTTTGAGAGCAGCCCATTAAAACTAAACTGCTGTATATATATATATATATAGATAGATAGATAGATAGATAGATAGATAGATAGATAGATAGATAGATAGATAGATAGATAGATAGATAGATAGATATGCTGAATCTCTTTATCTAGCTAATCTTAGATGAACAAGTCGGTGAACAAATCCGAACAGAACGGCTCGCCTATGCTTATTTGCGTAATCTGATTTGGTATAGCAGAAATTTAAGATTTGATCAATATTTGCTTTCTGATTATCCGTGTTTTCAGTCAGGCCAGCCTCAGACACATTATTCTATGTGGAGTGAAATGCTGAAACACTCTAATTGGGAGAAAAATATAAATTGGTAATGGATATTGATTCATTTGTCAATGAAGGTGTATGCCCCGATTCGGACACAAGGCCATTGCATGGCACAAGCACACCCATTTCTGTCTAGGAGCTATGTTTTTTGGATGGTTGGAAGAAACTAGAGAACCTGGAGGAAACCCACACAGGGGAGGAACTCTGGAGCTGGTAACTATGGGTGAAGGATCAATGGAGTAACAGTGGGTCTCCTTAAAATCTGAGAAAAATTCACTTATGTGTGATTAACCATGAGTAAAATAACTATAGGTAAAGGAACCAATTAGGAAAGTTACTATGGGTGGAGGATTCATGAAGAAACTGTTGATCAAGGATCCACTGGGAAAGTAAGTATGATGAAAGTCTCAAAGGGGAAAGTAACGATTGATAAAGTTTCCATGGAGAAAGTTACTATAGGTAAAGGAACCAATTGTGAATGTAATTATAAACCATTTGGAAAGCATCTATGAGTGAAGTATTTATGGAGAAACTGTAGGTCAAGGATCTATAGGGAAAGTAACTGTGAGTGAAGGTTCCTTGGGGAAAGTAACTATGGATTAAGGATCTAGTAGAAAGTAAACTATAGAAAATGCAACCGAATGAGGAAAGTAACTATGGATCCTTGACCTATTGGGAAAGTATCTATGAGTCAATGATCCCTAAGGAAAGTAACTATAGGTGATGGTTCCATGAAGAAACTGTATGTCAGGGATCCATTGGCAAAGTATGCATGAGTGGAGGATTCATGGAGAATCTGTAGGTCAAAGATCCATGGGGAAAGTAACTATAAGTGAAGGTTTCTTTGTGGAAAGTAACTATGGATGAAGTATCTATGGAGAATGTAACTATAGATAAATTAACCAATTGGAAAAGTAACTATGGGTGAGGGGTTTATGGAGAAACGGTCCCTGGGAAAAGTCCCTATGGGTGGAGGATTCATGGAGAAAGCAACTATGGATTAAGGATCCTTGAAGAAAACATAACAAAATATGGAAAAAGTGAATGCTGTAAACATTTTCCAGATGCACTGTACATATTCACAACACAGTTAAGTAAAAGTAAAATTGCAGATTTTAAAAACTACTTTAAAAAGTAGAAGCTCACAAAAAACAAAACGAATCAATTACACGAGTAAATGTAATTAGTTACTTTCTACTACTGGTATTATAAAATCTTTGTATTCTTATTCAATATTAGATCTACTGGATCTCTGCAAATAATTCTGACAGAACTCTATTCAACTCCTTGTGACTTCTGATGGCACCAGGCTGTGCCACATCTAAAATGTTTATGATTTCCTCAATTCTGTATTACAGGCTGTTTTATGTGAAGTGAATTTGCTAATTTATCAGGTTGTAAGACTGCAAAATCCTAGAAAGTATCTATGTATGGAGGATTCCTTGCATAAGCCACCATGGCAGATCTATGGAGGCAATAACTCCAGTCCAAATATCTAAATCTAAGTAGGCATCTCTCAAATGCTTTTTCCTCCTGCTGGAGTAAAAATCCATGCTTCTGCCACCAAAAATAAAAATGTCAGTGTAAAGGAAGCGTGCTTGTTTTTAGAGCTTTACGGATCTAGTTGTCGGGCCAGCTGCCTTGGAGCTTAGGGATAATTAAGTCCTTGACTTTCTTCTCGAAAATAATGCACAGGTGGCAGCCGAGGGGTCACACAAGCCAGATAGGGTTTTGTCCCAATGGAGTAGTGTTCAAGTTACCACACGACTCGTTTCATGCTTCGTGTAATTAAGAATATATGGGGTAATTGAATAAAATAAGTACTATTATCCCAGACATGTAGCAATACTGACATCTACTGGACACTCAAGTACTATTGTTGGTCCATCTTCAGTGTCGGGTAAAGGAGAAAGAATCAGCTTGGGGTGATACTATCTTCACATCATCCTTATCGACCCCAATAATAACAACAGCAGAACAACCATAAATGAAATGTGAAATAATTGTCTTGTCTTACTCTCAGTCTCGAATAAACTACACTGCTGTCCTCCACAGCTGTGGGATCTCCTCCGAACCCTGCACAGCTGTTCCTCACCCCCACTTTAAACCTGTCTCTCACCACTCTAAACACACTAACAAACACTGTCCTGTCTTGCACCTGACGCAAAAGTGGAGACTTATACCTTCTTATTAGTTCAGATCAGTAAAAAGGTGCTGAATATTTTTCTCTAACTGTAGATCTGAAAGTAGTTCAAACTGTAGCTTTAGATTCTCAGAATCTCAGAGCAAAAACATGCAGCCACAATTAAAAAACATGTCTATTTCTTTACTCCAACAAAATTGCCTACTACATACTTGGTGTGAAGTACAAATTTTAATTATTCCAAAATTGCGTCAATGTGGTCCAGTTTCATTTAAGACTATTTAATTAATTCATAACATTATCCTATATTGTAGTGATGGAAAGGGTAGTTAAAGGTTTGGACTCTTTATCAGAAGGTTGCGAGTTGGAATCACACAACCCCTAAACTGCAACTGCTGGTCCCTTGAGCTAGGCCCTTAACCCTCAACAGCTCATTTGTATGAATGAGATCATTGTAAGTCGTTCTGGATAAAGATATATGCTAAATGTCGTAAATGTAACGTTTATAAATCAGTATGATTTTTATGTATTTATGCCATCGACTTCTCATAGTTGTTTTTGGCGCACTCTACTGGTCACTGTGCTGTAGCGCTTGGTGTTTGCAATGAATGTTTTTTTTTTAGTGGTGATCGTTTTATTCGTAATAATTTGACGCACCAACACGAACATTTCATTTTTCACCATTTACTTTTAGAATTTGTCCAAAAATAGTTACAAATAAAAATTATAGGGGAAGAAAATGTTATATTGAAAAAGCACATCGTTATACAAAGTAGATTTGAACACATACTGTATAAAAACTTTTTTTAAACTCTTGATAAACATTTTCATGCTGAAGATTCAGTGTCGAGTGGTCCAGCAGTATTGATCAGATCTCTGGGCAGACTCTCTCTGGCATCCTGCATTCGTTTACGAGCCCTCTGGAACGCCTCTGCACACACAACCACCCACCCACACACACCCACACACACCCACACACACACACACACACACCCACACACACCCACACACACCCACACACACATTTATTTTATCTCCAGGATCCAATAACAACGTACAATACAATAACTGTACTTACACTAGATGGAGAAAAGTATTGGGACACCTGACGTTTCCAGCCATATGTGGTTCTCCAAATTGAGTTGGCACAAAGTTGGAGACACACAATTGTATAGGATGTGGTGGCATTACATTTCTCATTCAGTTGAACTAGTAGAACCAAACCTGATCCAGCATGAAAATGCCCCTGTACACAAAGCCAGCTCTATAAAGATCTGCTTTACATGGGTTGAAGTGGAGTGTAAGATCTTTCCTATTCTAAAACTTAGACTAATATTATGATTAGGTGTCCACAAACATTAATCCAAATAATGTATATAAACTACAATGTGAATGACTGCTGTGTCTGGTGCCATGTGTTAATGTATTGTGATACCACACTTCACCTAGCACATTATAAACAGATCCTTTCTGACTGTGGCCCCCCAGCTGGTCCAAAACAGTCTGACGTCTTTTCTTCAGAGCGCTGGCCTCCACAAACGCCCTGCGATAAAACAGAAACACACTCGCATTATAATAAAAAAAAATAAAAAAAATAGAAAATCTATTTAATACACACAAGCTTGTCTGATTTAAGAGAAGCCAACCGAGAATGCTGGATGCAGTTCAGGCTGAAAGTGACACTTCCTGTGGTCTGTGTGCGAAACCCAAACCGGCTCAGACGATCCCCCTGTATTAAAAAAAATAAAATAAAAATCAATAAAAATACAGTGTGAAAATTCCACTGCATTATTCTTTTTGTTACAATATTGAGTTACGTTGGTTCGACTTGCGATTGTGACTTGCAGGCATAAAATTATGACATCATATCATTATAACAGGTGAAGTGAAAAACACTGATGATCTCTTCATCATGGCACCTGTTAGTGAGCGGGATATATTTGACAGCAAGTGAACATTTTGTCCTCAAAGTTGATGTGTTAGAAGCAGGAAAAATGGGTGAGCGTAAGGATTTGAGTGAGTTTGACAAGAGCCAAATGATGTCTAGACGTCTGGGTCAGAGCGTCTCCAAAACTGCAGCTCTTGTGGGATGTTCCTGGTCTGCAGGTGTTAGTATCTACCAAAAGTACTTCAAGGAAGGAACAGTGGTGAACCGGCGACAGGGTCGTGTGCGGCCGAGGCTCATTGATGCACGTGGGGAGCGAAGGCTGGTCCTCGTGGTCCGATCCAACAGATGAACTGAAGAAGTTCATGCTGTTGATGCTCGATGTGTCAGAACTGTTTTACAGTAGCAGCAAAAGGGGGACCAACACAATCATAGGCATGTGGTCTTAATGTTATGGCTAAAACGGTGTATATACTGTATAGTTTATACATTACGGTAGTAATGTAAAGTGGTTTACAACAGTAGAGTGATAACATCAAGTCCTCTTTGAATCTGGCTGCATCATTCTAAGGGCACATGGTTGCTATATTTTGTCCGCGCCTACCTTGAACGTTCCTGGTATTCTCACGTCACTGATGTCTTCGAGTTCAGGAGTGCCGCCAATAAAGAAGCGTCTCAGTTCGGCCATTGTGCCAAGCTTCAGGGGCCTCCAAGTGTGGCAGGTCACACTGTGAGACCCTAAAATACACACCCCATACAATAAAAAAAACACATTCATGTTTTGAATGATCTCTCCCATTAATCTCTTAAGACAAGTGGAGGAGAAGTCTTACCAGGCGTCGTGGGAATGACAATGTAGCCATAGCCCTCGGTTCTGTAGCGCTGCCAGGAGTCCAGGGAAAGAACCCTGAAGTAGAGCACAGGCCACTGAGGCAACGACTCTACAAGCAAACCCCAAAACAAATGATTAAAATAAGTGGGTTTTTTTTTTTTTTTAGACAGCTCCATACTGTAAAGCCACACACTGGAAAAATTACTTACCCTCGGATTCGACTTCATTCCTGAAGAAGGACTCAAAACTGAAGGGGTAGGAGAAGAAAGCTATATTCTCCTGGACAAAGAGCGCACACACACACACATTACCTTATCTATACGTCTAGCTATAGACTCTTAATATTAGATCATTGTAGCGGGTAATCCACTATCGAACAACCTCTAGATAATAGTATCAAAATTAAAAAGCTATTTTCTTTGTTTTTTTGTTAATTGGTTTTGCTGATTAAATGCCACAGAGTTAATTGCTGGAGCTACTGGCTATCAAAAGAATCCATACCGATAGTTTTTCCAGGTCTCCGGTCTGCTGTCATTACCAGAGCAGCCTGTAGAGGTGAATCACTGATGCCAAGTGCTGTTTGTTTTTGCACGCGAGACAACGCGCTGCATGGAGTGCGCTATATTACATTTATCAATTACAATTTATTAAATACATAATTATATGTATTAACTAATATATCCATATTTCATTTAGTACATTTTCATTATACAGTACTGTTTTTTTTTTTTTTTATAACATTTTTTTAAAAATAAATTCCATACTATTTTTTAGTGTTTCGTTTGTTTGTTTGTTTGTTTTTATCCAGTATTAATTTAAAAAACTATTGGTTGGTTAATCGGTTATCGGAAAGTACAATCCAACCTAGCTATAGGTCAAATCCACTAATCGATCGACCTCTAGATAATAGTATCAAAATGAAAATGCAATAAAGCCAATCGCTCTTCCATCGCTGCAGCTCGATACCAGTGTATAGAATATTTTTATTACTTACGATTATTTTAAACGTGTTCATTATGGCCATACCTTCTCAGTGATCTGGGTCTCACCTTGCCTATTGATCGTGTTCGGCATGTTTGAGTAACACCAGACAGGCTCTGAGACGGCACACTGGACCAGTCTAAAAGCAATCGCGATATTACACCGTGTTACTTACCTAGCCACAATCATATAACGCAGTAGAAATGAGAAATAAAATGTAACACTTACTGTTTGGCAGCTCCAGGATAAAGTGAACATATAAGTTGTCATACTCGTAGCCCTGTGCAGAAACTGGAAATAAAACAAGGGGTGGTGGGTTTGTGAAAGAAAAAAGCACCCAAGACCAAAGCTATAGAAATTATGTTTGTGATTTTGGCAATACTGACCTATCTCCCCGTTAACGATCAGACGAAGAAATCCCGCAGGTGGCTGCAGTACGAAGAAATTGCAAACAAAGACGACTATAGTAAGTAATGCTATTTCTGATACAACGTACACTATATTGCCAAAAGTATTGGGTCACCTGGTCATAAGTACGGTATGTGAGTTTTAAGCATCGCATTCCACATTCAGTCCCAATTCCCTCTTATAATTCACTCCACTCTTCTGGAAAGATGTTGCACTAGATTTTGGAGTGTGCTTATAGATATTTGTGTTCATCAGCCACAACAGTGTTACGAAAGGCAGGTACTGATGTAGGTGTTCAGTAGGGATGAGATCAGAGCTTTATAGCAGCAAGATCTTCCTTTCCAAAGCATAAAAAAATTATACATTCAAGGAGCTCACTTTGTGCACAGGGGCATCACCAAGCTGGAACAGGTTTGGGTTTCCAAGTTCAAGTTGAATGCTAAATTTTATTAGAGTGCATCTAAAGGCGTTCTGTACAACTGAGTGCCTCCAGATTTGTGGTAACAGTTTGGAAAAGAACCACATATAGCAGGAAAGGTCAGGTGACCCAATACTTTTGGCAATATAGTGTATGTGTAAATAGTAGGGGTGTAACAGTACATATATTCGTAAGAACCGTTTTCGATACGGGCCTTTTTAGTATGGTGCCCATGCATACCAAATGCAATCCTTGATTTAAATGCGAAACATCACGCAACATTAAAATGTGAGCGTTTGTTAGTAAATAAGTAGCACACACACACACACACACACACACACACACACACACACACACACACACACACACACACAAATATACATATCTGTATTACCCAAATGGGGCCTAAACAAATGTTATCTAATGAATTAAATGTTTCTATTTATTGAGTTTTATTTAATCCCTTATTTTGTGCCTATTTGTTTGATTACTCGATTTAATCAACAACAAATAAAAAAAGTGTATTGCATTAATTTAATTTATTATATTACATTTTTTATTTAAACCAAACAAGAATTTTATTTAAAATTGTTTAAAACACCTGAAATTGTAATTATAATAATTATAGTAAATAGTAAAAGTAACTATAGTAAAAAAAAAAGAAAATGACTAGCAATTTTATGTTTTGCTTTTCTTCCCCTTTTCTGTACTGAAATTAAACTGAACCGTGACCCAAGTCGTGAATTTTGCGTACCGTTACATCCCTAATACACAATGAACTCGTCCGATGCGATATTTTTCAAAAGGAAAGCCTGGCAAACGACCCACACTTTTATGTTTCTTAGAACACAGATTGCATTTGAATTCTTCTCGTACCATTTCGAAATCTTGTCCGACAAGGCTGCTGAGATAATCTTTATGACGGCTGTAAAGCTGTAGAGAGACACAGAGGCAGAGTTATCGCTCTCACACACACACACACACACACACACACACACACACACACACACACACACACACACACACACACACCTTAAATATTAACTATCAGTCCATCAAAATAATCCACTTCCACGGTACATGCTTACGTCTCTGTACATACGCTGCTCCCTCTGTTTCTCTTCAGCGCTTATGGGAACCGAAGCGTTCTCCAGGTAGAGCCGCCACACTTCCCTTCTTTCTCCCTCCGTCTCCAGCCTGGTGTCAGGGTCAAAACAGGTCAGGGAACTCTCATCCTCACTTTTCATCATGAACGTGACTTGGACCTGCCTCTAAACTCCAATGTAGCTGAGCTTTTCACTCATATGTGGTTCTTCTCCAAAACTGTTACCACAAAGTTGGATGCATACAAAGACTTCTTCGGATGCAGTAGCATTGAATTTCCCTTTCGCTGAAACTAGGAGATCCAAACCTGTTCCATCATTTCAATGCCCCTGTGCACAAAGCCAGCTCTATAAAGAGATACTTTACATGGTTGGAGTGGAAGATCTCCTGCTATAGAGCTATAGCCCAATAATTGTTTGGGATAAATTGGAATGCTGACTTGCACCCCAGACCTCCTCACCTCACCTACATCAGTACCTGACTTTACTAACACCCTTTGCCACACAAAATCATGGAACATCTTCCCAGAAAAGTGGAGGTTATTATAACAGCAAATGGGACCTGATATGTTTTATGGTCAGGTGTCTATATACTTTCCCATGTGGTGTATATTTGGTGACACTCCATTTATTTCAAAACCAGATTATTCTGCATTGCTGCATGAGTCGAGTCCAGTAATGAGAACAGAGCACTTGCCTGTACGGTCCTCTTCCATTGTTGAAGTCAGGTTTTATTGCAAGCACTCCGTTGCTGTCGGCTTTTATGGTGCACAGGACGTATTCGTTCTCCTTCAAACCCAGGCTGTTTAAACAGTGACAAAAACAATGGCGTTAGCTGGAAGTCTGATGAACTTTTCATTTAAGGTCGACCGATAGTGGACTTTACCGATAGCTAGGTTGGATCGTACTTGCCGATAACCGATTGAAATAAAATTTCAATGAATACTGGATTTTTTAAAAACCAAGCAAACAGAACACTTCATGTAAAATTGTTCTGAACTTTATTACAAAAACAAACTGTGCTGAATCATGAAAATGTGCTATAAGAAATAAATATGAATATATGAGTCATATAAATAAATGATACGTTATAATTAATAATATAATGCAGCACTCCGTGCAGCGCGCAGTCTCACGTGTAAAAACTTACAGCATGTGGCGTCAGTGATTCGCCTCTAGAGGTCGCTCTCGTACTGTATAACGAAAGCGGACCTTCTCAGATCCTCCAGCAACAAACACAACCCGGAAAAACTATCAGTATGGATATTTGCCGATAGCCGATGGTTCCAGAAATCAACTGTCAGTGCTGATTAAACCGATGAATCGGTCGAGCTTTACTTTTTTATTGTATACATCAGCACTCTATGTTTGGAGAGGTATCAGGTGAGTGTAGTCTGTTGAATGCGAGTGCAGAAAGATGTGCTGTGAATTGCACCATGAATCACAAGCAAGGGAAGAAAAGGGAAGAAAGGGAAGCGCTGTGTTTGCTAAACTGATCTGCTCATTCGTGCATGAGTTTGCACTCCCTAACAATGCATAACTGATCAGTTTTGAGTGACTCACTTCCCAGCAGGTCCCAAATCCGCCATGACGTGCATAGTCTGCGTTGGTGTGTTGACAGTGTGGCTGCTCTTCACGAACTCTATGGATGGCTCCCATACTACCAAACGGGTCTTCGGAATGTTGGAGTCTCTGCAGAAATGGACAGCTATGGTTTTACATGGAACGTATCAGAGAATTGAAAGATCTCCATGCGATGTTGGTAAAGGGAACTGGACTTACGCTGGCCGTCTGTCCTGGCGTCTGTGCCTGACGTTTGCCATGCGCTCTGCCAGGAAGGTCGGCTTGCTCTGTGCTGGAGTTAGCAGACTCTGAGCTTGCTGCTCACATGATTATAAAACAAACAGGCCACCAGCCAATCAGCACACAACGTGGAAGAGGACTTGAAGCATCAGCCAATTCAATTCTATCATTATTTTGCTTTGATTTTCAGTACAGCAGAAAAGTCTGGATCAGCAAGGTTCCAAAATATGATTGTTTTATCTAATTAGTAGTCCTACAATGATGAATCCTTGATACTCAACTCAGATTCAAATGTATATATGATACAGAAGTCAATTCCCACCTCCTCCCAGTTGGTGAAGCGGTCGAAGTCCGTGTAGGTGAAAATGCGCCGGTTGCGTCTTCTCATACGTCTTTCCCTTTCCATAATTTCGGCGTGATACTGCTTCTCCAGCGGGGTCTGGCACAACGACTCGGTCTGGTACAGGTCCACTTCATACTAAACGTCAGTACAATGAAAGAAAAATCAGTGCAAATTATTCGAATTGCGTTAAAATACGTACAAATGTACTTTGCAACCTCGTACCTGGCTAAACAGCTTCTCCTGCCAGCCGACCACCAGCTCTTCCTCATCCCCAGCTGTGTAAAAGAAAAGAAACAAGAAATGTATACATTTTTAACTAAACTCCAGATGAATCCTTACAGTACAGATAATATGCCTTATATATATTGCGTCCAAAATGGAGTCATTCGGGATTAATTCCTAAATTGCTTGTACCTGATCGTTCTTGGGAGATTAAAGGGTTGAGTTCGAGGACGCCTCGCTCCAGTTGTTGCTGCTGTTGTGGATGGTTTGTGAAAGCTGCAGCAGAGGTCACTCGCTCAATCCGGACTCTGTGTAAGTAATAAGTAAACGTATTTATCTACATTTCTACTTTTTCTTGCCTCGACCTAGAAGCTGTTTTTTATTCATCCACCTTTAATGACCTCTTTATGCTTTGGGAAAGATGGTATAGGGGGACCAGAGGAACCTGGGGAGAACCTGGAGAAATGCCACACAGCTATGGGACTCAGGCAGGAACTAAGTAAAACTCCAAAGCTGTGAGATGCCCTCCATGATGTTTTCCAGACTTCCCATCTATTCAGTTTTGCTGTTCTTCTGGCATTTCGGGTTTCCTCCATATCCCAAAAACAGGGCTTTGAGGTGGATTTGCTAATCCTGACCAAAACCAAATAGCATTGCCCATGGGCCATCAGAATCATTATTGCACATGAATATGCATTTGAATTATTCAGCGATCACATCATGTGTTGCCAGGTTCAAAGTATCCATCCGCTTTGATACATCACTGTAAACAAAGCAGCCTTCATGTAACATACAATACGCAACAATACGTTTTGCTCAAAACTGTCTTTTAACCAATCAGATTTTGACTTTGGCTTATTCCGAGGCCCGCTAGCAGGCGTCTAGTCATGTCGGCATTTTCACGTCCTTTGATTGGATGGTTAGAGAGCGCACTATTCACAGCACGCAAACCTGTAGTTTAAATCTGTAGCAAACTGCAGAACCTCAAATGTATTATGTGGATTGATTCACCACTGAAATGCACGTGTGCGCATTGTAATCAGCTTTCTGGTTGTCTAAAGATACCGCAACAGTTATGCATTTACGTCTAAGGTTTTACTAAAGACGTACAGACCTTATTTTGAGGTTTTTTACGGCATCCCGGGAGCGGTACACGACTTCCCCGTTATCAGTGCACCATCCGTCAGCCATTATTTCTGCTCCTACCCTGGGTTGTTGTGGATCTAGCTAGCTGAGGACCATGTCTTACACTACGACTATGCACTTTCTATACATTTGTTGAAATATGCAGCTATTTACAAACGCTCCTATTCCTTCATGCAACAGTTATTAGATAGCAAATCGAATCAGACGCGTCCCGTTGCATAGTAACTACGGTTGGGACTCGATCTCGAATAAGAGTCGATTCTCCGATTACGGGCATTTCAGAGTCGACTCTGAAGCTTTGAGCAGTTCATATCCAGGCCTGCAGTGTCCTGTCTGAATCAATTCAGCTCTTGATATCATCAATTTGAAGCCACGGCTATAAAAATCATAAATATTATACAGTAATAAAAACCTTACAGCTGCCAACACTACAAACAAATTAAATTGAGAAATTAAGTCATTTTGTAATTCTATTTTTCCCCATACGATATGTCATTTATATATTATATGATATTTATTATATTATTCTATACTTATTAAAAGGTGTTGAGGTGAAATAAATTGCTTCATGCTACATCAGAAAAACTATCTTAAATTACAATTTTACTACATAAATAATAAGTATTTTATATAATAATAAAAAAAAAATCATTAAAATAGACTCGACTCATTGAATCGACTTTGTTTATCGGAATCGACTCGGAGTCTGTCAGCGGTAGACGAGAGTTTAGCCGGAAGTGTGTCGCGCGCATGCGCGCCAATGGCTGCAGGCGTTCTGTTTGTGTGATCATAACACTGACCAGGAATCAGTATTAAGAAACAGGCGGTAGTCAGTGAGGCGTATAGGCGGTGGTTAAAGCTGATCTAGGAACGGTAGAGCGGAAGTTTCCGCAAACCAGAGCGCACATGCTGGTAATGTGTAACTGAATGCGACAGAGGTTCCTGCAAGGGAAATGTGAAGCTTTAACCTTAGGTACGTTTCTGTTGAAATTTGTGTAGCTGTAACTTTGAGATTGTGTAGCTGTAACATTGAGATTTGTGTAGATGTAACATTGAGATTGTGTAGCTGTAACATTGAGATTTGTGTAGATGTAACATTGAGATTGTGTAGCTGTAACATTGAGATTTGTGTAGATGTAACATTGAGATTGTGTAGCTGTAACATTGAGATTTGTGTAGATGTAACATTGAGATTGTGTAGCTGTAACATTGAGGTTTGTGTAGCTGTAACATTGAGATTGTGTAGCTGTAACATTGAGATTTGTGTAGATGTAACATTGAGATTTTGTAGATGTAACATTGAGATTTGTGTAGATGTAACATTGAGATTTGTGTAGATGTAACATTGAGATTTGTGTAGATGTAACATTGAGATTGTGTAGCTGTAACATTGATATTTGTGTAGATGTAACATTGAGATTGTGTAGATGTAACATTGAGGTTTGTGTAGATGTAACATTGAGATTTGTGTAGATGTAACATTGAGATTTGTGTAGATGTAGCATTGAGGTTTGTGTAGATGTAACATTGAGGTTTGTGTAGATGTAACATTGAGATTGTGTAGCTGTAACATTTGATATTTGTGTAGATGTAACATTGAGATTGTGTAGATGTAACATTGAGGTTTGTGTAGATGTAACATTGAGATTTGTGTAGATGTAACATTGAGATTTGTGTAGATGTAGCATTGAGGTTTGTGTAGATGTAACATTGAGGTTTGTGTAGATGTAACATTGAGATTTTGTCGATGTAACATTGAGATTGTGTAGATGTAACATTGAGTTTGTGTAGATGTACCATTGAGATTGTGTAGATGTAACATTGAGGTTTTGTCGATGTAACATTGAGGTTTTGTCGATGTAACATTGAGATTGTGTAGATGTAACATTGAGTTTGTGTAGATGTAACATTGAGTTTGTGTAGATGTACCATTGAGATTGTGTAGATGTAACATTGAGGTTTGTGTAGATGTAACATTGAGTTTGTGTAGATGTGACTGCTGTATTGTTGTTGGTGAACTTGTGTAAAGTTGTGTGGATTTTCTTTAATCATCTGCTTTGTCCAGGTTCTGGAAATCCTGTCCTCCAAATTGACAACAAAAAGGAGTCAATTTGCATCTAAGAGGTTTGCTGCATCCCAGTGATTTTGAGTTCATAAAAATGTGGACAGCTGCCTGTAGATTCTCACGTCTTATTAAAAACAACACAAATTTGGAGGTAAATGCACTGTATCACAACTCCAAAAATGTCTTCGGTCCAAAAGACCCTGGTTTGAAAGTTTCTCAGCGGGTAAGACGCAGCCCTATCAAGTCCTCGGGTCGTCTTTCCAGAAGCGTTTATCCTTCTACAGAATCATCAGGTGATGATGGGGCATCTGGATCTGTGCGCAGTGTCTCCTCCGAACTCCAGAAGCTCAGCTTGGAGGACTTCAGAAAGCCAGAACCAGAGCCTCAGAAGCCACCTAAGAGAGTGAAGAACAGCGTCACTGAAGCCCGTCTCCAGAAAGAGAATCGAGACGAGTTGGTGTTTGGGGTTGCCCCCTGTTTACTAGCCTTGACTCAGGGGAAACGCAAGCTTGCTCAGCTTTTTGTGCAGCGCAGGGAAGGAGCTCAGAGGAACTCTGTGGAGAATGTTTGTGATGCAGCGGTCAAGCGAGGAATTCCCATTAAGCATATCACTAAGAGGGAGATGGAGAAGATGGTCGGCGGTGCGGTCCACCAGGGATTGTGCCTTCAAGCCAGTCCATTAAGTTTCCTCACTGAGGAGAAATCCAGCTGTCAGCAGAATAATCGGCAATCTGGAATACCCAGTCCACTGTGGCTTGTCCTGGAGGGGGTCCAGGATCCAATGAACCTCGGTTCCATTCTTCGCTCTGCATATTTTCTTGGCGTGGACAGAGTAGCTAGTAGCATTCGCAACAGGTAAACTTTTGATTTGTTCCTCAGCTTTGCACCATCATTTGCATGATAATAAAAGTGCTATTCTCTCTCAGCTGTCCGTTAACTCCAGTGGTGAGCAAAGCCAGCTCAGGAGTGATGGAGCTCATGGATGTATATGGCTATAAGAACTTGGCTGACATTGTAAAGGTGATTCTCCTTTGCTTTTACTCTTTTGGCATGCAATCAATGGGCTGAACTTCATATTTTAGACTCTAGAGGGCAGGCACGGATAATTTTCACTTACCCCATTTCTTGGGGCGATAGAAGCCACTATACCACGGGTCCCCCACACTTTTTTCTGTCAGGGCCATTTGTTTTTGTCTGCAAAAAAATTAGTATGGGCCAGAGTGACTACCAGAATTATTGTGGAGATTTTATTATGATATTTTAAATGTATTTATTATACCTCCTGATCCTTGATTAGTTTATTATTTTGTTCTGCGCCGTACACACACGAGCGTTACTTTTCAAGACATATATCACCTGTTTAAAGAGTCTAATTACTATCAATGACATTTTCCATATTCATTGCTATTCAAATGAAAACATTTACTTATTATGCATATGCGTAATTAGGCTATGTTAATAACCAGAGGTCGACGGATAGTGGATTTTACCGATATTGATAGATAGTTTGGATTGTACTCGCTAATAACCGATTAATCAACCGACAGTTTTTAAAATGTTTACTGGATAAAAATACTCTCCATGTACAATGTAAAAAAACTTTATTACAAAAATAAAAAATAAAAAAACTAAATAATAAAATAATAAAAACATGGGAAGGTAAATCAATCTGAATATATTCATCAATAAATATTATTAGATATTTATTAAATTCAAAAATATAAATATTATATAGCGCTCTCTGTGCAGTGCAAAAAAAGTGTCACGTGTAAAAAACTAATCAAAAAACAAAAATAAGCGGCATGTGGCGTCACTGATTCGCCTCTAGATGTCGCTCTTGTAATGACAGCGGTAAGGAAGCCGAAAACAGCACCGATATGTGTAGTTCCAGCAATCAAATATCGGTGCCTCGACCTCTGTTAATAACTAAGCGAGATTTTAGTTTTAAGCCAATCTTTATTATAAAATAGAGATATGATATGAGTAAAACATATATTTAAACATTTAATTTAGCAAAATATGTCTCTGGCATTGTTCAGAGGGCTGTTCCAAATGTGGGGGCCGTAGTTTAGCGACCCCTGCACTAGACCCTGTCTCTAACGAAAAGAAACTCTGTACGCACTTTGCAGATAAAACTTAATCAAGGGTGGAAAGCAGTCGGCACTATCGGTTCTGAAGAGAAGAGCTCTGGAGTCCCTGTTGTTCCATGTTCCGACTTCAAGATGTCCAAACCCACCCTGTTGCTAATGGGTATGTGTGTCCAGCTTTCGGTCATATCTAATTCGGATCTCCTGCAGGTACGGATGCACCAATCCAGTACTGTTCTGGATTGGTGCATTCGTACCTGAAGGAGAACCTTCAGGACTCCTCCAAAGAAGAATACTGGTTGTTGATTTGCTACTGAACTGGCAACCCAACCAAGGTGTACTCTTGCTTCTTTCCCATTCCTCCTAAGTTCTGGGTTCACCATGACCCTGACCAGCTGAATGAATGAATCGGATTAATCCATCGGATTTTGGATGAAGATTATTAAATATTCTGATGTATCTGTATTGAAATTCCATCTGACTAAGAACACGTATAAAGATAACAATAAAGAACACGTGGCTACTGTTCTAGGTGGCGAGGGTTTCGGGTTGTCTCCTGAGCTACGTGAGCTGTGCGAAGTCTTCCTTACTGTTCCTTCCAGAGGAGACCTTCACCCAGCCGTGGACTCGCTCAACGTCTCTGTAGCCACAGGTGCAAAATTTTCCCCTACATTAGCACTAAAAACACATGGCAAAGCCGAAATTTAGAGGATTTAGGACACAGCCATCAAGATACTGATTTGTTACTCTGATATTTTTTTCTCCTTGGCAGGCATCCTACTGCATTCTCTTCTCTCATCATGTAGAACTGGCCAATAAGAATAATGATGATCATGATAGTGGTGTATTTACTCGCCCTGCCTCCCTGCGGCGCTTAATGACTGGATTAGTTCATCAATTAGCCATCAGCTAATTGACCCTAGAGAACTCATCGATCAGAAAGCAGAGACCTGGGAGGACTTCTCGACTGCCGGTCGGACCAAAGCCAACTCCGGGTGGAACCGGCGGAGCGGGAACTGTTACGGCTCGGCCATCAGATGCGTACGAGAGAAACGTGAATATATTTGAACAAACACGTGAATGGAAATGTTGCGTTTTCTCTCTGAGAATCTGCATCAACACCAGTATCACTATTTTTATTATAATTTTTTTTCTCAGCAGGTGGCACTGTAAGTCAGCGCTCCTCTATTATGACAGGCGTTTATCCTAGGCATCTTTTTTTTTTCCTTCTTCTTCTTTGTATGATGTTTAAAGCTTAGCCAGGGATAATCCCAGGCCACCAACGAGCAAAAAAACTAAATCTGAGCAAAAAAACTTCAGCTTCTCGGGTGACTCGGAGGGGTGGAGGAGGGGGTTACAGAACGGGACGGTTCACAATTAAAGTAAAACGGGGGAGCGGGACAGGACGATTAACCCGCTAATGCTATAGACCATTAGACCTCTCCGTCTTACTCTCTTTTTTAGCCTCGAGCCAGATCGGGGAGAATGGGACATTAGACGAGACGGTTTAATGTAATGACCCATTCTGTGATTTTTACAAGGCAGAATGATTTGCAGCAGCAAGCGGGGACGACGGATCCTCCTCAGATTTGTCAAGATTTGCACAAAATGGATTTTTTTTTTTTTTCTCGCCTGCCAGACCCCCAATTCTAATTTTTTGTGTTTTTTTTTTTTTTTTTTTTTTAATCAAAGCTATTTATTAATCTAGACACCAGAGGTGTCGCTGTTAATAAAAACAAATAAGCCTGACGTGTGATCTTTGAGTCTATCAAGACCGCCAAAGTCGGACGAAATATCGGACAGGATGAAGGTGCTTCTAATCGTACGCGCGCAAAACGCGTAATAGCGCCGCAATTACCAACTTAAAAAAAAAAAGCAATCAGTCGGAGATGACAAGATTTTAAAATATAACACGAAGGCTGACAGGTTGGTGCTTTGGAGTTCATTTGCGTCACAATTTTTCATTTTGCTCTCCAGTTTAAAGCCTTTTTTTTTATGATGTTATTGGAATCCAGCACCGATTTCGAATCCTTGATTCTGATTGGATATAAAGTTCCAACAGTACATTAGCGCTAACTATATTTTGTGGACAAAAGTATTAGGACACCTGACTTTTACCAGGCATCCACATGGTTTTTTACCAAACTGTTACCACAAAGTTGAAAGCACACAATTGTACCCATGTGGCTGAATGAATCTCGCACAAATCGCCACAAGACCACTTCAAATTCTAAAACATCTTCCCAGAAGAGTGGAGGTTTTTATAACAGCAAATGGAGACTCAAGGTGGGATGGGATGTTCAAAAAGGAGCACACATATCAAACCTTATAGTCAGGTGTCTACTGATGTCTGTCCATACAGTGTACAAGTGATAAACAGCATCCGTCCTTATTAAGCACTCGGTTATTGATTTCCTTTTTTCTACAACAGCATGCGAAAGAATCTAAAAGCTCCCATGTGTTCGGTTTCTCTTATTTTCTTTCTTTCATCAATACATTCGTTCATTTTATACATTCTTTCATTCAGTCTTCATTCATACATTCCTTTTCTTTCTTCATTTATACATTTCTTCTTTCTTTCTTTCTTTCTTTCTTTAAAATAGAACTGTTATATCTTTGATAACTCTACCTGGGTTTGGTGTGTATGCAACAGGGTCATTAAGTGAAGAAGTTCATATGACCCGAGTTGAGTATCTGCTCATTCCTCAGTGCAGTCTGACTTCCTTATCCAGAGTAACTTACATTTCTCTCATTAATACACTGAGGGTTAAGGGCCTTGCACAAGGGCCCAGAAAAAGTCCAACATCTTAACCACTGCTTTATAAAGTTACCGTACCATGGCAGCTAACGAAGCAATCTTCTGACACTGATAGGCACTGATTGAGTATGTATATGAATGTATTTGTGAGATTTAGTGAATAACTGTTAGTTCACTTGGACCTGTATGGTGAAATCATTCACATACAAAAATGAAACAGTGGGTAATTATTAATATGGTGATTCTATGAGGGGACACATATTGGAAGGAGTTTTTGAAAGGAAGTCTCCAATGTCAGAGATCTGTGACGGTTATCAGTAACCACAAGTTTTAAAACCGATCCTGCAAAGTCAGCATTTTTTTATTTTTTTATTTTTAGGAAAATAAAAACACATGTTCCTGTTTCCGAGTATATATGACTAAAAACATCCCTTTGTTTTATTCCTTCCATATCACATCCTTCCATATCGACCTTTCCTTTAAACCCTTTCAAATAACATGCTGGAAATAACATTTCATAACATGATCATTTATACCGATCCGGAACTCATGGAGCTTTCTTAATCATGCTATACCATCAGACCAATATTTCACCCCATCCCAACCACCCCACCCGTCTCTCCCAGTCCCCGGGTCTCATTCATACGGTTGCAACTCCAGTATTTTTACTCCCGTGTGCTAAATGAGGCAAAATCTCTCCCGCAAATAAAAATTCATCATAAATTTTAGACGTCAGTGTTTTAGTTCATTACGGATGGTGAGTTATTAGCTAATTTGCCTGAGCGAAATTTCTGGGGAGGATTGACAGAGCCGGCGTCTCATTATTGTGCTAAATGCAGGGTCCAGGCTTGGAGAAAGATTAGAGTGATAAGGAAGGAGTGGTGCAATGGGCAAATCTTTCTTCTGCTGTTTTTTTTTTTTTTTCTCTCAAGTTAGTGGTGTGTATATTCTGTGTGTGTGTGTGTGTGTGTGTGTGGTGTGTGTGTGTGTGTGTGTGTATATATATATATATATATATATATATATATATATATATATATATATAACCATTACAGAATGGTTTTTATGGCATAGTGTCCATGCATCAATTTAATCATCACCAAACAAAAGAAACTATGGGAATTTGTACTTAACATTTTTTCCCAACGCACCCAACAGCTGTCCAGTAGAAACCAACATGTGATCTACAAGTTGCCAAAGGTTATTTTTATGTCCTTAGTGGTATCAAACGTGGCGTGTCTCCCATAGAGTACAACAAATTCCAAACAGATCTACAGAAAGCGTTACGATTTCAATTAAAACAATTACATTCTAACCATTTTAAATTCTATTGTTTTCCATGGTATCATTTGTTTCAAAATGATCGCAAGTAAAGGTAATAAATTGTAAAACTGTCAGCTGTCATTATTATCACAAATATAACATGCAGTTGTTCAAAAGCGTTCATGCCTAAGATATTCTGTGGCATACATTCTTTCTTTCTTTCCTTCTTTCTTTCTTTTTTCTTTCTTCATACATTCCTTCTTTCTCTTATTCTTTCTTTTTTCTTTCTTCATACATTCCTTTTCTTTCTTCATTCTTTCTTCATTCTTTCTTTCTTCGTACATTCATTTTCATTCTTTCTTTCTATCTTTCTTTCTTTTTTCTTATTTCATACATTCTTTCTTTTTTTTCTTCATACATTCTTTCTTTCTTTCTTTTTTTCATTATTATCACAAATATAACATGCAGTGGTTCAAAAGCGTTCATGCCTAAGATATTCTGTGGCATACATTCTTTCTTTCTTTCTTTCTTTCCTTCTTTCTTTCTTTTTTCTTTCTTCATACATTCCTTCTTTCTCTTATTCTTTCTTTTTTCTTTCTTCATACATTCCTTTTCTTTCTTCATTCTTTCTTCATTCTTTCTTTCTTTGTACATTCATATTCATTCTTTCTTTCTATCTTTCTTTCTTTTTTCTTATTTCATACATTCTTTTTTCTTCATACATTCACATTCTTTCTTTCTTTCTTTTTTTCTTTCTTTTTTTCATTATTATCACAAATATAACATGCAGTTGTTCAAAAGCGTTCATGCCTAAGATATTCTGTGGCATACATTCTTTCTTTCTTTCCTTCTTTCTTTCTTTTTTCTTTCTTCATACATTCCTTCTTTCTTTCATTCTTTCTTTTTTCTTATTTCATACATTTTTTCTTTTTTTCTTTCTTCAATCTTTCTTTCTTCATACATTCCTTTTCTTTCTTCATACATTCTTCCTTCATACTTTCTTTCCTTCTTTCTTCATACATTCTTCCTTCATACTTTCTTTCTTTCTTTCTTTCTTAAACTGTTATATCTTCGATAACTCTACCTGGGTTTGGTGTGTATGAGTGGTCTGAAATACAGTACTGGAAACCACAGGGTCATCAAGTGAAGAAGTTCATATGACCCGAGTTGAGTATCTGCTCATTCCTCAGTGCAGTCTGAACGATGCTAAATTGCTCGAAATGCCTGGTCAGACTTCCTTATCCAGACAATAAATTGTAAAACTGTCCGCTGTCATTATTATGGAGAATAGATATCCTGGGGCGAGCACGAGGAGAGTGCTTTTGCTGGCCTCTTTCTGCTTTGGACCGGGGTATATAAACAAGCTAGAGGGGAATTTAAATAAACAGATTAATAAAATATTTCAATATTTTATTGACTCGTCTGTTCCCGCCCCCTCGCCACCACTCACTCACTCACAGAGCACATTTTCAGTGTGTTACTGTGATGAAATGTGTTTTGCCTGGTTTTAATTCTGAACTTGTTTAAGTTTTCTTAAAGATCATTTCTCACTTTAATACATTTGCCAAGGCTACAGTATGTTTAACTGAGATTGTACCTCGCAAAACAAAAACTTTAACAAGTGAAAATGTCTTGAATCCAGTGAAATTGATCTTGTATTTTCCATTAGAGGATTACAATAAACCTAATGTTGTTTTGTGTCTATTTGTAGCCACAAATAGCTTTAAATTTGACTTCTTTCTGCACATAAATTCTTAAAATCAGCAAAATTATTTGGCGAAAACTTGATTTTAGAAACACAAACCTCTAGGAATGGTCTTCTATTGGGTTTAGTGTAGTCGTGTAATGGGAAAATCTGATCAATTTGATTATATTCCAGATATTTGCAGGTGATAAGGTGTTATCTTTCCTGTGATGGTCTTCAGTTTATTTTTCCAGTATATACACTTTGCCTTTACTATTGAAATCTTCCTTTAACCCCTAAGATAGAATCCTGGTTAGATAGAATAATATTATTACTTCAAGAAGAAACATGCAGTGAGTCATTTCTTTCACATGATTGCCTTTTGCCTGTCTTTCCCCTGTCATGTCTGAAGTGTTCTTCAAAGTTCTCTTTCGATTCCTGCTTCATAAATCCAGGTTTAACGTTTTAACCCTGTGCTCGCTCTTCCTTAGCCTTTCCCGTAGGCTTTGGATTAGAGACGTGAGCGCAGCCCTGCTGTTTTGGGTGTGTTTGGGTGCCGTCACTGAGAGCAGCGGTCCAGGGAAACCATTTGGCACAAAACAAAGACACTGTTGGCAGTCATTTCCTCCTCTCTCTCTCTCTCTCTCTCTCTCTCTCTCTCTCTCTCTCTCTCTCTCTCTCGCTCACACCCTCCCTCTGTTTTCCATGCCTGCAGGAGGTGAGGCCTTCCCTAATGTGCCAAATTACTGAAACACTTGTAAACAAATACTGGCTGGATTGATGCCATGCAGCAGGGTTTTAGCACTAAAATTATACTCCGCAGCTCACATGCTGCTCTCTGACTGTACAGGCCATTAGTTATCATTTCACCATGACATCTTTGGTTCATTAGCATAATTATGCTTATCTATCTATCTATCTATCTATCTATCTATCTATCTATCTATCTATCTATCTATCTATCTATCTATCTATTTATCTATCTATCTATCTATATTTTATAATGTACAAAATGATCATATATATATATATGAATAATGGCTGTATATTGAGTTGTTTTTTCGAGGATGGTAAATCTGTACTGCTATACAAGCTGCACATTGACTAATATATATATTAGCCACAAGATCCTTATTACATTTAGGTACTGAGGTGAGGTGTAGGTGAGGTGAGGAGGCCTGGGGTGCAGTCAGCCTTCACATTCATCCCCAAGAGGTTCAGCAGGGTTGAGTGCAGAGCTCTATATCAGGCCACTAAAAATCTTCAACCCTTTCAACCAGATCTTCATGGAGCCGGCTTTGTGCGCAGGAGTATTGTCATGCTGGAACATGTTTCATACTTCTGTTTCCATTGCAGGTAAAATTCCATGCTAATATAAAATTGTGTTCCTCCAACTTTGTGCTAAGAGTTTGGGGAAGAATTACATATGGCTGATATGGTCAGGTGTCCCAATACTTTTGTTCATTTAGTGTATGTGTATTTTATATAAGGTATTTTATGTTATATAATGTAACAGCACACTTGCTTAAATATTGATCAATTCAGGTTAAAGACGAACAGCTGTTGTGTAATTCGAAGTTTTAGAAGCATGCAAGCCACTATGTGTGTTTATGTGTGTGAAAGAGAGAGAGAGAGAGAGAGAGAGTGAGAGTATATGTGTGTGTGTGTGATGGTTAAACGGTAATGCAGCATGACACCTCTGAAATGAGACGGTGGTTGCCATGGCAAAGAGCCAGAAGCTCTCTCGGAGGGTGACCGGTGTGCGCCGTAAATGATGTTTGATTAGTATTTAGATCGTGCGCCTTTACACTTCTCCGTCTGGGAGCGCCAGACTGAGCGCTAGCTCTAAAGCTAAATATAACAATAAACAACACTTTACACACAACCACAGTGCCGATTTCACAGGTGTCTTTCAAGGGTTAGTTAAGAATTCGTTGCTTTTTATAAATGTCCACCGTCTTTTCTAAGGTTCTAGCGAGTAACCTGAGAGAATTCTAATACATCAGGAAATGTGTCTGGCAATATCACACCACTTTGTCATCGATCGATTGATTCCCAGTACCACAACACCCTGTGGTAACAAACCGGGTCGAAGTGGTCTGAAGCAGGTGGAAGTATTCGATCCATTTATGAGAATTTTCTGCATTGATAAATCACATTATGGGTCAAGGGTCACTTTGCTGTATGAAATGCATGCTAATTGCCCAAACAACGTGTAATTGAATCCAATACGGTGGCAGGAAAAGCAAAATGCAGCTCGGTCAGGTGGGAACGAAGCGGATGGGACTGCAGGTGCAGCGTAATGCTGATGGTGTTTGAATGTTTGACAAATCGATGAAAGACACGGTCAATAGTCATAACAGAGACTCCGCAACACACACACACACACACACACACACACACACACACACACACACACACGGCTACCAGCACAGCATTGTGGTCAAGAGGGGCTGCAGCTGAAGTCTATAAGGTGTGCAAATGTATACATTAAGAAAAGAAGAATCACAATAGAGTTGTAACGGATATAGTTTTTAAAATTTTTTCAATTAACATAGATGATTAATATTATATTAAGCGTGACTAAAGGATAAATAGGTTTTACTTGCGTTTGCTAATCGTAATTATTCAATAAATATTACCTTATGTTTGCTAATTAATGAATCATTGCACTACGACACTCTAGTCCAGTTTTGGGACGCATCACTGTCCGTGTTTATAGAGACGTGGTTAGTGCTGACGGCAGATTCGTCCTTCGTCCATCCATCCTCGTCCCTTTCTCTGCCCCTGCCTGCCACTACGTCCTCTTGTGGCATATATCATGATTCCTCCATAATAGCTCATCTGTCCGCTGTACAAGGAAACGTGTCACCGTTATCGATCTCCGCCCCTGCGCTGTTTAACATTCTCCGCCAGATTCGCAGGGAAAAACGACAGCGAGCGCTTCTGATCGCAGATTCGCAGCGTGCTATACACAACGTATTTTTGTCTAATCTAAATGCCAGTTTTGGAGACATGTTGACACCTGATGATTTGAAGGTTACTGCGTGCATCTGCCGGCATTGATCAGTTTGTGTCATAATTTGTGTGTCTCTCTAATGTTAAATAATTTTTTTGTCTGAAATGTTGTTTTTGTTTGTTTTCCAGAGGCCCTCTAGAGACTCATTGTTCTTCCATGTTGTTTCTCTGTGAATGTTAATGATTTTATTACTGCCACCTGTATCCGATTTTTCTTATGTATCTATAAGTTGCTCTGTACTTTAGTTTCCTCGCTTGGTGTTTAATTTCGCTTGGCCAGTCTTTCATGTCTCATGTAAGTTTCCCTGTACCAGTGGAACCTTTTGTGGGTTATTTTTTTGTTGTTTTTTCCCATTTGAGTTAGTCTTTGTATCATCCTTTTCTTGTGACTGATACTTGCATCCTGGCCTTGAAAGTTAATCATTTCTACTCAACATCTTTCCACTCCCTCTCTGTCTATTTTCAGTAAATCTGCGCCAATTCTAGATGACAGGATGAGGACCTGAATGCTGTCTTCTGCTGTAGTAACCCCTTCAAGATTCCACACGTATATTGTATATGAATATTCTCTGCTCACCATGGTTGTAATAGGTGGAAATGTACAGTAACCTTACTGTCTTTTCCTGGTACATGTTCTCTGAACTCTCTCTCACCACAAAGTCATTTCCACCTGCACAACTGCTGCTCGTTGATTGTTTTTGTTTGTCGTGCCATACTGTATAAACTCTAGAAACGGAAATTGAGTTTTGAAACATCGTGTTACTCGCTATAGAAAATTTCATTTCAAAACGCACAAAAAAAAAAAACATTTTCAGACCATCCTCTCACTTCCTACCAATTTCCACCTTCGCCTTGACTTCAGAGGGGGGCATCCTGACCAGGTCAAGAGAAAGTGAGAGACAGATAAACTCGAAGGTGGCCATGTCCAATTACTGCACAATGTGCCCACATTGAAGTACCAGAGGTGTGGGACACTAATGGACGTAGCTGCTGCATGATTTCCTGGCCCAATTTGAGCTGGCGTGAGCCAGTGGTGCGAGCACAGCATGAAACGGCTAATGCTGCTAATGGTCCAGGAGGTCATACAGAGAGAGATGTGGTCACCTCCTGCGCTTTTGTTTCGCTTTCGAGCCTTCAGGACTGTCCTACAGTGGTACAGTATTATATTACTTTACGATATGTAATCGTTTTGATGACGTTTTTTAATCATTAGGCTTTTCCTTTTTTGCTAATGAGCTAACCAGATTTATTTTGCACCATTTGTTTACTGACTTTACCCAACAAATGAAATTGAGCCGAGTCTTATTGCACTTTTCAGGCGAGCAAAAATACAAGGCGACCTGTTACATATGATTGCAATCAGATCCCTGCAAAGTTGTTGTTTGCCAACCAGAGTCTGAGACACGAGTGGTAGGCGGTGGTAAATATTCACATTTGCCCTATAATTGGTTTGTCCAGAATCTAAGTTTCTTTATAATCCCTTCATATGTATTCGAGATTCCTTTCGTCTGAGTTTTTCTTTTATGTTCATGCACTGGTTGCAATACATGATCGTTTCTATAGTAACAACTCACAAAGGCAGTTGTACGGTGGATGTTTATTTTGTGTTTTTGGAAGGAGTCTCTAGTGTCAGCACTTTGCTACAGTCAGAAATTAAGCTGTTCCTTTTACATTTTTGATACATGGGACGACTTCAGGATGTTTTGCACTAGTAAAGGCATGGCTATTTATTTGCAGCTGCTATAGAGTAAGTGATAACAAGAGTCAACTTGAAATGTCCAATAAATGGATAAAATGTATTAAGTTTTGCCTTTTAATTAATGAATACTAGCCAATAATAATATGGTAGAATAGAATAGAATCAAATCAGTGGTCATATCTATTATTGGTTATAATTTAATAAAAAAAAAAAAAGAAAAAGAAAAGAAAAAGGAACAAAATAGTGCCCCTTTGTATTTGCTAGTTTACATTCTTACATCAAGACCTTTTTTTTTATTTTTTTTTTTTTTATTATTATTATCAAAGGATCAGCTGGAATTATGCAAAAAAAAAAAAAAACCCTCTAATATTAGGTGGCTGCTGGTTTCTCTAAAGACTTTCATAAGCCAACGTGTTGTGTTGATGTTTTTATATTGATTAACTCTCATAGGCGGCCGTATGCCTCGAGTTTGATTTACGAGAGTCTTTTGTTTTCGCATTAGCCCTCGGGTCTGATTTCTGGCTACAGCATGCAACCAAATGGTCTGGTCCATATTTAGTGTCGAACTGGATTTTTCCATACAATATAATCGATGACTATATCATCGTATATCATATACTATTGTATATTTGTGTCAAATATTTCAATGCATATTAATGTATATCATGCACCTTATGTTTCTTGGTGTTGGTTGTTTAGGACTTTCCTTACACCAAATCCAAACCCTGACCCAGATTGGTACCCAGGGTTAGGTGTTTATATTTAAACCCAGAACACGACCCAATGTTAAATATACAGTAACAAACACACAGAATCAGTAGCTGCTGTAAATGAGTAGAGCTGCAAACACCATGGTGGGGTTAATCGAGAATAACTAAACAAGTAAATCTGGTTAGTGGCACCTCAGAGAAGCGTGGCCCCTCCAGCCGTCCATATCCCTCCGTACTTAATGGTCTGCGACAGCAGAGGTCTGTGACGCTCCATCCGGATACGTCCTTCTATTTAACCCTCCTACAGCTCATTATCACACTCCAATCAGTCAGTCGGCTAAATGGGACAGGAGAGACCACATGGCAGGAGAAAAAAAAGACTTCCTCAATGTAGATTAGGCCAATTTGTAAAGCCTGAGAAGAGGAGTTAACTGCACCAGAGGCCCAAGCACACCTTTACGCTTTAAATAGATTTAAAACGCGCGATGAAATTTTTGTCAGATTGCATTTGCATTGATTTCCTGAGATTAAAAAATGACCTTTGGTTAAGTGCTTTTATTTACACTGTCATTTTGTGCGTTGCCGTTGTACACAATTTGCCACAGAAAACCAGCTTATGCTTATCATTTTCTTGGTTAAATCAACATGAAATCTGAATTTTACTTACTAAGCTGACGCTGGTGTGAATGCATTGGATGGAATTGTCAAATCTGGCAGCCTGATCCTGGTTTCCAGATGGGAGAGATTCTTCCTATGCGCTCCTCCGTGGCTTTTACTCATTTCCATTGAATGAATCTAAAAATTGCACATTTTCAAAGAATCACAGGACATTTCTGAAACGATTCTAAATTTCTATTATCTAGATATTTATGTCAATTTCTCTGTGTATTCATTTCCTAGACATTAATCTATTGATTATAAATTAATACATTTATGCCTAAGGAATGAGTCATTGGTGATACTGTTGAGGAAAAGCTTCCTGAGATGGCTTGCGAAAGAAACCTAAAGAAGATCCAGACTCAGAAGAGAACCCATCCTCATCTAGTGTGATGATGAATAAACCAATTATAAATCATTTAAAGTGAAATTGATTATAGTGTCATCATGAAGTGTTGAACTGTTTATTAATAGAGACTTGAGTACAAAATACTTTGTGGCCATTATACTCCTAATTTTTCATAGCAAAACTGTATGTATTAATTGCCAGTCCAAAACCTTGTTCATGGTTAAGTAGTAAATTTTAACATCCACCAATCTCATGTATCTCATGTCTATGTGGAAACATCCTCAGCAGCATCCAAATAAATGAGAACTCCATCCAAAAGAAGAGAATCAATAGTGGGGCATCGTAAAGTCTTATATAACCTGCAGTTGTAGAATAAATTGTAATCATGCATTCGGATACGAGAAACAATCATTAATAATAATTAATTCATCCTTTTTGAATGATGTTTTGGAAAGTCTGTGCAACACTAATTATAAAGTATAATAATCATTTTATATTGAAAAAGAAAAGATGCTTCTTTTAGAATTATATGAATAACAATTCATCAGAATGTGTCATGAAACTTTTTGACCCTTCCAGATGTTTCAAGCATGTGTTTTGGGAACATCCCATTCCACATTGAGTTTCCATTTGCTGTTAGAATAACCTTCACTCTTTTGGAAAGATGTTCCACTAGATTTTGCTGTGTGCTTGTGGAGATTTGTGAGATTCATTCAGCCACCAGGGTGTTAGTAAAGTGTTGGTGTAGGTGAGGTGAGGAGGCTTTGGGTGCAGTCGTCTTTCACATTCATCCCAATGGTGTTCAGCAGGGTTGCGATCAGAGCTTTATAGCAGGCCACTCAAGAGCTTTCACTCCATGTCTTCAATCTGGAACAGGTTTTGGTCTACAAAAAACTTTTCTGGTAGTAGTTTGGTGAAGAGCAACATGGCTGGAAGAGACAGAGCTCTCAATACTTTTGCCCATATAGTGTATCTCTATGACATACACGATGTATAAAGCATTATAACACATCACTGTATTTCTGAACTGTTAAATTACAGATAATAGAGCATTTTGTGAGATTATGGACGTGGACTGAGCTAAATGAAAGGATTTTTGTTGCAAACAGATACAAGAAGACATTATAAAGCAAAAAGCATTGTGTAACTATAACTAGGTAAGAGAATATGACGCAGTTTGTTTTGTATATATTCCGCCAGTCCGTTATTATGCTGCATCTTTCAGCACTGACCTCACTGCGTCCTTCAGGAGGAGGGTTGTCACGGGCCAGGGGTCACATGACTTCGTCAGGAAATATGGCTGTCTTCAGCGGCGGGTGCTGCACGGAAGAGTTATGAACGCTTTCTCCGTGGGATGCAGAGATGAAGGCAGAGGTCAGGGATATTGATGGAGGCCAGCCTGCGCTTCTCATCCCTCTGAGGCAGGGAGCAGGGTGACAAGGGCTCTCTGTCAAACTCTGGCATGCAGGTTAATGTATTAATTGACTAGTAAACAGGTCCCTGGGAGAGACAGAGACTCTCAATGACGAACTCTGTCTTGGCGTGTGGTGGAGGCGTAGGCACTTCTTTTCAGCGTCTTAGACACAACATCGAGATTAGCCAAAACAATGGAGGCGAAGTAAGTTCAAGAAGGAATATGCTTTTAGACTATTTGAAAAGGTGTTTACTCTCCCGTGCACTGTAGGATATTTTTCTATATGATACTAGAGTCATATCTTATACTTGGTTATGTATGGCTGATCAGTGGTGGATGAAGTACACAAACCATGTAGTTGAGTTAAAGTAGGTAAAATACGACTCCATTAAATGTAAAAGTGCTCCGTTTTTGCCTTTAAATGTACTCAAGTATACAAAGTACTATGATTTATTACTTCTATAAGGTTACTATTAGCATTTTTGTCACAAGACTCTTTGCTTGATCAACTTTTCACAGTTTATGTGAAAAGACTCCAATGTGACTCTTAACACACCGATCTATTAATAGAATGATATTAATGAGTCAAACACTGATTGATATCTATTACAATTATCATGACCTTCTTTTAAACGACAAACGGGTTCGAGTCAGGCGTTTCTTCTATCATTTATTTCTCTCAAAATCTTTTGCTTGCTGTTTAACCGACTCTGAACTGTGTGTTCGTGATAAGTAGATACAATCAAGCAACAAGTTCAAAACAGAGCTCGCGCTTGACCCTGATTGGTGGCTTGCTGCGTGTTTAACCAGTTGAGTTTTTATCCACTTATAAATAAAGAGGAACAACTGATTTCACAAAAAGTAAAGTAAAAATTTAGATATTTGCCTTTGAAATGTAGTGACATAAAAAAAAAAAACTCTATCACTGTGGCTAATGCTCCATATAATTTAAACTAAATGTAGTTACAGATATGGTGTAGTTTTCGGCAAGATTTTCTGGATTTATGGATGTTATCAGTCTCAGCCCTTTGTGACAATCAGTGAGGACACTTATGTTCTTTCCAGCTTCTTAGTAAGTATATCCATGTCCAAGCTGTAATACGCTGTAGATACTTCGTGTGGATTGAACATGTTAACCATTAGCATATGGTTGCTCAGTGAGATTATTATCTAAATATATTGTACATAATTGTCTGTATATCAAAGCTAAAATAAAAGCAGCAGAACAAAGCAAGAAGAAGAAACGTACACATCTGCTGCCTCTGTGCAAGTCATAATGTGGCGTAAAATGAACGTCTAAATTCATGGGATTGTATTGGCAGGCACATCTAATCAATCCGCTTCTGCGCAATGTGTAACTCGGTTGGATTTCACTATGAGGCAGAGCAACGCTTCCCTAAATTTCAATTACGGTGGCACTTGATGTTGCTTAGTTCTGCTTGTAAGTAATCAGGTTTTGAGTAAATACAAGGGAATAAAGTGCTGCTAATTTATTTTGTGCACATCGTTTAGCCTTTTTGGGTTTGTTTAGATTGTGTAATATAAAATGAGGTTTTTTTTAAATCTCCATGATCAGCATTCCTGAATTTATGTTCTTTGATAGAAAATCTATGTCTAATGCTTTACTTTCTTCCTAGTTACCTCCCTATTAAATCCCATCTTGCAAATTTTCTGAGCTCCAAAATGGCCTGTTCTGGATGAATCCAATCAAAAGCTTTGGAAACAGACATCACATTGGCATCCGAGTTTTATCTAATGTGCAGTTTTATTTAGAGAAATAAGTGTGTGATGCTAAGCCTCTGTTCCGTCCGGACTGCTTTTGGAAAGGGTCGTCCCATTGAGCTAAGTGTCTCTCGATGCGCTACTCTATTCTGAGTACCATCAACCACGTGTAATTACCTTAATTGTGGTAAGTTTGTATCAGTTTGAGTGGCATCAGCATGTCAATGAGGCGTCTCTCTATTGGAGAGCTCTTGCTGTTAATTAGGCAGAATTGATTCGAAAGAGTGATGCTGATACTCCTTAATCTACTAATTAATCACAGGTGCGCAGGCAAATTAAGAGACGCGCCATTTAGACTTCATCAAAAGCAGTCGATAACAATTGCCTGACGGGACAGAATGACAAAAATCCAACAACCAATGCCTGTTTTATGCTACAAGCACAAAGCATTCTCTGCAACGGTCAACATTAAAAATGAACAAAGGTTAAAACCAGCCGATTTCGCACCGAACCGAAGCGAAATGTCGTTTTTTGAAGAGCCGACGTGTACCAGGAAAGCCACAATGTAAGTGCACTAACAAGTCAGCAAACTGTCACAAATTGCCTGCCATTCACAATAACAGAATAGAAGGCTGTTTGCCGTTAGCAAATGGCGAGGTGATTACAATAGATTGCTGCTGCTGTTCCACGTGCTTCCCCTTCACCTGTACCTTCACAACCACGTGACTTGGTTACGATGGCCTCCTTTGGAATAATGAGTGTTTACACAGCCATGTCCCACCACAACTCGTTACCACGTACCATCATGTCCAATTATGCCACTTATCGATTGTGCCACATTCTAAACAGCAATGACATGCACTGCTGGTCATTTAAGCTGTTAAACAGGGGGAAATTTTTGAATTGCCCCCACCTAAATGGCACTTGCTGTGTGTTTCTTACACTATAATGCTCCCCATAACGAGGGAAGACATACAACAGCAATTTCCCCCAACAGAAGGTGAACAAAACAAGTAAGCAACTGTAGAGAGGAAATCAGTGTAGTCTGTAGGATTTAAGTGGCCAATTTGGGGGCTGTTTTGGGAAAGTAGTCAAAGGTGTTGTAGCCTGAGGCTTTTATTTATTTATTTATTTTACAGGTTTTACTGAAGCAGAGTTTAAAAAACCTTGTTATAGATCTATTTTGCCAACACATTATACATAGTAATTTTTGTGCAATTGTGATTAGCAAAATTGTCCAAACGTGTTTGGGTACTTCATATAGTTATGATCATTATTCTAGTTTGCATTTTTAGAGAAACTCTTTTCTTGAACAAAAAGAACTCAGTCAGCTAAAACTCTTCCTTTTACCATCAGTTACTTGTTCTTTCTTTAAAAGCTTGAGGTGGTTTGGCCAAGGATGTTTTTTTGGTCTCCTCTTACTACAGGTATGTACATCAGGCTAGTCCCTTGGGTGGGGACACCCAGGGCAGTCTAGCAATTATGTGTCATTGTTGGCTGGGGAACATCTGTGGATCTGCAAGGAGAAGCTGGAATCTCTGGTCAGGAATACAAAAGACTTGACTGGCCTACTCACATTGTTGCTACCCAGACTAGCAAGATAAGCCACTTTATCTAAAATATGGGTACACTCTGGGGAAAAGATTAAATCTGGAACCTCATTTCAGTTAGTCTTTCTGAGGGACTCCTTAATTCTATGTTCCATGTATAATCCTAAACAGATGGGTCTCTCCATAAAAGGTTTAAGTAGGAGCTGTTGGAAAGCTGAAATATCGCCACTCTGGATTCTTCAAAGAAATGAAAGACTTGAAGTGGCCTAGGCACCTTACAAGGAATGCCCACTGATTGGCCCCCATTAAAGCTACATATAACAGCCATGAGCCCCTGGATGGCGACCCTGGAAAAAAACACAGAACCTGCCAAAGCCAGTTTATATCTCACAGTTGATTTGGGAACATATAAAAATCCTGACCTTTGTTTTTCATTCCATGACCTTGAGTGGATTGATCTTTATCATGTTCACTTCAAATTTTGTGGAATCATTCCATTGCCTCATTGGCATGTTCAGCAATGGTCAAATTATCATCCATAGTACTTTGCACTTGGTACAATAACACAAAATGACATGAGTGCATTAAACGCGACTGAGCCTTGGCATTGTGCCAAACCTTTGCTACATGTTATAAGACTACGTTTACAGTATTATAATTCAAAGTCAAATGCAAATGCAACATGCAACAATATCAATCATTTAAAAACTAATTCACAAATAATCAAAATTCAGTGAGCTACCACAACCCAGACCCCTCAGTCGTATCCGCTCTGCTGGAACATTAGCATCTGTAGAACAAGTCGAGGGGAGAGAGAGCAAATCAGGAGCACTGGGTAATATTCTCAGTGTGCAAAGTTTCCGCTCTGATAACGGAGAGACAAACAAGTGCCACTGCTGTGATGTATATCATCACTCCATAATTTAATTACACTTTAATGGGGTGGTGTGTGTGTTTAAACTCTAGTGGGGGTTTACTTACTCCAGGCATAAAATGTCAGTTTGAACAAAGGGTAGAGGATGGTCTGGTAATTTGCACTCTTTCAGAAAAAAATCAGTGACTTGTCTTAATGCCAAAGCATGTTATGACATACTCAGTATGATTATTAACAGGAACAACAAACTCTTGTCAACCATAAAATGTAACCACCTGCCTAAGAATGTGATCATGTGTAGGTTCCTCTTGTGTTGTCAAATCAGTTTTGACTCATTGATGCCTGGACTCCACAAAGCCTCTGAAGGGGTGCTAGGGTATCTGGGTTCAATACGTTAGCAGCAGATCCTTGAAGTCCTGTAAGTTGTAAGGTTGGGCCTCCATGGATAAGACTTGTTTGTCTAGAACATTCCACAGATCCCCAAGTGGAATAAGATTTGGAGAATTTGGAGGCCTAGTCAACACCTTGAACGCCATTTTCCTTAAAACTGTTGAAGTGGTCATTGCAATTAAGAAATACTGTTGCCATGAAAAGGTGACCTCAGTGTGCAACAATGTTTAGGTAGCTTGTACATGAAAAAGTAGCATCCACATGAAATCCAGGACCCAAGGTTTCCTAACAGAATGTTGCCCTTTTCAAAGTCTTCAGATTCCTACAATTGCCTATTTTTTTCCTGCTTCAGATGCAATAACTTTGAGAACTGACTGTTCACTTTCAGACTAATATATCCCACCCCTTGACAGGTGCCAAGACACTGTAATGAGATTATCACTGTCATCTACTTCACCTGTCAGTGCTGTTAATGATATGGTAGTTTCTTGTATAAGACAAAGTGTTGTTTGTGGTGATCAGTCAATTATTACAAAGTGACAAAGAATTTATAATTGTGTAATTAGCATCATTATGGAATCATTATATATATATACATGAATTGCCAGGATTTGTGTGTTTTGTCCTTAAAGTGTCATATAAATAGTGCAAAAACAAGTGCGCAAAAACAATGCCATATTAGTGCTATGAAAGAAAAAATTAGACAGATGTTAATTTATATATTAAACATAGATTCTGTACAATCAATGAATTTCCAATCTTATTGAAATATACTGTTTGAAATATCAGAAATAAAAAAGATGGCAGAAAAATTCAGATGACATATATATAATAATATATATAATAATTCAGTTATACAACAGTTGTTGCATGTCACAATTATATGCACTGAAATTATTGCACTTAATTGCCCAAGATATTAACAATAAACATGTATGCATCCTACATTATTTTTTTCCTACACCAGCATACCCAGTTATTTCTTATTCCTTGTTTATTAAAGGCTAAAATGTCAAAGAACATGCACAAAACACGAACCCAGTTTAGCGATAAGGCTTGATAAGAGGCCATACCACTCTTTCTGCATGCACCTGATGCTTTTTTGTGCATAAGAGATGACCTTGTGAGGTAACATGGATCTCAGAGCACACTGATAAACCAGTGACATGTGGAGACTTGGACAATAGGATTTTTTATATGCATCGTCCCGCTTGGCATTTCAAGAGCGCAGGCTCTGTGGAATTGACATGTGCAGTGGGTTATTAGGCTAGAACGCAAGTAACCCTGGGAGGAGATTGATACACAGTGGAAAAATGGATAATATCATATCTTTTATTCTTATCGAAGCCATTGTGGTTGCTATTATGAAGTACATTAGAGGGTTAAGGGGTTGGAGCGGCTCCCCAGAGTGCTCAGACACAACTGTCGAATATAGTTATGAATACTGTTTCAGAAATAATAAACACGCCGGATCATATTTCAGTGATGGCGTAGCATGTACAAGGCCTCCAAACTAAATAGCATACATAATATTAGCACAAACACCTTTTATAGCATTGCTTAAGACAAGAATATTAATAGAAATATCACAATGAAGATAAACACATCTGAACACCGCAATTTCTCTCCTGCAGCCATTCACACACTGATGCAGGTTGCTAATTTTAGTTTTTCTTGTCCTGCAACAACGAGGCATTGCTACTGCAACCCTAGATAAACAAGTTAGCGCCACGAGTGGACACCAACAAGCTGTCTTAAAGCACCATGTTTTTTCCACTCCTAAACCCCATGTACATCTTGTACATATTTATCTTGTATGCCATAATTTCAAATACTCATCGATGGTTGCTCACACTCCTGAACCTTAATTGCAACTCAAATTTCTGACTCGTTTCAACTGCAGTTGCAGAAAAGAATTGGCCTTCAAAGTTTGACCAGTCTTAAAATACAACCCAGTTGGTTGTTTGTTTAAATAGAAACAGCCTCCAGTGTCAGCAATCAGTAAATAAGACTATTATGGGACACTGAGGTGGAAGTGTAGATTGATTGAAAGTCAAGGATGATGTGCATGATTGGTAGTTAAATGCAAAATGCCTTTTGTGTGCATTCACACATGATTTTTAAAGTGTATAACCTCAAGCCTTTATATTGATACTCAAAACCCATTAATTAAGTTTTTTATGTATACAAATGCATACCTCATTGCATTCTAGCACATATTCTCTTGGCTCCATTGTATTTTATTCACTATGTGCAAAACAAAAGACAAAAATAAATCACATCGTCATTCCAGGACCAAAGCTCTTGCTTGACATGACCGCATTTGTGATCTTTACTCACCCGGCTTCTGTTCGGCAACAGGATTATACCTCAAAGTCATTTTCCCTGCTTTTGTATCTTAATAAAAAGCTCTTGTGGCATTTATGTCTCTTTTAGCTTGTCCCTTGTGATCCTCATTTGCATATCGCCAAGAAAGGTTGGCTGCCAACAGGTCGGTTCACAATAGTGCGAGCCGCCGTGTTGCCATGCCGACAGGGACCTCTGCCGAGACCCCCGGGGAGGGCCTCCAGAGGGTGTAGGAAGCACCCGGATTCTCCTCCTTTGAATTGGGATTAACCCGATACACCCGGCCACAATAGCAACACATTTCCTTGTATCTGCTGGCGGCCCGTTCAGACCTGCATTACTGTGCTTCTAATAAGGATTACCCATAATGAGCCATAAGGAGTTAAGCTTGAATGAAGACTGCCTTAAGTGGGTGCCCCATTGCATCCTGGGCCCTTGTGTGTTTGAACACAAGGTGTAATCCTTTTCAAACTCAAAGGTTGGCCAACAGTATGAATATAGATCTGGCAAGCACATTGTGGAGTGCTCTTGCAGCCATCTGCCGGCCTGCTTTTCACCTGTTCCCATCTCTCTCGCTCTCTTTCCCTCTCTCTGTCTGCCTGTTCAGACCCCTTACACTGTCACTCTTATTTTCACTCCTTCATCCTTGTTCTTTTTATTCTCTTTCACTGTCATTATGTAGGAAGCTTTTGATGAGAGACACTTAGTGGTATAACATATGCTGCATTATGATCGTCTCAAATGAGGGTCCAAATGAAGGTAAATATGTTATGTTTAAGGTACGATAAGTATAAAGGTTGTGTGAGATCTGCCTTTCTTTACATTACTTCCTTTTTTCCACAAGAAAATTGGCAAAAATGTTTTATGTATCATTTTTTTTATATACAACACCGCATTATGTTTATGCATGAAAGCTTTCACTAATTCAAAGTACAGATCTTCTTCCATTTTCAAAATGGCCCCTTCATCCGGGACATGTCAAAACAAATTCGCACACATTCAATTCTCCAGTTGCAGTTGTTCAGTTTCTTTTATTTCAGTTCATTCTTTTTAACGCAGATGCACCGTTCAACCTCTGGCACGTCTATGGCAATGGATGTCCCAAGTGGCTGCCTTCCCTGCTGACCTGCTTCGTTTTTAATATTGCTGCTCATCGTGATGCCTGTCTTCATCCTCTCCAATTACCCCAGACTTCAGAAGACATTTATTGGAAGATGGAGATTGGAGATGATTGGTACGCCATTAGCCTGCTCTTCACTCCGTCCTGCCCTCTCCTTAAAGCCCTCCGATGACAATGAGACGAGAGTCAGGCTACTGACGGATTCAGAGGTGGGGTTTTTTTCATGAATGGAAAATCGACTAGGTATCAGATTTCCATATTGAATTAAAAAATGTAATTATTTTTCAAATTTACACACAATAAACACAACTATATTTAATACATTCATAATTTTTGAATAATCATATCTAATGATAAGTTAACCATAATCATGAGTTCAATTTAAATCTCAACAATAAGATTGCCTCATTCTTATCTTCTAAGCGCAAAAAAATATTAGTTTTATTGATGAAAAGTACAAAGCTTATACATATAAAGAGAAGAAAGCACCTAAAATATATATTTTCTGATTTTTTCAAACTCCAAAAATAAATGTCTGAATACATTTCAGATCATTGAATGCAATGTGAAATGTGGTAGCTAATTAGCGAGGCTAATTAAGCTAGCATGAAGCAGCATGAAGTCACAATGTAAACAGAGAAACAAGCAGAAATTGAGACAAGACTCAAAGAAATATAAACATGTTCCTCAGCTGTGGTGGGAAATGATAGACTTTTTCCACCTTTGAGTTTTCAGAACATTTTAAAATGAAGTTGTGTGTTAGCATTGCAAGCGGCTGGTTTATCATCACACAGCATTAGCATCAGTTGTATTTAGATCATAAAATTCTTGTCATGTCACAGACTAGCAGATTTGTCAGGTTTTTTTTTTATTCATATATAATTTTCTTTCCTAGCTGTGTTATAATTGTTGAATTCCAGTGTGCTTTAGAAATGTGTTTGGTTTCACTCTTTTTTAGTCCCAAACCAAAGAGAACTCGAGCATGGCCTTGAACCGGACTGCAGTAGACGTGTGCGATTATGCGGGTTAATCCCCCGAAAATCAGATAGCGTCCAACAGCTGTGCACGCCTGATAAAAACGTATCGTGGTGACAATCTAAGTGCTAATTTCTTTTAAGGCTTGAGCAGGTGCATTTGCTTGAGCTGTTAGCAAGAGCTCACTGGCTGCTGTTCTTAGTTTTAATTTTGAGTGTCTCAATACATTTGGTCCAACGTGCACCGAATCCTTTCTGGACCGATGCTTTTATTAATCTTGATTCTTTTTTTGTATTTCTGCTAAAATAATTGTAGCATTCTGATTATACCTCTTGGTCCTTACGATATTTCAAATGCTGTGATGGCACTTCCGAAAATGTAATTAAAATTAACATATTCAAAGTAACTTATCATAATATAATAATATTCATTATTATTGATTGATTTTCTATATGAGAGCAGCTCTGACAGTAGTTCCAGGTCAAGGTATAATTGTTTATATGGTGTTGAGTTACATATAATTAATGTTCGTAGACTCCAGTGGTCATTGCTCCGTTAGAAAACGTTTTCCTCTACAGGAATGTCTTCAGGACAGGAGTTTACCAGTTTCTCGACAACTGCTTTTAGCTCCGTTACATTTCCGTATATCAATAACAACAGGCTGATGCACACGGTGCCTTCACATCGATCTTGTTTTATTGGGGTCCAACAGAAAGCACTGTATACACCTTCTGATATTCCACGGATGTGTAGGAAATCCTGATGTTCATGTCAGTCATTGCCCTCATCCACGGACTCCACAATCGTCTCCCTCCCCTCCATCTCGGCCCACGATACGCCATAATATCCTATTAATGAACACTCTAAATTCAAAGTCAGCTGCTCATTTTGCAGGCACTTGCCGAGTTAAGGGGAGGAATTGGCCTGTCTTTATTAATACGCAGATGAATGAGAAGAGCCGCCGGGCCAAGGGCAGGCCGCCGCTTTTAACTAATCTGGCTTTTTATGTATGATTGTGGATCGAGACGTTATCGCGCTCGTCATCCGCGGCATCAGGAACCCGCGGCTTGCTTCTGTCACGTTTCCTAAGTAATGAAGTCGCGGCAGGCAAGGCCGTTTGCATCGTGCTAGACACACTAGCTATCAGCGCTGTCCTCTCGCTCTCCTTGAATGCTGCCTGTTCTATTACGCCCTGTCAGGTCGGCTCGAGACGGACATTGTCCCGTGGCACTTTTAATCAGATGTGATAATGGGGCGTGTTATAGATCGCAGGCCTTGCGATTGATCGATTGAGACGCGGGAAGCTTCGAGTGATGTCTACATATGTGCAGAGGTTGACAGTGCAGGGTTGTTGTTTTTTTACAGAGATCTCTCTGTACTTTCATTTTGTGTATGTAACCTTTACACACCCAAGAAACTAGCTAGTTCCTGTTAGGTAAAACCTACATCGTAGAATCAATCGTTCCATAAACTGGACATCAACATGGCTGCTCAAAGTATAAACAATAATCAATGTAGCTGTACCGAAATGTGTAGCTGTACTTAAATGCATTATACTGACCAACATACATATACCGTATATTAGATTGTTATATCTATAAATCAAAGAGTTTTGAGAAGGCAAGGATGTTTCCATTTGGTTCATATTTGGTTTAGGAGACATCACTACATGGCATTTAGCTGGATTGATGGTGGGTAAGAAAAAACCCTAAAAACCTCCCCGCCCCACACACACACACACACACACACACACACACACACACACACACACACAAATGCAGAGGTTGAAATTATTAGAGTGCAGAATTAGCAACAAATGTGCAACTGATGATTTATGAGACATACAGTAAAGATACGATTTTGGACTAAGGTTTCTAAATCCACACTCACTCTCTTTCTCTCTTTCACACACACACACACACACACACACACACACACACACACACACACACACACACACACACAAACACACACACACACACAGTCGTCCACCATCCAGCTTTGTCCCTGTCACTCTCAGGGGAGCCATGGTGTGAAGAGAACACAGCAGCTCTCTTATCCGAGAAATCTCCAGAGTGTAGTATCAGCCCTGTGCAGTACACACACACACACACACACACACACACACACACACACACACACACACACACACACACCCACACATGGCATCCTCCTGCCAGTCAGCATGAGCCTGTGACACAATCTGTGTTTGGTGAATCAGCTCTCGCACATCACCTCACACACAATCCGTCTATCTGTCTTTCTCACTCTTTCTCTTCCTGTCAGGAAGTCCCGAGGCGCTCCGACTCGTCCCGCATGCAGAGCTACAGCTAATCAATGCAGTGCAAATAGTTTTATTGACAAGACAAATGTTACATCTGCATTGCCACGGCCGAGATTTGGACAAACTATGTATACAGAGGCATGCATGAGTAACAGAACAATGAGTAGAGCGGAAAAAATAAACACATCTAGTGCCATGGTGTGAACATGAATAGAAAAAGGAATTATTTGTGTCCCAAAGGAACGTCCTTTGTGTGAATGTGATATTTTAACATAACCTAATCTGCTTAGGATAATGGACAGAAATAGTATTGGGACACTTTTCCAGCCATGTGTTGTTTTTCTCAAGCAAAATTTGTAGGCACACAATTATACAAGACGTCTTCGGATGCCATGGAATGACTTTTTCCCTTGACTTGGACTAGGAGACCCAAACCTGTTCCAGCATGACAATACCCCTGTGCACAAACCCAGCTCATGAATTTAGACTTTTCATGTGTTGGAAATGTGTGGAAGATCTTGAGTGGCTTGCTGTAAACCCCAATTAAAAAACCCTGCTCTGACCCCAATCCTACCTTTGGGATGTTTTGGAGAATTGACTGCACTCTAGGCCTCCTGACCTCAGTATCTGACTTTACTAACACCCATGTGGCTATTTTGCAACTTTGGTGGTAGCTCAGTGGTTATGGTCAATGGTTCAGGCTCTGGATTACTGATTGGAGGGTCGGGGATTTAAGCCCAAGCTGCCACTCTTGGGGCCCTTGAACAAGGCCCTTCACCCTCTGTGCTCCAGGGGTGCTGACCCTGCGCTCTGACCCCAGATTCCTAACATTGCTGGGATTTGCAAAGACAGAATTTCACTGTGCTGTAAAGTACAAGTAACAAAACACCCCTTTCTTTCCTGCATCGATGAAATGTATTCGATTTACATGTGATTGAAATGATAGGTGTGGCCTACAGTCAATACAGCTGAAGCCAATTTGCCTTGTGATCCAATCGCCACTCGTACGACCGGTTCATGATTCAAGTTGATTCACTTGCGTTCATAACATGACCTAAAGACCTATCATACTTGTTTTGGGAGTCGAAAAAGCATTTTTCTTCAAACGGCCGGCCACGAAGCCTCTCTGAAGCAGTGGTGCTGGAGTGAAGTGTTGTTATCGGAGCTCTTTCATCCCTCAGTGTGCGAGTGTGAAACCGCAGAGCTGTCAGTATGTTTGCCACTCAACTGCAGCGCCACACAATGAGCCTTCTATTCTTTTTTCGCTGTGTTTGTGTGTGTGTGTTTGTGTGTTGGGTGGCAGCGTTTGAGAGGCAGACTTCACACTCACACCTGTCTCAGCTTCAGGCCCTGCTGAAGGACAGTAACGAGTGTAGTATTCAAAGTTGGGGTGTATTTTACATTTTTTTTTGGAGTAAGTAATTTCTCAGGATTTGGAGAGAAAGACAGCTGTATGTAAAAATGATTGCATGAAACTGAAATAGATTTCTGTATATTTATTGTCTTCTTTTTCTTCAAAATTATGTATTTATTAAAATCAGGCTTCATGCTGTTTTGAATCCAAATACGAGATAAAATGATAAAAACAAAACACCGAATTTATATGTTCTTTTGTGACATTTGTACTGGCACAATGTTCATTTTCAATTCATTTACTTTTATTTTTAATTACAATAAGGCATGATAGAGTTAATAATCCACTTTGTTCTCTACAAACAAACAGTATGGGCTAAAAAAGAAATTAGCCCCCAACATCAATCCATCATATAATTCTGTGTTTATGTTGGAGCTCTTTTGTTTGGTTCCAAAAAAACTCCCAAGCATCTCCTGCTGCAGAAAAAAATGTCCAGGAAAGGGGTGGAGTCTAACCTGATTTAGCTCCTCCTACCTGGGAGGAGTCCAGGAAGTGGAGACAACTCTGCGTTTTTAATGGCTGGGTGTGTATTGTTGCTAATGTTGTTGCAGAACATTAGGTGATATGGGAGAAATTGGATTAAATCCAGTTCCACCCCTTTGGAAACTTCTGAAAACTTCTACAACAGTACCAATCTCAAATAATCCTCCTCAAGACATTTTACAAACAGCAAATATTCAGATTCTGACATTACTTAATCCCTGTTTATCGTTAAAAGACTGTTAATTAATAGGGAAAGACTTGGTACAAGGACAAACTTACCTAATTTAGTTTGAGAGCATAATATATGAGAGTGAGGAAGGGATCAGATTGTCCCTAATGTCCACATTTTCTCTTTAACGCTATCCAGCAACAGTCATATCAGTTAGATATACTCTCATATCCATTACTCCTCATCGTTCACCTTCCGAAATGCTCTCTGATGGTCTGGAATAATTCAATTAACAAATGACCATCTATATTTGATTAAGGTTTTAATAATCGCCCGGGCCCTGGCCGGATAACTTTTGATAACAGCCCTGTAAAAGATAATTCACTTTTTAAAGTAATTACGCCGGCTCGATTAGGGCTCCGTTGATGGACTTCTACCATTCATTTGTAAGCAATTTGTAGACTCTTTAACAGTAAGTTACTTAGGCTTGTGGGATTAAGCTTCAATTCCACTGACTTAATGGACTTTTAATTAAGACCGTATTAACTTCATGCTTCAGATCATTAATATATTTATGCGGATGTTGGCATAGTTATATTGTGAAGAAGCTCGTAATTGGCTTATGCTAAAAGAATCGACCAGACAGAACATAAAAATGATAGGAGTTTCGCATTGTTAAAAACAAGCAGAGCGGTTTTGTTGCAAATGGAATGAGTTGGGGGCAGTTTTCCTTAAAAATGTATCCTTTTATGCATTAACCAATTTATTGTATACCTAATCGACATTAGTTGAGGTACTGAAACAACTATACAGTTTTGTGTTCGAGACTAGTAAGTCAAATCACAATACCAATGAAGAAATGTTTTTAGGTGTGCAATACCACACTTCTGAGCCATACACAGTAAATCGAATCACAAATTCTTAACTCTCAGAAATAAAATACTTTTTAATTAATGTTTAATAGTCATGGCAGGAGTTTTCAGTGTTACAAACTGCTTTATAAAGACAGAGAAGAAAATATTTCTTTTAGCTATAATGCAAGTAATTTATGCCTCATAGAGTTTCTACAATAGAAATGTAACTATAAATGTATAAAATAAATGCTGTTCAGTATTAAATGAACACTTGTAATCAGGGGTGAATTGCTGTGAAACCCAGTTCTACTGACAGCTGCACATGACCATGCTGTTACACTGCTTCCATATATGGCAGATGCCGTATGCTTTGGATCATGAGCCCTGGCTTTTCTTCTCCATATTTTTCTCTTGCTATAATCTTGGGACGTGTTAATTTTGTATCATAGCTAGGCAGGTTTTTTTTTTTTTTTAAGGCTGGTACCAGTGTTCAG